>CASBWL010000118.1:0-661914 GCA_949130495.1 Sambucus nigra
GCTGAGATGGATCAAATCTACTCCTCTTTCCCCTTTGTTCCCTATTCTTTATTGCATCGTTAACATCTCCTTCAACCATCATAGCTTTGTTAACTAAGGAATAATAATCTACCATCTCAAGTGCAGTGAGTCTAGACTTGATAACCAAATTCAACCCATCCTGAAATCTGGTGCATTTATCCTCCTCATCGCGTAAGAAATGTAATGAAAATCGAGACAAAGATGTGAATTTAGTTTCATACTCCCTGACCGACATATTCCCCTGAGTCAATGATAAAAATTCTCTCTCCTTTTGCTTCCGATACATGCGAGGAAAATACTTTTCATATAAGACTTTAATAAAGGAATCCCAAGTAATTACCTCACTTCCCTCCGGAGTAAGCAATAAATGTTTGGAAGACTCCCACCAATATTTAGCTTCTCCCTTTAACGTGAAAGTAGCCAAAATCACCTTCTGCGCGCCAGGTACATTCATCACCCCGAAGATAGTTTCTGTGTCTCTAACCCAAGCCTCAACTTCTAAAGGATCTACAGCACCTGAGAATGTTGGAGGGTTCAATTTGATAAACTTCTCGTACAGAGTATTCTTCTCCTCTCGTTGTATTTCCCTTTCTCTTCTTGCCAAAGTCTGCTCCTCCAAGTACTTGGCTTGTTGTTCTGCTATTTGCATCATAAACATGTTTTGTTGTTCTGCCATTAAAGTCATGGCACAAGCCATCTTCTGCATATCTGTAAGTTGTTCAGGAACCCCCTCTACATTATTTGGATATTGTTGGTATACTGTATTTGAAGACTCCTCATCTACCCTCTCATGAACATTTGCTCCTTCCATAGCTTACTATTTGTCATAAACCACAATTATAGAAACAAGAATACAACATTTATTTCTAACATAATGGTTAGTATTTCTCACAAATTAATATAAATGACCCACACAACGCTATTTCTGCCACTGCCATATCTAGACTCTCTAACCCCAAAATATAAAAACCTAAAGCTCTGATACCAAGTTGTCACACCCTAACCCCATTAGGATATAATTAACTAAATAGTTTGCAAACCACAATTATAATTTATTTATTATTTAGGCAATACATATTGAAACAACTTCAAGGTTAAAATGCAGAATATAAAAAAAATCCAATCATTTTAAGGAGACAATTTCAACAGAACTCACATATCATTTAACTTAATTACAACTAGTGCACTTTATAAAACAAACTAACAAGACCCTACTTCTATGTACTCAACCTCATAGACCTGGCAGTGGCAGCTGGAAAACCTGAAAATGTAAACATATAAAACCATGAGTTTAAAAACTCAGTGAATGTACTACATCTCTATATAGTAAAAATACTATATTAACATCTCAACATATTAATATATACACATCTGTGCCAAATTAGGCCATATACATATCCGGAGTTAATAAACCCCACATCTCCTGCCCGTAGGCAATAATCATATCCATAGGTTTTAAAAACCTAACATCTCCTGAATTGCATAGCAACTCAACATATCCTGACTTTTATAAAGCCATAACATCTCAACATCTCTTGGCTTTTAAATAAGCCATAACATCTTAACATCTCTTGGCTTTTAAATAAGCCATATCATCTCAACATCTCTTGGCTTTTAAATAAGCCATAACATATCAAAATCTCATGACTATTAAATAATCCATATCATCTCAACATATGATACATATATGTCATATCCAAAATCAACTCAGTAAGTACACTCACCTTGTGTTGTCAACTATGTATTCACGTTTCCCTCGGGTGGAGCTGAACTTGGTTGATTTGACCTTACACCTGTTAATCCAACTAAATTGGTATTGAAACTAAATCATAAGTATTATCTTAATATAATTATGTAACTTTAAATAAGTACACAACCACAATATGATTCTACTCAAGTCATATTCCATGAAACATATGTAAAGACGAAACGATGGTATATATGTTGATAAGGTCATGAACATTCAACCCTACAAACTACCTCGTAAGGAATTTATAACTAAACTCAAGTAAAAATAAAAGTATACTTCTGAATATATATACACATGAAACATGTACTCAAAATATCCTTGGGAAGGAGTAGATACAAACATTCTTTCACGGGGTATCCAATATGGCGTCAAATCATTGTCCTCCATACTTAACCATCCCATATTCATAAATAGTACACATACAGGTGTTCAAGCTTATCAATCTGAAAACACATCTGAATATACTTTCCGTTACAAGTGACGGTGTAATTTTTCAAGCTTCCTAGGGCAAGTTATGGCCATTTCTTTACAACATAAGAAATCTTCCCTACAAACTCCTCTATTGTTCCTTCGACTTCCAAGAATTTTCATAATTTTTATACAATATAAATTTCCATGATTTTCAACAAACTTTCATTAGACATACGGAATAGTACAGAATTAAATTTTCATAATATTTGGACTTCATTTCCTATCTCAAAATCTTGACCAAACTCAGGGCATACCGAAATGAAATATTCAAACAGTAACTATATACCAACTTGCAGCCATCACTAAGACCTAACCATAAGGAGTTAAATTCTGATTTTCGGATATTATATGAATATATAAGTATATTTTCATATCCAATTGGAATTTCTGAATTCCAGTAAGCACACAAAGAGATATGCAAGTTTGAATACAAAGGGTTTCAATAGAAATCAATATGACCTATAACACCACTTATCTCACATATGAACCAATACATATTATCACAAAGGAGGATGGAATTTGGATCAATAATTCACGATTTATATACTTTGAAATAAGTATAATAGAAGATTAAAACAATATTAACACATAATATTACCTTGGAAACACCTTAAGGATTTTTTTGGAATTGTTTTCCTTGATTTTCCTTGTAACCCTTTCTTCCTTAACTTCTACCTCTCTTTCCTCAAGCTAATAACACCTCAAACTGAACCTAGGGACTTATTTGCTGAAGAAATAATGTTAAGGGAGAGTTTAAAGTCGGCCAATGCTGCCTCCCAACCCATCCAATCAAATTAAAACATTTGGTTTAATAAAAGAGAATTTACCACTTAAGGGAATTGACAGATTCGCCCCTTCTCGTAATTTCGACCTAACTTCTTACTCGAACATCCGTTTGATGCACCGTTTGTTGTGTTACAACCCTAACTCACATATCTACAACTATGTAGTTTTCACCTCAAGTCAATTGTAATGTTACAAGGGTCAAAACTAGTCTTAAACAGGAACATTTCTATAGAAAATAACCAAATCTTGTGTTCGTAAATAATTCGACATTTCATGATTTATGAAAGTAGAATGATACTAACCATAATCACTTAACATTAGATATACTAATAACACATTATTCATATCACATAAGATAAGTATAATTTAAATACAATTTATCATAATTATATACGGGTTGTCACAATAACCATGGACGTAACATACGAGCACGACTATTCTCAACATATGTAGTTCGGGGCCCAAGTTAAAAAAATAACAGTGCAAGTACTTCAAATACTAATTACTTGGGGTGTTCACGATTTAGTTTTGAGTTTTTTTCGGAACTGGATGGACATTATTGTTTGTTGACAATTTGGATAGAGTCCAAATCGACTATATTGGTTAGCCACCAATTGGTCATCGTTCTTTGACTTAAGCCACCGCTTATTATTTAGTGATGCTAAAAGTGTCGCAAAAAATGAAAAAATGGCAATTGAAAGCCTAAATGGCGGCTGGAGTCTAAAAGAAAACAAAATCATAGCAAAATATAAATAATGGAAACTGCATAGTGACTAAAGTCAAACACATGCGCGAATATAAAAAACTTAGGGACAAAATATTTTTTTAAAGACTAGGATAAATATTGGTAAATAGTTAAAAGCCATGTACAAAAAATAGACAAATGCTACGCAAGTTTGGTTTTAGTAACCAAAAAAGATCATAGGAGGAAGAAAAGAGAGGGATATTGCATTCACCAACGGAGCTCCGCTCTCTCTTTGGTAAGTCCGAGAGCTTCTCTGATGGCTAGCGACGAAGCACGAAGTTACCTCCGCCCCCCTTCTCTCTCTCTCTCTCTCTATCGAATCAGGAATCGAAAACCGTATGAATCGTGAATCGAATCGTGAACCGTGAATCGAATCGTGAATCGAATCATAAGAATCGATATAAACGTAAAATATATAGGAAATAGTATATAAATGCAAAGAGAACACATTAAGAATATGTAATAAAAACTATTATGACCTAAAACCAATTGTAAGACATTATTTCATTAAAATATAACTAACAAAATGAACTTCCATGTCCAAATTATGACCAAATTTTTACAATACCACCACCTATAATGTTCAAATTTAAACACAACAATATATTATACAATATAATCACACGGATAAAAATTAAACATAACACTCAAAAAAATATGTTATAATAACAATACCATATAATATAACTTTTAAATTTCTTACACAAGATTTGTTTGCTTCAACTGAACACAAAGCTACCGCCCTCTCTCGATCAGCTTCAAACAAGTTAGAAGAGAAGAAAAAAGTGATCGCAATACAAAATAGAGGAAATCGCAGTTTCAAATAGGTTAGAAGAAAGTGATCGCAATTTATGTTTCGTTTTAGTATGTGTTGCAGTCACTTTATCTTTCACAAAGGGTAACTTAAGTTTGTACTAACTTCTTATTATTTTAATAATAAAATATTTTTAGGGTTATTTTAAAAGGAACACAAAACGAGCATGAGCTTTAAGTTGGTTGAAAATATCCAATATCCTTCGAGAATCATGAATCGCACCTGAATCGTGAATCACACCGATTCACAATTCAGCCCCCGAATCGACTGATTCAACCCGATTTTTGGAGCCCCTCTGATTCTATTCCCATTTCGTATCGATTAGTATTTGAATCATACGAATCGAATCGCGAATTGTAAGATTCTGACAACTATGATATATATATATATATATATATATATAAAGATAGATTTCTAAGTTATTTTTTCTCTCTTTTACCTCTTTATTTCTCTTTCCATTTGTAGGGTTAATATTGTTTTAAATTTAAGCTTAAATCTGAATTTAGAGTTTAAAGTTTATGGTGAAGTATGTTTGAAATATTAAAAGTTAGTATATTGTGGTTGGTTGATTTTGATATTCAAATGTTCTTTTGATGAAATGTTAACTTACCGGTTGAAATATCAGGGTGAATTCTAATCTTGATTGTTGTAGTTAATTTTAGGTTAATAGCTGTGAATATTATGATTTTAAGAATCTTAACACAGTTTGGGGTTGCTTTACGGTTAATGCTAATTTAAATTTTTGGGTTTGAATTTATAGTCATTTTGGGGTTCATCTCTTGTGAAAATCTAGGATTGAATTTAAACTGTTAAAAGATGCTCTACTGGGGCGCTTGAGCCCTCACTCCCAAGGGAGTTTACCATCAACTCCCCCCCTCATGAAGATTCTGTGACACCCCGCCTAATTAAATATCGGGCGATCACTCCTTTATTAAATTAAAATCAAGGTGGACAGTTTGTTCATTCTTAGCATCACTGTCGTAAAAATAAATTTTCCAAATTAACACCCTAATTAATTAAGCTAAGTGTCAAAATCATTTTTAACATTTCTTTCCAAATTTATTTTTAAAGAAAATAATTTATTTATTTATTAACAACATTATCAATAAGTAAGAATCATACCATAATTATCCTGGAACATAATCCAATTAACTTAAACATTCAACATTCAAAATCCCAACATCTAAAACTTAAAGTAAAACATTCATGCCAAATAATCCCAAAGTAACAGTACTAGAAATAACTGAAATACAAATGTCCCAATAAAACAGATAAATAGTGGAAAGGGCGACACATGCCCAATAACTGAGAATGATAGAAGAGGAATCAAGTAAATGGAATCGTCTAAGCAAGTGGCATGCAACTCCCACCTAAGCTGCAACATGTTCCTCCCAAGGGATCCTAAGCAAGACGCCCCTGTGGCTGGGCACCTGTAATATATACATATATATATATACAAGAGAGAAAGAGAAATGGAAATGGGTCAGAGCCCGATAGCAAGTATTTATTTTGATACAGGCCAATGCAACAACATATTAGTGCGAAACTCTCTTGAGAAATTCTCACCTCTCTTCTAAAGTGCACACCTATCGCACTAACCTTCCTAATGGTCTATCTCATCATATAACACACTATCTTTCCCAAATGATTTAACTTATCTTAGGTTATTCACAGGATTTAACATTGAACAATACAATTGTTTGAAAAGAAGATTTCAATTAGTATCCAAAATTCTCGTTTTAACTTTATTAATTTATAAAGTTTTCCAGTGTCATATTATACTTTCTCAACACAAGTATTACAATTTGAGTCATCAAACATGTCCTACATATAAAATCACAGTAGGCAGTTCCAGATTTCATAATTTCATATATATATATATATTAACTACTCGTATAATATATATATTATAACAGCACCCCAAATAAAAACTATGGTGCGGGAATACTCTACTATCCAAACCCCGTATCACTCGTATTAAGGGGAATACAAATTCGGAATCACTCTCGAATTGTATTAACACATACACAAACAATATTGAGGCAAAGCATAGATTCCAAGTCTCTAAGAGGATGGCACATACCTGCGTCTCTTAGGACCGTCTGAACTATCCATTCGATAGCCTGTACCAAGGATATCTACATCCTAGGGTACGAATCAATATCCCCCCGAAGGCAACACATGATAAGATCGTCCCAGCGCGGTAACCTCGGGATAGCAAGTAGTGTGGGTATGATTTTCACACATAGATAGTATATGCATACACAATCATATAACTATATTACTATTACCATATCAATATTAGGTATATTTTAAATCCCATAGTTACGACTTTTATCCTTATTTTCACCTTTTTAGTAAACACATATAACGGTTCGTTTCTAACCTTGATTCGGTATTATTCCAACGTACCACATAACTCTCTTGGCTTTATCCTCCCAATTAAAAATTCAGTAGGTATTCATCTATTCTCTATCATAACTATTTGACGTAATCTCTCACTTTAAATACGTAGTTTCATCGTTCCTTATATGATTATCCCAAAAATACAATTCTCGTCTTATATTAAAGGTCCCAAAATTATTCAAATGTCCTACTGGTCTTCCATATCTCCCAAAACATTTTCTTAAGGAGGTCCAAGAATTATTCCTCTAAATTGAATTTAACTAATTTAAAAAGGGAAATAGGAGTCTGCCAGGAGGGGTCGATCGATCGAGGTCTGGGACTCGATCAATCGAACCTTCGATCGATCGAAGCTCTGGGCTCGATCGATCGATCAAGCAGGTCAGCGAAATCTGCAGATTTGTAGTTACGGGTTTCATCTTCTAACCTTCACCAATTCCATAATTTTCATACCCAATCGACCCAAAATTTATACTACTGACATTATATCATCATATTATGAAATTTCAACGTAAAGCATGTAGATTTCTACTATTAAACATGGATTAACAAGCCCCAAATTCATATAAAACTTCAAGAACCCTAAAATTTCATTAACATGGTTCTAATCCATCTTTTCCAGAATTTTCTTCATCTACACCTCATAAATTCGTGGTTTAATCCTCTACATGTTAAGGAGTTTCCAGAATAACAATTAATCCATCACTACATGCGATTTCCTATCTCAAATCTTTGGTTTTCTTCCATAAAAACTCATTCTAATTACTCCTAAACTAATATGAAAGATGCACCAACGAAATAAGCAAGATAAACACTTGCCTGGGATTTTTGGTGTTCTGATTTGCAGATGATTTTGGTGTGGTTACGTTCCCCGTAGCGCGATCTACGCGTTGGTGGTGGTGGCAGTGCAAGCGGATGGATTTTGGGCCTTGGATTGCCTTGAGAGCCCTCTCCTTTCCTCTCCTATGGCCGTCACTTGTCTTTGGTTGTTCTAACCCTAGAAGGCAACCTTAGACATCTGATATAACCCTTAAAATTTCCTGGGTTTAATTATCCATAATTGCGAAATGTTCAAAACGCCCTCCCGGGGTACTAATTAGGCCTAAAAACGCCCCGAGACCCAAACTAAACCCCCGGGTACACTTTTCTAACTATCTCGACCCTTCCGGACGCGTTGGAGCACTCAAAACGACCATACGAACAACTTATAAAATGTTCATTTTTATTTATCAATATTTAGTCCCGACGCGACACGGGCGCGTCCCGACTCAAATTTCCAAAATTATCATTTTATTCACTCGTGACATTCAATATAATCAATATTACATATTACTTTGCTCATTAGTAATATTCAACAAATTTCCCATAATTACTAACTCTCGTCACGTTAATAATTATAACATAATTAATTTCCGGATTTTTATTAAATAATTAACTCACATTAAATTTAATAAATCCCCAAATTAATATAGCATAAAAATACGGGGTATTACAGATTCTTCCCCCCCCCCCCCCCCCCCGCTCGTCAGTTCTGTTATAATGACATAATTTATGGCTTAGTTCTGTTATACTCTCTCTTTCCCCCCACCTTTTGTCGATACCCCTACCACCACATCCACTTCCTCCTTGATGTTTTTAAATTTATAACGGAAAAATTCATGACCTAGTTTTTTGATATCTACTAATCTCTTGGTGTAATTTAGTTGGGTTTTAGATTTTAAGTTGATTGAACAAATTAGGGGTTATTCAATTCATCAGGGTCCTCGTTATTGTTTTGTTTTACTAGTATGTTCAGTTTTTATTTCTGGAAGGACGTTTTGTCAACACACATTAACTAACCCAATAGAGTATATAATATTCATTTTCCCCAATTGGTATTGGATCAAATACAAAAAAGTCCCTCAAACATTTTTTAATACACATTTAGTCCAAGCCTTTTATTTTGTACCAAAAAGTCCATTATTCTCTTATCTTTAAAGGTCCGCGCCAATGGCATGGCAGTGAAGGACTTTTTAATGCAAAATAAAAAGTCTTGGACTATACATGTATTAAACGAAGTTCAAGGGACTGTGTTATATGCCCCATTGGTATTTCTGTTTTGCATAGTAAATTGCAATCCTATCATTAATTGCTTTCCATTATGTGTTTCACTTAGAAGTCTTTTATGTGAAAGACATTTGTCGTTTTAAGGAAAATGCATTTGCGTTTTATTGCAAAAATTGGTTTTTAGTTAATTTAATAAAACTTATCCAACTGACGAAATTATTAGAATAACGTGCAAGTTTGTGCTGCGGTGACGTTTAGTTGGAGGCTAATGGAGTATTATTAGGACAAAAAATCATTTCAAATATTGACACTATTTGAACGCGATCCGTCACTTTGTTTACCTGGACATAAATTCTTGGCTGTCACGCCAAGTTTCATACTCAGGTGTGTCCCTGATTAAAATATGATGATTCATCTCTGTTTTAGTAGTTGATAACTTTTTTTTTATTAGATGATGATTTTGCATTATTTTTTAATAAATTATTGTTGGGATGATGTGATGCTCGGACCTTATTTATTATCTTGGTGACATTGATTATGTGCATTTTATGATGTTAGACATGGGAAGTTATTTGGTGATTTTTTAAAATAATATTTATTGACTAAAATTAGGCTTGCGCGTTGATATGCTTACTGGCTTTGTCTTGCCTTTTTAGGACAGGTCGCCTCAATCCCGCAACGCACTTTTAAGAGTTAACAAAACTTAAGTTACCATGATGAGGAATGACAATAATAAGAAGCTAAATCTTAGTTCTTTTCAATGTTTAAAAAGGCGTGAGGCACACCGCCAGCAGCAGGTCCAACAGGGCCAACAACGTTTTCCTCAGGTCCAATAGGGCCATGGCGGGGAGGTAACGGCCAACCGGGCCGTGGTCAGCAAGGTCAGAGGGGAGGAAATTTCAGGGGCCGATGTTTCATGTGCGGCAAGAATGGCCATAATCGCCAGGATTGTCCAGAGGGTTATAGGGCCCCACAACAGCAGGGTGCCCGTAATGAGCCACAGAGGCCACTTTTTCCAGTCGCCCTCCTAGCACCAGCTCAGGTACCAGCCCTACCAGCCATTCCAGCCGCTCCAGTGCAGCAGGGGCAGTTACAGTACGGACGTGTCTATAACATCCACCAGGCAGCAGCTCCACAGGCACCGCCCGTGATTGAGGGTATGTTTCCTATCCATGGTACTATGGGTCGGGTTTTATTTGATACTGGGGCGACGCACTGTTTTATAGCTACCCATTTTGCGAAGGCCTTAGGGTTATTAACCACAGCAGAGAGCACTGTAACGTATGTAGACTCACCACTGGGAAATGGATCGCTAATTTTCTTTATATGCTGGGGTGTGGGAGTAGAGATTGGTAGCTTGGTATTACCAACAGACATGTTAGTCTTAGATATGCATGAGCACGACGTTATTATCGGTATGGATTGGCTCGCAGCTTACAGAGCCATGATAGATTGTTTTGGTGGGAGTATTGTCTTTTCCATTTCGGGGCAAGAGATGTTTGTAGTGCTCGACCGCTCATTTGTATTACATAGAGGAGGATACCTCTAAGGAGGTTGTGATTCCCTTAGATTCGATCCCAGTTGTTCGTGAGTTTTTCGATGTATTTTAGGCGATACCAGGCCTACCCCCCAGTCGAGAGATAGATTTTGTCATAGATTTATTATCGGATACTCGACCTATAGCACGCGCTCCATACCGTATGGCTTCGAAGGAGATGCGAGAGTTACGAGATCAGATAGAGCAGCTGCTAGGTCAAGGCTTCATTTGCAGGAGCACCTCACCTTGGGGCGCTCCAGTTTTGTTTGTGAAAAAGAGAGAGGGTTCACAGAGGCTATGCGTGGACTACCGGGAGATGAACAAGGTCACGATATAGAACAAGTATTCTTTGCCTCGAATCGATGATCTGTTCGACCAACTGAGGGGAGCAACTTTCTTTTCGAAGATAGATCTGAGGCAGGGTACCATCAGCTACATATTAGGGAGCAGGATGTTTCAAAGACTGCTTACTTGATGAGATATGGGTCCTATGAGTTCAGAGTGATGCCATTTGGACTCACCAATGCTCCAGATATATTCATGGACTTGATGAACCGAGTGTTCATAGAGTTCTTGGATCAGTTTGTCATCGTCTTCATAGATGACATCCTGATATATTCACACTCCGAGGAGGAGCATGCCGAGCACTTGAAGTAGGTTCTTCAGACTCTACAAGAGCATCAATTATATGCTAAGTACGAGAAGTGCGAGTTCTGGTTACGTGAAATGCAGTTCTTGGGACATGTTATTTCTGAACAAGGGATAGCAGTTAACCCGAGTAAAGTGTCAGCGGTGAGGGAATGGGGACAGCCCACGATACCGACGGAAGTACGTAGTTTCTTAGGATTAGCCGAATACTGCAGGAGATTCATTTGAGGTTTCTCCAAAATAGCGGGTCCATTGACGAACCTGACTCGCAAAGGGGTACCATATGTTTGGGACGATGCTTGTCAATTGTCTTTCGACGAGCTGAAAGATAAGCTTACTTCAGCACCGGTCCTTGCTTTACCTAAGCCGGACGTGGAGTATCTGGTTTACACCGATGCCTCTTTACGGGGACTTGGGGGAGTACTTCAGTAGGAGGAGAAGGCTATAGCTTTTGCCTCCCGCAAGCTTAAGCCGCATGAGAAGAATTACCCCACACACGACCTAGAGTTAGCAGCGGTCATTTTTACATTGAAGATTTGGAGGCACTAATTATTGGGGGAGAAATTTCGCTTGCTCATAGACCACAAGTCACTGTAGTGCTTGTTCACTCAGCGAGAGCTGAATATTTTCAGCGCAGGTGGTTAGAGTTTATGAAGGACTATCAGTTCGACATACAACACCATCCAGGCAAGGCCAATATAGTTGCCGATGCGTCGAGCCGTAGACCGGTAGACGATGTAGCGGACATCTGGAAAGAAAAGTGGAAAGAGTTGGGTCACCAGGACGCAGTAGCCCGTTCCTTCATATTTATCATGACAGTGACACCCGAGATTGTTATGAGGGTCATACAGGCGCAAACCGCAAACCCATTTTGCCAGGAGCAGATTGTACGACTTTTAGCTGAGGGTACTGAGTCCTATTCTGTTAGTTATGATGGGGGTTTGAGGTTTAATGGGAGATTGGTGGTCCCAGAAGGAGCAGACTTACACCATGCAGTGATGACCCAGTCTCACGGGTCCCGATTTGTGGTACATCGTGGGGGAGATAAGATGTACTAGGATATGAGGCTGCAATACTGGTGGAGCGGGATGAAAAAGTACATTGCTGAGTTCGTGTCCAAGTGTTCTACCTGTCAGCTGGTAAAGGTAGACCACCAGAAACCATCAGGCTTGCTTCAGCCATTAGAAATACCCGCATGGAAGTGGGAGAGTATTTCTATGGATTTTATTACTAGGTTGCCTACATCACAACGGGGCCACGACTCCATCTGGGTGATTATGGACCGTTTGACCAAGGTGGCTCATTTTCTATCGGTGCGGACAGACTATACCACGGGTCAGTATGCTCAGTTGTTTATTACCGAATTATCAGATTTCATGGGGTGCCCCTGAATATTGTGTCAGATAGAGACAAGATTTTCGTGTCACGTTTCTGGGAGAGCTTTCAGGAGGCTATGGGTACAGAGTTGAGGTTGAGTTCATCTTATCACCCACAGACAGATGGAAAAATAGAGCATAATAATCAGATGTTAGAGGATATGCTACGCATGTGTGTCCTTGATTTTGGAGGAAGCTGGGAGCCACATCTTCCACTGGTAGAGTTCGCTTATAATAACTCTTATCAGTTCACGATTGGCATGGCTCCATTCGAGGCTTTGTATGGTAGGCCTTGTCGTTCCCCAACGTGTTGGCTAGAGGTGGGGGATAACAAGTTGCCCGGACCAGAGGTGATTCAGGAAACCTCCGCGAGGATTGAGATTATCAGGAGTCGCATTCGAGTAGCCCAGGACAGGCAGAAAAGCTATGCGATGCAAAATGGTTCTTTCGAGAGTTTAATGTGGGGGACTAAGTATTACTACGTGTATCTCCTATGAAGGGAGTGATGAGATTAGGGAAAAAAGGGAAATTGGCCCCGAGGTACGTGGGACCCTTTCCCATTATCGAGAGGATTGGGCCAGTGGCATATAGATTGGGACTGTCAGAGCATTAACCTCGCATCCACGATGTATTCCACATCTCGTCGTTGAGACGATACCTTCGGGATGATATGACCCACACCCACATCGTGATAGAAGAGATAAACTTACAGCCTGACAGGTCTTACGAGGAGAGACCAGTGGCTATCCTAGACCATAGCGAAAGGAGATTGAGGTCGAAGGTAGTTACACTTGTACGGGTCCAGTGGGAGCATCATAATGTGGAGAAATCCACCTGGGAGCGCGAGGCAGATATGCGCGAGAGATACACATATTTATTCTTACCAGGTATGCCTTATTTTTCGAATTTCAGAACGAAATTCCGTTATTACGGGGAAGTATGTAATACCCCGTATTTTTATGCTTTCTAAATTTGGGGATTTATTAAATTTAATGTGAGATATTAATTTAATATAAATTCAGAAATTAATTATTTTTATAATTACTAACGTGATGAGAGTTAGTAATCATTGGAAACTTGTTGAATATTACTAATGAGTAAAGTAATGTATGATATTGGTTCTATTAAATGTCACGAGTGAATAAAATGACAATTTTGGAAATTTAAGTTGGGACGCGCCCGTGTCGTGTCGGGACTAAATATTGATTAATAAAAGTCAATAAATTATAAGTTACCCATATGGTCATTTTGAGTGTGCCAAAGTGTCCGGAAGTGTCGAGATAGTCAAAATAATGTACCCAGGGGTTTAGTTTGGGTCTCGGGGCGTTTTTAGGCCTAATTAACACCCCGGGAGGGCGTTTTGGACATTTTACATTTTTAAGCTTGAAAACCCACGAAAATTGTGAGGTTATATCAGATGCTTAGGGTTGTATTCTAAGGTTAACACAACCAAAAACAAGTGACGACCATTGGAGAAGTAAAGGAAGAGCTTACCAAGGAATTCTAGACCGAAAACTCCTCCGTTTGCACCGCCGTCGCCGCCAAACGCTAGATCACGCCACAAGGACCACAACCACACTGATTTCAGTCGCAAATCAGAAACAAAAATTCCCAGGAAAGTATTTATATTGCTTAATTTCGTTAATGCTTCATTTATATTAGTTTAGGGTTGATTAGGCTGAGTTTTTATGAAAGAATACCCATGTTGGTGATTAGAAATCGCATGTTGTAGTGATATAAATAATAATCTGGAAATCCCTTTCACATGTAGAGGTTGAACCACGAATTTATATGGGTTTAGAAGTAGAAATTTTGGGAAAAGAATAAGAAGAACTAAGTTAAAGAAATTTCTAGGGTTCATGAGAATTTTATAAGTTCTGGACCTTTTAATCCATGAATCTTGATGAAAACTCGCATGCTTTACGTAGAATATTGCTCATTTGAGTTTATAATGTTTGTGGTATAAATTTCTGGGAGTTTGGGAGTTAAAAATTTGGATTTGGATGATGTTGGATGATAGAACCAGTAACTGGTATTCTGCAGATTTTGCCATACCGGCTTGATCGATCGATCGAGCCAAGAGCATCGATCGATCGATAGTTCTATCGATCGGCCCCTTTCTATCGATCGATCGACCCCTTCTGGGAAAAACCAGATTTTTCTCTGGGTTGACTTAATCCGATAAAATGCGTAATAAATCTTGATTAATGTTATTAGGACATAAGGAAACATAAAGAGGACCAGTAGGGTCAAGGTAACCCCGTTAAGTGGAACTTTAATGAAATTGGAAAAAGGAAGGGGTAAACGAGGAAATATTCATACCTAAGAAATCTAACATGCGTAGACTTAAAAATCGAAATGTCTAGGAGTTGGATTAGATGGTGAGTGAGGGCTTACTGAAATTGTACGTAGAAATACTTAAAGAGATGAGAAGTGAGTTGGAATAAATTAAATCTCGAAAATAAAATGAGTAAGAGACAAACCGGTATACGTGATGACTAAATAACTAGTAATAAGGATAAATTTCATAATCATGGGTCGTGAGAAAGTACCTAAATGAATATGGTAATAGTATTATATTTATATGACTGTGTTTGTGCATATACTATATACGTGAAAAAAATCATGCCCGCGCTACTTGCTATCCCTGAGGTTACTGCGCTGGGACAGTCTTATCTCGATGGGACCTTTATGGGGGATATTGACTCGTACCCTAGAATATAGAAATCCTTTGGTACAGGCTATCGGATCGATAGTCAGACGGTCCTAAGAGACGTGAGGGCATGTGTTGACCTCTTAGAGACTTGGAAACTATGCTTCGCCTCAATATTGTTTGTGTTTTGTTTCAATACAGTTCGAGAGTGATTCCGAACTTGTATTTCCCTTAGTACGAGTGATACGGGGACTGGATAGCAGAGTATGCCCGCACCATAATTATTATGTGGGGTGCTGTTAGAATTTATGTATTATATGAGAATTTAATATATATATTTAAATCTGGAATTTGGGAACTACCTACTGTGTCTATGGTAAGTAAAAAAGGAATAATTATTTCCATTTGGGAATAAGTGTTTTGAAAAGTATAATATGTTAGTGAGAAACTTTATTAGTAAATAAGGTTTAAATGAGAACTTTGTTGTTAAATGAAATTAACCTCTTAGATAATTGAATTTGTCAGTTTAAATCTTACGAGCAACCTAAGATAAGATAAGTTAAACCATTGGGAAGGTTAATACGATAGGCGTGCACATTAGAAGAGAGGTGAGAACTTCTCAAGGGAGTGCCGCACTAATATGTTGTTGCATTGGCCAGTAAACATTTTAAATACTTGCTAAACAAATTATAAATCATTTTTATAATCGGGCTCTGACCCGTTTCCATTTTCTTTTCTCTCTTGTATATATGTATATATTACAGGTGCCCAAACACAGGGGCATCTTGCATAGGATCCTTTGGAAGGAATGAGCTGCAGCTTAGGTGGGAGTTGCAGGCCTCTTGATTAGACGACCTCATTTTTTATTCCACTCCTAGCATTATTTTATCCACTTGGGCATGTGTCGCCCTTTTCCATTATTCAGTTGTTTTATTGGATATTGTGATTCGTTTATTTCCAGTATTTACACTTTGGGATTTATTATTGTCAAGATGTTTTCCTTTAAGTTTTAAATGTTGGATTCAATTAGTTGAACGTTTAATCTTTTGGATTATATGTTTTAGGATAGTTGTTGTGTGATTCTTTAACTATGAATTATGTAAAGTTAAATGTTGGTTTATAAAATAAAAATTGGAAAGTAATGTCTAAAATTTTTTTGACACTTAGTTTAATTATTTAGGGTGTTTAAATTGGAAAAGTTATTTTTACGACAGTGATGCTAAGAATGAACCGACCGTTCACCTTGATTATAATTTAATAAAGGACTGATCACCCGGTATTTAATTAGGCGGGGTGTCACAGGTGGTATCAGAGTACATGTAACCTGCGATATCGCTTTCAGAGCTTCTCTCCTCCTCGTCCAACTGGATAGGATCCGCAGGAGTCTCTTCAGAGGTATCAAACTCAGGGATACTGTCCACCGGCCTTGCTATAAAACTGGAGCCAACGTTCTTGTATTCAACCAGAAAAGCAGTAGACCGGGGATGCTCGCCGTCAGCTAAAGACTCCCTGATATTCCAGGCCTTGACCAATTCCGAGAGACGAACCTCACTGAAAGCAGGTTCCAAGTTCTTCGACCTCGCAGAAGAAAAAATAGGAAAATTCAGAGCAATCACAAGTCAGTAAAAGAAATTGAAAGAACAGAGCAAGGCCTACCTATGTATTCTTCCCACAAAAGGGAACAGAGAACCTATCAGCCCTCGACCCCTCAAACTGGGGAGAAAACTGCCAATTTCTAGCAAGAAAGCCCTCTTGCCAATAGTCCTTATGGGAATCAGTTAGGTTTACTACCAATACCCTGTCAGGGCTCCTAGCCTTGAGATAGAGGACACCGGAGCTAGTTCAAGAGAAAGAGTAGCAAAAACAGACCTCGGTAAGCCCTAACTTGGTACCATACAATTGATTTATTCTATGGACACCATTAATTATCTTCCACACATTGGGCGAACACTGTGCAGGAACAATATTAAAATAACCAAAGAAATGCAAGAACAGATTATTGGGAGGAAAAGTGAGTCCCCCCGGGAGAGCAACAAAACATGAATCCAATGGGCATCTTCTATCTCTCTAACGTTTCTAGGAGGGGAGGCTCAACACTCAATCTCTATCCACTTTGGGATATTATAAAACTTCCTAAACTCGGGGATCGACCTATTCCCAATCTTTGCCATTGGAAAACCCTAGAAAACTATAAATTCAAAGAAAAAGTACAAAAAGAAGGCAATGGAGACTTACAAGATGGAAGTTCGACTTGAACGATGAAGATTCACAAGCCCAAATAACAAGGGAGCAATGAGAATGGAGACTGAGAGTAGAGAGAGTGAATCGCTAGAGCTCACAGGAAATGGAAGAATACTGAGAAGGTTGAAACGACGGTCGAAAAGTGACTACTCTAGAAAGCCTCTAAGTATTGCTAATCATGGTGCACAAACCACGAAGCGAGTGCCGCCAGAATCAGTTTCCCGACTTTTGAAGAGTTGCACAATGTACGAAAAAACCATTATGGCAAATCATTTAAATTTATTGAGCCCAAAGCATGGCCCAACAAACTTAGGGGCAATTGTGGGTACCCGAAATTAGAATGACGGGCCTGGACGAGTAGCCCAATGTTGACGGCCCAAAGTCCAGACCCCCCCATCTCTTAACTGGTCATGATCCAGTCTCCTCCCACGTTCCCCTTAAGAGAGGTTCTAGGGAGAGATGGAAAACATGGGGGAGTCCAACACCCACACTTACTAAAATAAACATGTATATATAGAACCCTAGGTCCGGGGCAAAGGACGAGTTGTATTCTGTGTAACCACTCTCTGGAGTATATAGAAATAACACTGACTACACCACCGTGGACGTAGGCACCTCTTTGCTGAACCACGTACATCCTTTGTTGTTTGACTGCCATTTTACCTCCCTTATTCTTGCTTGGTGCTTTTCTCATATCTGTTTATGTTGCATAATAATTGTCACCACAATATATAATATAATATAACATATATTAAATATAATATATTAATATTAATTAGAATATTTATTTAAATCAATAAATATATTCCGGTATCATCATCAAGTAATTAATTATTTAGTTTATATTGATTAATAATTTTTTACGAAAGAACTATATGAAAATATTTTTATCAATAACATAATCAAATTAGTACATATATA
Source organism: Sambucus nigra (assembly GCA_949130495.1). NCBI lineage: Eukaryota > Viridiplantae > Streptophyta > Magnoliopsida > Dipsacales > Adoxaceae > Sambucus > Sambucus nigra. The sequence continues at coordinate 18,413 of CASBWL010000118.1, forward strand.
TCTATATTTATTCAAAGTACAAATTGAATAAATGTGAAGGTATGTTTAAAACCTATTTTAAATTGGTTCGTATATATCTTCAGGGTGTATATATAACAATTCTCTCTCTCTCTCTCTCTCTCTCTCTCTCTACATAATATGATGGAAATGGGCCCTATTTTAGGGTTTCAAAAGTCATCTTATTTTCTTTATTTTTGTTATTTGTATTTTCCTTTATTTTTGTTGTGTATTTAGAGGTAAGGAGTAGTAATCGCATTTTTGTAATTAGGGCTTTAGCTTAAAGCCTAAGCTACTTCTCCCTTTAAATACTCACTTGTAAGTCTCAATTGAGGTAGACTTGAATTTTGAAATAGACAAGAGTATTTCTCTCTAGAAGTGTGTTAGATATTTTTAGGACCGTTTTGACATGTGAAGCTCCACATTGGTGTTTGGTGTATCGGTGTTTCTTTTTTTATCAAATCGTACACTAATCTTTAATGGATCCAAGAAGATCCGAACAACAAGATGAGAATCTCGATTTGAGGCAACAAATAGAAGAGCTAAAGCAGCCAAAGTGGCACAATTCCTTGCTACCCAAAGCTCTAACCCTAGTATTCCCACCACCATACAACCCCACCTAAGTGGCCTAAACCCTAACCTTACTCCCACTACTGCCCAGATCTTAAAAAGATACTCCTGCCAGCGCTGCTTCCTCTTCCCCAACCCCACACCCCTGCTGCCCTTACCCCACCGCCTCAAACCCTAGCCGCTGACCACCCCTGCAACCCCCACACCCTAACCAACCCCTTACCCACTCCCCTCAACCTCCAAACCCTTCCCGTTGTCACCCCCAACAAACCCCCTGATGCTGCTGACCCTAACCATACCCCACCCGCACCTAAACAAACCCCCTTGCACCGAACGGCCCTCGGAACCAACCCCAACCCATCCCCGACCCACTCCCGCATTCCCTTAACCTAGAAAACCCAAACCGAACACCCCAGCCTTGCCCCTGCCCCGACCCCGACCCCGACTCCATTTTAGCCCCTCCCCTTTTTTTACCCAGGTCGATCCGAAATCCAACCCCCAACCCCCTTTTTAATCCATTTTTTACCCCACGACGGTCCACTCCAAGGGTTTTACCCTATTTGTGTCCAAAATCTGTTTGGGCCGACAAATCCAAACTCAAACCCTTCTAAATACTTCAAAACCATGGTTTTTGACTTGGGAGGAATTTTCTTGGGTTTATTTGGGTGAAGAAGAGTGAAGAATAAGAAATAAAGATCAAGATTTGTGGGATGGACACTCCTCAACTTTCAGAAATGAATTTTTTGCCCCCACACGTTTTTGACACTAATTTTTGTAATTTCTTCACGAATCCCCAATTTTTTTGAACGCTCGAGGACGAACTTGGTCTTAAGTGGGGGAGAGTGATGGAAATGGGCCCTATTTTAGGGTTTTAATCGTCATTTTATTTTCTTTATTTTTGTTATTTGTATTTTCCTTTGTTGTTGTTTTGTATTTAGAGGTAAGGAGTAGTAATGTCATTTTTGTAATTAGGGTTTGAGCTTGGAGCCTAAGCTACTCCTCCCTTTTATATACCCACTTGTAAGCCTCATTTGAGGTAGATTTGAATTTTAAAATAGATAAGAGTATTTCTCTCTCTAAAAGTGTGTGTTAGAGATTTTTAGGATCCTTTTGACGGATTGTTTACGTCATAATATATATATATATATATATATATATATATGTATATATATATGTATATATATATATGTATATATATATGTATATATATATATATGTATATATATATATATATGTGTATATATATATATATATATGTATGTATGTATGTATTTTTATAAATATTAAAATAACCAAAAACAGAGTGTGATAGAAGAATAAAATGTTTTTTTTTCTTTCTTATGTGCCTCAATGAGGCGAGGTGTTGAGGCGCAAGCCTCTTTTTGGCCTTTAGCCTCAAGGCGATTTTCCGCCGCTTCGCCTTGAGGTGTAAGCCTTAAGTGATCTTTTAAACATTGCTTCTTTTAAAGATCATAATTAATTGACATTGACAAGTTGTTAAAATTTTATTGTTTAAACAGTGGTATAATAGCGTTCTTAAACACATCCTTAGCCAACAAAAACACCTTACAAATTTCTTATTTCTCATCGCTTAAACATAATCCCTCTTGTGAACTGGCTAACACCTTCCCGAGAATGTATTAAAGTTAATGATGAATCTTTCCCTGAGTAATATTTATTCCATAACTTTGCTTACTTCCTATATAACTATGGATACTTCTAGTCAAGCCTGCAAGTATTTAAAATTGATTTTTGGTTGTCAGCCTTGACATCGCGAGTCGTATGTGGGCCTTTTTTTGTCCTTTACGAAATTTTGTCACTATGCTTTGAACACTATGACGTGTATAATGACCGAATTCGTTGTAAACTAGAATCCTTCTCGGTGTTGAAGTTGCTGCCACAAGCACAATGCTGAGTCTTGACATGTTAAAGAACTTACGTAGTCCATGAATAATACCTAATTCAATGTGAAAAAGTTTTTAATTTATGCCACTTCTTATCTTGTGAGACACAAACTCTGAAGCACGATGCATTTGGTTAATGCGTGATATTGCTATCCTAATGAGAAGTGGTTACCTAACTATTTGGCATTGGTTGTTCTTGTCTTGCTAACCGCCTTTTGATATTTCGTCTGTTTTGGTTGTTAGAAGTTTAGATACTGTAAAATTGGCCCGTCACAAATAATAAAATCGTCATTGACTTCTGAAAGACCCAAATATTATGAGATTTGTTAATCATATAATTCTCGTTCTCAATCTCAAATTATTTTATGTGTCTCACACTTAATTATTTATAGTTTTACACGTATAAACATTATTGGTGCCAGATTCAATGGTCATTGCTAGGCAAAGACACTCGCTGTGCTTATTGACCATGTATGTAGCATAAATACTTCAAAAATAGCATAAATGGGTTACCAAATATGAATATGGACCCGATGGGATTGGTTACCAATTCAATACTTTAAATCCATGCCCGTTACCAAATCGACAACTTTGACTTTTGGATACGGCTTGAATACAGCTCGACAGGCCAGGGATACGACGGGGTCATATTGTAAGTATTTTCACAGGCCCAAAACCCATGACTTTTCTCTTTCAATATTAGTCTAATATTGGCCCCTCTAAAGGAGACCCATTTGCAAATAAAGATGAAAAATTCCATTATTTTTATATGTAAGCAGGCCCCCCGTGAATCATCTATATTTTTGCTTTTAATATTTTTCATGTTTTAGTTGTAGTTATTAGGTTTAATGAGAGCTAAAATCGTCATTTGTAAAGGGAATGGTCGTCCATATGATGTCATTAATGACGAAACCTATGACATCTCATGTGACCTAAGCATTTCCGTAGACCTTTGGCCTCTACACAACAACAACATTTAGAGGCGAACGACCCAATTATTACTTTAATTCATATCCCAAAATAATTTATCCCAATTGTGTATTACACTTTATAAGGACAAGAGATCTAGAAAAGGCTCATTACTTGGCCATTAAGGAATGCTTAGGTCATTTTTGATGTCATGTGATATCACTAATGACATCACATAGACTAGCATGTCCTTTACAAATACCTATTCTAGACCTTACTAAACTAATAACTTCAACTAAAACATGAAAAATAATAGAAGCAAGAATATAATTTCATCGTGATCTCTGCGTACATCATTTTCTTTAACAGTAGATGAAGTAACTAATGCAGGAGAAACAAACTAACAATTTAGAGTGACGAAATGCCTGCTTCCGTCTTTCAATTCCAACATTTAACATGACATCGAAGAAAATGCGGGACAAATATGGGTAATTTATCTCTACCTATTTTACAACCAAAAGTAACCTAAACGTCATCTCCTCTTCTCATCACTGTTCCAACCCCAAATTTAGCCCGCACAAATTCACCCCAACCCAGCCAACTGCTAGTATTAATATTAATAATCGGTGTTGCACTAATTTTTTTATTATGTGATAAAATTCACTAATTTGCGGTGGTGTTTTTTTAATTATATATTATGTTTTGATGATTCGCTGCTACTACCCTATTTATTATGTTAGTGACATTGAATATGAACCTTTTATAATGATGATGCTCTATATAATTTTGTCGATGCTATTAATATTGGACCTTTTGTGATGATAGGAATGATACATTATTTTGTGCTTTTTTTATAATATTGATTGATTTAATTTTTGTTATAAAATGGGGCATGCATCTCGATTTACCTTGAGGCTTATGCCGCACCTTATTAAGACGAAATGCCTTGATTCCACATCATGGTTTTAAAAACATTGTCTAGGTAAATACTTGAGTGTGGCCCTTTAACATTTTCTATTCTCTCTCAAATTAAGAACTACCTATGTAGAATTTCCAAGATAAAAGAGCCGCAAGTGCAAGAGTTAAGAAATCACGAGAATCCTCTTTTTTGATGAATACAATATGTCATTGAAAACTCTCATGTAAACTCATGTATGTTTAAAATCTTGAAATTGGTTATTCTAATTCTTTCTAGTTTACCCCGTTATTCCGACGATGATGAGAAATTAGGAATACAATCTTAACTCTCATGTAAACTCATGTATGTTTCACCTTAATTAAGATCTATGCTTTGAGATAGTGGTAGAAAAGTTAACTATCTAGTAAAGAAAAAAAAGAACACGTCTAACTGTATGTAAAGGTGTTGACATTTCTTGAATTTCTTTTTGTTACAATGAATCCCCATGGTTCTTATATAATAAGAATAGTTGATGATAAGGTGTCATGGAGTATCCTGGCATTGATTTCTTATATAATAAGTACAACTAATGATAAAGCTTTATGTGGTATCCTGTGCAACTAGGTTGTATGTAATGATTATAAAAGGAAAAAAAATCTGATTCATAGTGTATCAAAGCCCCGCCGAGGTGATAAGGGCCTCCATAGCTTAACTGGTTTTTAATGAACTCTTTAAGATAATTCAGTTCTTACCAAACATATGTATTTATGCATAAGTCCTAGATGCTTTTCGTACATTATAATTGGACTTATCGAATGAGGTCTGTTATACGCTCTAATATTCTATAATAGCATTTTTGCAGCATATTTCTTATTGGCCCAATTTCGTATTGTTTTATGATTGAAGAATGATATAAGATGCATGTCGATAGGATTTTGTACAGTAATGACATGATTTGGGAAATTAGTCCTGACCTTGTCATGGGGTAGTAGTTGTTTTTTACTTTTATCAGTTTATCAACAAGCCTTTATTCTTTTCCCAAAGAGTATTGGGGAGTATGGTCTGTCTTATCATACAATGGTATGTTTGTTATAAAAAGAAAATATATAGTTATTTAAATATAAATAAGTACAGAGTCAAAACGTAATTTACTAACATACCTATAAAACCCTTTTTTCCTGAAAACATTTCGTCATCCCGTTGATGCATTGCCGCAACCAGGCACAAACTAGGGTTTTTAACATTTCATCATCTGGAAGCTTATATATAGTCACAGGGACTGTTAAACAGGCCCCATGATATTCTCTCTCTCTCTCTCTCTCTCTCTCTCTCTCTCTCTCTCTCTCTCTCATTTATCGCTCTGTCTCTCTCCGTCTCTTCCTCTAGCGTGTAGAGTGATTCATCAATTGCACATGATATCATCCATGAAAAAATGTCGAATCCCAATCAAAATTAACAAAAAGTGGGCTGCCCAAATTGGAATTAGTACCATGAATATGAACCTCATAAAAAATGGGTCTAATAAACCAAAATCCCGGCGATTCCCCATTACGAAATTCGAGCAACCAAAAACTGACGACCATATACGCCTTCTTGACGCCACACCCTTGAATCTGACCAGACGAAAACTCCAATGATCGTACTTTTGTAAGTACGATGGCGAAACAAGCGGACTGAAGGCGGCGACATTTCGAAAAGCTGAACCAAAAAATGGCAATTAGTCAGAAAATGGATTCCAAGTGGGACACAATTTTCACGGAAGTCATAGGCTCTAAGACCAATTTTGATCGGATTTTAGGTCAAATAGAGGGTAGGGGATTGGATCGGAGTAGGGAAGCACATTTTTGTCGGGTTTGATTGTGGTTGAGCATAGATGAACAGGGAAAGGTGAAAATGGGGGTAAAAAAAGTGTAGGGTAGAGTAGGGCTAAAAAGGGGAAGGGTTTAGGACTAGGGGTGGTCGAAATAGGGTTTGAAGAGGTGGAGGAGGGCAGCAGGGTGGGTTTGCAAAACTCAAAGGACCGTGACCCAAGGGCAGTGGGGAAGGAACAGGCCGCCAGCTTCTAGGGTTAAAAAGAGTGGTGTAGGCTGACCGGCCTAGGGTAGGGGTTGTTTCGGGTTGTCCCAGGTGATTTCGAGCAGTGGGTAGATGTCGCACCTAGGTTTTTTTGGGTGTTTGTGGGTCTGGGTTAAAGGCCGCAGAAGGGGTAAAGGGTGCGGCCCTGTGTGGAGGAGTGGCGGTGGTTTTTAGATTAGCGGGGGTGGCCGAAAGTGGTTAAACATGGGTGGGATAGTCCAGAAGGGGTAAAGGAGTGGTTGAAACAGGGGTGGGGCTCGGGTTTAGGTAGGGTTTGGATTTCTTTGGGGTTGGGACAGTTTGAGGGGGGGGGGGGGGGGGATAGGGGTTGCTATTTGAGTGGGGGAATAGTTGGTGTGGACTTTGAAAAAGTGGTGGTTGTGTGGCGGTAGGAGGTGGAGGTGGAGGAAGGTGGAGACTAAAAGGGTTGGTACCTCCCCTTTTAACGGTGATGGAATTTAGGGATTCCATCCACCTGATTCCTATTTGGACATTTATTAATATACTGATTAAAGGGTTGCCCGAGTTCGAACCCCAACTCGATACCCACTTTAGCACTCTTTCCCCAAGAACAAACGCAACTCTGATACCAATTTGATGTGAATCTAAGAATGCTGAAGCGTTATTACTACACTACACAACTATTAACTAAATAACAACAACAATTAAAACTATATTAATGAAATGGTCTTTTCTCTCTCTCAATTCTTTTTCTCAATATTCAAGTGTCATTACAAATGAGGGCTAAGGGCGTATTTATAAGAGAGGTTAACTTACTAACCAAGTTAAGACCCAAAAAGACAAAAAATGAAAACTAATGACTAAAAATGACTCATTATCCCCAAACATGTTTGGAGTCTAATTAAAGACTAAAAATAAGAGAAAATGACAATATTACCATAAACTAAGAATAATAAAAAAAAGATAGTTTCTCTTGGGAGCACAACCACACGCCACGTGTCACTACGGATCACCAAACACATCAGAATCAATCCCCAATTTTTTCAATTTCTCCGAGCCAAATTCCCAATTCTCCAAGCTAGGGTTTCCTCTACCTTTTTCGTAGCATCTAGAACTTTTCAAATATGTTACAATTGTTTTAAGTTGTGTTAATTAGGTTATTAGGCTCCAAAAGAGCCTCGACTCAAAAGGCCCAAAACTAGGGTTATGAACGAACTGCGCCGAGCCGAGCTTAGCCAAGATCATTTATTAAGTGAGATTGAAATTGTGTTCAAGCTCGGTTCATTTACTAAATAAACGAGCCGGACACGAGCTTTAAACGAGTCGAGCTCTAGCAACTCGGTTTAAGAGGTCTAATTGAGCTCGCTTATGCCTTAAAACTTCAACACGAGCTGAGCTCGAGCAGAGCCTAACAATCGATTTTTTTTAATGAGCTTAAAATTGTGTTCAAGCTCGGTTCGATTTCTTAATAAACGAGTCGAGCTCGAGTTGTTCATGAGCAACTCGGTTTGTTTGCAACCCTACACAAAACAAGTTCAAAATGGCCTAAAACTCGGCCCAATCGATATACCAACCCAATATATCAAATTTGCACTATAATAAAATCAAATCCGATTTTCTAAACATCTCACAAACCAACCCGAAGATTAACATATTTTATAGGTCAATTATATTGTTAAATTAATTATCTTATTAAATTAATTAATTTGCCGACACGCGTAGCTTATGTTTAAATCTTAATTATTAATCAATTAAAGAGTCAGTATTACAAGAACCTACTTCTCGATCGATGTGACCAGACGCCGAGGAAATAATCCAAACAAGATTAGTCGTCCATAATACAAAGTCATTTAAATAATTATTTTAATGAATTATTATGAGTTCACAAACGTCTGTAGAAATAACAGTCCTATCAACACATAACTCAATTACGTAATTTAACATATGTAATATCTCTCGATCACATATCGAAAGTGTAACATTTCAAATCACAAAATGACCTTCTACATGTCATATGAAATAACAATATCCCATAATCAATTTAACAATTAAATACATGCCATAAAAATATGGGGTATCCACATCCCACACCTAAAACCCACGCTAGAATCTCAGCATATATCCACCACCCACCATGAATGACATGAACTTGATAAGCTCCCTTCAACCCCTCATAATATGCCTACACAACCCAACCTCATTTGACACTTGACTGACTAGTTCTCATACTAGCCCTCTTTATATAAATCTAGCCACCACAACCTTCCCTCCTCAAGCGGAGACTGCCGCACCCACACCCTGGAGAGAGTAATGAAGCATGAAAGAGCTTTGTGTAGCACCTCGTATTTTTGGAGCATTTTAAATTACACGTGTGCACGTAATTTAATTAATTTGAGAAATAAAGTGGATTAAACAAATATTAATTATCGAATATAAGGATTAATATTTATGTGCATTTGTATCTACTTGTGATAAGTAAATGAAAACATGTTAATTTACATAACGCCGTGAGTAAAATCGACGGGTTTAACGGTATCTCATTCGGGACGTACGGTTAGGGTCGTGTTGGGAGTGAGATGAAATATTAATGTTTGATAACTCGGATGGTGATTTCGAGTGCTCCAATGATCCAGGATGGGTCGAGATAGTCAAAATTATGTACCTGGGGTTGTAACTGGATTCCAAGGACATTTTGGACTAAACGGGATTCGTGTATGGGCGTTCGGTCATTTTACACATGAGGCCAAACTTAATTTCGGGATTAATGAGGTTTAAGGTTATATCTTAGGATGGTGGATGGAGTGGGCATCCATTCCACCATCCAAAAGACTTGAAGGTTTGAGAGAGGAGAGAAAAGAGAAGGAGAAATTGAAGATAAACGATCTGGGAGGAGAATCGAGCATTCCGGGCACAAGATCATTGCATAAAGAGGATCACAACGGAAGAATTTATAATCTCTATGAGTTAAAAGGCAAGTGTTTATCTTGATATAATTACTTTTGTGGTTTCAATCATTCATGTATAAATTTGGTGTAGAAACACACAAATTTTTGTGTGGGATTAAATTGGTGTTTTAATTCGTAATCCTAGGTGTTTGATGTAGGATTCATGGTTAGAAATATGATTAAATACTCCTAGAATATTAGTATAATGATATACTAGGTTTATTTGAGGTTTGGGACCTCTATTGGAGGGTTTGGGTGCAGAAAACATGATTTTTGGAGAAGATGACTCAAATAGGTATCGATCGATCGATGAAATTGGAAGTTGGATAATGTTGTGCAAAATCGAAATAAGAAAGCATGAGCGTCTGTTTCGTATTTTTTTGATTTTTTTAATTAGTTATGAATTTTTTACTAATAGGTGCGAGATACCGCAATTTTAAATTGGTGGTTTTCGATTTGGCTTTCCTTTGGAAATTTTAATTTGGGGGAAACAAAACGTCGGTTTGTTGTGCTAGCCTACCTTGCCTTGTGTGTTGTTTTCGTGGGCCTTTGATGGTACGACTTGGTTTACGGAGGTCGATAGGTGACATAGGCCCTCTGGTAATATATATGAGTGATTATAACCTACCTTGGGTTAAACGGGAATCAAATTCGGGTACGAGTTTACGGGTGTATTAGGTTGAATAACACTCGGGTTATAGTTTATGAAATTGGGTTGGGATTTCGAGAAGAGTTAGGCTACGGGCTTGAGTAGAATATCTTGGTTGCCAAAAACATGGGATTATTGAATTAAAATAAGTGAATACTTGTCTCGGGATTTATGGGTTAGTGCTACGAGTGATATGTACGATTAGCCAGTTATGTGTATACGTATACGTACTGAGGTTGATAGTATATATATATATGAATATATCTGTTTGGGCGTGGCACACAAATCCAAACCCAAACCCATGTTTGTGCTCCGAAATCGTGATTTTTGACCCGGGTGGAGACTCCTAGGGTTGATTTGGGTGAAGAAAAAGAGAAGAAGAAGAAATAAAAAAAAATGTGGGTTGTGCACTCCTCGACTTTCAGAAATTATTTTGGGCCGCCACAAGTTTGTTTTGGCACTTTTTTTGGGAGTTTCCTCAGTTCCCAATATTTGAAAGCTCGAGGACGGGCTTGGTTTTAAGAGGGGGATAATGATAGAAATGGGTTTATTTTAGGGTTTTATTAGTCCTTTTCTTTTCTTTTATTATTTGTATTTTCATTTGTTTTGCTTTTGTATTTAAAGGTAAGGAGTAGTAATGGGATTTTTGTAATTAGTGCCTTATCTTGGAGTCTAAGCTACTCCCCCCCTTTAAATACCCATGTAGTCTTCATTTGAAGACATTCCTCCATTTTAAAATATAAGATATCATTTGGTTATCTCTCTATAGTTAGGGTTTGGTATTTCTTTTTTAGCTGTTGACGTTTAGTTTACGTCACTATGAATATACATATATGAGAGGGTTATATGTTTATGGGTGATAAAATGAATGTGTGAACATTGAAATTATAGTTTTTTTGACTTTAGTCCCATTTTTTAAGATTTGTTAGACTCCAATCCCATGTGTTTTAAAATTGTAGTAAGTCCCATAACCATCCAAAACCGTCCATAACTACTCTGTAACCCCTCTTCCTTTTCGCAGAGAATGACTCATGTCCCATTGCGGTAACAATAGGACCAACAACTAAAAAAATAAATACATGGAAGTGGGTGCAAATAAATTTTAAAAAAATAGGACTAAATACTTAAAATCCCTTGAAATTGTGACTAGTGTACAGTTATGTAAATTGTGTAATGATAATATTATAATTGAAAATTATAATGATATAATGATATCGCTTAAGTGTTAGCTAAATGAGAAACAAAGCAAAGTAAAATACGTGTAGCACGATTGGGCTAAAGGTTTAGCGTGTGGGGCTAAGTTAAGTGATTATGCTAGTTAGGCGGGGTAGCTTAACTAGGCAATTAAAATACACGCGTTAGGTGCACACTATTGATGAGGGGTGAGGATATTCTCATGTGAGTGCGACACCAGATAAATATAAACAATACTGTTGCATTTGTATTATTGCATTTTAAATACTTACAAAATATTTTCAAATGGTTTTGGGCTCTGACCCGTATCAAAAATCCTTTTTCAAAACCTTTTAGGTGCTCAGCCACAGGGACTCCAAACTTTGCTATCCCTTCGGTTAAACGATGCTGTAGCAGCTGTGGATGTCTGCATGGATTGATCAGACGCTTCTATCATTGTTATCTAAAGAGGATGTTTACTTCAGGTTCTATTTCGGCCATATCGCCTAGTTAGACAGTTCTTATATTGTTCATACTTTACTTTATTTTCCTTATCAATGGATTATTGTATTTGGTTTTATCGAGAATTATTCGGTTAATTAATTCATTTCATGTCGTCAATATTCCGTCTATTCTTGTGTTGAATGTTTAGTTAGTATCCCACTAGGCTAATGGGCCCAAAATCCTATTGTCCATTGCCTCCTCTCCTTTTTTATGTATCGAAGTAACAAATGAAGCACTGAAGTTCCTCTTGAATTGACCTCTTCAAGAGAGCTCGTCGAAAACCACCATAACAACTTCCCTCCACTCCCCAACAAGCTGAAAGAAAACCATAGATAAGCCATTCAGCTCGTCGACCTTGTCCCCACTCATGCAATGTAGTGCTTGTACAACCTCCTCCTCCTCCTCCTCCTCCTCCTCCTCCTCCTCCTCTGTAAATCACTATTTTAAACAATCCCTCTCGACCTCTGCAATTGCAGCAAAGGTCACCCTCTCCAACATGGGACACCACACCTCCTCCCGTTGTTAACAACTGCTAATAATACTGAATGATACCCTCTTCATTTCATCATTCTCTTGCAATAACACGTCATCAATGACAAAACTACCAATGTGATTGGCGTGTCGGTGGGAATTTGACTCTCACAAATTTAGTATTTCTACCCCCTTTTAATCATAACACCCAACCTGTACTGGACTTTTGACGTCAATTATTCCCTCCCCCCCCCCCCCCCCCACCATTTTTCCCCACAAGGCCCTTTTATCTTTTCCCTCCGAGGCCAATCCACTTTGGAGAGAGCCTAATCTCCCACTAATTTTTCTAACTTCCTAATATACTCCTAAACACTTCCATTATTGGTATTCACATTGCAAAAAATCTCCCTGTTCCACCTCTTCAAATCTCCTTTCAATGATTTTAGCCTTTTGTCTAGAACAAACCTTGGATTCCCTAACACTGTACCCCTGTCACCATCCCCTCACCAACTCCACAAGACCCTCCTCTTTAAGCCACATATTATCGAATCTAAACGATGATGACCAAGCGAAATCCCACAGGCGACAAAATTCACCGTGTGTCTTAGAAGACTACTCTGAATAGTTTTGAGGAAGAAATCCTGTCACCCCCACATATAAAAAACCTATCAAATCTCGTAAGGTGTGGATTCTCCCTGGACCATGTGAACCTTCCCCCTTCTAGTGGTAAATCCATGAGATCAAGCTCCGAATGAAGTTAGAGAACTTTCGCATGGTCCTAAAATATCCGCCCTTCATCCATGGCGTTCTGACAGAAAATATACCCCTTAAAATTCCCCCTTTATATACCATAAACCTTCCAACAATCCCTTTAACTCACAACTCCCATCTATCCATGTCACCCCCTTTGCATCATTCAAAAAATACACCACAACAAATTATTTTCCAAGCACCTAAAAAGGCATGGAAGTGAGAATAACCCGACTATCGCGATCATCTGTACCACCCTTGAATCCCGCACCACCCTTGAATCCCACATAATAATCACATCACTTGACCTACTACAAGCATCTAATGAGCACTATTTCACCCACTTACCTTCCCTCAAAGAACCTACCATCCTGAACGGACTATCACAAAGCATAGTTCCTGAAAACAAATACCATTTGGCCACCACCTCTTAATATAAGCGACAATGACTTTTCTCTTATCTAGTCCATTAACCTATGAAACAATTTTCAACCTCGTTTGGAAGACAAGAAGGAACGACTCCACCTACACCTCAAAAGTTACCTTCTAATCAAATAATTCAGCCTCATGACACCCTTTCTCCCTCCTTTCCTTAGTCTTGTAATCTAGAGACCACTCTAATTTGGGCTCTTTGGACTTTCTCTCACTTGTGTTCTTACCGCTCAACTTCGGCTCCTTATCCACTCTGCTTCACCTCCTTTCTAGCCTCTACCTCCCCCCCAAAAACCTGCTGAATATCTCTATTGTATCCCCCAACCACCTATCTACACTCCCAACTCCGTTCTTCTCCACCCCCTCTTTCGTGACATCTCTGTAACGACCTCATTCACCACATCAAACACGATCGGGTCCACCAAACCCCCATCTCACCCCTCTTCCATCAGATAAAGATAAAAAACCAACATGGAATTGCAATTTAACACGGTCTCCATCCTCATCTTCCTTGCACCACCCTACCTTAACGATAACCACCCCCTTACCCTTCCTTGAGGCTGAAATGCCCCACCCCCTCGTGATCACATATGATTTCCTTTCCCAGTACATCACCCCTCATGCTTCAACACACTCTAAGTTCTGATAAAAATCGGACAGCCAATACATACAATGCAGTTGGAGTTGCAATTACATGGTCTCCATCCTCAGCTTCCCACCATTATCCTACCTTAACCACAACCACACCCTTACCCTTCCTTGATGCTGAAATTGCCACCCCTCATGCTTCAACACACTATAAGTTCCGATAAAACCAGTCAGCCAATACATACAATGAACTCATCAACTTTAAGAGGAACACCCTTCGGTTATGACATAAATGGAACCCATTATCAAAACCAGTGAAGAATTTTGTACATAAACTGACGTCGACACTATCGGCAGCTCCAAAGATGATGACACATGCACACAATGTTTGTCACTAGTTCTTCCTATTGAAGATTCCATTATAAGAGAGAAGCACGACCCCTTTTTAATTTGATCCGTGCCCCTATATAAATTGTTGGCACCAATGAATTAAAAGAACTCTCGCCTCATTTAAGTTTCAAAAAGTAAGCCTGCCCCTTTTAGGCCCACCCCTTTTTGCAGACTTTTAAATGAAACAAGCCTATAGCTTTAAATCTGAATTAGGTCCAAATCGCTTTTTCGACCTTAAAATTGAAGCGGGTTTGGGACATAAAAATAAATTGGGTGCATACCCATACTTCACCTTTGGTCCCACAACAGTCCCCACTGCAACCTCACCAACTATCGGCCCAAATCTCCTGACTACTTACTTTTTCCTTGATTCTAGATTAATCTACAGATTTGTGTTTGTAAAGTGTACAGGGCTCTAACAAACAACTCACTTCAATATTCCCTTTCGTGCTAGCTACCCGCGCGTCCCCCACAATTGCCCCTACCCTCCTCCCCCCGGTCCTGATTCTAGCCTCTTGCCTGCCATTTTTCCCCAAATCATGAAGAAAACACCACGGTTCCTCTTTTACTGCTATTGCCACCCTAAACACCATAGTTGTCAAATGGTACGATTTTCTATTGGAATCGTATGATTCGATTCACTTCCAAATCGATTCGAATTAAAAGGATAATCGGAGGGGTTATAATAATCGGGGTGATTTGCACGATTCGATGGGTGAATCGTGAATCAGTAAGATTCACGATTCGGATTCGATGCAGAGTTACGGGTTCTGTTCATTTTTTCTTTTTACCCAACTTAAAGAAAACATGTTTTTTTTAAATTATGTTCTTTCTAAAATTAGCCTCTGAACCGACATTTCTATTAAAAAAAAAGTAGAAAACAAACATACAGGCTTATGAAACAGAAAGATAGAGCTACTGAAAAATTTTGTAGTCTTCTTTCTTGAAGAAAGTGTTCAGGGAGATCAATGACGTGTGATAAAAGAATGAAGTGAAATAGAGGTTAAAAGGAAAGGAGAGATGATGAATCATAAATGTAAGACTCCCCTCTTCTCTCAACGATAGTATTAGAAATAAAGGTAGGAGGGAATAAGTATTTAGATTCTTTTGGTAACTAATCTAGAAATGAAGTTAAAGACTTAAATGTTCTCAATTTTTGGGGAACTGATGCTTACCGACCTCCATATTAAATGGGAACCTGTCCTATGACCCCCACTCTTCCGTGATCAACAGAAATCCACAACACACATGCCTCTTTTCTACTTATATATATATTTTGTTCCTTGGATACCACTTTCTTCAAATAAAATTCAAACTTTCGGAGAACCCAAACAACAAAACCATCCACCAACATGCACCATCTCAGAGATTTTAATAGACGAGTAAGTTCCAACATTTAGAATTTGGCTAACAAAAATTTACCAATCACATTACCTCTAATCTCCACCTCTACCTCCACCCTTTAATTCTTGGAAGAGAGTTTGCATTAATGACCCTCCATGGTGCCCACCGTTGCTGTGACACCCCTAAAATTCCATATTTAGGTTGATTAGGACTAAATACACAATTGACGAGAATGAAATAATTAATTATTATTCCAATCATGTGAATAACATAGGGAGTACATGCCCGAATTGACCAAAATGAAATTGGAATAATATAAATTTAAACTGATACAAACATAATACGACAATAATCCTACAAGACACAAAACTTCATAATCGAAAGAAACTTACATTACGAGTCTACGAATCCTTAGCTGCAATTCGCTTTTAAAGAATCAGCACTGCCATGCTTCTCCTTTGGGATCACAGAACCAGAAAAATGTTAACTACGAATTGTGGATCATGCCCACTGCAAGAGTTCCTCTATGTGATCCTAAATAGAGATATGAGTAGATTATATGAAAATCATGCTACTCCTCAAGATGTATAGCAAGTATCAATCTCCAAATAAAAAAGAATAAAAGTAACTTGATGATAATATCCCATACTTTAATGAGAAGTAACCACAAATCTATTATATTTAAGCCAAAACGCTAACATTTAAGAAATAAATCCCTGCTCTCATGAATTCTTTGCCACGTTCGACCATCATAAACACTTGCACGCCATTGACGAAATCGATGCCAACTTTAAATGATTTCTGAGTTGTTATTTTTTCTAGCCATTTGCTGAACCATAATGAAAAGGAAAGTCATTCAAAGCAACTTTACCCCTGAAACGAGCAGTAGAGCACAAGCTAGAGCTGAAAACCCTTGGACACATGGTACAGGGTGGCGCGCGGGGGACACGTATGGCTATAGTCGAAACTCAAGTGATGCCACACCGGACGAAATAAGGTTTAGGTGGAAGTGGATTCGAGATTCTTCCAAAGCTCAAGATCAGAAAATAAACTCACAACTCCATCTGTAAAACCAAGCAAATAGGATTGGAACACTGCAGGTAGGGTCGAATGGAGGTCGTCTACCTTTGTTGACTACCGCCGACTAAGGAGCCATGGAATGTCGCCGGAGGCCTAGCTCTATGTCAACTTACCTCATAGAACTGAGCAACCAAATGTTATACATATACCTTGCTTTACCAGGCCTAACACATCATCTTCTCTCAATGTGCCTAACATACCTATGGTGTTCTCATGAAAACAGTGTCAGTATAATCTCTAAATGGGTGAATATATTTATTTTGATGTACGTATGTTGCAAACTTTTATTCCTGAAATCATTGTAGCTACTATCTTTTCTTTAATTGCAGTGCAATAATTAGGAGATAATTTTCTTTATTAGTTGTTACCGTTATTTGTAATTATATTACACTCACCGTGTGATTCCAACTACTTTTCATTATTTATTTCACGAATGTTAGGTTTACACCACACTTTTCTCTATGTACTCGACTGACCCATGCCATTGCTATATTTTTTTAGTCACTGCTCACTTTTTTTTCGACCATTTCCTAGTTTATTACGATATCATTGTTTCATTTCCATTCTTACTTTAGTTCAACCTTCGAAAATATTTGATACATTTCCTGAAGTAGGTACTTTGATGTTATCTTATCATGTTATTGTATGTACCCCATTATATTCCAACCTCAGTAGTCCAGGTGTGTCGACCCATTTGTTACGTCACACACTCATACTTAATAACTCTAAAGGTTCCATTCATACACAAATAGTTCATCAAACACAAATAATTCATCAACACATAGAACATTGATTATTCATCAATACATCCCGAAGACCTAACTTCACATTTAATAACCTACAGCTTTATTATTAACCTTTTGCGAGAATCTAGCACCACAATCAACGTGTTAGTACTAATTGCATATATATGCTCGCGAGCTTTCAATGTCCGACATAATTGCCACAACTGTTGCTTATCTTGGAAATGGTTTTGTGTCTAGTAGTTAATGATGTAGACTCCAGACCTACTTGAAATTTTTAGTTATTTTGTTGATGTTTCCTTTTTAACCTTTAGGTCCCGTTCGCTCATTAATGAAACTCACCTTATTCTTTCCTTTTAACATGGCAGACAAAGACAACACTTTACTCTATGTTCATCACACTAAGTGATTTCCCCTTGAATTCCTTTTTTGTTGTTTGATAAAGCGACCAAGAGACTTCAAGATTACACCAAGTTACCATTTATTTGTCGAGAGGGCCAACCATCATTTAATACTAGAACGTCTTGGTTTAGCTCACCATTCATTTTTCTGCCTCATTGCATATTAGTTACAAGTTCATAGGACCTGAAGGCTCAATGGGGGGAAAACTAAGTTTCAATAATAATAGGATGGGCACTATTGTTAAAGGGGCGTGCCTTGGCTCCTTGCTCATTAAGGCGCTACATTGGTGCCTTGCCTCACCTCTGGTGAGACCCCTTTAGTAAGACGAGCGTCTAGGCTCCGTACTTTGAGACACACTTAGTTCTTTTTTTTTTTTGAAAATGCCCCAATACAATAATGGACAAATTGACATTATAGCTGTAATTATTTTTCAATGCGATATGGAGAATTGGACCTTGCCTGCCTAAAAGTAAAGCTGAAAAGGTACCTAAATCCCAATGGAACTTTCTCTTCTCCTTCTCAATAATGACTACTAATGCAAACAAAACAAAAAAAAATCCTACAATTTTGTACTGTGGAACAATTTATATGATGATTTTGATTTTGTTTCCAGACATCGGAGTATATTTGTTTAAAATATACGATCCCTCCAGTTGATTATTTAATAACTGAAATATTAACTAACACTTGTTATTAAAATGTATAATTTTTTCATTATTGTGTCTTAAATATATCTTCTTACGTGTCTCTTTCACATTTTAGATCATAAAATAGTCGTGTTATTAATATTTGCATGTTTTGTAACATGTGTGCCTCACTATCAGACGGTGCCTAGGTCTGAACCATGCTCCTAGTCTATGGGAGACACTGGCCCGACTTGGTCTCCTTTCGCCTTGAATAACTACCATAATGATTTTCTTTTCTTCATCACCCTATGATTTGATCTTTTTAGACTTACTAAGTGGCCTTAAGAAACCGTTTTAAGTTTAATCCTTAGTCTTTTAAGACTTTCAGGGTTGAATTGCAAATACTTCAATAATGGGTTTTGTTTCAAAGGCTTTGGGATAGTCTTACGATTAAATTTCGATTCTTTAGATTTATTTGACAAACTCATTATATGATTATAACCTTAAACCATGAGCTCATCATACTAGAAGTTTCTCGGGAGATCATATTTATCACTTGGTTTTAGTACTAGATCTACCTGGCATGTGCTAGCAAAACACAATTGTGAACACTAGTTTCATGAAAAGCTTTGAGCTTCAATGTTTTTCTAAAATATACATAAATGAATCTCAATATATAAAAGTATATACGCATAGCATGCTAGGATCGTTATTTAAAGAAAAGGAATGGTGGATAATCCCCACCTTAGTAGTTGCTTCCCAATTTTGCTACAGCCTTGAAGAGTCCATCTTCCCCGAGGTCTAACATAAGATTTCAAGTTTCATAAAAAAAACTCAAACTTCATCCAAAATAACTCTAGCTTTTAGAACTAAAATTATATTTAAGACTAAGCTCATGTTTTGTTTTTTTATGCTTTGATTATTCATATATATTTTTAACTGCTTTTGCAAATGCTCACAGGTTGATGAGATGATATGATCAACTTCTCTTTAATGGTCTCTCAAATATTTTCCCATTCATTGCTTCATTACTTTACCCTTTTTATTGAAAAACAAATTCCTTATCTACTCTTGGTTAATCATGATAATTTTTCAGTGTATCTGAAACTAGACTAAAAATAAATAAATGATAACTAAATAAAGTAGAGATCTACAATGTCTTTGAAACTGATATCCTGGATATGAGATAGGAATTTCCCTAGCCCCTGGGGTCCAAGTAAATACACGAGTAAAACCACTAACAAGTAACATATCTATGCAACTAAAAGAAGTTATATGCGTAGATGATAAAATCACAGTTTATATATAATTCAAATGAACGACCCATACCATAAAACAAAATCTCTCAATGTAATAAAATGATCTAAATTCATATCATTTATTAATTAATCTAATTAATTAATCAGCATGTAACCAACATGCTCCCTTTCTCTCGAACATCTCATAAACATGCGGTATGCCAGATTAAATCGTCACAATGAATTAGAATTATCTTAATTCGTTCGATTAAGTAATTGTTCTCATTAATTAAGCAGCACGTAATTGGTTTGCTCATATTCCTCTTGGCCTTCTCATAAGCATGCGGTACGCCAAATTAAACCGTCATATAAACCTCAGTCGTTTGTTTAGCATCGTCGGTAAACTCGTTGCCACCCTTCGACATAGCGCCGGTAAACCCGTAGCCACCTTGCTACACAATGCATGAATAACACACGTATAATTGATAAACATCACATTACACATGCTGACGCCACCTGGTATTCACATGTCCGGATTCCAACACGTATGATACACAAATAGTCCGTAACACATCTCGTAGTCACCTTTTATTTGCATGGTTATAATTTTACATTTCACAACATAGGGGTGTCCCTTCTCGGTTCCCACTAATTTATTTTCGTTTTACATATTCATTTACCAATATCATTCACTATTTAACATGTCTGAGTTCACTCAGTGATATAAACTCAATACCCAATTACCCCACCCCCGGATCACTATCGTTTAGATACAATAATATGTTTTAGTTCGTTTAATAAGTAGATAAGAAAATAGTTTCATTACATAAGACTACTCATAAAGTGAAGCATTAAGATAAAGGTATATTAGTTTTATTATAGTTCCGAGTCACCACTTTTACGTTTAGATAGGGTAGTTTTTGAGACAATTTAATTAGGGTTTGTTATGTAAGAGTAGAACAAGAATTCAAATGTTTACGTATGTAATTATCCCAACTAATCCAATGCTACTATTCAACAATCAAACCAACAACCAAAGATTTCCCGTACTCCTATTGTCAAACATGGTCAAATATAAGGGCTCATATTGTACTCTTGTATGAAAAGGGGCATGTAATTATCTTACAAGAGTATATTGCGTCATAAGAGGGTCCATTAATATATAACAACTGCCCAAATCATTAATAATATTTTTACATTAGTTCACATAGCATGAGTGAGGTCCTCGTGGCAATTTCATCAAATTGGAAAATACTTGGCAAAAGTACTACTTGTAAAGAACAAGGGACAACACTACTAAGCACACGTAATATTAGAATTTAATAACTCTAAATTTAAGTCCGTCACATACAATATCAAATCTCAATCTTCAAATTCTACAAATGGAGTCCAAACTTAAATATCAATTTTTATGTTCTGGGGCCTACAAATAATTTCCACAAAGTAACAATGCCCAACAAGAAATAAAACTATCTAAATTCACCCATTCATAATTTGTTTAGGACTAAAAAAATTCCTAGGGGTTACTAATAAATTTTAACATTAAAATATATACGAGTAAATTTAACAATTACGCATATAAAAGGAGGAGAGTAGGAAGTAACTTGCCTCTAAGCGCGTCCCAAAAAGTGGTGAAGGGAGACCCTTGAAACTCCCTTTATAAAATTTTGTTTTTGAAGTATAAAGTGTGGGGTTGTAATTTTGTAATTTGGGTAAAGTTAGGATGATTTGTAGTGGTGATAGTTTTTGAGAATTTTCTATTCTTGGCACTGACTAACAAGAACCCACCTAGCTTTCCTTAAAGACCCACAAAAGCTCCTATATCATTTATTCCATTAAATCAACTATTTTGTGACACCCCGCCTAATAAAATACCGGGTGATCAGTCCTATACCAAAATTAAAACAGGAATCACAGTTGGATCATCCTTAGCATCACTGTCGAAAACTTTTTAAAACTTACTAACCACCTAGTATTCCAAAAGTTGGTGCCAATTTTAACTTTTTGATTAAACAAAACAGTACATGCGGAATTAAATATAAACCATTCACACAACTGAATAAAATTCAACTGAATAATTAATTACACAACTTACCGAATAAAGCATCGGCCACCAAAGTGAAATAGTCCAATACAAATATCCAACACAGGAATAAACTAATCTGAAACTGAACTGAAAGTCTGGGCGACATGCCCTAAATAAAACTGAAACTGATACAAGATTCCTACTCTAGGAATGAATGAATGATGCGCCTAATCCAAACTCCTGCTAGCATCCACATATGCCACAGCTCCGTGTCCCTAGAATAAAATATCAATCCTGGCGTCCCTGTGGCCGGACACCTAAAAGGTTTTGAAAATAATTTTATAGCAAGGGTTAGAACCCAAAATATTTTAAAAATATTTAGCAAGTGAATTAACTGCAGTAATTTAAAATGAATGAATGCGCTTCATATTTAAGTTAGTGTCGCACTCCCTTGTGGACATTCTCACCCCTCCACTATTGTGCACACCTACCGGTTACCTTAACCCCACCTAGTTGTACTACCCCGTCCAACTAGTCCTGGTATAACCTTCCCTTGCCATACTACTCTAACCCGAGTATAATGATTCTTGAATTATAAGTTATCTCACAATTAACGTAATTAATTCCTCTTAAATAGTATCATATAACCGTGTCACAAGTTATATAAAGTAAATACATCACACATTGTATTATTACCCATATATAATATTTACTACCATTATATACGTACCTTTACTACAACATCCACACATATAACATACGTATATCCATCCCTTCGAGTATACCCTCGCCGGATGATTCCCTCTAAAATGCTATCTCACTAGGTGTGCTCACAAAACCTAGTTCCCCAAGTTGGAATCGCTCACCAACTTGGCCCAAAATATAAACGTAGTGGAGGCGGTCATATTCCTTCCCTGAAAGTGAGATAAATCCCTCACCCATATATACCGGATGCTATGACCTGGGGATATACTCGCCCTACTCCTCAAGCTAGGGGATTCACCCACATCGTGCAACCTCCCTTGATAGCATTAGAGTATATAAATTGAATAAATATCTAATCACTGATATTTAATATCACACACAATATATACACGTATATATATATATACTATCACTACACCGTATATATATAATATAAACCCCGGATTTACCGTGTACTCAAGGTCCCGTACACTGCCTGTAATTTCCAGAGTTTGTGGCCCGACTCAACGTAATTAAATTTTCCCACTTAATAATTTATCATCTTCCCGAGTCTATGGTCCGACTCTAATATATCTAATTCACACCTCAATTTATATAATACTTTTCCCGAGTCTATGGTCCGACTCTAATTAAATTAACTAACACACATATTAATTTAATACCTCCCCGAGTCTATCGTCCGACTCTAATTAAATTTATTAACACACATATTAATTTAATACCAATCCGAGTCTGTGGTCCGACTCCTAGTTAATCAATTCACATATTAATTAATTTACACCAATCCGAGTCTGTGGTCCGACTCTAATAAAATTAGTTAACACACTTATTAATTCAATACCTCCCCGAGTCTAAAATCTGACTCTAATTAAATTAATTATCACACCTATTAATTTAATCCTACCCGAGTCTGCAATCCGACTCTAATTAAATTAATTATCACACTTATTAATTTAATCCTACCCGAGTCTACAATCCGACTCTAATTAAATTAATTATCACACTTATTAATTTAATCCTACCCGAGTCTACAATCCGACTCTAATTAAATTAATTATCACACTTATTAATTTAATAACTTGGTGTCACCCAATCATTATTCCCGGACTCGCTCACTTGTCCCATACCTTAATATTTCCCGAGTCTATATTCCGACTCCAAATTGATTACTCTCTCTCAATAATTAATTTAAATATTTTGGTGTCACCTAACCAATATACCCGGACTCACTCACTTGGTCCATCTTACATCTCCTAATTTCATACCCACATATTAGCCCACAATGTCTCACACATTAATCTCCATAAATTCCCCAATTATATTTACCTATAATTACCAACATACCCGGACTTGATCACTTGGAGCGAAATAAAATATTTCCCGAGTCTATATTCCGACTCTAAATTAATTAGTTTATCTCCAAACTTAATTCACTACCTTGGGGTCGCTTGACCAACGTACCCGGATTCACTCACTTGATCCGTATCTCACTATTTTGGAATACAATTTCTCAAATCCATCCATCAAGTGCCCCACATAAATTCATCCTACTCCCAATTACCTTCTCCCATAATTACTAGGAATATTTGTTTCATAATTATTTATCACTTACTAATGTATGAAACTTAACTTTCAACTAAATTTCCCTTTATATAACAAACTGGCCGAACTGCCCAGATTTCGCCATCATCGATCGATCGAGCCCCCTGGGTCGATCGATCGAGCATTCCAGTATTCGTCCTCTCCAGCCACTGTTAGCCATGGACGAAACTTAAAGCTTTTATTCTCAATTTAAGCCATTGCCCAAACACAAATAACATATCCTCCATGTGAGATAAGGGTCTAAACATCCCACATACCTTAATTAGTCATCAATATCCATAAATTCCAAGGTTTTTCCGATTTCGGTATTATCCGGGTTTCAAATCCCCAATATGAATTTCATTCATATTATCAGCAATTTACCATTTATTCTCACTGGTTTTAACATACGATTCATTCCTATACATTCTAGAATCATAAACACAATAAATCTCACCCTTAATCCCATTAAGGTATATTAATTTCCAAAAAACCCAATTTTAATTTTGGTTACACACCCAAAACGAATTTTATTTTACACATCATTATGATATGAATTGATTATCATCAATTTAGGAATCACAACAGTTAACCACTTGCCTGGAATTGTACGTAGTGTCTGATCGGTTAGTGTAGCCCTTAATTTGGCTCCAACATCCCCAATTTGGCTCTTGATTTGCTTTCCCCCAATTTCCTTCTCAAGCCCTAGGCTTAGAGTTGAGTTGACTGTCGTTCCCTAATCTCTCAATTAGGTTAAAAACATCCAAATCCCGTTTTTGGCCATGTGGGTCTAATTAAAAAGGTCCAACTCACCCCGTTTGGGCCCGGCTATGCCCAAAAATACCCCGAGACCCAATTACCATCCCCAGGTACTCTTTTCTAACTATCTCGACCCATCCGGACGTAATCGTGCACTCAGAATTGCCATCCGAAATACTTTTCAAAATTTCCAAATTTCGACCTCAAAATGTGACACACGAGATTTTGAACCATTAAACTTAAAAGTCGCCAATTATAAATAATTCGGCTCACTCAAATAAATTCTCCAACTCATGAATTTAATTTTCTCCAATTTAAATATTTTTATAAGTCCCAAAAATAATTAAATATAAAATCCTCAAAATTTCAGGGTGTTACATATTTCTTCTTTCATATAAATGCAGCAATCCCCCAAACAATTAAAGAATGAAACCCTATAGCTGATCTCCAATCATGCGCGCCCAAAACAAGGAATCTTACCAAGCCTTCTTTTCTTCCTTATAAGACATTAAAGATACCTCCAAATAGTCATCTTATCGTCATTGACCTTGACAAATCCAACTTGTCAAGGTCAATGACCGTGACATTTCGAAGCGAGACAACTTTTTTTGTCACAGTCGTGTCACGGTCATTGACCTTGACACAAAACTCGCATTTTGTGTCACGATCGTGCCGCGGTCAATGACCGTGACACGTTTGTCAAGGTTTATAACCGTGACAAAGCCGTGACCCTTTTTAAAAAAATTGTCACAACCATTGACCGTGACAATTCTGGGCAGAATTTAAAAAAAATCTGCTGGGCAGTATGGCCACTGCCACTGCCCAGCAGTATATTTGTACCTGTTATAGCAACGTTGTACCTGTTCCAAACATCATATATCCAAACAAACTAAAGATAATGCAAATATATATTCATGACGATATAATCCAAATATTCAAAATAGAAATAATATACATGACGATATAATCCAAATATAATTAAAATGGACAAACTTAAAAATAATGTTACTACATGTTTTGGGTAAAACTGAGGAGGTGAGTAGGCCACACGACATACGAATTGACGCACCCACTAATATACGTCATGCCGCATTGTTTGCACAACCACAATAGGGAGTTCTCCTTCCCGGGTATGACATGCGTGACGAGCACCTTGGACTCCATCTCTTGAAGCGCACGTCCATGAACTATTCCACCCTCGACGATATTCGGGTCCCTCAACCCCTGCCCTATCCGCTGGCCATCAAATACGTCCAATATGAACATGCTCGGCCAACCAAGTGTCGACATTGGTTTGTTGAAGGGCTCCAAATAGGGAAGTGGATCATCGAAGTACGAACGTGTCGGTGATGAAGCAGCGAGGTCCACATCCTCGTCATCCTGCGCCTCATCCTCCCGCACCTCCTCCTCCACCTCCTTCTCCTTCCCTTTCCCTTTCCCTTTACGATCTCCGCCCAACGTATGCTTCATGAATGCGTACATATCTTGGACCGTCGCCTCCAAACGGGACAGCTTCGCGTTGTGTGAATCCACCGTTCGAGCCAACCCGGTGTCGCTCGTCTCCAATCCGATGATCCTAGATTTGACCACCCGCGAGCTCACCCCCTTTTCCTCCCCTTGCGATCAGAGCCAAGCACTTGGCTGAGTGCATCTGTGGACAAAGATGCCTTGTCGGGATCAGACTGTGTCTCATGCACTTCCTTAAGCTTTGCCTGAAACGACAAAAAGCACATGATTAGTAAAATAAGTAAACTAAAAAATTATAACGTAATTAACAAAAATTTAATTGTCGGATTACTTACAATCGTGGCCGCGATGCTCGGGGACACCTCCTTGTCCTTCCCCTTCTTCGTCCGAAGAGCCACATAAGTATCGAGCCTTTGTGGCTTACCCCCTGGCCCACTCCCTATCCCCTGAAATAAAATAAAGTAAAGTAAAATTAGTATCGGCCCCGCAAAGTAAAATAATGAAGAATAATATATTTTTGTAGTTATAGAAAAATTAAATCTTACCTGCATCCTATGCTCCACCTCGGCGTAAGAGGTCCGGCCGGAGTATTGCACATCCGTCTTTTTTGCCCGATTTTCCCTCCCCGATTGGCGAGATGCCAATTGTCGATCCTCGATCTCATTGTCAACGAACTTCTGCCATTGTGCCAATGAGATCGGCTCCTTGGGGGGAACAGATTCACGCCATTGGATAATCGACTCTCGTGTTTTCCCAAAGTACCGTGCTCGCATATTTTTTTTCCACGACTTGAGTTGCTCCCTAATCTGCTCCAACACGGGATCGCGTAGCTTTGGATCCAACTTGAATTGTTCCTGTCCAACAAATACAATGTTAGTTGCGAATAAATATAAATATAAATATAAATATAAATATAAATATAAATATAAATATAAATATAAATATGAAATTGAAATTGAAATTGAAATTGAAATTGAAATTGAAATTGAAATTGAAATTGAAATTGAAATTGAAATTGAAATTGAAATATAAATATAAATATAAATATAAATATAAATATATTACCTGTAATTCCGTCCAAACAGCTAACTTGAGCTCATATAACACCTCCTTCCAACTCATAAACCCCGGGCCGATGACCGTCTTTAGCAGCTCGAGGAATCTCGCTAATAGCTCCGATTTGTTCTCGACGGTAATCCCAAATTTTCCATATTTGGGGATCCTAGGGGCGGAGGAGCCCTCGTCGCCTTCGCTACCACCGAGCCCAGACGACATCATCATAAACAGCATCATCATCTTCGCCTTAATATCTGAAGGAGACATTTTTTTTGTAAAAAAATGTTATTAGTATAGATAAAAAAAAATGTTAATAGTACACATACACACACCCCTACCCCACCCCCACCACACACACGCACACGTCATGCCACTTTTAAAACTAACCAACCCAACATTTCATCAATTAAACTAACAATTAAAGTATACAATTATTAATTTACTAATTTACAATGAGGGACAATCCTACTTTCATATGAAATTGGCATTAATTATTAATTTACTTTCATCTAAAACTATACAATTAAAATTACAATTAAAGATATACAATTTCTTAATTAAAGATATACAATTGTTAAAATTTCCCCTCCACACCCCACCCCCACCCCCACCACACCCCTTACCCCCTCCCCCCGCCACGCACACACGGACACACATACGCGCACACACAGACCCCCCACCCCCACCACCCCACCCCCATCCCCTCCCCCCACCACGACCGTGACAACTACATTTGTCATGACCTTGTCATGGTCAATGACCGTGACAACTCTTTGTCACGGTCGTGTCAAGGTCAATGACCGTGAAACAAAACGCGTGTTTTATCATCTTATTCATTGCACGATCTTTTATCATCATCTTATCTGTATATTCATTGCAATTATCTACTTCTTTAATCCTTTATCTTTATATTTATTCTTTGAGATTCTTTTAATTTCAAAAGTCTCTTATCCTCATTATATTTTATCACAATATGCATATGTTATAAGAGAGTCGGGTTTGGCATGAATAATTTAAGACTTTCTAACAACATGCATGTGTATGGATTCTACATAGTTGGGCACGAAAGTAACTAATGATATTCCTAAAAACATACAATTGGCAACATTTTGTGAATTTACTAAACTTTATATAATATTATCAAATTCTGTTAAAAAATTATCTAGGGTTTTACCTAATTGAATTAATTTCATGAATAAAATTATTATCAATTTAGTAATTTATATAATTAAATTTAACATATGAATTCTAGAACTTTTCTAACATTTACACAATTCTAACTATCACTAACCTTGCATTCATACTAAGGTTTACATAGTTTTAACAAATTATAACAAAATATTATCATATTTTTAGTTAGAAAATTCCACCCTCACCCCCCACCACACCCCACCCCCACTAACCCCCTCCCCCACCACACACCACCATACACACATATATACACATACCCCACCCCACCCCTCCCCCCACCCCACCTGCACCACCCCACCCCCATTACCCCCTTCCCCCCTCCCCCACCACACACCACCACACACATATATACACACACATACACATATACATATACACACATATATATACACACATACACATACACATACATATAGAAATGAAAGAGAAAGAGAGGCAAAAAAAATATACCTTAGAGAGAGAGAGAGCGGAAATCTCTTAGAGAGAGAGAGAGGGGGAAAACCAAAACTCGCGTGGGCAAAAAGAATCCTAGGGCTTTTTTTACTGTAAAAGTTGTCACGGTCGTGTCAAGGTCATTGATCGTGACACAAATCTCGCGTTTTGTGTCACGATCATTGACCTTGACATGACCGTGACAATTATTTGTCACGGTCATTGACCGTGACAAGTAAATTTGTCACGGCCTTGTCACAATCATTGATCGTGACAATTATTTGTCACGGTCGTGTCAAGGTCAATGACCGTGACACAAAATGCGA
The DNA here is from genome assembly GCA_949130495.1 of Sambucus nigra. Classification (NCBI taxonomy): domain Eukaryota; kingdom Viridiplantae; phylum Streptophyta; class Magnoliopsida; order Dipsacales; family Adoxaceae; genus Sambucus; species Sambucus nigra. The sequence goes on from CASBWL010000118.1 coordinate 47,606, forward strand.
GATTTGTGTCACGATCAATGACCTTGACAAGGGTGGCCGGCTGAAAGGTGACAATTTGGCCATTTTGGTGTAGTCGTTTTTCAAAACCCTTCTTAACCCCAATATTCGGCCGCCCCTCTCCTTTTTCTTTCTCAACAGTAGCCAACAACCCCATATGCATCTCCTTGATTCTAGCGCCCCAAACCCTCACAAAACACAAGACCCATGGCTTCCCTTTTTCCTCCATCTTCAATCGATGTTGAAATTAATTTGTAGGAAGTAAGAGAATTGTTAATAAAATTAAAACATATGTTATTCATATAATTCTTATTTAAAATTGTAATCATCACTTTATGTAACAAATTTATAAATATTTCATTGTTCGAGGGAATCTCAGCTTCATTAGATTTTTGATTCCTAGATCTCGGGGAACTACTTCTTTAGGATCGAGAAATTATTGCAATTCTTCTTGAGTCAACATGTACACTTACTTCAATCTATTTGTTTTCATTGTAGTGGATATGGACGAGGAAGATTATTTTCATTCAAAAAGTCGAGAAAATTTAGCAAAGTCATCAAAAAATTCAAGCAATAAATAACAAAAGGTTAGAGGCATGACTGTTTTATAACGAATAAGCAAAAGGGCTTCTTATGATAGAATACTAGTAGCTTACAATAGAAAAGGACAACCAAGTGGTGAAACAATGAAGGATTTCGCAAGTTATGGGGGCTTTTATCAAGGACAATGGTGCCCATAAGTTATCCAATTTGGCCCAAAGTCCCAAAGTCATTAAAGGAGAATTTATGGATAGCTATGGAGTAAAATGGTAACAATTTATATTGATGTTATTTGAAGTCTATATTGGAATTATTTCAATTCTGCTATGTAATATAATATTCATTAATTACAGGCTAAGTTCAACATGGACCCCAAATAAAATGAGAGAGTTATATCCGCTATTGGTTGTTCGTGGAAGAATTTCAAAGGAGAACTCACCAAGAATTGTGTCAAGCCATTTAAAGATGATCCGGATAATCTTTGGAACCATCCCGAAAACCGTCCACGAAAAGATTTGAGTCGAGATAAGTGTGTTTTCCTGTTATTATTGATTCTGATGGTGAAGAGGCAGGAAATCAGAATTATGTATATCCTCAGAAAGTTGCATTCAGGAAACCAACTGAAGAATTTCTACTAAAGAAGTTTCTTGTAAGTATTTCCCTCATTTGTGTATGCCACTACGTGTTGTGATTTAAAAATATAATCGTTAGGATTTAGTGATTCTCTTTCACAAATTCTTGTCGAACAAAGCATGTTTACAAGAAAATCGTAATTTATTAGTATGAACTATGACCCAAACAAAGCCTTGAACCATGTTTTTAACTTATCTGCAAGATAATCCTATAAATTAATTTTAAACAACCACCATTTGTAATGAGCCAAACATATCCTTATTAGTTAAGTAAATATTGTACAAGTGTTTATATTGGTACTTGTTTGGCTAAATTGCTTCTGCATATACTATGAGAACCCCACTTTCACCTAAGAGCCAAACATGGCCTTTTCAATACAATATTTTATTCAAAATTTTGTTAAAAATACATTTTCAACATTTTAAAAGAAAAATCCACCTAGGCGCTTACGTGGCAAAAGCAAATGATTTTGTTTCATATATATATATATATATATATATATATATATATATATATATATATATATATATATATATATATATATATATATATATAGTGCTGCTCTTGTGCGGACTAGTGCCATCACCAGAAGAAGTAGCAGTAATGAAAGCAATGTCAGTTCTCTCCACTATTGGTGGTGTATATAAATGTACCAATAACTTTAAGTAATTTACACTTTTATCAATAAACAAAGTTATTACCAATCAGGCATAGATTATGGATAACAAAAACTTCTACTCAGTTTTTTTTGGGTAAATTGAACTTTGCACCCTAAAAAAGAATACACCATTTGGCATTTACCTTCAAGTTTCAATTGCAGCAATATGCACCCTAAACCTTAGATCGGGTTTCAACATATTGTTATGTTTGGTAAAAAAATATTGACAAAAATATGGTGGAAAATACATTATCTGTCCATAAAGTATTATTATAAAAATTAAAAATTGTAGTGTGTCCAATTCCACTTTTATTCCACATTTTTTCCTTCTAAGCTGTAATCTCTTATGATAGTCATCCACGTTTGAAATGTATATATATATATATATATATATATATATAAGAGAGAGAGAGAGAGAGAGAGAGTAAATGCTCGTGGAGTAATGATAGAGTGCATAACACTTACTAACAAATTCTACTAACTGAATATAATGTCTAGGTGGCAGGTTGGCCCAGTAATAAAATATACAAATTTAACTCAAAATCAACTGGGTCCTACACTTCCACTTAGACATTCCACCCAGTTGGTGGAATTTATTTGTAAGTGTTATGCACCATATCAGTACTCTTGTTTGTATGTCGCTTACATAAATAACAAGTTTTTAAGGACAATTATAGCGTGAACACCTTTCTAGAAATTTTATACTCGGCTCACTTGACCAACACCAATATTTACTCTCTTTCTCTCTCTCTCTCTCTCTCTCTCTCTCTCTATATATATATATATATATATATATCTTCCAGTAATCTATGTTTCAAGTGTAAATTATTATCATAAGAGATTACAAACATATCATAAGATTCCCATTCTTGAAAATAAGACACAAGACCTTAATAATGTAAAAGTGTTATTATAAGCGTGTACTATTCAACGTCAAGAAGATTGCAGGAAATAAGGAAAAATACATTCAGATATTACAATCTAAGATGTTGACGCAGATTATATATTGAGCAATAAAATATGGGATGTCATGGTATAAATGACATTGTTTTTTGGGTAAATTTGAAGTCTAAGAGATTGCCAAAAATCTCAAGTGCTTAAAATAACTAAGTATTGAGTATATATAGTGAAAGAATAATGATATGAGTACAAAAATCTCCACAAAATCTGACGTGGATTCTACTTATTCTCTCACCTACCTATTAAACATTTCCTTGTGGTATAGGGTACCGTCAAGGTACCAATAGCACTACTTTTTGTGGAGATTTTGTGGATTTAATTTGTACCCATCGCATTACCCATAGTGAAATTGTAGCAATGGTGAAAATAGAAACATGGACGTACTGAAGCTTGGGGGTTTAAAAGTTCCTATAGGAAGTATAATACACATTATCCATAGATTTTTACATAATATTTATTTTGATTTATATAGTATCCATACAAGTTAGGTTGGGTCGATGATGATATTGGACAGTCATAATGTAATCATACAACATTGTGGTTGAAAGGGATGTTATATATGACGACCACTATACGTTTGATGGTTTATTTGAAAAAGTGTTTGACAATTAACAACAAACATCTTCAAATAATGGGCATGTTTGAGATAAAAGTACTAATATGAATGTGTGCAAAACTATAAAAAAAAATATTAAACTACAAACAAAGAGATTCATGAAACTATATAAGTAAATTCCATCGTAAGGAAGATGTGTGCACCATTAATTGTGTCATCGCTGGACCGGCAATCCATGGCCGGTAAAACCATGCCAGGTGCCTCTACTGCCATCGTGCAACCCGATACCTCCGAATTCATCCCACCTTCTTGAACGACCTAGCTGCCCTCACCGAAAAACGGGATGGCATATTCACTAGACCTGCAAGACAAGGGAGGCAGAACCTCGCCCATAAGCTCTACCTCAACATGACCGACGATAGCCCACTCAGTTCTCTCTAGCGCTTAGCAGTAACTTCTATCCCCACTACCTTAGGATGCGTCCCCTTTAGCTTCACTGGTCGGTGAGTCTCCCCCTCCGACCTTGAGTCTCCGCTTCCGTAAACACAAGTCCCATAATTCTTCGCCTATATAGGCAACTCAAAGACCCAACCCCCATGCAGAATGGAAATATTTTCGGGCACCTTCTCTTGCCAAATGACCAATATACGTACCCATCTCAATTCCACCCCTGCATGAGTAGCCTCATCCACTTTCAAAAATCCCCCACAATGATTCCCAACAGCTTGGAAAACTTCTATCCCCCATAAATGGAGGGGCAGTCCCACAACCCGAATTCATTTTCAGACGCAAAAAAAAAGCACACCATAGATGAACTCATGAAACGAACCACCACACCACCCACGGGCCTCCAATTCTCATCTACCCACAACTTCAATCGCTCCAACGACGGAGAATCACTTACAGCAGTACCTATACGCACCACTAGGGCCCTCCTGAAGAAGATGACTCTAGACTTGCAAGAGTCTTCTTCAACGCAGACGTCTGCATCCACGGATGGCTCATTGCTAATATTAATGGGCGAAAAGGGCCATGGATCGACCGAGGCATCCTTCGTGTCATTTAAAAATAAAACGAATTAATTATCGAATTAATTAAATATCAAATACGCAGAAATATGGGGTATTACACTTATGTATTATGATAGTGTGACTTCATTTCGGGACATGAAGTTATCAACACTATTATTAAGCCGCTGAAATATTATGATAATGTCGCTGCAATCTTCTTTATAAAGGATAATATATATTCTAATGTAGTTAAGCATATTGAGATGAAGCATCCATCTGTCGAAGAAGGCATTCAGAGACAAAGTGTGTCAATTGAACACATTAGCACTAATTTTAACATAAAAGATTCTCCAATAAAAGGGCTATCTCTGAAGTTATTTTTGCAACATACTAAAGAGGTGGGTCTCGGGTATTTTATTCTGGGATTGCTAGTTTCTTAGTTATTTGACACAACATTTGATATACTTTAAGTGTTTATGAATTTCAAATTTTTGTCTTTATTTTATACATGCATGTGAATGAATGAATGAATGTGATAGAAATAGTCTTTTCATAAAGATATTATTATGAGACCATTATGATAAATCACATTATTGACCTTATTAAGTATAACATTAGTGGTGTGGTACATGGAAAGAACCAAGTTCTTGAATTAGTACGTGAATTCCATGACCCGTACTAATGAAGTATTTTGTTAAGGTATTTGATAATTGTTCTATAGACACTTGCGCAACTTATATTTAATCTAATCATTATGTATAACCTTTTTGGGACCAAGTGGGAGACTCTCAACTTTATTTAATTTAATTATTGCTAATTACAACATTAAGCCAAGTTTCATAACTATGAATTAATTAAATTAAATCTCCTTTTAAGTGTGGTAAACAAAAGGTGGAAGTTTGAATTAATTGAATATAGTCTTTATTAATTCGAAGACCTGACATCTATAGTTTAGGGGGGGTGACAAAGACGGTTTGGTAGTGGATGATATGTTAGTTTTGGATGGGCGGGTGGTTTGGAATCCCAAGTTCAGACGTCATCTCTGGGACTGTGAGCTAGAGGAGGTTGAAAATTTTTTGACTGGCTGGGGACGACCCCGTGTCTAACAGGGAGGAGGATGAGTTGAGATGGAAGGTATGAGGAAAAGGGTTTTTTTCAGTGGGTGGGTGATATTCCATCTTGAGAGGAAATGACAACCCTATACCTTATTTCCCTTGGAAGAAAATTTAGTAGATAAAGGCACCCCAAAAAGTGATGTTTTTTGTCTTGACCGCGACGAACCATGCCATTTTGACGATTAAGGGCTTGCATAAGCGAAGGAGGTTAATCGTTAGTTGATGTTGGTTATGTAAGGAGGCAGAGGATTAGACCAATCATTTACTTCTACATTGTAAGATGACGAGAGGGAACTTTAGTAGGTATTTTTAGCTCTTTGTCGGGTATCATGGGTTATGCCTGAGATGATGAGGGCGTTACTAGAGATGTGGCACCTTCTGAAGCGATGGGAGGGGGATTGCAAAGTGTGGCGCTTGGTTCGGCATTGCATCTTTGGGGCTATTTGGCAAGAAAGATATTCGAGATGCTTCGAAGGGGTGCAAACCGAATCGGTTAGAATTCGGTACAATTGTTTTAGCACTTTATTTGTATGGTGTAGGGAGAGATATGTGGCAACTCTGCCTAATTTTTCAGAGTGTGTGGAGGAGTTCCATGGAGGCATGTAGCCCTGGGCGGTTTTGTTATCTTTGGCCCAGTTTTGTGGGTAGTTGTTTTTGTCGGTTCGTGTGTATACTCTCTGTATACGAATTTTGCCCCTTAGCGGATGGTTTAAGTGCAACATTTGTTTTTCAAAAAAAATTTATCGCGTTCTTAAGAATGGTTTTACACAACGTATACAATCAATATATTAAATTTTATTAGGAAAAAATCAGCATCGTTATAATTTTGAATCATAATTCTATTTGACCTTAACTAATTCAAAGGTTTTAATTTTCAAATATGTTTTTTCGGCAATTTCTTATGTGAGATGTAAAACGGACTACATGAGTGTTTTTCGGCCATAGATGCACCTCCTTAAGTTTCACATATATTTGGGAAATTGGTACTCAAAGTGATAATGAATCAAAGGGGAAGTGACTCAAAATTTTACTTGTTAAACATTGTGTTTCTACTCTTATAATTGGTACAATTTTTTTTTTGTAATTCTTGTAGCTTCATTTAGCACCGGGAAATGAATTTAACTTTCAAAAATATATCAAACACTCAATAGACAATTATTTCAAGGTAGTTATGGGAATCAAGTATTACTCAATAACATGCCTTGTAATTCTTTGTAGAAGTGGTATATCATTCATTAACAATCTGACCTTTTTAATGTATATATATTTTCAGTCCAGAGTTATGGACGTCCGCAGTCATCTTTTTGCTTCTTAACGGTGATGGTCAACTCTTGAAAATCCGATTATATAATGTTATTTTGTACAAAATTATATTTGGGTTTATTTACAAGGTATGTCGCTAACGTCACAATATATTTTATTTACACGTGGTGTATTCTCCGTTTTTAGTCCATTAAAGTTATTGTTATTAAATAAAAAATAATTTTTTGGAAAATCACTAAAAATGATTAATAAAATATATAAATAAAAAATAAGAAAAAAATAAATATAAAAATAATTACAAACAACATGTATATATTTAGACAAGGTAGAATATATTATCAATAAATCCAAATTAGAAACAAAAGTAATCAATCCATTAATAATATTGTCCAGGTCACAATACGAAAATTATATGGACTTGGTAATAACCGATGACCCACTAAGGAACATAAATGCCAAAACATAAACCATAACTTGAACCACAAAAGTATAATTCAACCCAATAACTCAAAAAGTAATGTAGAATCGCTACAGCGGAAATATTGTGACTTCTCAAATAAAATCCAATTTTAATTAATTCCAAATTTTAGTTAAACCGTAAAACATGCATCTAGATGATTTATCCAATAAAATAAAGCATGCAGGATAAAACAAACAATTTCAGGAAATAGGGTGACATACGAAATACCCGCAGGTGTCGGTTTCGATGTCTCGGCTGGAACTTTCGCTTTCCAGGAGGGCAGCAGTGAAGAAGAAGACGAATCCTCCATAAGTTATGGCTGGAATCTCCCGCAGGAACTCCAGGTGGTCAGTAATGAAGAAGAAAATGGCTTCTCCACAAGAGTGAACTTTATAAGGACTCCCTCCACAATAGCATGCAACTGTCGGTTGTAGAGATCTCCCCACAAAGTATAAACAAGAGCAAAGTATGTTCTTGAAAACCAAAACAATTCACTAAAGCATATGGGAGTTTTGTGAATTGAAAGCAAAAAAGGATTAAAAACCTAAAGGAAGAAGCAAAAAAGGATTTTGCTTTCGCAGTATTTCTGTTCGTCAAAACGCTGTGACTTCTTAATGAAAACGGAACCAAATAATGAGATTTTATAAAAAATCGTGTCGCCTCAAAAACAGAGATCTTCGAACGATATCAGCAAGTCGCTCGAATGAAGGACAAAAGTCGTTTGAACGAGATCTAATGACATGCTATGTTGTTTGAACGACAATTGCAGGTCGTTCGAACGACCTATCAAGTGAGATTCCACACGACCCTATAGAAAATTTCGATACGAACGCGTGGCCGCCAGTTTCGTATCATTCCGATTTTTTATGAATTAGTTATGATTTTTCTACGAAAAGGTGTCCGTAAATAAAATCTTTAGAAAAATATTTTGTAAAAAATATCCCAAAAGCTCTAAGTGAAAAGTTAAGGTATTTAAAACATAACCTTACCAAAGTAAACTTCGCGGAGTCTTGAATGATGAAGAACTTGAGTAATTCGGATCCGTCTTTGATGTAGATGTCTCTTGAATGCTCTTCGACGGTGTAGCGGTATATGCCATAATAAATTGGTAACGGACCTATGAAAATATGTCCTTACAAATCTTCCCCTATGTCTATGCCGGTACATACATAAAAAAATCCGAATTATCAAAAAACCAAAATACCTATACAAATCTACCCTCCCATGAATAAATTTACAGGATCAAAAATCTTCATCAAATCTCAAGGCTTTTCTCATCAGGGTGTGCAACATCATAATCTTCAGTCTTTGTACCTACACACATGAGATAAAGCAAAATACCTTCGTGACGTATCGAGTTTGAAATGATATAAGAATAAAGCATTAATAAATCAAATCTCCCCCATAATGAAAAAACTGCCCCATAACATGATAATTCTTTCTCCCCCTTTTTATGATGTCCCCAAATAGACAGATAAGAAGAAACAATCAAAACATGGAGTGTCACGATAAAAATGCATAGCAAACAAAGATCAAGCTACGCGCATGCAAAGGTGTGTCAACAAAAATTTCACAAACTATTTTTGAATTTTTCTATTTTTTTATACAAAAATAGGATACAAAAAAAAATCACACCATGGATTTAAACTCAAACAGGAAACGTAATAAATGGGTGTGAACACATTCGATAGATAAATAAACTCAATCAATCATATGTGCACGATGCATACGTGTACCCATAATGAATGAAAATCAAAAGTATCCTTAGGTGTAAAAATTGTTGAATTTAAATGACATCGTCTTAATCAAATCAACAAATCAAAGTCTAAATGAATTCCACACCAATAACATCCAAAACTATTTAGTGCCGTTTCGAGAACTTTTCAAAGGACGTGCAAACCCATTGATATATCCATCCAAAACACCCTCATATATAATAATGCAATTATTTATATCTGAAGAGGTACTAAATTCTCAACTTAGAGAAAACCTATTGGCCCAAATTTTTGGCATATTTCATCTTTTCATAGCCTTAATTTTTTTTGTGGGCTCTTTTCAAACGGTGGATTTCACGACGTGATTATTATACACTCGCAGCCCTTTCCTGTGTTCACTCATCATTTTTTCAAACTAAATAATTTATTCCTCATGGGCAATGGTTTTTACATGCACTACTTTTATTACTCTCGTATTATTGCACTCGGTTCGTTTTAAGGACAGGATTGAGATGAAAACACCCAACCAACATCTGATAAGTCAAAACCAATAATCAAACAAATCCGTGCATGTGTGCAATAAAGGAAACTATGAGTCAAACATGTAGGAAGCAACACCTAATTGCATCTTAAAGACTCCAAACATTATAAAGCACATGGATGAATTGACCTATTGTCTCAAAACACTATCAAATAGTCACACGGATAAATGGAATGAAATTGTGACTCGGTCATCCAAGTGACTATCCATAAACGGTGTAGACAAAATACAAAAATCTTTTTGGGTTTTTAAAAATTTTATCAAAATAAATTCTTTTTTTATTTTCTTTCAAAATTATCAAACAGAAAAAAATATAACTACAAAATGATACAACCAACAAGAGGCATATAATATCGATATGCACAAAATCCTATGCTAGAAAACGGTAATCACACAAGAGAATCCACAATGAACGCATATGTGATAAATGAGTAATGAAGTGTTATCAATTAAGCATGGATACCAAGAATAACTGCATATAAACGACCAGAAACAAACCCATTAGTACCAAAAATCTAAGCATATGAACATCGGGTACTGGAATCAAAAGGGAAGCAAAAAGAGAATTTTCAGACAGGTCGCTCAAACGACATCGCTTTGTCGCTCGAACGACAAGGGCATGTCGAGAGATGCTACTTCGCGCGAGATAGATATGTCGCTCAAACGACAATACATCTCGCACGAACAAGAAAATAAAAAATTCCCAATATTCCCAAAAAATCATACAATTTTTCCCAGTGCAAAAATTTCGTGAAAATAGTACCTGAAATGGGCAAACAGATCCAAAACAGTGCTAAATCAGTAGCGAAACACACAAATGCAACATATATACCAATGTACGCTACATCAAAGTGAGTCATAATACTAGAAAGAGTATAACATGATGCGTCGCTAGTGTATGACAAATATCCAACACAATCAACCAAAAGATTTCACATGGGGTGAATCACGTGCAAGCAAACGGGAATCGTGGACAAGTAAACCATAAGCCTCTAAATCCGATTTCCTGACCCAAATCGATGTGTAACGAGGAGTGGGGGTGTGGGGAATCGAATTTATTCTTCTATTAACCTTCCTAGGTTCATTTAAAAGCTTGTAACAAAATCGCCTAAGATGACCTTGCCTACCGCAATGTGTGCAAGTGTAAATCGGGCGGTGTGTGTTACCTAAACGTGGCCATCTCCTCAAATTTCTCGATTTCTCTCTCCGAATTTGACTAGGTGGGTCTCTCCTAATGATCCTAGGAGGTTCTCTCACGATGTTCTTAGGGGGCTCTTTCCTAACAACCTTAGGTGTCTCTTTCTTAACAATCCTAGGAGGCTCTCTCACACGTGTGGGAATGGGTGCAACATGTTTTTCAAGACCAATCCCACCCCTATCCTTTTTTATCTCGACGGTTACTAAAATCTTATCAAGTTTTTCAAACCTAGACTCCAAATCAAAATTCACTTTACTTGAATATTTCAATTTCACCTCAAGTTCACCTATCCTAGATTCAAGTACACGTCTAGAATCCTCAAACTCAAAAAGCTCCTTTTCATAGTCTCCATCAACCCTCTAAGACTATCTCTCTCACCCTCAACGTACTCAAGCTTCTCTTTCAAAATTTTCTCACGTGCCCTAAGTTCTTCAACTAAAACATCATTATTTTTTAAGGCACACTCTTTCGATTGAGCTTCAAGTTTTAAGTTTGCCTTTTTTGTCTTTAAACATTCAAAATTCAAATTATTGTAGGCAACTTGCAACTCACTCAATTCTTCTTCATCCTCCTCACTCTTTTTATCCTCACTCTCATCACTAATCACATGGATGGGAAGCTCTCGCCTAGAAGCATAAAAGACTTCTTATTCCGAATCACAATCACTAAGGGTAGAAACATGAGAAACCGATTTATTCAATTTTTTCTTTAAATTTGTGGTACACTCATCTAACGTGTGACCAACACCCTCACAACAAGGACACCTCTCAGATTCGTTTTCAACAGAAGATTTAAAACAAGAGTTCGTGTGAATTTTCCAATTCACTTTTTCAAAAATTTGACATCGAAGATCATCAAAACAATCAAAAGCCATTTTTGTGCAAAAATCAGTATCAAAACACAATAAATTAGTGCCACAGGCTCTGATACCAATTTGTAGAATCGTAACAGCAGAAATATTGCGACTTCTCGAATAAAATCCAATTTTAATTAATTCCAAATTTTTGTTAAACCCTAAAACATTCATCTAGATGATTTATCCAGTAAAATAAAGCATGCATGATAAAACAAACAATTTCAGGAAAAATCTCCCAAAGGGGCAAAACCTTTTATTTCACTATAATTTGTAAGAAAACGGCTTACACGGATTACAATGAAATAGGGTGACATACGAAATACCCACAGGTGTCGGTTTCGATGTCTAGGCTGGAACTTTCCCTTTCCAGGAGGGCAGCAGTGAAGAAGAAGACGGCTCCTCCACAAGTTAAGGCTGGAATCTCCCGTAGGAACTCCAGGTGGTCATCAATGAAGAAGAAAATGACTTCTCCATAAGAGTGAACTTTAGAAGGAGTCCCTCCACAATAGCATGCAACAGTCGGTTGAAGAGATCTCCCCACAAAGTATAAACAAGAGCAAAGTATGTTCTTAAAAACCTAAACAATTCACTAAAGCATATGGGAGTTTTGTGAATTGAAAGCAAAAAAGGATTAAAACCCTAAAGGAAGAAGCCAAAAAAGATTCTGCTTTCGCAGTATTTCTGTTCATCAAAACGCTATGACTTCTTAATGAAAACGGAACCAAATAATGAGATAGTATTGAAAATCGCGCCGCCTAAAAAACAGAGCTCGTTCGAACGAGATCAACAAGTCGCTCAAACGAAGGACAAAAGTCGTTCGAACGAGATCTAACGACATGCTATGTCATTTGAACGACAATTGTAGGTCGTTCGAACGACCTATCAAGCGAGATTCCTCGCGAGCCTATAGAAAATTTCGATACGAACATGTGGCCTCCAGTTTCATATCATTCTGATTTTTATGAATTAGTTATGATTTTTCTACGAAAAGGTGTCCGAAAACAAAATCTTTAGAAAAATATTTTGTAAAAAATATCCCAAAAGATCGAAGTGAAAAGTTAAGGTATTTAAAACATAACCTTACCAAAGTAAACTTCGCGGAGTCTTGAATGATGAAGAACTTGAGTAATTCGGATCCGTCTTTGATGTAGATGTCTCTTGAATGCTCTTCGACTGTGTAGCAGTATATGACATAATAAATTGATAACGGACCTATGAAAATATGTCCTTACAAATCTCCCCCTATGTGTATGCCGGTACATACATAAAAAATTCGAATTATCAAAAAACCAAAATACTTATACAAATCTACCCTCCAATGAATAAATTTTCAAGATCTCAAACTGTTCTTCAAAAATCTTCATCAAATCTCAAGGCTTTTCTCACCAGGGTGTGCAACATCATAATCTTCAGTCTTTTTACCTACACGCATGAGATAAAGCAAAATACCTTTGTGACGTATCGAGTTTGAAATGAAATAAGAATAAAGCATTAATAAATCAAATCTCCCCTATAACATGATAATTCTTTCTCCCCCTTTTTATGATGTCCACAAATAGACACATAAGAAGAAACAATCAAAACATGGAGTGTCACGATAAAAATGCATAGCAAATAAAGATCAAGCTACGTGCATGCAAAGGTGTGTCCCCAAAATTTTACAAACTATTTTTGGATTTTTTAATTTTTATATACAAAAATAGGATACAAAAAAAAATCACGCCATGGATTTAAACTCAAACAACTAAGTCCTGGAAACGTAATGAATGGGTGTGAACACATTCGATAGGTAAATAAACTCAATCAATCATATGTGCACGATGCATACGTGTACCCCTAACGAATGAACATCAAAAGTATCCTTAGGTGTAAAAGTTGTTGAATTTAAATGACATCGTCTTAATCAAATCAACAAATCAAAATCAAAATAATTTCCACACCAATAACGTCCAAAACTATTTAGTGCCGTTTCGAGAACTTTTCAAAGGACGTGCAAACCCATTGATATATCCATCCAAAACTCCCTCATATATAATAATGAAATTCTTTATATCTGAAGAGGTACTAAATTCTCAACTTAGAGAAAACCTATTGGCCCAAATTTTTGGCATATTTCATCTTTTTATAGTCTTAATTTTTTTTGTGTGGGCTCTTTTCAAACGGTGGATTTCACGACGTGAATATTATTCACTCGCAGCTCTTTCCCGTGTTCACTCATCATTTTTTAAAACTAAACAATTTATTCCTCACGGGCATTGGTTTTTACGTGCACTACTTTTATTACTCTCGTATTATTGCACTTGGTTCGTTTTAAGGACATGATTGAGATGGAAAAACCCAACCAACATGTGATAAGTCAAGAACAATAATCAAACAAATCCATGCATGTGTCCAATAAAGGAAACTATGAGTCAAACGTGTAGGAAGCAACACTTAATTGCATCTTAATGACTCCAAACATTATATGGCACATGGATGAATTGACCTATTGTCTCAAAACACTATCATATAGTCACATGGAAAAATGGAATGAAATTGTTACTCGGTCATCCAAGTGTCTATCCATAAACGGTGTAGACAAAATACAAAAATCTTTTTAAATTTTTAAAAATTTTATCAGAACAAAACCTTTTTGTATTTTTTTTCAAAATTATCAAATAGAAAAAAATATAACTACAAAATGATACAACCAGCAATAGGCATATAATATCGATATAACACAACATCCTATGTTAGCAAACAGTAATCACATAAGAGAATCCACAATGAACGCCAATGTGATAAATGAGTAATTCAGTGTTATCAATTAAGCATGGATACCAAGAATAACTGCATATAAACGACCAGAAACAAACCCATCAGTACCAAAAATCTAAGCATATGAACATCGGGTACTCGAATCAGAAGGGAAGAAAAAACAGAATTTTCAGACAGGTCGCTCAAACGATATCGCTTTATCGCTCGAACGACAAGGGCATGTCACGAGATGCGATTTCGCGCGAGATAGATATGTCGCTCAAATGACAATACATCTCGCTCGAATGAGAAAATAAAAAATTCCCAATATTCCCAAAAAACCATACAGTTTTTCCCAGTGCAAAAATTTCATGAAAACAGTACCTGAAAGGGGCAAACAAATCCAAAACAGTGCTAAATCAGTAATGAAACACACAAATGCAATAAATATACCAATGTGCGCTACATCAAAGTGAGTCATAATACTAGAAAGAGTATAACATGATGCTTCGCTAGTGTATGACAAATATCCAACACAATCAACCAAAAGATTTCACATGGGGTGAATCACGTGCAAGCAAACGGGAATCGTGGACAAGTAAACCATAAGCCTCTAAATCCGATTTCCTGACCCAAATCGATGTGTAACGAGGTGTGGGGGTGTGGGGAATCGAATTTATTCTTCCATTAACCTTCCTAGGTTCATTTAAAAGCTTGTAACAAAATTGCCTAAGATGACCTTGCCTACCGCAATGTGTGCAAGTGTAAATCGGGCAGTGTGTGTTACCTAAAAGTGGCCCTCTCCTCAAATTTCTCGATTGCTCTCTCCGAATTAGCCTAGGTGGGTCTCTCCTAATAATCCTAGGAGGTTCTCTCACGATGTTCTTAGGTGGATCTTTCCTAACAACCTTAGGTGTCGCTTTCTTAACAATCCTAGGAGGCTCTCTCACACGTGTGGGAATGGGTGCAACATGTTTTTCAAGGCCAATCCCACCCCTATCCTTTTTTATCTCGACGGTGCCTAAAATCTTATCTAGTTTTTCAGACCTAGACTCCAAATCAAAATTCACTTTACTTGAATCTTTCAATTTCACCTCAAGTTCACCTATCCTAGATTCAAGTACACGTCTAGAATCCTCAAACTCTAAAAGCTCCTTTTTCATAGTCTCCATCAACCCTCTAAGACTATCTCTCTTACCCTCAACGTACTCAAGCTTCTATTTCAAAATTTTCTCACGTGCCCGAAGTTCTTAAACTAAAATATCATTATTTTTTATGGCACACTCTTTCGATTGAGCTTCAAGTTTCAAGTTTGCCTTTTTTGTCTTTAAACATTCAAAATACAAATTATTGTAGGCAACTTGCAACTCACTCAATTCTTCTTCATCCTCCTCACTCTCATCACTAATCACACGGATGGGAAGCTCTCGCCTAGAAGAATAAAAGACTTCTTCTTCCGAATCACAATCACTAAGGGTAGAAACATGAGAATACGATTTATTCAACAACAAGGACATCTCTCAGATTCGTTTTCAACAGAAGATTTAAAACAAGAGTTCGTGTGAATTTTCCAATTAACTTTTTCAAAAATTTGACATCGAAGATCATCAAAACCATCAAAAGCCATTTTTGTGCAAAAATCAGGATCAAAACACAATAACTTAGTGCAACAGGCTCTGATACCAATTTGTAGAATCGCTACAGTGGAAATATTGCGACTTCTCAAATAAAATCCAATTTTAATTAATTCCGAATTTTAGTTAAACCCTAAAACATGCATCTAGATGATTTATCCAATAAAATAAAGCATGGAGGATAAAACAAACAATTTCAGAAACAATCCCCCAAAGGGGCAAAACCTTTTATTTCACTATAATTTGTAAGAAAATGGCTTACACGGATTACAATGAAATAGGGTGACATACGAAATACCCGCAGGTGTCGGTTTTAATGTCTCGGCTGGAACTTTCCCTTTCCAGGAGGGCAGTAGTTAAGAAGAAGACGTCTCCTCCACAAGTTACGGTTGGAATCTCCTGCAGGAACACTAGGTGGTCAGCAATGAAGAAGAAAACGGCTTCTCCACAAGAGTGAACTTTATAAGGACTCCCTCCACAATAGCATGCAACTGTCGGCTGTAGAGATCTCCCCACAAAGTATAAACAAGAGCAAAGTATGTTCTTGAAAACCAAAACAATTCACTAAAGCATATGGGAGTTTTGTGAATTGAAAGCAAAAAAGGATTAAAACCCTAAAGGAAGAAGCCAAAAAGGATTATGCTTTCGCAGTATTTATGTTCGTCAAAAAGCTGTGACTTCTTAATGAAAACGAAATCAAATAATGAGATTTTATAGAAAATTGTGCCACCTCGAAAACAGAGCTCGTTCGACCGAGATCAGCAAGTCGCTCGAACGAAGGACAAAAGTCGTTCGAACGAGATTTAACATGTCGTTTCAATGACAATTACAAGTCATTCGAACAACCTATCAAGCGAGATTCCATGCTACCCTATAGAAAATTTCGATACGAACGCGTGGCCACCAGTTTCGTATCATTCTGATTTTTTATGAATTAGTTATGATTTTTCTACGAAAAGGTGACCGAAAACAAAATCTTTAGAAAAATATTTTGTAAAAAATATCTCGAAATCTCTAAGTGAAAAGTTAAGGTATTTAAAACATAACCTTACCAAACTAAACTTCGCGGAGTCTTGAATGATGAAGAACTTGAGCAATTCGGATCCGTCTTTGATGTAGATGTCTCTTGAATGCTCTTCGACGGTGTAGCGGTATATGACATGATAAATTGATAACGGACCTATGAAAATATGTCCTTCCAAATCTCCCCCTATGTCTATGCCGGTACATACATAAAAAATCCGAATTATCAAAAAACCAAAATACCTATACAAATCTACCCTTCCATGAATAAATTTGCAAGATCTCAAACTGTTCTTCAAAAATCTTCATCAAATCTCAAGGCTTTTCTCATCAGGGTGTGCAACATCATAATCTTCAGTCTTTGTACCTACACACATGAGATAAACCAAATACCTTCGTGACGTATGGAGTTTGAAATGATATAAGAATAAAGCATTTATAATGCAAAAACTCCCCCATTGCATGATAATTCTTTCTCCCCCTTTTTATGATGTCCCCAAATAGACAGATAAGAAGAAACAATCAAAACATGGAGTGTCACGATAAAAATGCATAGCAAACAAAGATCAAGCTACGCGCATGCAAAGGTGTGTCCCCAAAAATTTCACAAACTATTTTTGGATATTTTAATTTTTTTATATAAAAATAGGATACAAAAAAAAAATCACACCATGGATTTAAACTCAAACAACCAAGTCATGGAAACCTAATGAATGAGTGTGAACACATTCGATAGGTAAATAAACTCAATCAATCATATGTGCACGATGCATACGTGTACCCCTAACGAATGAACATCAAAAGTATCATTAGGTGTAAAAATTGTTGAATTTAAATGACATCGTCTTAATCAAATCAACAAATCAAAGTCCAAATGATTTCCACACCAATAACGTCCAAAACTATTTAGTGTCGTTTCGAGAGCTTTTCAAAGGACGTGCAAACCCATTGATATATCCATCAAAAACTCCCTCATATATAATAATGCGATTCTTTATATCTGAAGAGGTACTAAATTATCAACTTAGAGAAAACCTATTAGCCCAAACTTTTAGCATATTTCATCTTTTTATAGCCTTAATTTTTTTTGTGTGGGATCTTTTCAAACGGTGGCTTTCACGACGTGATTATTATTCACTCGCAGCCCTTTTCCGTGTTCACTCACCATTTTTTCAAACTAAACAATTTATTCCTCACGGGCAATGGTTTTTACATGCACTACTTTTATTACTCTCGTATTATTGCCCTTGGTTCGTTTTAAGAAAAGGATTGAGATGAAAACACCCAACCAACATGTGATAACTCAAGAACAATAATCAAACAAATCCGTGCATGTGTGCAATAAAGGAAACTATGAGTCAAACATGTAGGAAGCAACACTTAATTACATCTTAATGACTCCAAACATTATAAAGCACATGGATGAATTGACCAATTGTATCAAAACACTATCAAATAGTCATATGGATAAATGGAATGAAATTGTTACTCGGTCATCCAAGTGTCTATCCATAAACGGTGTAGACAAAATACAAAAATCTTTTTGGATTTTTAAATTTTTTATCAAAATAAAATATTTTTGTATTTTTTTTCAAAATTATCAAACAGAAAAAAAATATAACTACAAAATGATACAACCATCAATAGGCATATAATATCGATATGCACATCATCCTATGCGAGCAAATAGTAATCACACAAGAGAATCCACAATGAACGCATATGTGATAAATGAGTAATGCAGTGTTATCAATTAAGCATGGATACCAAGAATAACTGCATATAAACGACCAGAAACAAACCCATCAGTACCAAAAATCTAAGCATATGAACATCGGGTACTCGAATCAGAAGGGAAACAAAAACAGAATTTTCACACAGGTCGCTCAAATGATATCGCTCTGTCGCTCGAACGATAAGGGCATGTCGCGAGATGCGATTTCACGCGAGATAGAGATGTCGCTCAAACGACAATACATCTCGCTCGAATGAGAAAATACAAAATTCCCAATATTCCCAAAAAATCATACAGTTTTTCCCAATGCAAAAATTTCATGAAAACAGTACCTGAAAGGGGCAAACAAATCCAAAACAGTGCTAAATCAGTAGCGAAACACACAAATGCAACAAATATACCAATGTGCGCTACATCAAAGTGAGTCATAATACTAGATAGAGTATAACATGATGCGTCGCTAGTGTATGACAAATATCCAACACAATCAACCAAAAGATTTCACATGGGGTGAATCACGTGCAAGCAAACGGGAATCGTGGACAAGTAAACCATAAGCCTCTTTATTTGATTTCCTGAACCAAATCGATGTGTAACGAGGTGTGGGGGTGTGGGGAATCGAATTTATTCTTCTATTAACCTTCCTAGGTTCATTTAAAAGCTTGTAACAAAATCGCCTAAGATGATCTTGCCTACCGCAATGTGTGCAAGTGTAAATCGGGCGGTGTGTGTTACCTAAAGGTGGCCCTCTCCTCAAATTTCTCGATTGCTCTCTCCGAATTTGACTAGGTGGGTCTCTCCTAATGATCCTAGGAGGGTCTCTCACGATGTTCTTAGGGGGCTCTTTCCTAACAACCTTAGGTGTGTCTTTCTTAACAATCCTAGGAGGCTCTCTCACACGTGTGGGAATGGGTGCAACATGTTTTTCAAGACCAATCCCACCCCTATCCTTTTTTATCTCGACGGTGCCTAAAATCTTATCTAGTTTTTCAGACCTAGACTCCAAATCAAAATTCGCTTTACTTGAATCTTTCAATTTCACCTCAAGTTAACCTATCCTAGATTCAAGTACACGTCTAGAATCCTGAAACTCTAAAAGCTCCTTTTTCGTAGTCTCCATCAACCCTCTAAGACTATCTCTCTCACCCTCAACGTACTCAAGCTTCTCTTTCAAAATTTTCTCACGTGCCCTAAGTTCTTCAACTAAAACATCATTATTTTTTAAGGCACACTCTTTCGATTGAGCTTCAAGTTTGAAGTTTCTCTTTTTTGTCTTTAAACATTCAAAATACAAATTATTGTAGGCAACTTTCAACTCACTCAATTCTTCTTCATCCTCCTCACTCTTTTCACCCTCACTCTCATCACTAATCACACGGATGGGAAGCTCTCGCCTAGAAGCATAAAAGACTTCTTCTTCCGAATCACAATCACTAAGGGTAGAAACATGAGAAACCGATTTATTCAATTTTTTCTTTTAATTTGTGGTACACTCATCTAACGTGTGACCAACACCCTCACAACAAGGACACCTCTCAGATTCGTTTTCAACAGAAGATTTAAAACAAGAGTTCGTGTGAATTTTCCAATTCACTTTTTCAAAAATTTGACATCGAAGATCATCAAAACCATCAGAAGCCATTTTTGTGCAAAAATCAGGATCAAAACACGATAACTTAGTGCAACAGGCTCTGATACCAATTTGTAGAATCACTACAGCGGAACTATTACCACTTCTCAAATAAAATCAAATTTTAATTAATTCCAAATTTTAGTCAAACGCTAAAACATGCATCTAGATAATTTATCCAATAAAATAAAGCATGCAGGATAAAATAAACAATTTCAAAAAAAATCCCCCAATGGGGTAAAAACCTTTTATTTCACTATAATTTGTAAGAAAACGGCTTACACGGATTACGATGAAATAGGGTAACATACGAAATACCCACAGGTGTCAGTTTTGATGTCTTGGCTGGAACTTTCCCTTTCCAGGAGTGCAGCAGTGAAGAAGAAGACTGCTCCTCCACAAATTACGGCTGGAATCTCCCGCAGGAACTCCAGGTGGTCAGCAATGAAGAAGAAAACGGCTTCTCCACAAGAGTGAAGTTTATAAGGACTCCCTCCACAATAGCATGCAACTTTCGGTTGTAGAGATCTCCCCACAAAGTATAAACAAGAGCAAAGTATGTTCTTGAAAACCAAAACAATTCACTAAAGAATATGGGAGTTTTGTGAATTGAAAGCAAAAAAGGATTAAAACCCTAAAGGAGGAAGCCAAAAAGGATTCTACTTTCGCAGTATTTCTGTTCGTCAAAACGTTTTGACTTCTGAATGAAAACGGAACCAAATAATAAGATTTTATAGAAAATCATGTCGCCTCGAAAAAGAGGTCGTTCGAACGAGATCAGCAAGTCGCTCGAACGAAGGACAAAAGTCGTTCGAACAAGATCTAACGACATACTATGTCGTTTGAACGACAATTACAGGTCGTTCGAACGACCTATTAAGCGATATTCCACGCGGGCCTATTGAAAATTTCGATACGAACGTGTGGCTGCCAGTTTCATATCATTATGATATTTTATGAATTAGTTATGATTTTTCTACGAAAAGGTGTCCGAAAACAAAATCTTTAGAAAAATATTTTGTAAAAAATATCCCAAAATCTCTAAGTGAAAAGTTAAGGTATTTAAAACATAACCTTACCAAAGTAAACTTCGCGGAGTCTTGAATGATGAAGAACTTGAGTAATTCGGATCCGTCTTTGATGCAGATGTCTCTTGAATGCTCTTCGACAGTGTAGCGGTATATGACATAATAAATTGATAACGGACCTATGAAAATATTTCCTTTCAAGTAAAAAGCAAATCAAACCAATACTTCGAAACAATCATGACCCTTAACATCACCATATTGTTCTCCTTAATGGGCAGGAGTTTCTTTTTCCTTCTCTTCCTCAGTCTTGGGGTGGTATCCACGCAGCATCTCCTTCATCTTTTTCGAAAATCCTTTTTTCTCCTTTCCCTCGCCATCCGAGGTTGTGCACTCTACCATCGGCTCAACTACTGGTTCTAGTGGTGGTACTACAACCTCATCGATTTTCTTATGTACGGGAAGTTTCTCTTTAATCTTGTCTAGGAAACCCTTCTTTTCTTCGGTCTTGGCATGGTTTTTTTCATCGTCGTCGCATTTAATTATCGGCACGCTTGTGTCCTCTTTGTGTTTCTCGATTTTATTCCATTCGAATTTCTCCTTGAGTCACTTCTTTTTCTTGCTCTTGATCTTCTCTCCTCCTTCTTCTACTTCCTCTTCACTCGACTACATATTTTAAAAAACGTAAATCAATGAGAAAAGATGTAAAACAACTAAAAATTAAAAAACGGGACTTATATTATAGGTATAGAAATAATATTTTTAACATCATTACATATAAACGCTTACATATTCTTATAAATTTTACAAACTTCACATTTAAATTAATATAAATATTAAGTCTTTTTTTCTACCTTGTCTCTCAATATTATATTGTATTTAGAGATGACCCTTTGAAAGATTAATAACTAGAGTTAGCCCTTTAAAGATATACTACAATTGAGTTATCACATACTAGTAGGATCATGCACATGCACATGCACAAAGTTAAGTTTAATTACGATCAACAAAATAAAAAAATAAAAAATCTATGAACAAAAATTCTATCACAAAACTCGGTTACTCATCTATGAAATAGTACATAAATTAAGATTAAATCCCTATACTAAAATATAGGTAACTTTTTTATGTCAAGATATACAGTTCTCATATCGTGTTACACAAACAAGTCTTGCGGTGTGATGCAAAGTTGGTAAAATTGTAATGAACTTACTAGAAAACAATCCATGCACAACATAGAGAAAATTGATAAATCTCTCTCTCTCTCTCTCTATATATATAAAGAGATATGAATAAAAACTTACAGAGCTGCTATCAGATCGGTGAAGTTTCTCTAGCAAAGAATGTTTTTTCTCTTCATGCTCACACTCCTCAACTTTAGTTTCATGCATAGGTTAACATATTTGAACCTTTTGATCAAACTCAGAAACCAACACTTCCTCTTGAGGGTTTTTGTCTTCCACTTTTTTTCCCAAGAAATCGAACAACCCATGATCTGTGCTCTCAACTTCCTCCTTGTGCTCGTGGGTATGTGCTTCTTCTGCCATTCTAATTATAAAACAGTTGAAAAGGCTAGTGTGTGTGTGAAATTGGATGGCTCAAAATAGATAGCAGTAGTAGTGATGGTTTGAGAGAGGTTGTGAGGTGAAATGGGGTTTTATAGGAGAAATACTAAAGAACATGTAACACAGTGGATATTTAAATGTTTTGAAACTGAAGGGTTTATAATATCTGGAAATATCCGATCACTGTTTCATTTTTTTACATTTATAGCTCGGATGAAACCAAGAAAGGAAAAAATAAAAATAGAACACAAACCACCACATGTAATAGTGATATCTAATCCAACTCGATTTGTATTCTCGGTCCCTTAATCTTCATATTTAATGCCAAATAAATTAAATAAAATATTTGTTTCCACAAAAATATGCTTTTTGCGTATAAAAAAAGGGATGGTTTGTTTTAATCCCTTAAATTTTATTTAATCAGTGAAATTTTAATATACCTCTATTGTTCGGTTGACTTCTTATTTATCCAACGTACTTTATCGGGTGGATTAAATAAAAAATAAAATATACCTTAAACACACATACAAATACTATTAACGATTTTTCTTCTCTTTTGTTTTTATATGTATTCATCATTGATAGTTTTCACTTTTTCAAGAAATTTGCGCTTTTTATTTTTTTCATTTTTGATACTAGTGCGTAAACATTAATTTTTTGAATACTAGAACTTTGTTTTTAAAAATTTAATGGCTATATTTTTATCGTTATTTTAATTTTTTGCATTTTTAATTTTTTTCGTCTATTGTATGTGTATTACATAATGGAAAACAAAATAAAAAAAATGTGTAGCAAAGATAAATTTACTAAAGAGATTTAAAGACAAGTTTCTACAATCAAACATACAAGAATGTGCATGCCCATAAAAGTGCTCATGCATATGCATGCCCCTCCTGAGTGCAATCCTTTATAATGAGAACTTTTAAGATGCACCTTTAGAATAGGCTCATTTGTTCATTATTTTGGTTTCTATCTTCTTATACCAATAAAGTTAATAGTTAATATTTAATCGCGAAAAAAATTGTTTCATTTAATGTTTAGTTCAACTTTTTTTTTCAAAAATAATATTTAATATTTACAGTGACATTATTATACATATAATGTTTGACACATAATTAACTGTACTATTTATGAGTGGATGTCATAGTAGGAACTAAATATTATTTATAAAAATATATTAGACTAAATATTAAAGAAATTATTGACATTTTTTTTAAATGACCCTTATTTTTTAGGATCAATTACCAAAAAGTCTCTCGAATATTTTTTAATACACATTTAGTCAATATCATTTTATTTTGTTCCAAAATGTCCCTCGCCACATAAAAACACAAAAGACACCTATTTTTTGTTTAACCCATTTAGTCCATCAAATACTCATTTACCCAATATACTCTATTTGTAAAGGTCCGCGTTGACGGCAACCCGTAAAAGAATATCAAAACAGAAGTGAAAGCTATTTTTAATAAGTCTGTAAAGAAAACTTATCGTAACTATCACAATGTACCGAACTCATATATATACATATAATGATACCCGCGTTCTCTAGGTAAACACCATGATAAAACCCATGACCACGTTCTCTATGTGAACGGTTTTGAGGCAACCCACGATCACTAACTGACAGTTCATGCAGTCATGCATGACCTATGATAAAACCCATGATGTTGTAATTGTTTTGATATCTCCAAAATAGTAGGAAGCTCTCTCAGTGCTGGGTACCCACGTGTGAATCATTAAGTGAGCAGCATGGTGCTTTAACACTCCGCGTCAAGCTGGAGTGCAGAGAGGGCAACACACCAGGCTTGGATTGGAGATGGTGAAAAGATGGTTTGGGTAAGGTATTTGTGAAGATATCAGCCAATTGGGAATGAGAGGGAACATAACTAGTCACAAGAGAGCCGCAAGCTACCTTTTCCCGAACAAAATGAAAATCGAGTTCAATGTGCTTAGTGCGGGCATGGAAAACTGAATTGGTAGACATGGAAAGAGCACTAGCATTGTCACAAAAGATAACCGGTGGGAGAACCTAGCGGACACCAATGTCAGGAAGTAAAAAAGTAACCCAAGTAAGGTCGGCAGTAGTAGAGGCCATGGCACGGTACTCGGCTTCGTCTCTAGAGCGAGAGAACGTGGTTTGCTTTTTGGATGTCCATGAAAGATAATTGGCCCCAAGATATAAGCATGAGCCTATAATGGAATGACGAGTATCAGGGCAACCAGCTCAATCGGCATCCAAAAAGGCAAAAAGACTCAAGGAAATGTGAGAAAGGATGCGCATCCCATAAGTACGAGTACCATTGATGTACCGGAGAATTCGTTTGAAGGCTTGAAGATGAAGAAGACTAGGTTGGTGCATGTATTAACATACTAAGTTAACTGCATGGGACAAGTTCGGGAGAGTGAGCGTAAGATATTGAAGGGCGCCAACTAAACTTCTATACTCGGTAGCGTCAACAAGAGAACCCCCATCTAGATTTAAGTTGTGGTTGGGGAAGAGAGGTGTACCAGCAGGATTGGATTCAAGCATGGCGGCGCATTTTAGGAGGTCATGAGGATATTTTTGTTGACAAAGGAGCATGCCATCCGGACGGAGAACCACTTCGACCCCCCCACCCAAAAAATTAAATCACCAAGGTCTTTGAGGGAAAATATGGTACCAAGACAGCGAATAAGGGAGGAGAGAACTAGTCATTATTGCACGTGACAATGACATCGTCAACACAGACCAATAATAATATAGTGGTAGTGGGAAAGTGAAAAATAAACAACGATGAATTAGCACGGCTACAGAAGAACCCGATATGAAGAAGAAATTGACTGAAATGGTTGAACCAAGCGCATGGAGCCTTCTTTCGGCTATATAAGGCCCGATGTAATAAACACACATGATTCGAAAGGCGGGAATCAGTAAATCCAGGAGGTTGTTCCATGTAAACCACCTCTTTGAGAGAACTGTGAAGGAAAGCATTTTTGACGTCCAATTGACGAACTAGCCAACCTTGAGTTACATCAATGGAGAGGACCAACCGAATAGTGAGAGGTTTGATAACGGGACTGAAGGTTTCAAGATAATCAAGGCCAGATAATTGATTATAGCCCTTCGTGACAAAGCGAGCTTTGAAGCATTCAACACTGCCATTAGCATGAAGTTTTGTTTTGAACACCCAATGACACCCAATAATATGCATGTGAGATTGGCGACGAACAAGCGTCCAAGTATTATTGAGTTTGAGAGCGCCAAGTTTGTCATGCATAGCGGCCAACCAATGAGGAGAGTTAAGGGAAGTGGGTAGGGACTTGGGCTCAGACGGATCAGTCGAAAGTAAGGTTAGGAAGGGGTGGGAGTGGGACTGTAATCAGGTTTTACTGGGCGTGAGCATCGTGTGATTATTTATGGATGGTGGGGCAATGGGAAGTTAGATGGATAGCGAAAGGTATGGAAAATTATTGGCAGTGGATGGGAAGATAGGGATAGGGGAAGTAAGTGAAGAGGAAATGCGGGAAGCAGGTGGCAGTGGGGTAGTTTCAACAGTGTGTTTGGAAGGCGGGGCAACAATTGGAGGTAGAGAAGAGATATAAGGGGAAGGGAGAAGTGGAACTGGCTGTGGGAGGAGAAGGAGAGTCTTCAGTGCCATGGGAATCGTGGTCAGCAACGAATAAATATGGGATGGCAACTACATAAGTGGACGGTATAATCCCTGGAGGTGGAGAAGAATGTTGTGAAAATTCTTGAAACGTAACATTTGGATCGAGATGATTGGAAATGATAACATGAGATGATGAATCTACATAGGGAAAAACACATTCATCAAACACAACATGACGCGATAAAAATATTCGTTTTGTGGGAGGGTGGAGACACCGATAACCTTTGTGTTGGGAGCAATACCCCACAAAGACAAATGGGTAAGATTTGTAATCGAATTTATTCCTCGAATAATCCCGTAAGTACAAAGAACACTTGCACCCAAAAAATTTCAATGACTTATATTCTGGCATCTTTCCAGGGAGTTTAAAGAATGGACTGTCCATTTTAAGTGTGGAGGTGGGCAATCGATTAATGAGATACACATCTGTGAGAAAAGCTTCAATCCACAAATTTTTAGGTACATTAGCACGAAATAGCATAGTAAGGCCCGTTTTGACCATATTCATGTGCTTGCGTTCGGCCAATCCATTTTGCTCGGGTGTGTGTGGATAAGATATTTGACGGTGAATACCATGATTATGAAGGTGAACAAGAAAATCAGTCAAGTTAAATTCTCCACCACCATCACATTGAAATTTTTTAATTTTATGATCAAATTGTCGTTTTACCAATTTTTGAAAAATTAAAAAGGTAGAGAAGAAATCCGATTTCTTTCGCAATGGATATAACCATGTAAAGCGCGTAAAATCATCCACAAAAATCACATAATATTTAAAATTTTGAACAGAGGCAACAGGAGCAGGGCCCCACAAGTCATAATGAACTTTCTCTAAAGGAAAAGAAGTAGAATTATTTGAATCTGAAAAGGGTAGACGATAACTTTTTCCCATTTGACAACTAGTACAAATAGTGGGTGTTTTTCTCCAACTGGTAACATCAATGTTTGTATGTGATGCCAAATGATGCAAATTTTTGGCCTGTGGATGGCCAAGTCATTGATGCCAAATGTCCGATGGTGCTATAGCAGTCTTTATTATCATGCAAGCTTCTACATCGCCTTTAGTGTTTAAGTCATAGAGTCCATCCTTGTTATCCCCGGTGGCCAGAATTCTCCCCGTGAGTTGATCCTTTATCTTAAAACTAGAAGCACAAAATTCAACAACACATGAGTCTGTTTTTGTGAGCTGACTAATAGATAGAGGGTTTTTAGTAAGTTCAGGAACAACTAATACATCATTTAAAATGCAACTGACCATGTTGAGAACATAAAGAGGTATTACCAACATGTGTCAAGGGAGATCCATTACCAACTAGAACTTTAGAATTACTACGATATGGTACATAAGACCGAAGGGTACCTTTATCTATAGTCATGTGACTGGTTGCTCCAGAGTCAGGATACCATGTATCATTGAGTGGTGGAGAGTTTGACAGAGTAGTTGACATGAGGGCCTGCTGGAGATTTTCATTCACATTATAGGCATAATCATACCTGAAAAAACACTTAGCAACAATGTGATTTGATTTGTAGGTGATTTAACACTATGAGGGGCTAGAGCCCGAGATGGGGGTTAAACTTGATGAACCACCATGTTCGTGAGAAGCATTGGATTGGTGCAAGGAATGTGTTGGATTTGGTGAATGTTGTGGTCCTTTTGAATTTCTTCTTTACTGAGTTGCAGGAGAAAAACCTCTTCCTCTATAGGTAAAATTATTGGAACTCTGACCACGATTGTTAGAGAACCTATTTTTCCCAAGAGTATGTTGCACTGTGAAAGAAAATTTAGGATTTGTGTCTTTTGGTGATTCAACCTCTGTTGCTGCAGTTCGATGCTCAAAACTTTGGAGTGAAGACATAAGTTGAGCAAAAGTTGGAAATGGTGGTTTGGAAATCATGGATGTAACAATGACATCATATTTTTTGCCAAGACAATAAGAAAATTGAATTGTCTTATCTTCATCAGAAATAGGTTTCTATATTGTAGCAAGGTTATCATAAATAGTTTTGAAACTCATCAGGTAATCATCTAAAGAAGTTGAGTCCTTCTTTCGAACCTGAAATTGTCATTTCAATTGTAACTCCCTTTCTTTTGTGGCTTGGAGATAGACTTCCTCCAATTGGGTCCATACTTTGTGGGCTGTATTCAATCCCACAACATGACACAAGGCTTCTTCTGAGAGTGTCCCAATAATGAAACTGTGAAGTAACAGGTCTATCCTGTTCCAGTTGCTCACAAGAGCTTCTCAGTTTTCACCTTCTTTTGGTTTATTTTCTAGTTGGTC
This sequence comes from Sambucus nigra, assembly GCA_949130495.1. Taxonomy (NCBI): domain Eukaryota; kingdom Viridiplantae; phylum Streptophyta; class Magnoliopsida; order Dipsacales; family Adoxaceae; genus Sambucus; species Sambucus nigra. Next base: position 76,391 of record CASBWL010000118.1, read on the forward strand.
TTTCAGCACGTGGTCTTTAAGGTTGAGAGTTTGGATGAGTGGATATATTTCAGTTTTCCACAGCAGGTAATTTTTAGCAGACAACTTAACTGGGATAATGGAAATAAGATAATGCAGATTAGAGGGAGAGAGAGAGAGAGAGACGATGAAGGGTGAGTCATCGTTTTTAATAAGAGAGCTCCAGTGCTTTGATACCAGAAAAGAATATCAAAATAAAAGTGAAAGTTATTTTTAATAAGGCTGTAAAGAAAACTTATCGTAACTATCACAATGTACAGGACTCATATATATATATATACATACAATGCTACCCACATTCTCTATGTAAACACCATGATAAAACCCATGAGCACGTTCTTTATGTAAACAGTTTTGAGGCAACCCACGATCACTTTACTGACAGTTCATGCAGTCGTTCATGACCCATGATAAAACCCATGATGTTGTAACTGTTTTGATATCTCCAAAATAGTAGGAAGCTCTCTCAGTGCTAGGTATCCACGTGTGAATCAGTAAATCAGCAGCATGGTGATTTAACACTCCCCACCTCCCACACCCACCACCCCACCTCCACTGTTGGAGCTCCGACTGTAGGGGGTGGAGGAAGGTGGGTAAATGGGTTTGTGTGTGTCATTGTTTTAATTTTTTTATATGGTGAGGAACTTTTTGGAAAAAAATAAAAAGATTTGAACTAAACGTGTATTTAAAAATGTTTGATGAACTATTCGATATATGGCTCTATTTTTTTTTATTGTTATAGAAAAAATCAAATACTAAATATTTTATTTTAAACAATATTAAATATGAGGTATGTTATTTAAAAAATCGTATTTACTAAATAGCGCAAAGAAATCTCTCTCTCTCTCTCTCTCTCTCTCTCACTCACACACACACAAAATAAATAAATATAAGGTATATATTCTCTAAAAAAGTTTACTTTTGGTAGAAAATCAACTACTTTTTTACCTTACAAATAAGTTGGTAAACAATCATATGGAACATTCTCGGCTATTAGAGAGAGAGAGAGAGTTAATTTTTAATTAAATTCATGATTTGATAAAACAGTAAAACAAAGGCCAAATGACAACTCCAACTTAATTTAAATATAAGGTATATATTACGAAAAAAGTTACTTTTAGTTGAAAATCAACTACTTTCTCACCATACAAATAAATTGGTAAACAATCATATAGATAATTATTTTTTAATTAAATTGATGAATTGATAAAACAGTAGAACAAATCCCAAATGACAACTCCAACTTAATTTTGTGTTTGACTAAAACCACTCTTAAAAAAAGTAACACCACTTTTACCATCTTTTTGTTCCATGTGAGATGATGGACATGATGAGAAAACTATCTAAACTGAACATGAGAGCTTCAAAATATACAGAAAGTTCAATCACTAAAGAATATGTCATTTATGTTTTTCTCACTCTGTCACCTTAGATTATGCAATAACAAGACACTTTAGATTTGTTTTATCAACACATATTAGAAAAAATAGCTACTTAGTGGGTGTTTTTTTTCTTTTTCTTTTTGTCTTTTAATGAAACATAGGTTACATCCTGGGATCCGAAGTTCAGAAGAAGGTTTTGGGATTGGGAGCTTCCGGAGGCGGATATGTTCTTTGAGTGGTTGAGCTCTGCCCCGCGGAGGACTGCTTGCGCTGGAAGGGTGGGGGGGGGGGGGCAGGGGTGTTCTCGGTCTGGAGATACTATACGATCCTGAGCGGTAGAAGGGACAACTTGGATCGCTTCCCTTGGAGGAATATGGAAGGTTAAAGTGCAGCTGAAGGTTAGATTTTTTTGTGGACGACAACTAGACAGGCAATTCTGACATTTGAGGGGCTTTAGAAGCAGAGTTTTCGGCTCACTAGTCGTTGTTGGTTATGTAAGGAGGAGGAAGAGAAGACCAATCATCTTCTTTTTCATTGCAAGGTGACAAAAATCCTGTGGGATATTTTCTTTGCCATTACTAGGACATCTTGGGTTATGCCTGGGTCAATGAAGGCTCTCTTAGAGGATTGGAGATCTCCGACGGGGAGACAGGGTGTCAGGCGTGTGTTGCGATTAGTTCCTCAATGTATTTTTTGGACGATTTGGAAGGAGAGGAATTCGAGATGTTTTAAAAGATATGAGACTGCATCCTCAAGATTCCGATACCTATTTTTGAGCATGCTTGTTTGTTGGTATAAGGGTAGCTTGACAGTCACGAGTACGGAGGTTCTTGACTTTGTGGACGAGCTACAATCTCTTCTGTAGCACGTGATTTCTTTGTTGTGGGCGTATTTAGTTCCTCTTTTTTGTATATTTCCTTTTTATTTAGCATGTTAGCTGCTTTGTATACTCCCTGTATACGGTTTCGCACCCTTTGCGAGTTTTTAATGGCATTTATTTATTAAAAAAAAACTATTTCATTTATTGTTTAGTCCAATATTTATATTAAAAAAATAATTAGTCCCTATAGGGACATTATTACACGCATGTTAATGTCACTGTCAGGGACTTAATATTATTCTTTAAAATATGTTAGATTGAAACTAAAATATATAATTAATTTTTGGTTTCTTGTAAACAGTGCCTTATTTTTATTCTTTTATGGAAAAAGTATATACACTACAAAATAATTTATTTTTAAACTATATTAAATATAAGGTATATAATTTAAAAAAAAATGATATTTACTAAATATTTTAAAGAAATCTCTCTCTCTCTCTTCTCCCCTCCTACGCGCATGCGCCCGTGCGCGTGTGCAAAATATGAATTTCTTTTCCTAAAGTTCAAACCTTATGGGACTATGGATGAACTTTACGGGATTTGTTTGTAAAACATAATCACATTTGGTGGTAATGACTAGTATTTAACTACTTTGGAAAATATATTCTGTACAAAAAAGGTTACTTTTCGCTTAAAATCAACAACTTTTACGTTACGAACAAACTGGTAAACAATCATAGCAAACATTCTTGACTATTAGAGAGTTTTTTATAAATTGATCAAAAAGTAAACAAAGCGAAAATGACAATTCCATCTAAATTATTTTTTTCATTATTATTGTGGTTCTCAAACTATTTTACGTGTATTTAAATTTTATTAAATTTAGTTTGTATTGATTTTTATTAAATTAATTTCGTTTTTTTAATTTCATGATTTATTTAATATTTTAAAGGTTTATTATTCATATATTCTTATGGGTTTAACAAATATTAAGACACCCTCTTATATAAAATGATTTTTGATAGTATGGAGATTAAAAAAGTGATTATTTTATGCAATATAATAATTAATCGATTGTGTCTTCTTTTTAAAAATTGCAAAATTCTTTTTAGTATTTAAGGTTGTCAACTCTAATTGTGATACACGAAATCTTAAAATAACCAATACCGAGGTACCTAATATGTTATTCCATTCAATGATACAATGTAAGCGTGAAAATTGCACTTGATATCTGTTGTGCATTTAAGCAAGAATGGTCTTGCAAATAAAAATTCCAATTTTTATAACTTTTTCTAATTTTTAAAAATCAAGCCTTTAAACAAATTAACAAAATGAAAAATTGTTCACAGATTTCAAATCGAGTTGGAGCGATAAACTAAATTAGCCAATTTTATTTTTTTAACCTAAAGCACGCATCTAGGTGACAACAAATAAAATAAATACACCAATCTCACAACACGCCGATATACGAGGAATATCCATAATGGCAAAAACCTCGGATGACCCAGCCACACAATTCACTATGATACTGAAATATAGAAGATGACAAATGATTTACACAATGACTTGAACCCTAATGCGTCTTCAATCTTCAACCGCTCCTCCACAGTGACAACGCAGGAATCTGCCTATTCAAGTTGTCACAATGCACAAGTCCACGCACGCCTCGGTATCCACCGATCCAAGCTAAGCAATCTTCTATGCATTGGAACACGAAATCCACCGCTTTTTCACTGCAACACAGCAAATACGGAATCTGTCACAATGAAACTATTCTCACAAAGATATGGAATTAAATTGGTGCCCAAAACAAGATCTCTTAAGCATATATAAGATGAATATTGGATCCTAAACTTATTAGATGAAAAAATAGTGTTCTTGGAGATATTAAACACAAAAGGAACCCTCAAATAGGCTATTCTCAAAGTCTAATCTCGTATCTCTATTTATAGGGAAATTTTTTGTAAAAGGATGGGCATTAGAGATTCATATCAGTTTTGTTTAATGAACAAAACCACGCATACTCATTCGAACAAATTGACTTCTCGTTCGAACGAAGTACCCATTCTCATTCGAACGACGTCCAATGAAAATTCCATCGACATTCCAGAGCGAACCCAAAAGGCGTCGATCCAGATCTCGTTCGAATAAAGGAATCTCATTCTAATAACCAATGGAAATTCGTTCGAACGAAATTTCAAGTCATTCTAACGAAACGACGAAATTCTCAAAAATTTATTTAAATCATTTTAAAAAAAATTCAAAACATTTTATAAAAAACTAACACCTAATAATAAAATATCCAAGGCTCAAAATAAATGCGCATTCATACCTCAGAGATCTTTGGAACTTGAATATAAAAACAAGCATGAAACACGACGTGATGATATAATCTTTGAAGATTTGCCGCTACGTCTTCATCCAAACAAGTCAAAGGCTTCAAGGGAAAACACCAACTCTAACCTATGATGATAAATATCATTTTCGAAATTAAGCCAAATAAAAACAAACATATTTAATTGGGAATTTGTCCTTACAAATCTCCTCTTTTGGCTCTTCATGGACAAAACCAAAATAAAAATTCCCATGGGTCGCCAAGCTCTCTAAAAATACCCAAACCCAAACCAAAAGGAAAAAGTACAGACGCTCGACGAAACATAAACTTGAGTTTATTTGCTTTCTTGAAGCATGATCGTGTGATGTAAAGCTGTAAACATGCACACTTAAACACTCCTTTCAAATGCAAAGAGAATATAACAAGTATAAATTAACAAATGAATGAACATCTAACAATGTCTGAAGCAATCTCACCCGAGGTAAGAAGTCTCCCCCTAATATACAGAGATCCTAATCATAAAGTGAAAGATACCCTTTCTCCCCCATTTTGTTCAGGAATATACAAAGTAAGATAAACATAAAAGAGTTACTCCCCCCCCAAAAAAAATATCCCCCAAACCATGTGAGCATGAGATACCAATTATGAGATAGGGATGAGGGAATAAAATCATGCAATGGTGTAAAGTGTTACAAACACATAACATGGAAACTCAAACACAAATAATCCAATTTATAATCAAACAATATCAATATTCATGCAAAAAGATACCAATATGAATAAGCAATGAAGTATGATATCAATTTGAAATTACCAATTTTGGGAAATGGAATTTCAATGCATATAATGAGAGATATCAATATGATCATATGACATGCCAAATAAAATTCAAAGATAATGCATAGGGCAAAAATCGACTAAATGCAAACCGCAAAGACATGAAATAAATGCTACCATATATATCAATACACAAAATATACAAATGAGATACTGACGTATATATATATATGTATAAACAACCACGAAAAATCGACACAAACACATAAGCTACATTGTATCGATGTGTCTAAATATGTCGTATGGAATGAATGGGTGTGAACTATATACGAATGAATTATGACCCAAACACTCATATATGTTCTAGAAGTTTTATTTGACAGCAAAATTTTATCAAAATAATATTAGCCTTATGTGACAAGATAATGTGAAATCCATTAACAAACAAGCACAATTTACACAAGTCCAAAATATTGATGATTCTACAAATCAATAGTGTCATGAAAAAATAAGCATAAGTAGGATTCATTGTTCAAACCTGTTTATCTTCAACTAAACACCCTCAAAAGATAAACACATATCATATTTTATTTTCTCATAATTCTTTTGAAGCTATCATGTTTTGAAAAACAAAAAAATAAATACGTTGGCCTTGGCATTTTTTTTGGCTTTTATTGCCTTTAATTCTTTTCACTAGGCTATTGTCAATGGTGACTTTCCCGTAAAGGTTATTTACTCCTTTAGTAGACCAATATTGTGTACCTTCATATTTTAAATAAAATCAAATAATCTCACACGCAACGGTTCTTACAAGCACAAATTCCCCAAGTCACAAAATGTGTAGATGTAAGACCCTTTTTGCGTGTGTTTTAGCAAAACTCAATTTTCTCCAAGAAATAATGAACTTTTAATTAAGCACCAAACCGAGTTATGAAAACAAATTTTACTTTAAACCAATTTTATCTTGATTAATTCTGAACATGCATCTAGTGATTAAAGCAAGTAAAATAATGTAAAGAATACTCACAACAAAGGATGCACGAGGAAAAACCCAAAATGAGAAAAAATCTCGGACGGACCCAAGCCATACAATCACTATGAATGTGGATTTACAAGGAACAGACACAAGTCTTACTCAACAACTCGATCCCCATGGGTCTTGGCGCTCTTCTGATCTTCTACACTCCTCTCACAGTGCCCACGTTAAAAGTCCTTCTTCCACGATACATGTCCACAACAGTCGCCTCTACGAATACCTCGGTGTCCACCGATATGGCTTTGATGTCGTCTATAATGTTGAACACGAAACTAACCTTCTTCACTTTTTCACCGCAAAACTAACAATGTTCAAGTGTTGAACAAACCTTCTTGGTGCAGCAAGATCACATAAACATATAGTAATGATAACTCGGATCTTTGCAAACTCTAAGGATGTGTTTATGCCTTTAAAACCTTATAAAACATATGCAAATAAGTTTCTGGATTGTAAACAGTTTTTCCAGAATGCATACTTACGAAATTCTGATGCAAACACACTTTAAATAAAAATTTAAGTCGGCATCGAAAATAGTGTCGCTTGAAAGAGATATGGATCTCGAGAGAAGCACTTCGCACGACATGGCAATGTCGCTTGAACGACAGGTTGAAGTCACTCGAATGACGCGCGAAAAACATTTTTAATTTTAAACCAACTCTATTAAAAGTGGTTAAATTAAAACAAACTCTATTTCGACCTTATCATAATAAAACGAAGTGTAAACCATTTAAAACACTTTTAAATATTTTAAAAAAACATTTTCATTATAAAAATACATCCTTATCTTTTATAAAAAAATATTCCGAGTCCCATTAACAATACGCATTCATACGTGTGTGATCTCGGAATGCAATTAAACTTGAAGACGAATAAACTTGCACCAATTAAACAACGACATGATTCGTTCTTTCAAGCTTTACCGCAACGTCTTCAATATCTTCAATGCGACATAGGCTACGTGTGATCGTGATAATAAAAAATCTCTCTATGACACAATACAAATAAATTTTTTATTCACGAAATAAGTCAAAACTACAAAGGGACTCGATTGGAAATTTTGTGCTTACAAATCTCTCCCTTTGACTATTCCGGGACAAAATTAAACCAGTGAAATGCCTAAGCCGGGGCGTTAAGCCGTATGACACCTACATCCCATCCCATAAACCCAAAGTAAAAAATAACAAGACATGGACTAGAATATGTAGCACTGCAAGCATGAACTGTTTGAATGTAATGTAGACTTGAAAAATCGAATCGCTGAAGCATACCTACACACATGAAACAGACAAATAAATACCCAGTGAAGTATGGAGGAACAAATGATACCAATTTAAACAAAAAACTAGTGTTGAACATATCCAATTTAGATACCAATATGAGATATTAATACGAATTTGTAAAAATCCAAAACCAATCATTTGTTAAACACGTGAGCAAAGAAATATGATACCAATTGGCACCAAGTTATTGAAAATAACATTTAAATCCAGATATCAATAAACGAGCTCAACAAAATCTCCCCCATATATCATATATATCTATCCCCATTTTGTCTTCAATAGACAATCCGGTGAAAAGATAAATGAATCAAACAACAATCTAGCCTGAGATATACCAATTTGAAATCGCTAGATAATCATGAAAAAACCAACTAAATATGATCAAGATATGACAAATCAGTAGCTAGCAAACAAATAATCACACAAAGTGTAAGGACAAAATTTCCAATCGAGTCATTTGTTATATTGGCTTTATTCCATTGGACAAAACAATTTTGGGTCATACAGCATCAAGCATCATTCAACGCAAAGATTCAAGCATCGCATCCAAAGTTCATGCGTCATCAATATTCATGCCATGCTATCTATCCCACAAAGGTATATGACCAAAATACAATTTTATGTGTTGGAGTATTTTGACTAATCAAGAATTTTTCAAATAAGAAAATGTTCGTAAATAAGCAATATTAATATTGAAAAATCCTTGAAATAAATTTGGACAATTTTGGGCAAAATTTATAATCTCGTTCGAAGTTTAAGCCAGGTCGTTCGAACGACCTGGTTCTAACGACTTTAGCCAGCCTATACTGGTGACTCGTTAGAAGTTCGTTAGAAAGGTCGTTCGAACGACCTTGTTCGAACGAGGTTTCTAACGACCTCTATAATTCTATACTGGCACACCGTTAGATATCTCGTTCGAACGAGAAGTCGTTCGAACGAACTCGTTCGAACGAGTTTTTGCCAGGTCTGATTTTTTAAACTTATTTTTTGAGCAGTTTTTTCCTATAACTGTTTTTGCCCACTACTTTTTCAGTTATTTTCATATGGACGAAAATCAGTTTTATATCTCAAGGAAGTTCATTATTCAAATGAGAACCTTTTCACAACTTCCCTCTTTTTGATAAAAATCAACTCCAACATTTTTATCATCTTTTCAAACAAAACCCCTTCATTCAAATTCACATTCAACAAGCAAGTTTGCGGTGGATCTCTGCATTCAAGCTTTGAGGAAATGGTGGTTTTGGGCTTCGGTGGATACCGCAACACGAGGAGTGTTGAGAAACGTGTTGGAGCTTCGCGGACTACAACTTCAGAGGTCAAGGACGGTATAAGCGAGTCATGAGTGAGTCAATGTCTGTAAGTCTTTTGAGTCTCTTGTAAAACCTATTGTTGTAGTGGATTTTGTCTAGGCCCAGCCGTCCGAGGTTTTTCCCATTTGGGTTTTCCTCGTACATCGGCGTGTTATGGTTGGGATTTTCGCATTTCATTTTATTAACTCACCTAGATGCATGTTTAGGATAAAATGAATATAATTGGAATTTGTTCTTGCAAACTTGTGAAACTGCATTTAAATTGAAATTGAAGAATACCACTTTATAACTAATATTAAAATTGGATTGCGTGTGTGTGTATTCTACGAATTAAACTAAGATCATATAACCTTGCAACTTCAAATTGGTATCAGAGCTTATTTCTAAAAGTTATTTAGATGAATCGTGGAGGTTATATGGATAGTTTTTCGTCGAATAGACTACCTTTGTTTGATGGAACAAATTATACCTATTGGAAAGCACGTATGAAATCCGCTCTTAAATCTATTGATGAACGTGTTTGGGTCACTATTGAAAGAGGATGGTCCCCTCCTACTATGGTTGTTAATGATGAACGTATTTTGACTCCTGTTGAACAATGGAGTGAGGAAGATTTAAAATGGTGTAACTTTAACTCTAAAGGATTAAATGCCTTATTTAGTGCCGTGTCTCCCGACGAATTTCGTCGTATAATGACGTGTGAAACGTCAAAGGAAGCTTGGAACATTCTCCAAGTTACTCATGAGGGAACTAGTGTTGTTAAAGCATCAAAACTTCAAAATTTAACTACACAATTTGAAACTATCACCATGAAAGAAACTGAAACTTTTGATGAGTTTTATGCTCGTTTATCTGACATAGTTAACTCTTGCTTTAACTTAGGTGAAAAAATACCTGAAAATAGAGTTGTTAAGAAAATACTTAGATGTCTTCCTAAGCGATTCATTCCTAAAGTCACTGTTTCTTATTCTTTAGGAAACCTAAATACTTTAAAACTTGAAGAACTTGTTGGTGATTTGCAAACATATGAACTAGATATGTTTCCTAAAGATAACAAAGGGAAAGATAAAGGAGTTGCTTTAAAAGTTAAGAAAGTTGATGTGTCTGATTCTGATGAGTCTGACTTTGATTCTGATGATATAGCCTTATTTGCTAAAAAATTTAAAAAATTTCTTAAGTTTAAAAAACAAAACTCTAAATTTGAAAAACCTAAATTTGAGAATAAAAACAAAGGAGGAAATAAAAAATTCACTAATCAGGATTCAAAGAAATTCAATAAAGACAACTTTAAGAAGGATGATTTGGAGAGATGCTTTGAATGTGAGGGACGTGGTCATAGAGCTTTCGAGTGCCCCACAAAACTTAAAAGACAAGGCAAAGAAAAAGCCGTTTACAATGCTACTCTAAGTGACAGTGATAATGAGTCTGAAGACTCTAACCCGTCTAGAAATAACTTCACTGCCTTTATGGCGAGCCTTGCTAGTAATTCGTGTGAGTCATACCTTAATGTTGACAATTCTGAACAAAATCTAGAGGTTGTTTCTACTCATTCTACCAGTAGTGATGAAAAAGAGAGTGATAGTGATATAGATGAGAGTGAACTACAAACTGCTTATTCCGAACTCTATAATGAATCTCTTCGCATTCAAAAAGTCAACAAAAGATTAACCTTGAAAGTCTTAACTTTAGAAAAAGAGTTGAAAGGCCTGAAGGAGAAGGAGGCTTTAGTTAGTCAACTCGAGGCAATTAAAATGTCTCTTTCTGAAAAGCTTATCATGATTGGTAAAGAAAAATGTGACTTGATTATCTCCTTAGAAAGTGTTAACAAAGATCTTAATGAGTCTCTAGAAATTAGAACATCTCTAGAAGCTAAAATAGCCCAACTTGAAAAGGATCTCGAGTCCTCTCGTGAAGTTAAAGTCACACTCGAGGACAATTCAGGAAGAATGGGAAAATTATTTCTAGGTCCTGTTTTAGGATATAAGGAGAAAGGGTATAAAGAGAGAAAGGGTATAGGATATGAAGAAGGAAATTCTTCAAAAGTCAAATCTGAACCTGTTGCTAAGTTTGTTACAAAATCTAAAGTTCCTAAAGTAAATCCCACTAAGCAACCTTTAAAAGTCAGCCCAAAGCAACCCTATGTATGCTAATATTGTCACAAACGGGGTCATCTTAAAGATTTTTGCTACAAACTTGGAAAGAACCCTCAATCAACAAATTCAAAACAACCCTATAGCTCCTTAGATAATCTTAAGAGTCAAGTCGAGTATCTAGTCAATACTTCTAAAAATCTAATGGAAGAGTTTCTTAGGTTTTCTAAAGTCCAAGGAAATAACTCTAATTATAAGACTAGAGCCAATCAAGGAAAGAAAACTACTCAAGCTTGGGTTAAGAAAATTCAAACCAAGAAAGCTTTTATCGCTCACGTTGCACTAAAGGCACAAAATATCTCTCAATGGTACTTTGATATTGGTTGTTCTAGACATATGACTGGCGATAAATCTCTATTTACCACTCTCGAAAACCATAAAGATGGTAAAGTAACTTTTGGGGACGGTAGCAAGTCGCAAATCATTGGTAGAGGTTCTATTGAAATCTCAGGATTCCCTAAACTAGAAAATGTCCTTTATGTTGATGGTCTAAAGGCTAATTTGATAAGTATTAGCCAACTATGTGATGATAATATTGATGTGAAATTTAGTCAATCGGAGTGCATCGTTTATGATCAGTCAGGTGAATCGATTTTACATGGTGTTAGAACTAGTGACAATTGCTATGGAATCATTCAAAAATCTTCCTTAGTCTGCAATAATGTAAAAACCTCTTCTACTGAACTTTGGCATCAAAGATTAGGTCATGTTAACTTTAGAGATCTTGACAGACTTGTGAGAAAGAGCTTGTTCGAGGCTTACCGCCACTAGGAAAGCCAACGTCCACCATTTGCGGACCGTGTCAATTTGGAAAACAAAGTAAAAGTCCTCATAAAAAGTTAAACTCGATAACAACATCTCGTGTCTTAGAATTGATACACATGGACCTTATGGGTCCAACTCGTACCGAGAGCATAGGAGGAAAAAGATACACTTGGTTATGGTGGATGATTTCTCTAGATACTCTATTGTAGGTTTTTTAAGAGAAAAATCTGAAACAGTTAACTTTCTTACTGTTAAATGTAGAGCTCTCCAAAATCTTCACGGTGTTACCATAAAGAGCTTTAGGAGTGATAATGGAACCGAATTCAAGGAATCCGGTGTGAATGCCTTTTGTGATGAAATAGGAATAAAACATGAATTCTCGGCCGTCCGAACACCTCAACAAAATGGTATAGTTGAACGAAAAAATCGAACGATCCAAGAAATGGCAAGATCTATGCTCCTTGGAAGAAATGTGCCCCGTAGGTTTTGGGCCGAAGCGGTTAACACTGCATGTCACACAGTAAATAGAGTTTATTTGCGTCCTAACACTAACAAAACTCCATATGAATTGTGGACGGGTAAGAAACCAAATTTGTCCTATTTTAGAGTGTTTGGAAGTCCATGCTATATTCTTAGAGATAGAGAACTTCTAGGGTAATTTGACTCGAGGAGTGATGAGGGTATTTTCCTAGGATATTCTCAAAATAGTAGAGAATTTAGAGTTTTTAACTTAAGTAACTCTAAAGTAATGGAATCCATAAATGTTGTCATAAAAGATGATGCTCCGGCCACACAAATTAATAATGAGGAAGATTTGTCATGTGAGGGTGATGTTGTGTCAAATGTTGAAAGTATTGATTCTCTAAATGATTTGGTTATCCCAACTACCGAGAAAAAGGAAGTTACTCCTTGGGTGCGTAAAAATCATGACACTTCACAAATTATAGGAGATCCCGAGGTAGGTGTCAAGACTAGGGCGCAATTAGAAAATGAAGTTACCTATCTATGATATACTTCTACAATTGAACCCAAAAACTATAAAGAATCATTAAAAGATGAACATTGGATTAATGCTATGCAAGAAGAACTGTTTCAATTTAAGAAAAATGATGTTTGGGAATTAGTCCCTAGGCCTTCTAATACCAATGTCATTGGCACTAAATGGATTTTTAAAAATAAAATGGATGAAAATGGTGTCATTGTTCGAAATAAAGCTAGATTAGTTGCTCAAGGATATACCCAAATAGAAGGTGTTGACTTTGAAGAAACTTTTGCTCCTGTTGCTAGGTTAGAATCGGTTCGTCTTTTACTCGCCATAGCATGTCACCTTCAATTTAAATTATATCAAATGGATGTCAAAAGTTCCTTTTTAAATGGTATTATTCAAGAGGAAGTATATGTTGAACAATCAAAAGGGTTTGAGGACCCAAAACATCCTACTCATGTCTTCTTTCTAAAGAAAGCTTTATATGGATTAAAATAAGCTCCCCGTGCTTGGTATGAAAGACTCACCTCTTATCTCCTTTCTCGTGGCTTTTTAAGAGGGGGAGTAGATATGACACTTTTCTTTCGACGTGATGAAAAAGGTATCCTTGTTGCTCAAGTTTATGTCGACGACATAGTGTTTGGGTCTACGTGTGATAAACATACTCAAATTTTTTCAAAAGAAATGCACAATGAATTTGAGATGAGTATGGTAGGTGAACTTACTTTTTTTCTAGGTCTTCAAGTTTGTCAACTCAAAAGTGGGATATTTTTGTCCCAATCTAAGTATGCTAAAGACCTCGTTAAGAAATTTAAACTCGAATCCGCTAAACATGCTCGTACTCCTATGAGCTCCTCTATTAAACTTAGTAAAGATACCGACGGAAAGGATGTAGAGCATACACTTTTTAGAAGTATGATAGGTAGTTTACTTTACCTAACTGCGAGTCGTCCAGATATTTCCTTTAGTGTAGGAGTTTGTGCTCGTTATCAAGCCGCACCAAAAGAGTCTCATTTACTTGCTATTAAACGTGTCATCAAATATGTTAGTGGGACCCTGTCTTTTGGCATTTGGTACTCTTTTGACACCAATGATTGTCTATCGACATATTCAGACGCCGATTGGGCAGGAGGTGTTGATGGATGTAAAAGTACATCTGGCGGTTGTTTCTATTTTGGAAGTGCACTTGTCTCTTGGATGAGCAAGAAACAAAATTCTATTTCTTTGTCCATGGCGGAAACCGAATACATTGCCGCCGGGAGTTGTTGCACTCAACTCATTTGGATGAAACAAATGTTGGAAGATTACGGTATTTCCCAATGCACTATGACTATATATTGTGATAATACTAGTGCAATTCATATTTCCCGTAATCCCGTTCAACATTCTAGAACCAAGCATATTAAGATCCGTGAACATTTCATTCGTGATTTGGTTGAAGAGAAAATTGTTTCTCTAAGCTTCGTTCCTATCGATCAACAATTGGCCGATATCTTTACTAAACCTCTAGATTCCCTTAGGTTTGAAAACCTTAGGAAATCAATTGGGGTTTGCTCCATTGATTCAGATCGAAGTCGTTTTATCTAGTTTAGGTTGCTACTCTTGTATATTTTTATGCCTATGAACTAGATTTCCTTTGTATATATTTTATTCAAAATCTCAAAACTATTTTTTCTTTATTTTCAAGGAAAACGGGAATGGTTAGAAAAGCTATCAAATTTTTTGTCCATATGGCTTTATGGTCGATGTATTCAAATCCCTATCTTTTTTCCATGTTCACGTGGCTTTCGATGAATAGTTAATCCATACCTTGTTTATCTTGTGCACAATAATGCTCTTTTATGATATATAATTTTGTGATTTCCTCACATCTTTGCCTTTTGCACACACCGTACACGGAATATTACGAATATCTTGTTCACATTGTTCCTGCAAAGTGAGATTTGGTGTTGTCTTCTCAATCCTGTCACATCCCTTATAAGCAATCGAAATTGTGCATGATCATCCGTTGCCCGGATTAAAACAAAATGATAATATTCTTCCGGTTGTTTTCCGTTTCAAGCAATGGAATCGGGCTGCGAAAACATAAAAGTTTTTGCGTGAAAAGCCACCATTTGCATTATCAGTTGTGTGGCTAAAATAGAGGCATTGAAAATGATATATATATATATATATATATATATATATATATATATATATATATAATGCCAAAGCCAAAATAATCGGCTTGATTGAGTCTTCAAAAAGATACGTCTCAATTTATTGTTACTCATCGGAGATATAAGTTGAAGATCAACGGGCATGCACATTTCATCAATTTATTGCTTTCTCCTTGGGACATTATTGGCGAGAGAATCATCTATTTTGTATGCTTGTTACATTCGTGGTTTAGTGTTCAACAATATTTAATTTTTTTTCACAAGGCTAATCTGAGTGAATATTGCACATATATATTGTTTGGCATTACGCACTTGTACAATGTTGTGTCTAAAAACTTTCACTCGTATTGTTCACACCCCTACATTATCGCTCCCACTATTTGGATATGTTGCCTCGAGCTAGGATTAATAAAATCACATTTTGGCATTATTCTGGCCATCCTAATTCCTGATATTATGGTATTTTTCACTATATTTTATGATATTTTTATTTAAAATTTTTTAATTTTCGTTAGAAATTCTCGTTCGAACGAGATTTCTAACGACATCTATACCCCCATTCTGTCTCCTCGTTCGAAATATCGTTCAAACGACTAATTTCGTTCGAACCAACTTCTAACGAGTTATCTCACGAGTCTAATCTGTCTCGTCGTTCGAAATATCGTTCGAACGACAAAGTTCGTTCAAACGAACTTCTAACGAGTTTTCTCACAAGGTGAAACTGTCTCGTCGTTCGAAATCCTCGTTCGAACGACCTCACTCGTTCGAACGACCTGCATTTAAAACGGTCAGATTCTCTTTCCAAAAACTGTCACCTCTTCTATTTTTTCTTCCCACGATTCCCAACACCCCCATTTCCCCTCTTTCCCAGATTTCTCTTACCCATCTCTTCCATTTTCCCCTCTCCTTTTTTTCTCTCTCTCCCATAATTTTCCTCTTCCCACTCTCTTTCTTTTCCCTATTTCATATTTCCTCAACCCTTCTTCCATTCCCTCATTTACCGAGTTGTGCTGCCTCTTCATCCTCCATTCCAGGTATTTTTTTCCTCTTTTACTCTATTACGATATATATATACTTATATATATATGTATATCCCTCTATTCCCTTATATATATATACTCATATATATTATATACCTATTCTATAATCTATATATCGATCTCTTCTGAAATATCTTCTATATATCTCAATATCGATATACACACACATATCATATCTATCTATCTATCTATCTATCTATCTATCTATCTATCTATCTATCTATCTATCTATCTATCTATCTATCTATCTATCTATCTATCTATATATATATATATATATATATGCTGTTGGGGCCTATTTTCAAAATCGATTTTCAATTGTCTCCCAACATTTCTATATATGCATGTGTGTATATCCCTCATTTTTTTGGGGCTATCTTCTTGTGTATTTGTATATGTTGCCCCTGATTAAAATATATCCCATGAATATTTTATTTTTTTTGCAAATTCTGTTACTATTCATGGAATTTATTTTAATCAAATTTATTTTTAATTTTCCTTTAATTTTTATTTCTAAAGGAGAATGGGAATTATGCTGATTGGTTGTTGGTTTCTTGGTGTAATCGGTGCTTTGGTTGGACGTTGTTCGGGTAGGTTATAGTTCTATCATTTTTCATGGCCCGTAACCGTCGCCAACGGCGCATAAGAGATTCCCCCGAGGAACGCACCTCGTCCTCTGATGAGGAATCCCGTGCCATTCCCGACCTTAAACTGCGTTGGCGGACCCTTGCCAAACATACCCTATATCACACTCAAGGGTTCGCTACCCGTTCCATTGTTCGGGAGAAAGTTATTAATCTCCACTCTCTCCAAGGCACAAATGTGCATTCGTGGATTTCAGATTTAGGGTGGGACCCTCTCTTCTCTCTCACGGATGCCGTTTTTCCTGACCTTGTTCGGGAATTTTATTTTGGCCTGATCAACAGGGATACTCACCTTTACTCTAGGGTGCGTGGTCGGGAGATTATAGTCTCTCCCGACTCAATAGCTCAACTCCTTCCCCTCCCTCGGGTAACTAATCCCTCTTTCCCTTGGACATCCGATACATGTCCCGATCCCACTCTTGTCTTTAGTACTATTTTTAGGTTTCTCCCTCCCGGCACAGTCACTATTTTCCATAAAAATTTACATCCTGACTTTATGGTCCTTAATTGGATCATATGTGCCTGCCTTCTCCCCCGTGCCAACACCACTCAAATCACAAAACAACACGTGGACCTCATGTTTGCTATCAGCATCCGGGCTCACATTGACCTCCCCTCCTATCTTTTTAGTGTGATTCGGTCTGTTAGGGTCCTTCCCTCCAGCCCCACTCGATAGGCCCTCCCTTTTGCGGCCATTATCACTCGCTTTTGTCTTACCGCCGGTTGCCCCCGTGTCTCCACCGATATCCCCACCACTAAATACCAAACCGTTGACATGTCCTGCATTAGTCGCTCTCGTGGTCATTTGCCATCGGATACACCTCCCCTTACCCCCTCCACCTCTTCCCACTCCGCCGCTTCCTCTCACCCCGCCCCTAGTCGTCCCGCCCCCTCTCTCTCTATCCATCTCCCCTCACCT
Source organism: Sambucus nigra (assembly GCA_949130495.1). Lineage (NCBI taxonomy): Eukaryota > Viridiplantae > Streptophyta > Magnoliopsida > Dipsacales > Adoxaceae > Sambucus > Sambucus nigra. Next base: position 94,011 of record CASBWL010000118.1, read on the forward strand.
TCCCATATTCCCGCACCCGTCGCGTCGGAGGATTTTCTGTTTGTCCGTTCACAGGTTGAAAAATTTCAGGAGGATCGCCGTCAGGACCGGGCACTAATGCAGGAGCTTATACTGACTATGCAGCAGGAGCGCGAGGCCCAAGCCCGTCGAGATTCCGCTCGGGATGAAGCATAAGCGCGTCGAGATGAAGCCCAGGCTCGTCGAGACTCTCTCCTTTTAGAGCATCTTGATGCCATCCGCCGTCTGGAGATGCGCCGCGGGGCAGGCTCTTCCGGCACCAGCTCTCTTCCCGATGACACTCCACCCGATGCTCCTGCCTCTTGATGTTCTTGGCTCATTTCATGTTTATTTTTGTTTGTGAGGCTGAGTGATTTATTCCTCTCTTGTATTGGATTCATTTGCTCTGGTTATTTCATTGTATGAACCTTCACTATTTCCCATTTCCCCCTTACTTAATGCATTCTCAGTATGTTCATTGTTATTCTTCATTTGCTCTATTTCCTGCTTTGTTGTCTCTTCTCTTTTATATTGCAGGTCCCTAACCCCTTTGTCTTTTCCGGGCAAAAAAGGGGAGAATCTTTCATTCATAGGAATTCATATTTAGGGGGAGTTGAATAAATTTGGGTAAATTAATTGAATTTAATATTCATTGAATTTAATAATAATTGAAGGTAATTATAATTGAATTTCCTAATTGATTTTAATGTTGACCATATGCATACTTTAGGGGGAGTTAAACTCTTAACATTGAATATTGAGACGTTCATGTACCATTCACAAAATATGCTATCAGATTGTCTTATATATAATTACTCTCTATTTCCCCATGCATTTATGAATTTGTTGTTTCATGTGTGTAGGATACATCTCCTACTCCTTTGCAGCTCGTCAGTCTTGTCTTTCTGTCTGTCTTTTTTTTTGGGGGTTTTGGGACGGGCCTTAGAAACGGCTTGACGGCTGGCTTAGCAAATTCTCTCTTTTATTTATTTTTTATTATTCTGTTTTGTCCCGGAATAGCCAAAGGGGGAGATTTGTAAGGACAAATTTCCAATCGATTCATTTGTTCTATTGGCTTTATTCTGTTGGACAAAAATATTTTGGGTCATACAACATCAAGCATCATTCAACGTAAAGATTCAAGCATCGCATCCAAAGTTCATGCGTCATCAATATTCATGCCATGCTATCTATCCCACAAAGGTATATGACCAAAATACAATTTTATGTGTTGGAGTATTTTGACTAATCAAGAATTTTTCAAATAAGAAAATGTTCGTAAATAAGCAATATTAATATTGAAAAATCCTTGAAATAAATTTGGACAATTTTGGGCAAAATTTATAATCTCGTTCGAAGTTTAAGCCAGGTCGTTCGAACGACCTGGTTCTAACGACTTTAGCCAGCCTATACTGGTGCCTTGTTAGAAGTTCGTTAGAAAGGTCGTTCGAACGACCTCGTTCGAACGAGGTTTCTAATGACCTCTATAATTCTATACTGGCACACCGTTAGATATCTCCTTCGAACGAGAAGTCGTTCGAACGAACTCGTTCGAACGAGTTTTTTCCAGGTCTGATTTTTTAAACTTATTTTTTGAGCAGTTTTTTCCTATAACTGTTTTTGCCCACTACTTTTTCAGTTATTTTCATATGGACGAAAATTAGTTTTATATCTCAAGGAAGTTCATTATTCAAATGAGAACCTTTTCACAACCTCCCTCTTTTTGATAAAAATCAACTCCAACATTTTTATCATCTTTTCAAACAAAACCCCTTCATTCAAATTCACATTCAACAAGCAAGTTTGCGGTGGATCTCTGCATTCAAGATTTGAGGAGATGGTGGTTTTGGGCTTCGGTGGATACCGCAACACGAGGAGTGTTGAGCAACGCGTTGGAGCTTCGCGGACTACAACTTCAGAGGTCAAGGACGGCATAAGCGAGTCATGAGTGAGTCAATGTCTGTAAGTCTTTTGAGTCTCTTGTAAAACCTATTGTTGTAGTGGATTTTGTCTAGGCCCAGCCGTCCGAGGTTTTTCCCATTTGGGTTTTCCTCGTACATCGGCGTGTTGTGGTTGGGATTCTCGCATTTCATTTTATTAACTCACCTAGATGCATGTTTAGGATAAAATGAATATAATTGGAATTTGTTCTTGCAAACTTGTGAAACTGCATTTAAATTGAAATTGAAGAATACCACTTTATAACTAATATTAAAATTGGATTGCGTGTGTGTGTATTCTATGAATTAAGCTAAGATCATATAACCTTGCAACTTCACAAAGAATCAATAGTCTAAATAGGTGTCATTAAACGAACCAATGCAGTAAAATATGAGATTATGAATAACCTGCATACAAACAGTTAGTCCAAAAAGCTTCCAGTAGAACTTAAACAGATATCAAAATGACTAGAGGATTCCAAACAAAAAGAAGCCAGAACTCAGACTGGTCACTCGAACGAGCCAGGGACGTCACTCAAACGAGATGAGGACGTCGCTCGAACGACGACTTCGCGTGACAGGATGATGTCGCTCAAATGAGGACTTCATGAGACAAGGTAATCTCCCTCGAACAAGAAGATCAAACATTCACAGTTTCCCAAAAATATCATATATTATTGACCAGTGAAAATTTTTCCAAAAAAATCATACTCGAACGGGTCCAAAACTGCGAAACGGTACGAAAACAGTAGGCTTTTTACCCAAAATGCAAAAACACATAAAAACTAGCAATGCGAGTTATATGAAAACATAGTACCTTTGTGCTCAAACAGGGACATGAAATGTATGGGAGTGGACTACAACAAATGAGTCACAATTCTAACACATTGAAACGATCATGAAGCTCTAATTGATAGCGATAAATCATCAAGCTTTATCATAGTCATATGCTAATTAAAGTGTGAGCTTAATGAACTAAACATACTATATGCACACAAATTCAGAATTTTGACGATTCTACAAACAACAACTTCATGATACGGTCTTTCAACGTTAGGATTCATTGTGCAAACCCGTTTAAATTTTCTCCAACAAAACACCCTCTTATATGCATATTTTTCCAAGTTCTTTTGAGGTATCTAGCATTCTCAACTTAGAGAAAATCCTATTGGCCCGAATTTTGGCATATGAATTTTTTCTTGCCTTGATTTTCTTTTTGGGATATTTTTAAACGGTGACTTTCACGATGAGTCAATTTTGCATTCGTAGCCCTTTCTCATTATTTTTTCAATTTTAATCCTCACGGCAAATGGTTCTTACATGAACACCTCCTTCTTAAGTCTACTTATGCATAGATGATAAGATTGAGATAAGAACACCTCACCAAATTCAAATGTGCAAGAGAAGTCAAACATCCATATAAACTCATGCAAGTGTGAAATGATGGCATATATACAAAGTCAAATAAAAATGCAAATCAACTTCGAAACAACCCCATTTAAACAGTGGTTAAGATCATTCTAAGCATCGATAATAATGACCAAACGTCCTAGCCATATGGATAATGAAACGATGCGGGTCCAAGAACACCAATATTCCACATCAAAATTGTAACTAAAAAATAAAGACTGAAAATCTTCTTGGCTTTTCAAACATATTTTGACTCAAATAAAAGCCAAATCTTTTTGTTTTTTCAAAAAATTTCTTAAAAACAAAATATTTTTGTATTTTTCAATAAGACTCATACAAATGAAAAAATAGAATACAAAAATGATACACAAGTCATCATACTAACAATGAATAAATCATGAAGCAAACTAGCATATTACTAACACGGCAACACAATCTTCTCTAATCCTCCCTCCTAAGTTGTTTGTGGTGCAACAATTACTTAAATCTCTCAAGAACCCTTCCTTAAGCTTCGAGAATGGTATCTCCCTCTTCTCTAATGATCTCTATTTGATCTTGGTGTTTCTAACCCTAGCCCCTTCTATCTAATATCTGATATAAGGCTACAAAATTCGTAGGTCTCTTTACCGTTTTTTACCAAATGACTAAAACGCCCCCATGTGGTGCTGGTTTAGCCAAAACATACCTCGGAATCCAAACAATACCCCATAGTTTATTATTCTGACCCTTCTGAATCATCCGTGACCTCGAAATCATCATTCGAGTCACTCTACACAAATGTATTATCTCGACCTCAATTAGTCTACACGCGACTATCAGTTGAGATTAAATTCAATTTCACCAATATCACTCGCTATTACACGTAATAATTTCCATACGTTATTTACTAGTCACTCAGTAAATATAATTCATAATATTAATCATTAAATCTCTCTTGATTAATATATAATAAACACATTATCATTAAATTCAATTAAATTACATCACTTGTGTAATTTTTTTTTGATAAGTAATTGATTCATTGAAATAGACCTGAAACTATGGTCCATAACCCACAGGCTACTGTCCTAACACCTGAAAAGACCGTAAACACTTTAAAAATAAATACAACGATAACTCATGCTTTTTACTATGCTAAGTGAAAAGAAGGCTCAGAAAATTGTAACGAATACGAGAGGGATCAAGCTCAATACCCTCAAAGCATCTGCGATTCCTCTCCTGCCAAACAGACCAAAAAATACAATGTGGTATCATCTTCCATACGTCCCTCGGGCGACTCCAAGTAGCCATAACCTCTTTCACCGATCGAGGCATAACCCTTCGAATCTGGCATACAGAAAAGATCAAATCCCACAGCCCCTAGTCACCCGATAATGAAGAAGAAGATGATCCGTCGTCTCCTCTTCCTTATTGCACAACCAACATCTACTAGCCATCCTCCTCCCTCTTTTCTGCAATCCCTCAATGGTCAAGATCGCCTGTCTGACAGCTATCCACACAAAGAAACTAACCTTTAAAGGAGCTTAACTCTTCCAAATATCTTTCCACGAAAAAGAAACACTCCTACCCTGCCTTAACGCGATATAGTATTTCTTAACTGAAAACTGACCATCCTAAGAGCTCGCCCATCTTCACCCATCCACCCACTCAGTCGGGATTAGTGCCAAATGCACAAAGAGCGCCTCTGCCTCCTCTAACTCCCAATCCCGAAGCCCCCTCCTAAACTTCAGAGCCCAAACCTCCAGATCCCCTGCCCTCCGCCTATGACCCTCTACAGTTCCCCCTATCAGCACTAATCCGAAACATCCCCGAGAAGAGAGCCTCCAAAAAGCCACCCTCCCCCCACTTATCTTTCCAAAATCTTATCCGATTTCCTTTCCCTAACTGAAAGGAAGTAATTTGAGAAAAATCCCCCCATCCTTGCGCTATGAACCTCCACAACCCCACCCCATGGGCAGCACGCCCCACTATAGGACCTCATCCCAACGGATCGACCCCGCTCCTAGCTACCACCACTTTCCTCCAGAGTCTATATCCCTCCCTGTTGAAGCGCCTTAGCCACTTTCCTAGTAAAGCCTTATTGAGGTGAGATAAACTCCTCACCCAAATGCCACCCTCTTTCAGTGGACTTCACACCTCACCCCAACTCACCAAACAATATTTAAACTGCTCCTCATGACCTCTCCACAGAAAACCCCTAATCAACTTATCAAGCCTTTTTCCAACGATACCAGGTAAAGGGAGGACAAACATAAAATAAGTTGGAAGACTCGATAACACACTCTTGATTATTCTCAATCGACCCCCTTTAGAGAGGTAACTATGCTTCCAATCTGCTAACCTTCTTTGCACCCTCTCAAGAACCGACTCCCACATTATATATGACTTAAACTTTTCCCCTAAAGGGGGGACAAGAAAAGTTGATGGGAGCGAGTCGACCCTACATCCAAGAACACTAGCCAAATATCCCATGTGACCTACCTCTCCCACAACAATCATCTCACTCTTCCTGATGTTGATATCAAAACACGATACCGCCTCAAATCAAACCAGTAGTAAGCTCAATGACCTTACCTCATTCACCGAAGCCCCACAAAAATAATGGTATCATCCGCAAACAAAAGGTGAGAGATCTTGACTGGATGAGGAATAGAGCTGCCGACCATAAAACCCGATACAAGACCACCCTCCACCGTACGTCTCATCATTCGAGAGAACGCTTCCATAACCAACCACGAGAACTCGTGAAGAAGCCTTACATAACCCCATTCACAAGAACTGAGAATTTGACAGAGGAAATACACCTCTTCGTCCACCTGCACCACCACTCCCCAAACCCCATCCTCCTAAGCAGATATAAAATAAAGTCCCAGCTCACATGATCGTATGCCTTCTCAATATCCAGCTTGTAGATAAGAATCGGAATCCCCCCTCTCAACCTGTATTCAATGCAATCATTAGCCACTAAAACTGCATCCAATATGTGATGACCACCCACAAAAGCGCTCTGAACATCGAAAATTAGAGGATCAATCACTTTTCTGTGTCTAATCAATAAGACCTTAGAAATGAACTTATACACGCTGCCTACCAAGCTGATCGTCCTGAAATCTCTCACATCCGTCGCTCCCCCTTTCTTGGGAGCCAAAGTAATGAAAGTAGCGTTCAAACTTTTCAGAAAATACCCCATATCAAAGAACTCACTGAATATTGCCATCACATCCTCTCAAATTACAGACCAACAATGTTGGAAAAAGGCCATACTGAACCCGTCAGGGCCTGGTGCCTTATCTCCACTTATCGACCTCAACTCCTGGACCACCTCCACCTTCGTGAACACCCCTTACAAATGAAACACCTCATCCCCTGAGATGCTATCTACTAGAAGGTCATCCATCGTTGGACGCCATGGCTCCTCTTCTGTATACAATCTCTCGTAGAACTGATTGATCTCCTTACGAACCTCACTCTCTTCAACATACTCTGTCTCACCTATAACAATTTTCCCAATGTGGTTAAAGCATCGATGTGAATTGGCCGCTTTATGGAAGAATTTAATATTTTGATCACCTTCCCTAAGCCATAGAGCCCTAGAATTTTGCCTCTAACTCATCTCCTCTTGAATCAATCTCCTCCCCACCTCCGCTTTGAGATCCTCCCTAGCTGTCTTCTTAGACCCCGAAAGACCTCATGTCCCTTCCTTCTGGACGAGGGCCCTGATATCCTCCATTAACTGCTCAATCACCCTACCTACAAACCCAAAAATTTCCTTATTTCACCGAATGATGTCCCCCTTAAGACGAGACATTTTAGTAGCTAGTCTGCAGCTCGCATTTACCTCCACATCATACCCCTGCCACCACTCCTGAACCCTACCAACAAAATCCTCCTACTTTAACCACATGTTCTCGAATCTAATTGGAGAACGTCCACCTCTCCACCCTCCACATGCCAGGAGAATAGGGGAATGATCCGATGTTACCCGAGGAAGGCAAGAAAGACATGCCCCCGTAAAATTCTCCTCTCATTCATTAGAGAAGAAAAAATGATCCAGCCGAGACAAAGAAGGTTCGACCCTATTACTTGACCAAGTGAAGTCTCCTCCCACTAGAGGGAGGTCCACTAATTCCATATCATCGACGAAGTCAGAAAAATCCCGCATGTAAGAATTCGATCCCCCCCCCCTCCCCCCCGCCGGTCCTCTCCGAGGGGAATCGAACTATGTTGTAATCTCCCCCTGAACACCATGGAACGCCCCACACACCTCTAACTCCCGCCAATTACTCCCATAACTCCCACCAAATAGAGTCCTCGACTAGCCCATAAACACCCGAAAAGATCCAAATGAACCCGTCCTCCACACTTCTGAACAAATAAGAAAGAGACCAATTACCCACTAACACATCAATTTTCTCCACCACCCTAAAATCCCACATAATAATAACCCCTCCTAATGCCCTTTGTGCATCCAAACAACACCACTCCACCCTATGCCCTCCCCAAATAGACCGCGCCATCTCCCTATCCATAAAAATCATCTTAATCTCCTGAAGGCATACAATATCAGGCCTCCACCTAGTAATAGCTCCACTAACTACTCCTATTTTCTTAGGGTCATTGAGCCCCCTAACGTTCTGAGAAATCAGTCATAACATCATTGAAAACCATGTAAAACCCCTTCATTCCCCCTACTTTCACCCCTCCTCTACCCCGTCGTACCTCCTCTATGTTATGGAACATCCTCAGTGCTTCCTCCTCATTACTAACATAAGTGATGCCTAAAAAATTACTAAATCCACTAATCACACTAGAAAAGCATTTCTCTACCTCTACCTCGATAACCTCCTCAATATTCCTACACCCAGACACCTCCCTCTCTCCCCCCGAAATCTCCAAGTCAACCCACAACCTCGGAGAATGGAGAGCCCCAAGACTCGTTACTTCCGTACTACCCACCTCGTTCCTAAGAATAACTATAGTGTCTTGCCCCAGGACCCCATTCTCCAACTCTCCTTCCTCTTCATCCACAACCGTACAAAGAGGACTACCTCCTAAAGAACCCACGCGAGAGGAGCTAGCTTTAGGATCTCCCCTAGGCAATACAACTGCTAGATTCAAAGACTTACGGCCGAAATCAAGATCTAAACAATTCGACACCAAAGCACCCCCTTTTCTCCTCTCCTTTTTTCTGCGTGTAAATTTTTTTAACACTTTACCCGAGCTAAAAAAAGGCCCAAGATAATTCAGGTTAGTCCACTATTTACCCCATTTAACTCCAAGCTCCCATCCACCACCTTTCCGCTCATGGACATTATGTTGCAAATGAAAAAAAATATTATTAGGAGGAGACTCCATCGATGAAGTAAAAGTCGTATCATGCAGCGGAGCATCAACACCAATAGAACCCAAACTATGAAACATATCTGACTACACCAAAATGTTAATTTTGTGACTGTCTTTTTGTGACTGCTAATGGGGGTGACAAACTTATCACTTTTGACAGCAGTCACAAAATCAATTGTAACTCCCATTAGGGGTGATAAAATCAAAGGGTAATGAAAAATTTGAGTCAATTGGTTTGTCACTCCTAATGAGAGTCATAAATATTCCATTTAGTTAATTTGTGACTCCTATCAGCAGTCATAAATTTATAACCGTCACAAGCAGTCACAAATTTATCAGTAGGACTAACTTGTGACTCTTATGAGCAGTCACAAATTTATAACTACTATGAGGAGTCACAAATTTTGATATAGTACTAAATTAGTAACCGTTAATGACAATCATAAATTTTTTATTGCTAATAGCAGCCATAAGTTTTGGTATACAACATAATTTATAACTGCTATTGACACTCATAAATTTATAACCGCTCTTGACACTCACAAATATTGACCTACTTTAATTTGTGACAGCTAGGAGCGGTCACAAATTTTTTGACGTATTAAAATTTCCCTTTTTTTTCTCTTTCACTCTTTTTCACAAGTCTCCCACCCCTCACTCTTTCTTTTACGCTGTGAAGAGGTCACTCCCGCCCTAACATTTCTCTCACGCTGTGAAGACCAATGAGTTTTTGATGAGTTTTCAATTGTGATTTCATTTTGCTGTTTGTTATTTCGTTTTCAATGGGTCTAAAGATTTCTATCTCTAGTCTCAGTCTCCCGCTCTAACGTTTTCAATTTTGATTTCTTGATTAGACTAACTCTATGATGAGGGTTTGATGGGTATTATTCCAGTAACATTTAGATTTCTATCTCTGGTTTCAACAATGACAACAATTTAATCTTTAAATGAGGGAATTTTACTAGTTGGGTATCTTAAGTGATTTCTTAAACATGAAATTATCAATGAATCTCTTCTCATTGGCTTTTTTGATATTGATTTCGTAACGGTGGAGATGGGTAATGTTAGAATTTCACGCAATTTTATATACCCGTTTTAGAAACAACACCTGATTTGTTTTCGAATGCAAGACCTGCTTGTGACTGCTTCTATTTAGATACTATTTGTTAAGCCAACACTACTTAGGACCTGCTATTCTCTTTTGTTTTTGATAGCAAAAGACCTGCTCTTTTTTTTTGCTTAGCCTACTCCTACTTCTATGTTGTAATGGGGAAAAACTATATGCCCCGTTTGGTTGTTCCAAAATTGTAAATTGGATCATTAATAAATTGATCCATTTACAAATTGATCCATTAATTGTGTTTGATTTCATTAATGAAAAGATTCATTAAGGGCCCATTTGGTTGCGTAAATTATTTAATTTTATAAATTGATCAATTTGAAATGAATAGATTGTCGATGTATTAATTTTAAATGGGTTTAAATCTAATTTGTGGTGTGTTTGGAAAGGAGTTATTTACTTTTGATATGTGTGTGTGTGTGTGTGTGTGTGTGTGTGTAGAGATAGAGATAGATAGAGAGAGAGAGAGTGGTAGTAGGGTGAGAGTACTCTATGAGAGTGGTGCATTTAAGATTCATGTTGTAATTATAAATTGTGAAATTTCAAGCTTTTGGTGAAATCAACTAATTTAAGTTTTTGTGAATCAACATAAATTGGTTCATTTTTATCACCAAACACTAATAATAAGGCAATTCACGAATGAGTTAATTTTAAATAGACTAATTTACAATTTTGGGGACAACCAAACAGGCCCTAAATGTTTTGTGGATCCATGGCTCGATTAGTTTGTTATACATTTTTTTTTCATTTGAATATTCATAGGGTTTGCAATTTGTTAAACACATGATTATTTTTTCATTTCATATTTGCCTTTCATATTTCTTATATATATACACTGCTCACCCTAAGCTTATATATATACACACACACATATATACGTTACATACATAGATACATGCCACACAAATATGCCATATATCTAAATATAGATACAAATCATGTATGTAATGATGGAAATTGTATCTGGACACTCAGTTGCCAAAAAAATATGGCAACTGTATAAATGAATCTAAATGGAAATCTCATGTAGTTTGTACAAACCAATACCATCTATATTCATTCTGGTTGCTATTTCTATTTATGTTCGTACAGACCGAGACCATCTATGTTAATTGTACTATTTAAGTCTGCTACTAAATGTTTATTGTTTAATATGCATGATGTTTAGTGAGGGGAGGCCACACCTTTTATGGAGTTCAATCCTAGTGTCACCCATGAGTTTACATGGTTTAAAAAGTAGTGTTGCCTTCCACATCACTCTCCCCATTCCATAACTCTTTTGCGACTTGAACCCATTACCTCACTTTGATTCCACTTTATGTAAATGGTATCAGGAGTGTCATTTTCATTGAAAACCATATGGGACACACCTATGATGGCATTAAAGCCCAGCAAATCCTCCACGAGATTACATGGTTTACAGAGCATTGTCGTAATCTACATTACTTTCCACACCTCATGATGCCTATGCGAGATACCTCATGAAATCAAAACCCTCGATTTAGGGATATTTGTTTTGTTTGGATCTCCAATTTTAAATCGGTATATTTGGATAAATCGCAAATCTAGGGCTCCGTTTGTATATAAATGTATAACCATAACCATTCTGTCTTGCAATATATTTGCTTTTCTTTATGTGAGTTATGGATTTTGTCACTTTGTATTGAATCTAATTTATGTATTTATATTATTAGTATACCCCGAGATACAACTCATTTGAAGCATAAGATATGGAGACTTTTGAAGAAGGGATACCGAATGTGTGTGCCACAAATAATGACAAATGGCATAAAAGGGATAAATCATCTTAAACTTCCTATGATTGAGAACATGAGAGGGAGGATTGAGGAAGACTTTAGTGATTGGGAAGGTATTCGAATCAAGGAAAGCTTTAGTAAAAAGTGTGGGGACAAGATGTGATTTTAATATCCAGAAATAATATCGGTCTCTCTTCCTTATCTAGATCAACGAGCGTGGTATGTACACCAATATCTTTATTTAACCATATTTTCTTCATGTGAACTATATATATTACTCATATTAATATTGAATTGTTGCATTAGACCCTTCTCATGATAAGAACTTATGTCCGTTTTGTCGCGACAATTGCAATTTCAAATCGTGCCTTCAAGCGAATTTAATTATAAATGTAAGATCACGGTTATTGTGTTGACTCAGGACAACTTCGATAAGGAGGTCGGCCAAGATTGCGGTGCCCTTGTTGAGTTGTACATTCCTTGGTATCCATCCACATCAATTAGTATATTCTAATTTTGTACTTTAGATCTCTCATGCTTAATAAAGAGACATTAGAGTTAGCTATTATAAAATCTATATAAATTAGAGACATCTAATCTAACAACAATTTTGATATTCCTAGGAAGATCTTCCTGATAAAAATAGAGGCTGAGATTTTGTTGAGAGGTCCCTTGTTTTGATAGAAGAAAAGCCACTTGATATTCACAATTGATCAAACTTATTTTTTCGTAATCAAAATGATCTGATTTTCTTTCAGGCGTATTATGGGCCTATCGGCCCTTTATTACAACCATGTTATAACTCTGTCGTCACAGCTGGTCATGTTCCTCACAACACATGTTTGGACCCCACCTCATGTAGTCTGGAGTTCTCTTGAGTTCTCAATCCACTCCTCTGTTTTCTTGTTTGTGCGTTCTATATGACACATTCATATCTCCAGTCAGCGATGCTGCCTTACATATTGCCTTGATCCACAGTTTACTCTCAGGGGGTTCTTTATGCTCACCCTGCAGTTCCTCTTGTAAGTCTTTTTTTCGCCTGCAAGCTTGCGTTTGAAGGGAGATACAACTGGCTTTTAAATAATAATGAGTTCAAGAGTAATTTTCCACTTCAAGGAATAAATATGTTGTATTCCCTTCTTCCTGATTTAGGAATCTTACTTTCCTTTTTAGGTTGTCCCGAATTCAGACTACATGTTGAAATTCAATGTAGCATTTTTCATGATATTCAGTTAACCCATCGTCAATGTATTTCTTACAAGTTTGACTTTCGAATGATGGTTCTTGATTGTGGATGGAGGGTATTCGATCATGATTTGAGTATTGCAACTTAATTTCAAATGGTATTTGTAATTCCTGAGGTTTTCCTCTGATTGCAATTTTTAATTTTTATCCCCAAGTAGTTCCTGCAGTCTTGTTCAATTTTTATGGACTATTTCTTGCCATCTCTGTATTCTGGATGCTATGCTAATGTGTTAAATTAATTAAACATTTAACAGTCACTCTATGTGATCACGAAACATTTATTGCCTGCTTATGCCAAATGCTTTATTGAAATTCTGATAAACTCCTATAGGGATCAACATTTTTTGAAAATCGTGAAGAGAATCTGGATCTTACTTTAGTGACTTGATGCAGGTTGCAACTCCTGTAAGTATGATTTCCAGATCATCAAAAGACATTGATCCAGGCTCGACAAAACAGTTGAAAAGGTTGGACGGGCATGCTGTGCCAGTAGGCGAAGACAGAGCTGAGGTTGATGCTGAAGGATCACCCCATGAGGGCTCACAGAGGTCTGTATGGTGTACTATACCTTTCAATATTAATTAAATGAATTCCTATTTCTGAAACTAAAAAAAAATATTAATTCTCATCTGGTTTGGGTCTTTGTACTTCTTGAAGTCTCAAATTTGTAAATACATATATCAAGTTTGAGTTTTAGTACATCCTGTGGTATAATCCTAACATGAATTATGTAGATGGGGAGTCAAGGAAAATAAAGTGGGAAGGGGAAGATGATAAACATTTATTTTATAAATAGAATGGTTACCACCAATAAAGATACCCTTATTAATTTCATTAAGAACACATTGAATGCGGGAGGGGAGAGTGGATAGATTAATGCATAAAATTCTTCACATTAACATAAATTAAAAATACCAGATTTGTCAGATCCACATTGAGGAGAGTAGCTACACTTTTAGATATATACTAAAGATTGTCTTGGCTCTTCAATTATAGATCAATCAGGATAAATTCCATACAATAGACAATTACATAATTTGATGGTGAGCGATTTTATATCTAATGGAAATGGTGCATACCTTTTATAATCTCTTTTGTCATTCCTCATATTCTTCCCCAGATTTACAGCGTTCAATTGCCCCTTTCTGCTTTTCCAGATTTTGTGAATTGCCCATTCTTAAAAAAGACATCTCACATGTGTTAAAGTTTCTACTGATCTTCAGCACATGAAATTTTTTCTCAATTGATTGATTTGAGTTGACATTGGATTTATATTAAATTATATCACTCTCTATCTAGCCATTTTGGTATGTTTGATCACTATAAAATACCGAACAATTTACAATTTTATTAACCTGATTCAAAAAGGGAAATTGTAACCAATTTTCAGGCAAGGTCAACTGTTGTCTTTGATTTTTTCCCAGGCTGACTTGAACTTGCCTTGATGTCCCTTTTATATAACAGCCAGAGCATCAATAACTCATTGTTGATATTGGAGCTCTGCCCCATCTCGTGGATCGGCTAACCCTTGTGCTTACTCTTATTGAGGTGCTTTTCTCATCTTATAAAACCATGTTTTCTTAACTTAATTTTATAATAAAAATATCATAACTTCTTTTTCATGGCACATGCTTTAGCTCATGGTTTACCTATGGTTGCCACCAAAAATGGCGGTCCTGTGGATATACATCGGGTATGTCCAGCCATTTGTTCCATTTATTAATCGGAAATAATCTAAGTATAATCTAGTAAAGTAATAAGAATGTAAGATCTTTGCATATTGGTGGATCTAGAGGGTGACACAGGCCTTCTAGTCCTATATTTACAAATTTTCAATCTATTTTTGGTGTATTTTTATAGGTTTAACCGCCACAAAATGATTGAGGGTTATATGGGGTTTGGCTCCGTACACTTAGTCATAACAGACTTTGGTCCCCGAAGTTTTCATTTTTAAACCTCTGGCCCTCAAAAGTGTCATACATACCAAGGTGTATGAAAGTTTTTAGAAAAGAGTGATAAAAATGTATTTATGGTACTTTTAGGCAGCTAAAGGTGTATAAAAAAATTATTGAGACAAAAGGTCATTTACGCCTAAATGTATGGGAGCCAAACCACAAATACGCCAAAGAAGTTATATATACTTTGCCCCTCCATTATCTAATTCATGATTTCGTCAGTGGTAGCAGGTACTTGACAATGGTCTCGTTGTTGATCCCCATGATCAGCAGTCTATTGCTGATGCAATATTAATGTTGGTTACAGATAAACTTTGGACAAAATGTTGTCAAAATGATTTGAAAAACATTCAAAACTTTGCATGGTCAGAACATTGTAGGCATTACTTGACTCGAGTAGCGAGTTGCAATCCCAGACACCCACGATGGCTAAGAAGTGACTGTGAGGACGAAAATTTAGAATCAAATTCACCAAGTGATTCTTTGAAAGATTTACAGGATATATCTTTGAATTTGAGGTTCTTATGGACGGAGAAAAGAACGAAGGTAGAGGAAATCTTGATAATTCTCTAGACCATGAAGCTTGAAAGAGTAAATTAGAGAATGCCGTGTTTAATTGGTCAAAGGGAACTCAGAAAGGCCAACAAAAAGTGGGCTCACACAGAAAGCAGACCATAATTTTGGGAAGTTCCCAGCTTTGAGGAGAAGAAAATATATTTTTGTAATTGTTGTAGATTGTGATGAGATTACGGCTATTTTTGATAGCGTTAAATAGATATTTGAGGCTGTAGAGAAGGAAAGGGCTGAAGGTTCAATTGGGTTTATATTGGCCACTTCCTTTACCATGTCATAAGTACATCCTTTTCTTATTTTCGAGGTCATGGCCCCCCACTGATTTTGACGCTTTTATTTGCAACATCGGCAATGATCTCTACTACTCATCTATTCATTCAGAACATAATCCGTTTGTGGTTGATTTGTATTACCATTCTCATATTGAATACCGCTGGGTAGGTGAAGGCTTGAGGAAGACTTTGGCTTGTTGGGCCAATTCTAATACCAATAAGAAGGGTGACAATGAAAAACATATTGTTAGAAGAGATCTCAACCGACTACTGCTATGCTTTTAAAGTCCATAAATAGGATTATTTGAAAGATACTACAAATCAATTCCTTTAAAAAAGCTTAATATCCCAATCTTTCTAAAATTTCTATAGTAAAATTACCCTAAACACAACATCATAATGTTAAACATCCTGGAGTACCATGTGGGCATACCTCGGTATTCAATAACCAAGGGGTTTGTTCAGCCCCTACAATTGAAACAATTGAAACTCATTGGTTTTCAATGTGTTTAAAATGTTTTGGTTTATGTTATAAGACCACATTATAATCGTGCTGGCAGACAACATGGATCTGCTGAGGATGAGATTCGTTATGCTGGTGATCTTGGATATGTCACAGTAGGTGATGGCGGGGAATACAAGAAGATATACGGGTATGTCCGCCCGTCTTATTTACAGTTCAATTAACTCTAGTGTGAAATTCGAGCACATATCAGTTCCTCAATCAGCTGATATTTCTAAATCTGCTAGTGTAGAAGTACTACAAATAATAACCCAAGTCTCCGATATGTGTACTCTCTCATAATTTAGGATGAATAGATGAGATTGTTGTCACTCCACATATTTATATTTATCTATTTTTGTATATTTTTAGTGTTATTTCAATTTTTAAGGCTGCTATTGTGGAGCTAATGAATACATTTGGTCTCACGCCAGTGAACTTCGTGTAAAGGCACTTGCAAATACCATTGTGAGTTCTTCTGTTTCTATGTTTTGATCCAATTATGAACTTTACTATCTTGATGTGGTTGTTAAGATTGTGTCTGCTGTTGGGGTGCAAGGTTATACGATGATCAAGAGTAGGTCATTTCTCACTTCCATTGAGAACTGTCACATTATTTAGTTTTTAAGTACCATACTGTAAATTCTTTTTAATTATCTTAATTTTCTCTATGTGCAGAGTGATGCATGAACTAGGTTTTGAACCACCTGAAAACTTTTAATGCATCGTGCTTGGTGTTTGGTATTGATTATAAGCAAATATTTAGTTAATGAGGTTCATTTGAGTTTAGGCGAGTCCGAAGTAACAAAGAGCATCAATACTGATACTATTGTGGGATTAGCCATTGCAATACAAAGAATGAGTTTGTGTTTTGGTCATATGGAAGTGAAATTTATAGTGCAATTTATAATTAGTCATGTGTAAGTGCGTTTTCATCAACATTATTAGCTCACGACCTTTTAATTTATGGATTGCAGGGTTGTTGCTGTTATTAGGAAATTTGAATGTATGTAATGAAAGGTTGTTTGAATATTTAAAGTCCAATGTGATGCAAGCTTTGAGGGGTGCCTATGAAGCACAGGGGAAATTTGGATGTATGTAATGAAAGGTTGTTTGGATATTTAAAGTCCAATGTAATACAACATTTTTTTTGTTTAGGAGAATATTCAATATATACCTTTGGTTTTTGTCATTTTTAAGATAATTTTTATGTTTAAACAAGTTGGTTTCCATGAATAAACAAATGAGATTTTTCCGAATTTTAAAAAAAATATTAAGTGTTTTTAAAAGTAAACGATATGAAGATATACAAATTTGATAAGGTTTTTAAAGATTGTCATTTATAGGAACTATTAAAAAATATTACTTCTTTGTTTAAGGTAACTAACACTAAATAAATTTTATTGCAGGTGGAAATCTTTTATGGACAAGCCAAGACATTGAAGCCGTTTTGTTGGAGGTTGTACGTTTCAAGACTGCGAGTTTACTTTGCTTACTTCATTTTATGTTAGGAGTAGATGGATTTTTATGTATTTTTTCTAATGAGACGAGTAAAATTGTGTAGAGATACTTAGGTTGGTGGACTCGATGTTGAAATTGTGTTTTTTTTTCTTTGTATGAACGCTAATTATAGTTGAATGAAAAATTGTATGTTATATATGTTGAAATGAGATGCCAAATATGTTATATATTTTTATCAATAGGTTTTGTTTATAATTATATAGATAATATAGTAGTAATAGCTCTTGCCACATTTAACAAATTTAATTTTTGTAACTGCTAATAGCAGTCACAAATTTGTCACTACTGTCAAATTTGTAACTGCTAATAGCAGTTATAAATATAAGATTCGTAACTGCTGACAGTAGTTATAAATATTATATTCGTAACTGCTATCAACAGTTATAAATATTATATTCGTAACAGCTGACAGCAGTTACAGAAAACAGTTACAAATTGGGGTCACCAGTCATAACTCCCATAGGGGTTATAAAAATTCGTGACTGTTGTTAGGAGTTATAATATTTCTTTTGTCACCCCCTAAATTATGACGGTAAATAGCAGTTATAAAGTCCATTTGTGACTGCTTACAGCACTCACAAATCACCTATTTTGGTGTAGTGATCATCGTTGGCCTCCACCACATCGACCGAACTAATTTCTTTGCACACCCCATTTAAATTATTACAGACCTTAGACTTCCCCAACACTACACCCCTTTTCAAAATTTTAACCGAGTTTGAAGAAGAGTCAACACTTTTAAAGTTCAACTTTGCGTTACCAATATTAGAAAATAAATGACCCTTCTGACCGAAAATTTGTACCTCCTTGTCGAGTGAATGTTGTGCCATTAATGAAATGTCACTTTGACCCACGTTTTCCTCCATATGTGCAGCAAAAGTACCATCTGGCATGAGGGTGTTGAAAGGGTTCTTCTCTTTAAGCAAACACTCGCCATCTTTCCTCTCTATTGGAACCCAAACATCTGTTTTTAAGCAAGAACTAGCTGGCACATGAAATGACCCCATGCCTCTCCTACAAGTTGACGCCGCCCACCTACCATCACCAACTGGACCTAGCCGTCCTGCCTAACCCACCTTGGACAATGCACCATTAATTGCGTCGTCGTTGGACTGGTAATCCATGGTCGATAAAACCACGTCTGGTATCTCTATTTCCATCGTGCAACCAGAGACCTCTGAATTCATCCCACCTGCCTGAACGACCTAGCTGCCCTCAACGAAAAACGGAACGACATATTCACTACTCCTGCAAGGCAAAGCGGGCAGAACCTCACCCATAGTCTCTACCTCCAACGTGATCGACGATAGCCCACCCATTGCTCTGTAGCGCTGAGTAGTGACTTTTATCCCCACTACCTTAGGATTCGTCCCCTTTAGTTTCACTGATCCGTGAGACTCCCCCTCCGACCTTGAGTCTCCGCTTCCGTAAACAAAAGTCCCATAATTCTCCGACTATATAGGCAACTCAAAGACCCAACCCCCTGTGACACCCCGACTAATTAAAGACCGGGTAGTTACTCTTTTATTCAAATTAATACAAAATGTCAAGTTGGTTCAGTTCATAGCATCACTGTCGAAAATGTTTTATTAATTACTAGCCACCTAATATTTAAAAAGTGAGTTGTCAATTATAATTAAATCCAATTAACATACAATCCATTTAAATTATGAAATACTAATACCACAACCTCAACACAGTCACAATAGAATAATAATGGAATGACAATGAATCTGGAGGAATACTCCTCTAATAATGCAAATGCTGAATACAACCAAATACAAAGTCTGAATCACAAATTAATTACAATCCCGAAACTAAAAATAAACTGAATAAGTATGATGTCTCTAAAAGAAAAGGGGCGCATTTCCCTACAGATGAATAAATCTGAAATAGAGTCAAGATAAAAAATGGAGGCATCTACTGTCGAGGCCCTGTAACTTTCACAACAGCTACAGCACATCACCGGAATGGACTCCTACGCTTGGTGTCTTTGTGGCTGGGCACCTAAAAGGTTTTTATAAGAAAATAGATTTGAAAGCAAACGGGTCAGAGCCCAATTGTGAAAATAGTTTAAAATAAAACAAGTGTTTAATATCATTAAATAATGAATATAAAATACATGATAGTGCATGCACTCACATGAGTTCCTCACCTCTTAACTAATCGTGCACACCTATCGTTCCCGTTCCCGTTCCCGTTCTAGATATTCTACTATCAAACTAGTCCAATTCAATATATGACTTTTACTATACTAATCATTGTTTAATTCCTCGACGCCTTACTATAAACTGAGAGTTTTCCCTTCATTCCTCGAAATTAGTTTCAATAATTACTAAGTGTTTTCCACTTTTTAATTCTACAAAGATATTACATTAATTCACACTTGTACTTATATAAACAGTTCATTTCAATGATTTAGTATATCAATCTCATCATAATATACAATAATAGCACCCCTAGACTAAGTTATGGTGCACACATACTCTGCTATCAAATCCCGATACATCACGTACATAAGGATCACGCATTCCGAATATCTCAGGAACCGTTTCGACAAATAACAAACACATATAATGGAGGCGAACATAGTTCACATCACATGGGTCACGCACATACCTACGCTCCCATGATCAACAGACTTATTAACTTCTCAATAAGACCTTCACTGACCTATGTCCTTGAGGTACCAATCTAAATCCCTCCGTAGGCACACAAAGATTAGATGGCCCTGATCGAACGCCGACCTCCCGTGATAGCAAGTATGGTAGGTATGTTATACGCAAATAACTACATATTCCAAGCATTCACACAATTTATGTATCCCATAATATTAATAGAGGTATATATCTCATCCCTATACCGTCATTTAATGTTACACGTTTACAAGTCCCCGATTTATATACATTAAAGTTGTAAACTCTTCTCACGTCGTAATTTTAGTTACTTATTCTCTAACCCATAGGTGTCATCCGAGTTACTACTTAATTCTAAGTTTTAATCCTCAACGTACTCCAATATCACAACTATACCCACTAGTCAACAAGGGAAGGTTAACACTCAATTAAATAAGTCTAATGGAAGTTCTAAATAAAATCAGGCCTAAAAAGGCCATTCTGTCAACTCATTAGAAATCTTGTTCGAACGAGTGTCGTTCGAACGAATGGCTTCTAATGAACTACCAACTCGTTGGAAGGAGTACTGTAATCTCGTTAGAAGCTCGTTCGAACGAGGTCGTTTGAACGACCTGGGTAGGTCTTCTAACGAGATGGCAGATAATGCCCAGAAATTTCCCAACTCATTTTTCTTCATTTTTCTCTTCTCTAAATCCATCCTAAGATCATCCAAATTACGTTTCAATGTTTGTAAACTATTTTAAGTCACCCTAGATTACTCCTTAACATATTTTTGGGGTCAAATCTTACAAATCAATATGCCAAAATGATAAATCCCCAATTCTTGTCCCAAACCCTATGAACATAAACTCACAATTTAATTGACTACAAGGACTTCTTATAAATCCGTTTTCAAATCATCAAAAGTTAAGTTTTGGGTATTGAATTCGTTCATAAGTATTCTACATGCAATTCCTATCTTAAAATCATAAGTTTCACCATAATCCCATTGGTTTTCATCAACACTTTCTAGGCAATTAAAGTTTCTACACTAAACATAGAGGAAATATTCAATGAAATTAATAACATTAAATCACTGGCCTTAAATTTGTTCTTCAGATTTGTTGCCGGTGTTTCAAGGTTGATTCTTCCCTCTTTATGGTCACAATCTCTTCCAAAATGATGGTGGGGAGATGGTTTTGTTTGGAAACCCTTTTCCCTTTTCCCTCTTTGTAACTTCTCTCAAAAACTTCAGTAGCCCACTCTCTCACTTTTTGGCTGATAATGGCCTTAGTGGATCTTTTAATAATATCTAATTTAACACTAAATTCGTGGGTTTTAATCCCTTAATTTTTAAAATTACCAAAATACCCTTCTAGGTTGCCGGTTTGGCCTAAAAATGCCCCGGGACCCAAACTAAACTCCCGGCTAGTGTTTTCTGACTATTTCGACCCTTCCGAACAAGTTGGCGCACTCAAAATGATCATTCGGTTGATAAAAATAAAAAATTAGTTTTTAATTTAAATAAATTCATTCCTGATGCGACTGACACGCGCGTCCCAACTTAATTTTCTAAATTGTCGTATTTATGCCTCGCGACAACTTTAATATTTTCAATACTCATATATTACCATATATACTCAGTAACATTAAATTTTAACATCATAATCAAATACCAACTCACATCTCTCTAGTATTTATATCCAGATTAATTCCCAATTAATTTTCATTTAATTCAATTAATCCCTTAAATAAAAATTAATAAAATTACGGGGTATTACACAAATAACATTACGTTTGGTATGTTATACACAAATAACTACATATTCCAAGCATTCAAAAATATTAGGTATCCCATAATATTAATAGAGGTATATTTCTCATCCTTATATCGTCATTTAATGTTACACGTTTACAAGTCCCCGATTTATATACATTAAAGTTGTCAACTCTTCTCACGTCGTAACTTTAGTTACTTATTCTCTAACCCATAGATATCATCCGGTTTACTACTTAATTCTAAGTTTTAATCCTCAACGTACTCCAATCTCACAACTATACCCACTAGTCAACAAGGGAAGGTTAACACTCAATTAAATAAGTCTAATGGGAGTTCTAAGTAAAATCAGGCCTAAAAAGGCGATTCTGTCAACTAGTTGGAAATCTCGTTCGAACGAGTGTCGTTCGAACGAATGGCTTAGAATGAACTACCAACTCGTTAGAAGGAGTACTGTCATCTCGTTAGAAGCTCATTCGAACGAGGTCGTTCGAACGACCTCATTCAGTCTTCTAACGAGATGTCAGAAAACGCCCAGAAATTTCCCAACTCGTTTTTCTTCATTTTTCTCTTCTCTAAATCCATCCTAAGATCATCCAAATTACGTTTCAATGATTGTAAACTATTTTAAGTCACCCTAGATTACTCCTTAACATATTTTTGGGGTCAAATCTTACAAATCAACATGCCAAAATCATAAATCCCCAATTCTTGTCCCAAACCCTATGAACATAAACTCAGAATTTAATTGACTACAAGGACTTTTTATAAATCCGTTTACAAATCATCAAAAGTTAAGTTTTGTGTATTGAATTCGTCCATAAGTATTCTACATACAATTCCTATCTTAAAATCATAAGTTTCACCATAATCCCATTGGTTTTCATCAACACTTTCTAGGCAATTAAAGTTTCTACACTAAACATGGAGGAAATATTCAATGAAATTAATAACATTAAATCACTTGCCTTTGATTTGTTCTTCAGATTTGTTGCCGGTGTTTCAAGGTTGATTCTTCCCTCTTTATGGTCACAATCTCTTCCAAAATGATGGTGGGGAGATGGTTTTGTTTGGAAACCCTTTTCCCTCTTTCTAACTTCTCTCAAGAACTTCCGTAGCCCACTCTCTCACTTTTTGGTTGATAATGGCCTTAGTGGCTCTTTTAATAATATCTAATTTAACACTAAAATTCGTGGGTTTTAATCCCTTAATTTTTAAAATTACCAAAATACCCTTCTAGGTTGTCGGTTTGGCCTAAAAATGCCCCGGGACCCAAACTAAACTCCCGGCTAGTGTTTTTTGACTATTTTGACTGTTTTGGACATGTTGGCGCACTCAAAAAGATCATTCAGTTGATAAAAATAAAATTTACTTTTTTAATTTAAATAGGTTCATTCCTGACGCGATTGACACGCGCGTCGCAACTAAATTTCCCAAATTGTCGTATTTCTGCCTCGCGACAACTTTAATATTTTCAATACTCATATATTACCATATATACTCAGAAATATTCAATTTTAACATTATAATCAAATACCAACTCACATCTCGCTAGTATTTATATCCGGATTAATTCCCAATTAATTATCATTTAATTCAATTAATCCTTTAAATAGAAATCAATAAAAAATATGGGGTATTACATACTTCCCCTCTAATAGTGGAATTTCATCCCGAAATTCAGAACTAAAGAGTACCTGGCAAGAATAACTCTGGATAACGCTCGCGCATCTCATCCTCGCACTCCCATGTGGACTCCTCGGCATTATGATGCCGCCACTGCACGCGTACTAATGGTACTATCTTCGACCTCAGTTTCCTCTCGCTGTGATCCAGAATAGCAATCGGTCCCTCCTCGTAGGAACTATCGAGCTGAAGATCGATGTCCTCTAAAGCAATGTAAGTATGGGCCAAATCGCCCCTAAGATATTTCCTTAGCGAGGAAATATGGAACACATCATGAATCCTACGCAAATTCTCCGGTAAGCCAAGTCTATACGCAACTGGGCCTATCTGGTTCCAGTGTCCTTAGGATCTGTACGACTTGTTATGTTTCCGCTGAGCTTTCTTCGATGTAGAGCCCTATGTTTTAGGATTGTTGTATTCTTTTGTGTATGTTTTTCTCTTCAGCTATTTTGAGATAATAACTGCGAACTTATAAGAATTTACTCTCATTTCAGATGCCTCCACGACGTGCACAT
This sequence comes from Sambucus nigra, assembly GCA_949130495.1. Taxonomy (NCBI): domain Eukaryota; kingdom Viridiplantae; phylum Streptophyta; class Magnoliopsida; order Dipsacales; family Adoxaceae; genus Sambucus; species Sambucus nigra. The sequence continues at coordinate 118,239 of CASBWL010000118.1, forward strand.
CGAGTTCCCAGGGATGCTCAGCCAGAGCCAGAGCCTGCACCAGTTCAGGACTCCTTAAATGCCGCAGAGGTTGCCGCTATTATAGCCCAGGCGATAAATGTCGCCCTAGCAGTTGTGCAGCAGGAACCACCTCAGGCGTCGGTAGTAGCGCCAGTTCAGGCTCATGCATTCCCGTCTGCTTGGAAATGTATTCGTGATGCTTTTCAGAAATCACACCCTCCGGAGTTTGCTGATAGCTCTGACGTCGTTGTGTCCAGTCAGTGGAAGAAGGACATCCAAAGGCACTTGAGGATGTACGAGTGTACAGATGTATAGAAACAGATACTGGCTACTTTTAATCTAGTAAGATCAGCGTTGCAGTGGTGGGAGTTCATTACCAGCACGGAGGAGAGAGACATCCTTTCTATTCAGGAATTCTGGGTGCGGTTCGACCGCAAATATTTTCCATCAGCTGTTCACACAGAAATGAGGAGGAAGTTAATAAACCTTAAGCAGGAGGGGAAGACCGTGGCCGAGTATGAGGCCGAATTCACTAATCTCTTGAACATCATTCTCGATGAAATTCCAACCGAGGAGAAAAAGATTCAGAAGTTCATGGATGGGTTGACTTGGAGGATTCATCAGCACTTATTGGGTAATCTCTCGTTGGCTACTTATTCTGATGTGGTTAACGCAGCACTGCTTCACTGCCAGGACCACCGCTTTCACATGTCAGAAAGTAAGCGATTCGGAGAGTCCAGCCATCAGGGTAGGACAGGGGGAAATGGTGCCAGCGGGGCACAATCTGCTCATGGTCAGCATAGGCAGGGAGATCAGGGTTCCCAGCAGGGGGATTTTAAGAGGTTCAGATCTGGGGGTTTCAGAAATGGTCAGGGAGGTTTTCGTCAGGGCCAGCAGGGTCAGCACGGCCAGCATGGCCAATAGCAGCAGTTTCATCAGGGCCAGCACGGCCAGGGGAGGAATGGCAATGGCCACCAGGGCCGTGGATAGAAGGGTCAGAGAGGGGGAAATTTTCTGAGGAAATGTTTCACGTGTGGCAAGATTGGCCACAAGCGCCAGGAGTGTCCTGATAGGGGTAGGGCCCCAGAGCAGCAGCAGCAGGGTGCTCGACATGAGCCCAGAGACCCATGTTTCTCGTCGCCCTCCCAGCACCACCACAGATGCCAGCTTTGCCACCCATCCCAGCAGTCCCAGTCCAGCAGGGACAACTTCAGTACGAGCGAGTTTATCAACTCCAGCATGCCGCAGTCCCACAGGATCCACCTACTATTAAGGGTATGTTCTCTATTCAGGGGACTATGGGGCGTATTTTATTTGATATGGGAGCCACACACTGTTTCATTACCACGAGATTTGCACGCATTTTGGGATTGTTAGACACTGCAGAGAGCACGATTACTTGCGTAAATTCACCGTTGAGTAGGGGTTCCATGATTTCTCTTATTTGTAGAGGTGTGGGTATAGAGATCGGGTGATTTACTTTATCTGCTGATATGTTAGTATTAGAGATGACTGAGTACGATGCGACTGTTGGTATGGATTGGCTAGTTGCATACCGAGTCATGATTGATTGTTTTAGTAGGAGTATTATTTTTGCCATTCCTGGGCAGGAGATGTTTTTAGTGGTGATGCCTCGCCCTAAGGGAGGATCATCCACTCACTTATACTATATAGAGGAGGAGACCTCTAAGGAAGTGGTATTAACACTCGATTCGATTCCAGTTGTTAGGGAGTTTACTAATGTATTTCAGGATATACCTGGACTACCTCCTAGTAGAGAGATAGATTTTCTTATTGATTTGACGCCGGGCACTCGACCCACTGCCCGCGCACCTTACCGTATGGCTCCAGCGGAGATGAGAGAGCTAAGGGATCAGATAGAGCAATTGTTGGGTCAGGCGTTTATCCGAAGGAGTACTTCGCCATGGGGTTCCCCCGTGTTGTTTGTAAAGAAGAGGGATGGATCGTTGAGGTTGTGTGTAGATTACCGGGAGTTGAATAAAGTCACGATATGGAATAAGTATCCGTTGCCCCGAATCGATGACTTATTCGACCAGTTGAGAGGACCTTGCTTCTTCTTAAAGATTGATTTGCGATCGGGATACCATCAATTGCGTATCAGGGAACCGGATGTCTCGAAGACTTCTTTCTTGACGAGATATGGTTCCTACGAGTTTCGCGTTATGCCTTTTAGCTTGACCAACGCTCCAGCCGTGTTTATGGACTTGATGAATAGGATATTCAGAGAGTTCCTAGACCAGTTCATCATTGTATTTATTGATGACATTATGGTTTACTCCCAGATAGAAGAGGAGCACGCTGAACATTTGAAGCACGTTTTACAGACGCTGCGTCAGAACGAGCTTTATGCAAAGTACAAAAAATGTGGGTTTTGGTTGAAGGAGGTTCAGTTTTTGGGGCATATCATTTCAGATTGGGGGATATCTGTTGATCCGAGGAAGGTATCCGCGGTGAGGGAGTGGGGACAACCCACGACACCGATTGAGATCTGTAGTTTCTTGGGCCTATCGGGATACTACAAGAGGTTTATTCGGGGTTTCTCAAAGATAGCGGGTCCTTTGACATATCTGACTCGCAAAGGTGTGCCATTCATCTAGAGTGATGCATGTCAGTTGGCATTCGATGATTTGAAGGACAAGTTGACCTCAGCGCCTGTGTTAGCATTGCCCAGACCGGGAGTTGAGTATCTAGTCTACACCGATGTATCCTTATAAGGACTGGGAGGTGTGCTGCAACAGGAGATTCGGGCCATAGCTTATGCTTCCCGTAAGCTTAAGCCTTACAGAAGAATTACCCCACCCACGACTTGGAGTTATCGACAGTCGTATTCGCTCTTCGGATTTGGCGACACTATCTACTGGGGGAGAAATTTTTGTTATTCACAGACCACAAGGCTCTATAATACCTCTTCATACAGAAGGAACTGAATATGCGTCAACGTCGGTGGCTTGAGTTTGTGAAGGATTATAAGTTTGATATCCAATATCACCCAGGGAAGACTAATGTGGTAGCAAACGCGTTGAGCCGTAGGCCAGTAGATGAGGTGGCCTAGGTGTGGAAAGCTAAGTGGAAGGAGTTGGGACACCAGGATGCAGTGGCCCGATCGTTCATGTTTGTGATGACTGTTACACCTCAGATTGTTACGAGAGTGATAAAGGCCCAGGCAAATGACTCGTTCTGTCAGGAGCAGATAGTTCGATCACTAGCAGAGGGAGCCGAGTCCTATACCATTAGTTCAGACGGGGGATTACGCTTCAATGGAAGACTGGTCATTTCGAAAGGGGAAGACTTACGACACGAGGTAATGACAGAGTCGCACGGCTCACGGTTTGCGGTACACCCTGCTGGGGATAAGATGTACCAAGACATGAGACGATAGTACTGGTGGAGCGAGATAAAGAGAGATATCACCATGTTCGTTTCGAAATGCGCCACTTGTCAGCTAGTAAAGGTGGACCATCAGAAACCAGCAGGACTTCTACAGCCGTTAGAGGTTCCAATGTGGATATGGGAGAGCATATCCATGGACTTTATCACGGGGCTACCTACGTCACAGAGGGGTCACGACTCCATATGGGTAATTGTGGATAGGTTGACCAAAGTTGCTCATTTTATGCCCATGAGGACAGACTACACTACGGGACAGTATGCCCAGATTTTCATTGTAGAGATAGTGAGACTTCACGGGGTGCCTCTAAATATCGTGTCTGACCAAGACAAGATATTTGTTTCACGATTTTAGGAGAGTTTCTAGGAGGCCATGGGTACAGAGTTGCGGCTGAGTACGGCATATCACCCGCAGACTGATGGGCAAACAGAGTGGATAAATCAGATGTTGGAGGACATGTTGCGTATGTGCATCCTAGACTTTGGAGGTGGTTAGGAACAGCACCTTCCACTGGTGGAGTTTGCTTAAAATAACTCCTACCATTTCACCATTACCATGGCTCCATTCAAGGCACTGTATGTTAGACCTTGTCGTTCCCCAACATGTTGGTTAGAGGTGGGGGATAACAAACTCCTTGGGCCGAAAGTGATTAAGGACACTTCGACAAGGATATAGATGATACGGAGTCGTATTCGGGTAGCTCAGAACCGACAGAAGAACTATGCTGATGCCAAGAGGATGTTTAGAGAATTCAAGGTGGGGGACCAGGTGTTACTCAGAGTATCTCCTATGAAGGGGATTATGTGTTTTGGGAAGAAGGGGAAACTGGCACCAAGATATGTGGGGTCATTTCCTATCATCGAGAGGATTGGGCTAGTTGCGTATAGACATGGGTTACCGGAGCACTTGCATAGGATTCATGATTTGTTCCATATTTCCTCACTAAGGAAATATCTTAGGGACGATTTGGCCCATACTCACATTGCTTTAGAGGACATCGATCTTCAGCCCGATAGTTCCTACGAGGAGGGACCGATTGCTATTCTGGACCACAGCGAGAGGAAACTGAGGTCAAAGATAGTACCATTAGTACGCGTGCAGTGGCGACATCATAATGCCGAGGAGTCCACATGGAGCGCGAGGATGAGATGCGCGAACGTTATCCAGAGCTATTTTTACCAGGTATTCATTAGTTCCGAATTTCGGGAAGAAATTCTGTTATTAGGGGGGAAGTATGTAATACCTCGTAATTTTATTGATTTTTATTTAAGGGATTAATTGAATTAAATGAAAATTAATTGGGAATTAATCTAGATATAAATACTAGCGAGATGTGAGTTGGTATTTGATTATGATGTTAAAATTTAATGTTTCTGAGTATATATGGTAATATATAAGTATTGAAAATATTAAAGTTGTCACGAGGCAGAAATACGACAATTTGGAAAATTAAGTTGGGACGCGCGTGTCAGTCGCGTCAGGAATGGATTTATTTAAATTAAAAAGTAAAATTTATTTTTATCAACCGAATGATCATTTTGAGTGCGCCAACATGTCCGGAAGGGTCGAAATAGTCAGAAAACACTAGGCGGGAGTTTAGTTTGGGTCCCGGTGCATTTTTAGGCCAAACCGACAACCTAGAAGGGTATTTTGGTATTTTAAAAATTAAAGGATTAAAACCCACGAATTTTAGTGTTAAATTAGATATTATTAAAAGAGCCACTAAGGTCATTATCAGCCAAAAAGTGAGAGAGTGGGCTACGGAAGTTTTTGAGAGAAGTTAGAAAGAGGGAAAAGGGTTTCCAAACAAAACCATCTCCCCACCATCATTTTGGAAGAGATTATGACCATAAAGAGGGAAGAATAAACCTTGAAACACTGGAAACAAATCTGAAGAACAAATTTAAGGCAAGTGATTTAATGTTATTAATTTCATTGAATATTTCCTCCTTGTTTAGTGTAGAAACTTTAATTGCCTAGAAAGTGTTGATGAAAACCAATGGGATTATGGTGAAATTTATGATTTTAAGATAGGAATTGCATGTAGAATACTTATGTATGAATTCAATACACAAAACTTAACTTTTGATGATTTGGAAACAAATTTATAAGAAGTTCTTGTAGTCAATTAAATTCTGAGTTTATGTTCATAGGGTTTGGGACAAGAATTGGGGATTTATGATTTTGGCATGTTGATTTGTAAGATTTGACCCCAAAAATATGTTAAGGAGTAATATAGGGTGACTTAAAATAGTTTACAAACATTGAAACGTAATTTGGATGATCTCAGGATGGATTTAGAGAAGAGAAAAATGAAGAAAAGCGACCTTCTAACGAGATGACAGTACTCCTTCTAACGAGTTGGTAGTTCGTTCTAATCCATTCGTTCGAACGACCTCGTTCGAACGAGATTTCTAACGAGTTGACAGAATGGCCTTTTTAGGCATGATTTTATTTAGAACTTCCATTAGACTTATTTAATTGAGTGTTAACCTTCCCTTGTTGACTAGTGGGTATAGTTGTGAGATTGGAGTACGTTGAGGATTAAAACATAGAATTAAGTAGTAAACCGGATGACACCTATGGGTTAGAGAATAAGTAACTAAAATTACGACGTGAGAAGAGTTGACAACTTTAATGTATATAAATCGGGACTTGTAAATGTGTAACATTAAATGATGGTATAGGGATGAGAAATATACCTCTATGAATATTATGGGATACCTAAGATGTGTGAATGCTTGGAATATGTAGTTATTTGTGTATAACATACCTACCATACTTGCTATCACGGGAGGTCGGCGTTCGATCAGGGCCATCTAATCGTTGTGTGCCTACGGGGGGGGGGGGGGGGGGGTTTAGATTGGTACCCCGAGGACATAGGTCAGAGAAGGGCTTATTGAGAAGTTAATAAGTCTGCTGATCATGGGAGCGTAGGTATGTGCGTGACCCATGTGATGTGAACTATGTTCGCCTCTATTATATGTGTTTGTTATTTGTCGAAACAGTTCCTGAGAGATTCAGAATGCATGATCCTTATGTACGTGATGTACCGGGATTTGATAGCAGAGTATGTGTGCATCGCAGCTTAGTCTAGGGGTGCTATTATTGTATATTATGATGAGATTGATATACTAAATCATTAAAATGAACTATTTATATAAGTACAAGTGTGAATTAATGTAATGTCTTTGTAGAATTAAAAAGAGGAAAACACTTAGTAATTATTGAAACTAATTTCGAGGAATGAAGGAAAAACTCTCAGTTTATAGTTAGGCGTCGGGGAATTAAACAATGATTAGTATAGTAAAAGTCATATATTGAATTGGACTAGTTTGATAGTAGAATATCTAGAACGGGATCGGGTACGATAGGTGTGCACGATTAGTTGAGAGGTGAGGAACTCATGTGAGTGCACGCACTATCATGTATTTTATATTCATTGTTTAATGATATTAAACACTTGCTATATTTTAAACTGTTTTCACAATCGGGCTCTGACCCGTTTGCTTTCAAATCTATTTTCTTTTAAAAACCTTTTAGGTGCCCAGCCACAAGGACACCAAACGTAGGAGTCCATTCCGGTGACGTGTTGTAGCTGCTGTGGAAGTTACAGGGCGTCGACAGTAGACGCTTCCATTTTCTATCTTGACTCTATTTCAGATTTATTCATCTGTAGGGCATGTCGCCCCTTTTCTTTTAGAGACATCATACTTATTCAGTTTATTTTTAGATTCGGGATTGTAATTAAGTTGTGATCCAGACTTTGTGTTTGGTTGTATTCAGTATTTGGATTATTAGAGGAGTATTCCTCCAGATTCATTGTCATTCCATTATTATTCTATTGTGATTGTGTTGAGGTTGTGGTATTAGTATTTCATAATTTAAATGGATTGTATGTTAATCGGATTTAATTAAAATTGACAACTCACGTTTTAAATATTAGGTGGCTAGTAATTAATAAAACATTTTCGACAGTGATGCTATGAACTGAACCAACTTGACATTTTGTATTAATTTGAATAAAGGAGTAGCTACCCGGTATTTAATTAGTCGGGGTGTCACACCCCCATGTTGAATGGAAATATTTTCGGGCATCTTCTCTTGCCAAATGACCAATATACGTACCCATCTCAATTCCACCCCTGCATGAGTAGCCTCATCCACTTTCAAAAATCGCCCACAATGATTCCCTACAGCTTTGAAAACTTCTATCCCCCATAAATGGAGGGGCAGTCCCACAACCCGAATCCACTAATTTTTCGGACGACTGAGGTTTTTAGAAAAACCACCCAAAGGGTGCCATCTATCCAAGAAAATAGGACTCCCAAAAAAGCCAAATATTTTTCTCCAACATCCTCCCCGCTTCATTTTCAGACGCAAAAACGAAGCACGCCGTAGACGAACTCGAGAAACGAACCACCACACCACCCACATGCCTCCAATGCTCATCTACCCACAACTTCAACCGCTCCAACGATGGATGATCACTTCCAGCAGTACCTATACGCCCCACTAGGGCCCTCCTGAAGAAGATGACTCTAGACTTGCAAGAGTCTTCTTCAACGCAGACGTCTGCATCCACAGATGGCTCATCGCTAATATTAATGGGCGAAAAGGGCCATGGATCGATCGAGGCAGCCTTCGTGTCATTTAAAAATAAAACGAATTAATTATGGAATTAATTAAATATCAAATAAGCAGAAATATGGGGTATTACACTTATGTATTATGATAGTGTGACTTCATTTCGGGACATGAAGTTATCAACACTATTATTAAGCCGCTGGAATATTATGATAATGTCGCTGCAATCTTCTTTATAAAGAATATTATATATTCTAATGTAGTTAAGCATATTGAGATGAAGTATCCATCTGTCGAAAAAGGCATTCAGAGATAAAGTGTGTCAATTGAACACATTAGTACTAGTGTTAACATAACAAATCCTCCAATGAAAGGGCTATCTCTGAAGTTATTTTTGCAACATACTAAAGAGGTGGATCTCGGGTATTTTCTTCTGTGATTGATATTTTCTTAGTTATTTGACACAACATTTGATATACTTTAAGTGTTTATGAATTTCAAATTTTTGTCTTTATTTTATACATGCATGTGTATGAATGTGATAGAAATAGTCTTTTCATAAAGATATTATTATGAGACCATTATGATAAATCACATTATTGACCTTATTAAGTATAACATTAGTGGTGTGGTACATGGAAAAAACCAAGTTCTTGAATTAGTACGTGAATTCCATGACTCGTACTAATGAAGTATTTAGTTAAGGTATTTGATAATTGTTCTATAGACACTTGCGCAACTTATATTTAATCTAATCATTATGTATAACCTTTTTGGGACCAAGTGGGAGACTCTCAACTTTATTTAATTTAATTATTGGTAATTACAAAATTAGGCCAAATTTCGTAACTATGAATTAATTAAATTAATGCTCCTTTTAAGTGTGGTAAACAAAAGGTGGAATTTTGAATTAATTGAATCTAGTCTGTATTAATTCGAAGACCTGACATCTATAGTTTAGGGGGGTGACAAAGACGGTTTGGTAGTGGATCATATGTTAGTTTTGGATGGGCGGGTGGTTTGGAGTCCCAAGTTCAGATGTTATCCTGGGACTGTGAGCTAGAGGAGGTTGAAACTTTTTTGACTGGCTGGGGACGACCCCGTGTCTAATAGGGAGGAGGATGAGTTGAGATGGAAGGTAGGAGGAAAAGGGGTTTTTTTCAGTGGGTGGGTGATATTCCATCTTGAGAGGAAATGACAACCCTATACCTTATTTCCCTTAGAAGAAAATTTAGTAGATAAAGGCACCCCAAAAAGTGATGTTTTTTGTCTGGATCGCGATGAAGCTGGCCATTTTGACGATTAAGGGCTTGCATAAGCGAAGGAGGATAATCGCTAGTTGATGTTGGTTATGTAAGGAGGCAGAGGATTAGACCAATCATTTAATTCTACATTGTAAGATGACGAGAGGGAACTTTAGGAGGTATTTTTAGCTCTTTGTCGGGTATCATGGGTTATGCCTGAGATGATGAGGGCGTTACTAGAGATGTGGAACCTTCTAAAGTGATGGGAGGGGGATTGCAAAGTGTGGCGCTTGGTTCGACATTGCATCTTTTGGGCTATTTGGCAAGAAAGATATTCGAGATGCTTCGAAGGGGTGCAAATCGAATCGGTTAGAATTCGGTACAATTGTTTTAGCACTTTATTTGTATGGTGTAGGGTGAGATATGTGGCAACTCTGCCTAATTTTATAGAGTGTGTGGAGGAGTTCCATGGAGACATGTAGATCTGGGCGGTTTTGTTGTCTTTAGCCCAGTTTTGTGGGTAGTTGTTTTTGTCGGTTCGTGTGTATACTCTCTGTATACGAATTTTTCCCCTTAGTGGATGGTTTAAATACAACATTTGTTTTTCAAAAATAATTTATCGCGTTCTTAAGAATGGTTTTGCACAACGTATACGATCAATATATTAAATTTCACTCGGAAAAAATCAACATCGTTATAATTTTGAATCATAATTCTATTTTACCTTAACTAATTCAAAGATTTCAATTTTCAAATATGTTTATTCGGTAATTTCTTATGTGAGATGTAAAACTGACTACATGAGTGTTTTTCGGCCATAGATGCACCTCCTTAAGTTTCACATATATTTGGGAAATTGGTACTCAAAGTGATAATGAATCGAAGGGGAAATGACTCAAAATTTTACTTGTTAAACATTGTGTTTCTACTCTTATAATTGGTACAATTGTTTTTTTTTTAAATTCTTGTAGGTTCATTTAGCACCGAAAAATGAATTTAACTTTCAAAAATATATCAAACAGTCAGTAGACAATTATTTCAAGGTAGTTATGGGAATCAAGTATTACTCAATAACATGTCTTGTAATTCTTTGTAGAAGTGGTATATCATTCGTTAACAATCTGACCTTTTTAATGTATATATATTTTCAGTCCAGTGTTATGGACGTCCGCGGTCATCTTTTTGCTTCTTAACGGTGACGCTCTTGAAAATCCGATTATATAATGTTATTATGTACAAAATTATATTTGGGTTCATTTACAAGGTATGTCGCTAACGTCACAATATATTTTATTTACACATGGTGTATTCTCCGTTTTTAGTCCATTAAAATTATTATTATTAAATAAAAAATAATTTTTAAAAAAATCACTAAAAATGATTAATAAAATATATAAATAAAAAACAAGAAAAAAATTAATATAAAAATAACTACAAACAACATGTATATATTTAGACAATGTAGAATATATTATCAATAAATCCAAATTAGCAACAAAAGTAATCAATCCATTAATAATACGGTCCAGGTCACAATACGAAAATTATATGGACTTGGTAATAACCGATCACCCACTAAGGAACATAAATGCCAAAACATAAACCATAACTTGAACCACAAAAGTATAATTCAACCCAATAACTCAAAAAAGAAAAAGCAAATCAAACCAATACTTCAACACAATCATAACCCTTAACACCACCATATTGTTCTCCTTAATGGGCAGGAGTTTCTTTTTCCTTCTCTTCCTCAGTCTTGGGGTGGTATCCACGCAGCTTCTCCTTGATCTTTTCAAGAAATCCTTTTTTCTTCTTTCCCTCGCCATCCAAGGTTTTGCGCTCTGCCGGTGGTGGTATAGTAACCTCATCGGTTTTCTTATGGCCGGGAAGTTTCTCTTTAATCTTGTCTAGGAAACCCTTCTTTTCTTCGGGCTCGGCATGGGTTTTTTCAGTGTCGTCGCATTTAATTATCGGCATGCTTGTGTCATCTTCGTGTTTCTCAATTTTCTTCTCTTCAAATTTCTCCATGAGTCCCTTCTTTTTCTTCCTCTTGATCTTCTCTCCTCCCTAAATCAATGAGAAAAGAAGAAAAACAACTAAAAATAAAAAAATAAAAAAAAGGGCTTATATTATAGGTATACAAACAATCTTTTTAACATCATTACATATAAAGACTTACGTATTGTTATAAATTTTACAAATTTCACATTACAAATGATATAAATATTGAGTCTTTTTTTTCTACCTTATCTCTCAATATTATATTGTATTTAGATATGACCCTTTGAAAGATTAATAACAAGAGTACATTTGGCGTATGCCAAACATATTAGCTTTCAAGCCATCCACAAAACGAATATTGTCTAGTGTAGGAAATATGGTAAACATTTTGAACCCTTCATTACACGCTAGTTTTTATCCCATCCCCAAAATTAATTGTGTTGGCTTTGTTCTTAATGAAATTATAAAACCATGGCTTACCACCAGTCATATGCCTTGAACACTTGCTATCAAAATAATACCTATTTAATGGAAAAATATCCCAACCGGGGGGGGGGGAGGGATGGGGATGGATTGAATTGGGATTTTGGTATTGAGTTAACTTTTTATAAATTCAAAATATTTTCCTTCTTTTCACAAATCATTTTATGTCAGAAGATAAAAGATTTTCTCATTGTTTTGTTTTATTTCAGCCACTCACCTTCGAACAATATAAATTGTTATCACACATATGATTAAATCAAGAATGTAAAGATAGTAAGGGAATATAAATGGCCCCAAGCATTTTTATCATTTGTCATCCTGCTTTAATCCACCACGCAATAGGGAACTTCAGGAAGCTCCACTAACTTCTGGTTCATTGTCGGTGAGAACCAACACCTTATAAACAGGGACGAAGTTGTGTTGGGACTAGTGGGGACTTGTGCCCCCACATTTTGTTTTTTTTTTTGGAAAAAATAGAAAAATATGTATATAAAAATATATGGGGTAAAAGTTTTTCAAACCAAATCTACTAAAACATCAGCAGCAAAACAATCCATGCACAACATAGAGCAAATTGATAAATCTATATACATAGAAAGAGATATGAATAAAAACTTACAGAGCTGCTATCAGATCGGAGAAGTATCTCTAGCAAAGAGGGTTTTTTCTCTTGACTCTTTTTCCCAAGATCTGTGCTCTCAACTTCCTCCTTGTGCTCGTGGGTATGTGCTTCTTCTGCCATTCTAATTATAAAACAGTTGAAAAGGCTAGTAGTGATGGTTTGAGAGAGGTTGTGAGGGGAAATGGGGTTTTATAGGAGAAATACCACACGGAAATAAAAAATACCAAAGGACAGGTAAGTCAAGGGTTTTGAAAGTGAAGGGTTTACAATATCTCGACATATCCGAACACAAATAAAAATAGAATACAAACCATCACATGTGATAGATATCTAATCCAACTCGATTTGTATTCTCGGTCCCTTAATCTTCAGATTTAACGCCAAATAAATTAAATTATATATTTGTTTCCACAAAAATATGCTTTTTGCGTATAGATGAGTATAAAAAAAGGGATGGTTTATTTTAAGAGACATATACCAAATAGACCCTCGAATTTTTTTCAACACACATTTAGTGCTAACATTTTTATTTTGCATCAAAAAGTCCTTTACCCCCTAGCGCGAACCTTTTGGTACTAAATAAAAGTCTTAGACTAAATGTGCATTAAAAAAAATTTGAAGGACTTTTTGGTATTTGATCCTTATTTTAATCCCTTAAATTTTATTTAATAAGTGAAATTTTAATATACCTCTATTGTTCGGTTGAGTTCTTATTTATCCAACGTTCTTTATCGGGAGGTTTAAATAAAAAAAATAAAATATACCTTAAATACACATACAAATACTGTTAACGATTTTTCTTCTCTTCTGTTTTTATATGTATTCATTATTGATAATTTTCACTTTTTCAACAAATTTGCGCTTTTTATTTTTCTTTCATATTTGATACTAGTGCGTAAACATTAATTTTTTGAATACTAGAACTTTGTTTTTAAAAATTTAATGGTTATATTTTTCATCATTATGCCATAATTATTTTGTAGCATGTTTATTATAAATATATTTTTCTCGTTATTTTAATTTTTTTTTTCCGTCTATTGTACGTGTATTACATAATGGAAAACAAAATAAAAAACGGTGGAGCGAAGATAAATTTACTAAAGAGATTTAAAGACAAGTTTCTACAATCAAACATACAAGAAACCAGGGGCGGATCCATATGGAAAGAAGGTGGGGCAAGTGCCCGACCCTAAATCTCAAATTCAAAATTTTACCCACAAAAAATTATAAATTTAGACTTGTGCCCACCCAAAAAAAGGAAAAAATTCAAAATTTTACTCCTAAAAAATTTGTAACCCCAAAATTTCGGGGGCTTCTGCCCCCGAACCCCTGACAATGGTTTGTGCCCCACCCGAAATAAATTTATGGATCTGCCTCTGCTTGTGCATGCCCATAAAAGTGCTCATGCATATGCAGGCCCCTCCTGAGTACAATCCTATATGATGAGAACTTTCAAGACACACCTATAGATCAGGCTCATTCGATCAGTGGTGAATCTAGGATTTTTGGTCAATCGGGCCCAAAGTTTCTAGTCGTACCGGGAGTTTGGGGGGAGATCCCCCGAGATGAATTTTTTTGGATTATTTCGAGTTTTATACAACTTATAGTTCATCCAAATTGACTACAAATTATATGTTTCGAGTTTTTTTGGGCATATATATTTGGAACACAAATTACAGAAATTTGACAAGGGTCGGATTATAGAAATACGGGTATATATTTGGTGGGACTACAAAAAATCATACATACAAATTATAATTTGACAAGGATCTTTACCTTCGGTTTAGATTTTTAATTAATAACAATCTTACAACCTTAGTTTTTTTAATATAATTAGAGTTATAACTCAAAGTTTCAAATTTTACCAAAAGATCTTATATTTTTTTTTCCAAAAATTGAACCAGGGCCAAGCCCCCCATGGTCCCCATGTGCATCCGCCCCTGCATTTGTTCATTCTTTTGGTTTCTTTCTTCTTATACCAATAATATTAATAATCAATATTTAATGGCTAAAAAATTGTTTCATTTAATGTTTAGTTCAACTTTTTTTAATTTTTAATTAAATTCATGATTTGATAAAACAGTAAAACAAAGCCCAAATGACAACTACAACTTAATTTAAATATAAGGTATATATTAATAAAAGAGTTATTTTTAGTTGAAAATCAACTACTCTTTCACCATACAAATAAATTGGTAAACCGTCATATCAAACATTCTTGACTGCTAGAAAGATAGTTATTTTTTAATTAAATTCATGAATTGATAAAACAGTAAAACAAAGCCCAAATGACAACTCCAACTTAATTTTGTGTTTGACTAAAACCACTCTTATAAAAAGTAACACCACTTTTACCATCTTTTTGTTCCATGTGAGATAATGAACATGATGTGAAAACTATCTAAACTGAGCGTGAGAGCTTCAAAAGATACAGAAAGTTCAATCACTAAAGAATGTGTCATTTATGTTTTTCTAATTGTGTAACCTTAGATTATGCCATAACAACGTACTTTAGATTTGTCTTATCAGCACATATTAGAAAAAATAGCTACTTAGTTAGTGTTTTTTTTTCTTTTTCTTTTGTCTTTCAATGAAACAAAGTTAGGTTACATTCTTGAAAAACTGTTTCATTTATTGTTTAGTCCAATATTTATATAAAAAAAATGTTTAGTCCCTATAGGGACATTATTACACGCGTGTTAATGTCACTGTCAGGGACTTAATATTATTCTTTAAAATATGTTAGATTGAAACTGAATTATATAATTAATTTTTGGTTTCTTGTAAACAACCCCTTATTTTGATTCTTTTATGGAAAAAGTATATACAATACAAAATAATTTGTTTTTAAACTATATTAAATATTATGTATATAATTTAAAAAAAATGATATTTACTAAATATTTTTAAAAAATCTCTCTCTCTCTCTCTCTCTTCCCCCTTCTTAACGCGCGTGTGCGAAATATGAATTTCTTTTCCTAAAGTTCAAACTTTCTGAGATTATGGATGAACTTTATGGTATTTGTTTATAAAACATAATCAGATTTGGTGGTAATGACTAGTATTTAACTACTTTGGAAAGTATATTCTCTACAAAAACGGTTACTTTTCGCTTAAAATCAGTAACTTTTACATTACGAACAAACTGGTAATCAATCATAGCAAACATTCTTGACTATTAGAGAGTTTTTTATAAATTGATCAAAAAGTAAACAAAGCGAAAATGACAATTCCATCTAAATTATTTTTTGCATTATTATTTTGGTTCTTAAACTATTTTACTTGTATTTAATTTTTATTAAATTTAGTTTGTATTCATTTTTATTAAATTAATTTTGTTTTTACTATTTTTTGAATTTCATGATTTATTTAATATTTTAAAGGTTTATTATTCATATATTCTTCATGGGTTTAACAAATATTAATACACCCTCTTATATAAAATTATTTTTGATTATATAGAGATTAAAAAAGTTATTATACTATGCAATATAGCAATTAATCGATTGTGACTTCTTTTTAAAAATTGCAAAATTGTTTTTAGTATTTAAGGTTGTCAACTCTAACTGTGATACACGAAATCTTAAAATAACCAATACCGAGGTACCTAATTAAAAAGCAAAAAACAACTTTATATTTTAATTTTTATATGTTCATCCATTCAATGATACAATGTAAGCGTGGAAAGTGCACTTGATATCCGTGGTGCGTTTAAGCAAGAATGGTCTTGCAAATAAAAATTCTAATTTTTTATAATTTTTTTCAATTTTTAAAAATCAAGCCTTTAAACAAATTAACCAAACAAAAGCTTATTCACAGATTTCAAATCAAGTTGCAGCGATAAACTAATTTAGCAAATTTTATTTTTTTAACCTAAAGCATGCATCTAGGTGACAACAAATAAAATAAATACACCAATCTCACAAGACGCCGATGTACGAGGAATATCAATAATGTAAAAGACCTCGGATGGCCCAGCCACACAATTCACTTGTATATGCAAAACCTTATCATAGTATCTATTTGTATTTGCAAAACCTTATCATAGTAATCTATTTGCAAAACCTTATCATATAATCTATTTGGCTCGATCGTCCAAGGTTTTCCCATTTCATCGGCCTATAGTGGATGTTTTATTTATTTTGTCTAATATCGCCTAGATGTATGTTTTTGGTTAAAAATATAAAATTGGGTAAATCGGGTATTCACAACAAACTGTTTAAAAGTGTTACACAAATTTTATTGGGTTTAATCTGTTAAACGTTTTAGTCATTAAATTTCATTTTTTTTTAAATACACTTTTTGTTAGTTAGATCATCCTTTCCTGAGCTATCGAACCTCTTTAAATTGGTAACAGAGTTAGAATACTAAGTTGTGTTTAGATTTAGCATTTTTAGGCAAGACTTTTTTGGTTTTAATGGTCTTAGATCCCTGATGTTTGAGGCATCAAACTATGCATACTGGAAAATGCGTATAAAATTAACACTTAAGGCTATAGATGATTAGGTATGGCATGCGATACTTACTAGCTGGTCCCCAACTACAACCTTAGTTAGAGAAAATAGGTTACCCAAACCCGTAAAGTCATGGCGTGAGTTTGAACATAGGTTACAAAGTTATAATTTACATAGTTTAAATGCTCTGTTACCCTTCAGGAGTTCCACTGCATTATGACTTGTGTGATGTTTAAAGAAGTTTGGGACATACTCCAACTCACCCATGAATGAATTAGTGTTGTAAAGTCTTCTAAACTCTAAAACCTCATAACTCAGTTCGAAACCATTAAGATATTGAAGAGTGAAACCTTCGATGCGTTCTACAGTAGATTATCCGATATAGTTAACTCATATTTTAATTTAGGAAAGAGAATACTGGATAACCGAGTACTGAAGAAAATCTTAAGGTATTTGTCTGAAAGACTTAATCAAATGTGATTGTTTTCAATTCCTTGGGTGCTTTAAATTCTAAAAAGTTTGAAGATCTTGTATGTGACCTACAAACTTGTGAGCTTGACTTGTTTTCCTGCAAAATGAATAAGAAGGAAAAGGGCATTGTTTTGAAAGCTCGACAGGAAAAAACACAAGTTTTGAATGATTAATCTGACGTTAAGTCCAAAGATATGGCCTTGTTAGAAAATAAATTCAAGAAATTTCTCAAGTTTCAAAAGCAACCGAAAGATGCGAAAAAGTTTGAGATAACAAGATCAATCACTTCCCTAAAATTATAATGATAACTTTACGAGTGATAAATCGAAATGGCATTATGGTTTGAGGTTTACAGCTATATCCTAGCTTAGTGCCCCACTAAATTAAGGAAAAGGAGCAAAAAACCGAATGCTTATAATATCATCCTTGGTGAGAGTAATTTGAAAGAGGGAAGCAATTCTCCCTGGGTAGTCATGTGAGCTTTGATGAGAAATCTTCCCATGAATATATTTCTAGGCATGAGTAGTAGAAGAGTAGTAGAAGTGCATCCGAAATGTGTGATGTGGAATAGAGTGAAGAAAAGAGTGATGATGAAGAAGAGTAGTAGAAGAGTGAGCTCCAAGTTTCCTTCCATGAGTTGTATGCAAAAATATTGAATGTGAATAAGGAAGACTTGAAGTTGGAAGCTAGGTTGAAAGATCATGCCATAGGAAATAATGTGCGAATTTTAACTCAGGATCTTAGGGTATATGAGGGGGCTTTTTAAGAGAAGATAGAGTATGTTGAGGGTGAGAGAGATAGCCTTTGTGGATTGACGGAGCTTATAAAGAAGGATATGCTTGAGTTTGACGAGTCTAGGCATTTATTAGAGTCTTGAATAGTTGATCTTGAAGAGATATTGATACTTGAATCGTGTAAAATTTGATTTGAGATCTATGTATGAGAAGTTGGATAAGATGTTAGGAACCGTCCAAATAAAAGATGAAAAGTGTGGAATTGGTTTCGATATACAAATGCTTTTGATCACAAAGCCAAGACCATGCATTTACGATAGGACAGGTCACCCTAGGCATTTTTGCTCGATCTTAAAAATTTTCATCGGAGGTCTTAGTCTAGATCCACCAAGGTTTCCAAAACCATATATCATCGTGTTACACATATATGGGTTAGGAAATAGAATTTGGAGGTTTTACATATTAGACTCATTGATTCTCATTTTCTTGCACATGATACATACCATGCTATATCTAATGCTTGATTGTGTTCACATGTTTACATACACAAACTTTTATTCTTTATCATATATATATATATATTTGCTAGTTGTATGTTATTTGACTCTTTTGTATTTTTATTTAACATTTGTTGAGTCGTATTAAAAAATACAAAAAGATTTTTTTTGTCTTTTAAGTTTTTTTTTAATTGGTATATTTCATTTGAAATTTTTAATAAAAACGCAAAAAAAATTATAGTTTTTTGTATTTTAGTTTACATATTTTGTGTGGCATATTGGTGTATTTGAATCCATTTCATTATGTACTTTCCATGTGACTAGGACATTTGGGTATGATTTTCAATACCTAGATTGTTCTTAGTCATGCTTGTATGGAGTTGTTTCGACTTTGATTCACATAATGGATTCATTTTTTATATGCCTCCACAAACACATGCACGAGCTCTTCGAATTTTAACTTCACATATTATATTTGAGTTATGTGACATGTTCTCCAATTCATCTTTCCATCTATATATTTTATGACTATGGGAGATTTGTGCAGGTAAGAAGCATTGCCCGTTAGATTTTTTTATTGAAAATATATGATGGTGTATGGGAAAGGGCTACGAAAGGAGAAAATCTCCTTTACAGGGTAGCCACCGTTGGAAAGAACCTATATATAAAAAAATTAAAGGCAACATAAACAAAAAAAAATCCAAGGCCAACGAGTTTAGTTTGTTTGATTTTCGAAAATGATAACTTCAAAGGAATTGAGTGAAAAAAAAAATGTTATATGTTTATCTTTTGAGTGTACTATAGTTTAAGATCAATGGGTTTTCATAATGATTCCTGATATGCCTAAGTATGACCTTGTCTACACTAAAGACTAGCTTAGCTCGAGCCGACCTGACGAAATGTGCTCTCACAGAGAATCTTATAACAACTGTTTCGGTCTCATCCTTCCATTAGGCTGAGACTTCATCAGACTCGTTATACGCTCATCTTGGCCTGATGCTAGTTATTCGAGAATCCACTTGGCAGTTACCAACATGTGATCTAATAGAACCTCAGAGGTCTCTTGCTCGGCCAGGCTGACACCTCACCTCAGTAGGGCACATCTGGCAAGGCATGTGGAATGGATGATGCGTGGGAGTGTCCGTGTGGGCTGCGAACCTCATGTGGACACCATCCACCTCATGTGTGGAGAATATCTCTCAATCATTATTTACAAGCACAGATGATAGGTGACCGGATGACATTGGCCACTTGATATTGTACATGCCTCCTACATGCCTGGGGTGCACATGGCACCACCCCAGCCATATAAATAGCTAATTTGTCCTACCTTTAGAAGGATGGTTAATTCACAACCCTACTAAAACTATGATGAATTCACTCCATAGAGACAGAAAGTGTAACAACCCCTATTTTCTCACGTAAAGGCTGGCCAGGCACGATACGTCGAAGATTGGGCTTGTTTGTCAATTCAAACCATTTTCAGCACAAACGTAATATATATTATATTATTTTAAAGGCCTGTATTGAACTTTATGAATGTTTCCATAACAATAGACAAATTCAAACCAACATTAAGTACATAATAAATCCGACTATAAAGTAAATTCCACAACCTAATATAAGAAATTCAGGCTTATGCCCTTACAGCTGTCAAAAATAAAATAACTAACTCTTGCAGAAAAGAACCTATGCTAGAGTCAAAGAATCTAAAAATTGATGAATGAAAGAGACTGCAAGACTGTTACAACACAATCCATCTATCCATTTCTAGGAGAACTTGTGGGGAAAAAACATTTAAATTTGGGTAAGAGCCTTAGATGTTCAAGAATTAACTTAATTAATTTAAGATGAAATAATACAGTTGACGCAAAATAAATATTCCACCTTCATTACTCGCATGAGTTTAACACCTCACCCATCATCTAAGTGTGATATAAATCGCATCCCAATAAGTCTCAAATAATGACTCTGACAACGTGCCAAATTAATAATAATGAATTTTTTGATAATTAAATGTTTAAGTGTACCGACTATAATTAAATGCCAATACCCATAATATCCTAGTTTTATAAGTCTCACGTCTAGGCATAAACATGTATTATGCATCACAAAGTAGGGTCTTGTCATTTATGTCCACATTCTTAGATAAGTAAATTTATCTCATTACAGTCCGATAATTATTTATATATGTCCTTTCATATATTTGACACACAAAGGCATCTGCCGTTGATGTCTAGTTCGTACTCTATCGGCAAGTCTGAGGGAATCTCTTATCCTAAGCGGACAACAAAAAATACTCATAAGTTAGGGGAGGTCCTTACGCAGGATTCCTGTTCACGGCCCATACCTATCGGTGACACTGGCTGGGTCAGCGTCAACACCTAGCTCACATAAATAGCACCTCCATGTAGTACCTATATGACCTACATAATCCTCAAGCCCACCTATGATGATGTGTGGTACCCGGTCCTAACATACGAACCCCCAAGCCGACAGGACAACTTACAAACATTGGTATGTCCACATAAATACACATAAGTACATATTATTATCTCGTATAATATGTATATGTAACTACTCTATAATTACCATATAAAAGTCCCACATGAAGTCCACATTTATTACATTTATTAATAATTTACCTTCTAGTGAATTATTCATTCCACTCCCTAAGATAATTACTTAGCCATCTTGTTAAATGTAATTTTACCAAATAAATAGGGGCACTTTTTCATTTTTAATATATTACCTATTGACCCATACGCGGTCCTACCAACTCGTTTGGACTGCTGAAATTACCCTTAACCAAATCCTAGGCCCAAATCACTCATCTCCTAGTACCGAATTGATTTGGTACATCGCCTAATCGATTCATTGCCAAACTGAATTGATTGGCTCCAAGGTCGAATTGATTCGATTTTATGCAGTAGCCCATATCTGCTTGTTTGTTTCAATATGTGATTCCTCAAGTTCCTTCATAATTAACTTCTAAGGGTTTATACTTCTTAATAGTTATGTAATTGATTCCCTGCAACTTAATTAGTCCACTTAGGATCATTAACTACATGATTCAATTCCAATTTCATGCTTAATTTTCCCAAAATGTATGAACATTAAATACATATTTCAACTTAGATTTCATTCTAAATTCCAACATTATTTAATTCATAAAATGGAGCATCTATCATGGGGTTTACATCAGGATTTCAGTCCATATACCGATAGTAATATCCTCTACATCAAATAGTTAAAATGTCCCCAATTAACTATAAAGAACACTAAGGCATCTAACCCCAATTTCAAGATTTTGATACCTAAATTTCTAGGACAAATTTTATATTAAATTTAGTCCTCTACATGCATAAAATATGTATTCATCATCATGTCATTCATATCAAACCTAAATCCCAGAAAATTTAAGGGTCATTATAATGCATCAAGAAAATACATTGAAAACGTAAATTAAGTTTGATAATTATTGCCTTAGAAATTTGTGGAAGAAAGCCCATTTGATTTCTTCTTGATTCCTTACCCTTTTTCCATCTTTTTGTTCTTATGCATTCCTCTCCCATTAGAAGTTGTGCTTAGGTATTTCTGAATAGTAATGGGGAATTGGTTTACCCCCACATAAACACTAATTAATACTAATCCCGAGTTGGGCTTAAAACTCAATTTTTGGACACCCAAATGGACCCAAATTCATATCCCAACTAACCCAAAAGTTCCCCAACCTATATACTATTGACCCGAGACTATTTCTAAAGGTTTAAAACACCTAAACGATCCCATATATTGCCCGAAATATGTCCCGAATAATATTATGTTAACATTGGATACTTTTAAATTGTGTCACACATTAATTTGTATTTTTTATACAATCAATGCGATGATATATATATAAACATAGATAGACATAGAAAATCAATCACAAACAAATATAACTTAGCAAAAATTACACCTTTGCAATTACTAAATTAAATTTCCAATTAAGTCCAATTTAAAAAAATTATCAAAAAAAATTATTATTATTATTATTTATAATTGAAAAATTACGGGGTATTACATTCTCCCCCCCTAATAACGGGATTTCGTCCTCTGAATCAAGGAAAGTACGTACATAGCTAGAAGAGTTAGGGTTACTTTGTGAGCATGTCATCCTCCCTCTCCCAAGTCAACTCGTCCTCCTGATGGTGTCCCCACTGCACCCGAGCTAAAGGAATAACCTTGGATTGAAGTTGGTGGTCCTATCGATCCAAAATGGCTATCAGTCTCTCCTCATAAATAGCATCCGGATAGAGCTCTATCTCGTCAATATCAATGTGTTTGTACGCTATGTCATCTCTAAGGAACCTCTGTAGTGAGGATATTTGAAAAACGTCATGCATCCGCTGCAAGTGATCCGACAATCCCAACTGATATGCTACATGCCCAATCCTCTCTAGAATAGGGAACGGTCCCACGTATAAAGGAGACACTTTAACCAACACCTGATCTCCAACAATAAAGTCTAAGTGTCTCTGGCCCGCATCTACATAGCTATTCTGCTTGTCCATGGTAATTCGTATCTTGGCCCGAATCATATCTTCCTTCTATGAAGTGTTCGAAATGAAGTCTAGCCTGAGAAACTTGTTCTCCCCCAACTCAACCAACACGAGGGGGAATGGAAAGGTCTCCCATAGAGTGCCTCAAACGGTGCCATCCCGATCGTGAACTGGTAGCTATTATTGTATGCAAACTCCACTAAAGGCAAATAATGATCCCAACTCGCCTTAAAAAATATAGAATGCATATCCTCAACATGTCCTCCAACATTAGGTTCATCCTCTTCATTTGTTAATCGGTCTGAGGATGATATGACGTGATCAATCTCAACTATGCCCCCAAGGCCTGCTGAAAACTCCTCCAAAAGTGGGACATAAATGTCCAGTCCCTATCTAATGCGATGTTGAGCGGTTCCCCGTTTAGATTTACAATCTCTGGAAGGAAGAGTCTGGCATACTTCTTTGAGCTGTAATGTGTCTGGACCGATAAGAAATGACCCTTCTTCGTTAATCTGTCTACGATCACCAATATTAAATCATGTTCCCTCTGCGATGTAGGTAGCCCAGTAATAAAGTCCATGGAGATACTTTTCATTTCCACACCGGGATCTCTAAAGGTTGTAAAAATCCTATGAGAAGCTAATGGACCACTTTCACCAGCTGAAATGTAGCCCACTTCGACAAGAAAATAGCTATGTTCCTTTTCATCCCGACCCACCAATACTGACGTCCCTTGTTGTGGTACATCTTATTCCCTCAGGTATGTACCGTAAATCGTGACCCATGAGTCTCAAACATAACAGCTCGCCTCAAATCCTCATCATATTGGACAACTAGTCTATCGTGAAACCTCAAACCACCATCTAACCCAATGCGAAAGTGCTCCACTCTCTCGGCTAGCAAATCTCTCATTCACTCCTGGGAATGCTTATCTCTTCCCTATGCCTTCAGCACCCGAATAATGATCCCCGGGGTGATAGTGAGAACTTCCATAAATGTGCGGGTCATGTCATTATTGGCACAAAGAGACTGCCACTTAGCCTTACACACCATTTCTAACTCCAAAATAGGCTTGCTGCTAAAAGCACCTGCCATGGCACCTTTCCCGGGTGGTACCGAATGTTGAACTGATAATCTTTCAAAAACTCTAGCCATCTCCTCTGTCGTATGTTCAGCTCCTGCTATGTGAACAAATACTGCAGGCTTTTGTGGTTTGTGAAAAGATAAAGTTTCTCCCCCAGGAGATAGTGTCTCCACACTCACAATGAAAAAACCACAGCTGCTAACTCTAAGTCATGGGTGGGGTAATGTCCCTCGTCAGGCTTAAGCTTTCGGGAAGCATAATATATTATCCTCTCGTCCTGCATTAAAACCCCATCAATTCCCCATAAGGACACATCTGTGAAGACTCTGTAGTCAACCCCTACCTGAGGCAATGCCAAAACCAATGTTGTAGTCAGTCTAGTCTTCAACTCCTCAAATTCCTACTGTCACACCTCATCCCAAACAAATGGTACCCCATTCCTCGTCAAATTCCTTAAGGGATCGGCTATCTTGGAGAACCCCTAGATCAATCGACAGTAGTACTCGACCAGTCCCAAGAAGATCTGCACCTCGATGGGTGTAGTGGGTTGTCCCCACTCCATCACGGTAGAGACTTTCCCTGGATCCATGGATATCCCCCGATCGGACACAATGTGGACCAAAAACTATACCTCCCTCAGCCAAAACTTGGATTTCTCAAACTTTGCATACAACTGATGATCTCTAAGCGTTTGTAAGACCACTCATAAATGCTCTGCGTGCTCCTCCGTAGTTTGAGAATAAATTAAGATATCATCTATAAATATGATAACAAATCGATCCAAATAATCCCTGAACGCCCGGTTCCTCAAGTCCATATATATCGCTGGTGCATTGGGTAGCCCAAATCGTATCACCAAAAACTTGTACGGCCCATACCTAGAAAGGAAGGTGGTCTTTTAGATATCCTACTCCCGAACTCTTAACTGGTGGTAACCCGACCTTAAATCAATCTTTGAAAAATATGCAGCACCCGTCAGTTAGTAAAATAAATCATCTATATGTGGCAATGGGTATTTATTCTGAATAGTGACTTTATTTTACTCCTGATAGTCGATACAAAAATGTAGAGATCCTTCCCTCTTCCTGACGAATAACACGGTATCACCCCAGGGTGAAGTAATCCTCCTGATAAATCCCTTCCCTAACAACTTCTCAATCTTCTCTTTTAGCTCCCTTATCTCCAAAAGAGCCATCCGATACGGAGTACGGGCAATAGGTCTAGTGTTTGGAAACAAATAAATCATGAAATCAATATCCCGACTAGGTGGTAACCACAAAATCTACCCCCAAAAAATAACCCGTTCACCTCCGGGACGGAATCTAGTGTCACCACAACCTACGAAGAAGTATCCTTCTATATGTAGTACAAATGCGTGCTCGACCGACCCTTGGGGTGCGGCATTCAACTAGGTAAATCTCCTACCCTGGATTGGCAAAGATGATGGACCTCCCACAATAATCCACACATGCTCTATATGTAGCTAGCCAGTTCATACCCAAAATGACGTCATACTCATGCATGCCAAGTACTAATAAATCAACTGCGAAGGTGAGTTGACCTATCTCAATACCGATAAACACCTACATATTGACTGTATGGGTGCCCCTCTACCCATTGGTGAGTCTATTTGTAAAATAATATCGGATGAAAAATCTATCATACCCGTCTCCCGTGAAAACCCCGTGTTAACAAAAGAATAAGATGCACCCGTATCGAATAGAATGCGACCAATATGACCAAAGATGGGAAACATACCCTCGACTTCTTGTGCAGGTGTTGTCCCCTCTGTGGTTGCAACATGATAGACTCATCCATACTGCAATGACTATCGTCCTTGTGGCGGGGCGACGAGTTCTAGGGCGACTTGTATAGCGTCATCCTGAGCTAGAAAGGGTGGGCGATGTCCCTGTGGCGCTTGCTATTGTCCCCTGTAACCTCCCTTATGTTGGGATATCTGGTTATCCTGAGTAAAAAGCTTCAAGGAATGACCCTTCTCCCCAAAGGTATAATAATTTCCTTAGAACGGACCCCGCTTAATCCCTCGGCCCTGCTGGCCTCTATCCTCCTCTCCTGGACCTTATGGCCTCTGTAATGCTAGCCCTGATAGCCCTGCAACGACTATCCCTGGTTGTTCCAGTTATCTGCACCTCTAAACTTCTTATTCTGGTCGGTGGATGGGGTGCCCCTGTGCTGTTGGGTCCTGGATCCGCTTCCCCTACCCCTCTTGCCCTGCTGTCTCGACGACTTAGCTCCATGAAGTTTCTCTCCATTGGTTTTTAGAAATGCCATGTGATCTTGGCAATGGAGAAGTAGATAATTAACCAACTGATTGTATTTTATGAGTGATGGATTCCCCATAATATCCTTCCTGATGTGCCAGGATAATCCCAAAATGAACCTGTCCATACTTATCTTCCCGGTACAAACATCCTCCTTTACGAAGTATGAGAGGGAGGTGAATTCCTCTTCGTACTGGTTTATAGTAAGCCCCTCTTATTTGAGCTCAATAAACTCACTACTCATCTCAGACTGCATCGCTAGGGGGAAGTATTTCCCCTCAAACCTCTCACAAAACTGATCAATACTGAGATTGTCCCTTTTAGCAACTGTCGTAATCTCCTCCCACTACTGAAGTGCGGCCCCCACTAATCTAAATGAAGACAACATCTGCTTTTGTATGGGTGTTCACTTGACCCTCCATAAGTGCCTCTTAATATCCTTCTCCCACCTACTCTCCATAAATATATCTAAACTGCCAGTGAACTCTGGAGGTTGTCCCTTAACAAAGGCCTCCCTCACTCTCTCCCACATACAACCCAGTTCCTGAGCTGGTATATACACTTGTTGTGGTAGTGGTGGTTGCTTATGTGTCTGTGGTGGTGGGAAGTGCTGGTGCATGGCTACCATAGCCGTAGAGACCGCATGATACACTATAGTGTCTATCTGAGCATGTGTGATCAACTATTGGGCCGTTGGGGGATGTAGTTGATGACATGGTTGTGAGTGAGACTCCTACTTGGAAATATGTGGAACTACTCACCTCGATTTCCCCCCTTTTTGTTTTCCCATTTAAAAGCAAATAAAGTTCGAATTAGTACCAATGTAAGAATACAATGAATCCTAAGGATAGGCTTTACATATAAAATAACGCAACACAAAACGTAATGAACGCAACATAGATCTTAAGGAAACTAGAACCGTGTTGTGATACCAATTATAAAAACCCCAATTTTCTCATATAAAGGCTGGCCAGGCCCGATACGTCAAACATATGGCTCGCTTGTCAACTAATACCATTCTCAGCACAAACGCAATATAAATAATATTATTTTAAAGGCTTCTTTTAAACTTTATGAATGTTTCTGTACCAATAGATAAATTCAAACAACACCAAGTACATAATAAATCCAAATAAAATGTAAATTCCTTGACCCAACATAATGTAAAGAAATTTGGGTTTATGCCCTTACAACTGTTCCAAATAAAATAACTAAATCTTGTAGAAAAGCACCTATGTTAGAATCAAATAATCAAAAAATTGATGAATTAACGAGACTCCGAGACTACTACAGCACAATCCATCTATCCCTATATAGGAGAACTTGGGGGGGGGGGGTGAGAAAACATTTAAATTTGGGTCAGAGCCCTAGATGTTCAAGAATTAACTTAATTAATTCAAGATGAAATAATACAGTTGATAAAAAATAAATATTCCCCCTTTGTCACTCGCATGACTTTAACACCTCACCCCTCATCTAAGTGTGATATAAATCGCAACCCAATAAGTCCTAAATAATGACTATGAAAATGTGCCCAATTAATAAAAATGAATTTGTTGATAATTAAATGTTTAAGTGCACCGATTGTAATTAACTACCAATACCCATAATATCCTAGTCTTATAAGTCTCACGTCTAGGCATAAACATCTTTTATGCATCACAAAGTAAGCCCCATTCTCAGAAAATTAAATTTATCTCATTACAGTCCGGTAATTATTTATATATGTCCGTTGATAAATTGGACACACAAAGGCATCTACCATTAGTGTATAGTTCGTACTCTATCAGCAAGTCTGGACAAATCTCTTATCATAAGTGGACATCACAAAACACACATTAGTTGGGGGCGGTCCCTACGCAGGATACTTGTTCACGGTCCATACCCAGCGGTGATACAGGTTGGGTCAGCGTCAACACATTCCTCTCGAAAATAGTGCCTCCATTTAGTACCTCTATTACCTACACAATCATCATGCCCGCCTGTGTTGACATGTGGTACCCGGTCCGAACGTACGAACCCTAGGCAGATAGGACAGTCCATGAACATTGGTATGTCCACACAAATACATATAAGTACATATTATTATCTCGTATAATATGTATAGGTAACTACTCTATAATTACCATAGAAAAGTCCCACATAAAGTCCACAATTATTCCATTTATCAATAATTTACCTTCTAGTGAATTATTAATTCCACTCTCTTGGATAATTACTTAACCATCTTGTTAAATGCAATTTTCCCAATTAAATAAGGGAACCTTTTCATTTTTAATATATTCCCTATTGGCCCATACACGGTCTTACCAACTCGCTTGGACTTCGGAAATTACCCTTAACCAAATTCTAGGCCTAACTCACTCAGCCCCTAGGACCGAATCGATTCGGTTCATGGTCGAATCCATTAGCTGCCAAACCGAATCAATTCGCTCCATGGCCGAATCGATTTGATTTTATGCAAAATCCCTGATTTGCTTGTTTGTTTTAGTAAGGGATTCTTTAATTTCCATCCAAATTCACTTCTAAGGGTTTATACTTCTTAATAGTTGTGTAGTTTATTCCCTACAATTCTAATTACATGATTCAATTCTAATTTCATGTCTAATTTTCCTAGAATGTAAGAACATTAAATATATATTTTAACTCAAATTTCATTCCAAATTCCAACCCTATTTAATTCATGATATGTGGCATCTATCATGGGTTTTATATCAGGATTTCGGTCCATATACCAACAATAATATCCTCTACATCAAATAGTCAAGATGTCCCGACTTAACTATCAAGAACCCTGAGGGTTCTAACCCCAAATTTCTAGATATCGGTATACCTAAATTTCTGGGGCTTATTCTATATTAAATTCAACCATCTACATGCATAGAATATTTATTCATCATCAAATCATTCATATCAAACCTAAATTCTAGAAATTTTAAGGGTCATTATAATGCATGAAGAAAATACACTGAAAACTTTAATTAAGCAAAAGGATTATTGCCTTAAAAATTTGTGGAAGATAACCTCTTTGATTTCTTCTTTATTCCTTGTCCTTTTTTCCTATTTTGGTTCTTCTCCTTTCCTCTCCCGTTCATAGTCATGTTTACGTCATTTCTGAATAGTAGTGGGGAAGTGGTTTACCCCCACTTAAACACTAATTAATCCTAATCCCGAGTTTGGCTTAAAACCCAATTTTTGGACCCCCAAATAGACCCGAATTCATATCCCAACTAGTCCAAAATCTCTCCAACCTATTTATTATTGATCTGGGAATATTTCTAAAGGTCTAAAACACCTAAACGAGCCCATATGTGCCCCGAAATATATCCCAGATTATTTTATGTTAACATTGGGTACTTTTAAATTGTGTCACATATTAATTTGTAATTTTTTTTGCAATACATGCAATTTTATAGCTATACACATAGATACACATAGAAAATCAATCACATACAAATATGACTTAACAACAAATAACACCTTTGCAATTATTAAATTAAGTTTCCAATTGAGTCCAATTTCCACAAAAAATTATTTATCAAAAAATATTATTATTGTTATTTATTTTAGAAAAATTATGGGGTATTACAGAAAGCTTGAGTGTTTTGTATCCCAAGGCCATTATCGTCCTTATTTAGCGGATTTCACACAAACCCATATAGTGGAGTAGGCCAAGGTTGGTTGAACCACTTATATTCCATGTTATCTCCCTCTTTGCCTCACCTCCTTCTATATTACGTTGTTGTGTTTCTAGCATTGTTATACTGGATTGAGCTCACATAATATCTTGAATTGGTGATACTATTTTTGGTATCATCAAATCCTAATTATGTTTATCATATCATGAGAGTATTGATTTGTAAATTTATTAATATTCTAGGCTTGTGAATATTCGTGCTTGTGTTGCAATGTTATGTTCTTGATGCACGTTACACCATTTCATGGTAGTATTACTACTTCTGTAATTTCTCTTGTTATTATATGTTCACATATTTCGGGGAGATTTGGTTCATGGGGGATAAATAGTTTTATGCATTCTTACTTTGTTTAGTTCTAAACAAATATGAGGAAAAACAGTGTCTTTCCTTTCATGATTATGATATCTTTATCTTAGTAGGAGATATCTTACCTAGGTTGAGATTGTTAGACATAGTTTGAATTTATTCACATGCAGAGTTTATACATGTTATATTTTTTTTGCACTTGAAGATGTTTTAAGTGTGCAGTTTTACAACATAAGACAAAGTTTCAAGCGAGCAAAACTACTTAGCATATGTGTTTGTCGATCATCTGTACTTTTTTCTTTTGAGGTTGAGTCTTTTAAAGTGTTTTCTGACCCATAGGATTTTTACTTTGGTTTTTTCTCCCGGAATAACCAAAAGGGGAGATTTATAAGGGAAAATTCCCAACCGATTCAATTTGTTTGTAATTGGCATAATTTCAGGAAAAGTTTGAGTTATAAGTTAGACTTTGTATTGTCGATCTTGTAAAACTGTTGAAGACGTTGCGAAAAATCTTCAAAGATGGATACGCATCATATCGTGTTTCATGCCAAGTTTGTCCTCACATTTTTTGAGGATCTTACAGGTAGGGACGCATTAGATTATGATCCTTTGAAATTTATTTTGGGTGATTATTTTTTAAACAAAATCATTTGGAATTGTTTTTGAATACTTTTTAGAAGAAAAAAATATTTTTTTATTTCTTAGTTCGTTAGAACGAGATACATACTTCATTAGAATGAAATGAGAATTTTGTTCAAACAAGTTTGAGATGTCATTGGAACAAGCTTAGGATATTAGAACGAACATCTATTGAACTTCAAAAGGGAACTCTTTATGAAATAGAAGGTCACCATTTGGAAGGTCATTGCAAGGTCGTTTGAACCACAATGCATGTTCGTTCGAACGAGACGGGTCTTCATTTGAACAAAATATGAATTTCGTTCTAATGAGAACTATGTTTTCATTTGGACGAACTTGCCGCCTCGAATTTCTTGGTTTAATACAAAGAGGCGTGATGGACTCAAATTTTGAAGAACATTTGGCGAAGAAGAATTCCTATTTTTTTACCAAATTTCAAAACCATTGTTTCACCCAAAAGAGTTTAAAGATCCATATTTCAATATTCTTATGCTTTGAGATCTTTTGGTTGGGCACAAAGTCTATTTATATACATCTGGAAAGAGAAGGTTTCATGTGGTGGTCATCATATTTGTGGTTTCATGTGTTGTGATAAAGAAATGATAATTCCATTTTCCTATTTCATAGATACTTTCTTAGCCTCATCGGTTGATACCCAGGCATGCATGGATTCACGTGTTGTGGCAGTTTGTGTGGGTGGACTCCTACATTGCAATGTGAATGAGAGGTTGAAGATAGAAGCACATTAAATCTTTCTAGGGAGATGAGTCGTTGAGTAAGACCACCGTCTAGTCTTTGTAAAACCTTATCATGGTGAAATGTTTGGCTGGGTCATCCGAGGGATTTCCTATTATGGGTTTTCCTCGTACATTGGCGTGTTGTCTTGCTTTACTTATTTTATCTTTTTAACACTTGGATTCATGTTTTAGGTTAAAAAAGATAAAATTGGGTAAATCGTTTTATCATAATAAACGGTTTAATTGGTGAAAAGGCTTTTACTGCATTAACTTATTTAAAGTTTTTTCTTTAAATTTGAAAAATAAGAAAATATTTTTGTTTGGAAGACCATCCATACATAGCATATCAGGAATTTCAAGAACCCGAGAGTAAATCCTTAAACTTTCATAGGGCTCTAAATACCCTTTTCAATTGTCCATATCATGCATACCTTGGCCTCATGGTTCGCACGTACTTTCCTTTTTTGTCCGAAACCCCGTCTTAGAGACCATCAGTGTCTTTCGAGCCCATTTTGACATTGGTCAATTCCCAAAGTCGTTCGTAGCTCATTTCACTTCCATAGGGCTACGAATACCATTTCCAACTATCAATACCATGCATGAATTATCCCTACAGTTCGCGCGTACTTCGCTTTTTACTATAAGAACCCTATCCTAGAGTCCACCACACGCTTCTGAGCTCCGTTTAACTTTGTTCAACTTTCAAACCTGGAATATCTCTTTCACTTTCATAGTGCTTTTAATACCCCTTCCAACGGTCAATTCCATGCGTGAATCGACCGTACGATTCGTGTGTACTTGCCTTTTTACTCCATGAACCCCATCCTAGACGCTATCGAGCATTTTCGAGCACCGTTTGAATTTCGTTAACTCTCAGACCCGAAAGTGGCCCAATAGATTTTCATATGGATTTGAATACGTTTTTCAACAGTTTTGTGTGTGCGCGATTCGGACTCACGATTTGCATTTTCTGCATATTTTTTAGAAAAATTCCTTTTTGGACTGCCTATAGGCCACCCCAGACCCTCTACCTATCGTCAGAGGGGTACTTTACTTCATCAACAAGCCAGGGGTATGCCGATCGGCAGTCTAGGGCCTATGCCAATCGACATAGCCCCTGACCCTATATTTTTCTATTTAAGGAAGTCATGGCATAATTCGTAAGAACCCTTTTCTGAAAATTAAAACAACCTCTACCTCGAAATTAGTTCATCGTCATTATAAAATTTCATTTTCTAAAAATTCTCTCCACTTTTCTTACATCGCATTGACCTCACTTTTTGCCACCCAATTTTACCATTACCCACCACCACCACTCAAACACCATAAAAATTAGCCTGCTTTACGTCAAAATCATAGCAAAGTTCTATATGAGGTCTACTTTTATCCTTTTACATCTTATTTAACTAGTGTCATTTGTTATTTTTTTCTTCACTCTTGGCATATATTTACTTTATTTCATTTTATCACTCCAATTAATCCATTTTTTTTATTATTTATATGCAAAAGACATAATTTTATAAACAAAAAATGCTAAAAGAGGGTTCACCTTTAATACCTAAAGTATATTTTTCCACTTTTCACACTCCCAATACTCGTGAACATTTTTAAATGAACTAAAAGAATTTCAAGTTTTGGGTTCATGGGTTAAGCCCCACCCTTGCGTGTTATCAAACTGCATGGACTTTGTTTCCTTTTTTCCCTATCTAGGCATCCCTAGTCATCCTCTATATCCCAGCCCTATTTACTTATTTATTTACGTTACTAGTTCGAATATTTAGTATTACTATGCGTATATACATATATAAGTACTAGTAACCCATCAAACATGCATATTCACTTCCTCACAGTAAATCATGATCCGTTGGTTACTCATATCATATTTTCATATTCTTTTATTATGTTTCTTTATTAGACTTTTCGTTAGACACACATATTTATTTCACCATGGCGGATTTGTGTCCGAAATATTGGGCATATCATTGTCCCTTTTGATTATCATATTTTTAGCGCCCTCCTCATACATACATATTCCATTCTTCGCGCACTGCACACATTTTGGCTACCTTGTCAGATTATTTTCTTTCTTTTTATATTCCTCAAAATGAATCATTTTCGTCCTTCTCATGATGTGTATATGACGATTTATTTTTCTAACTTATTTTCAAATCACACACATTATGCACATGAATTATATTTTGGAGAAAATGAGAATATTATCCTAGCTTATGAGATACTAATAGGGTAGAATGGGTGCCTAACACTTATCCGTTCGGTAACTTAGTCGATGGACCCTCAATTTTTTTTGATTTAGTATCCATCAGTTTGTCTTCGATGACATTTCTATGAGAACGACAACATCTTTTGCCTACTTTGAGTAAAATAGGCTCGTGACTCCATGTTCTACCTTTTCATCATCCTTTAATGACGAACAATTTATATATGTGGGAGCCCGCAAAGATTTCTCAAGAGCCGCACATGCCAAAATTCTCTTATTTCAGAGCGAATCCGTATCGGAGAAATCCCAGATGGCCACTGGAATAACATAATTATTTCTTTTTCTAATTACATCTCAAAATCCCAATTGCAGGAATCTTAATGCATAACTAGTTGTAAAATTAATAAATAAATAAAGACGTTAACCACTTGACTAGAATGACCTCAAATAATTTCTAGAACTTTTTCGTATTCATCTGTCGAAAATGTCTCCTCCTAGAACGTCCCACAAATCAACCCTGACTATCCTTTTTTTTTAATTTTTTTTATTAATGGAAGAGGGATTAAACCCCCAGACATAAATTTATTAATAGAGAAAGAGCCTCTCCAATGGCTTAAAAGCAAAGGAAAACTACAAAAAGCCATTAAAGATTAAATATGGGAATTTATAAAAATCCCCATTACAAATTGGAGAAAAAAAACTATCGAGAAAATTGGAAGGAATATCAAATATAGCTAAATCCCATCTTGTCAAGCCTATAGGTACCTTTAACGGTAGAAGGAAGATCAAGAGCATTGTAAAAAATCTTCAAAGAATTAGCACCAGAACCATGATTGGCGAAAGCGTCTGCAACCATATTAGATTCCGTGTATCCATAAGAGAGAGTATAATTTAACATCAATAATTTTGACCTGATTTCATAAGTTAGAGGAATCAAATTCCAAGGAGGTTTCCAATTTCTATTAATCAGATCCAGCACAAACTTTGAATCATCTTCAATCAGAACACTAGTACTATGATGATCAATACAAATATTAATGCCCATGTAGAGACCACTAAGTTCAGCAGAAGATTTGGAATTAACACCACCATATTCGGAAAAGGACCAAATCATCTCACCCTTGACATTTCTTAAAATACCCTCTGAGCCAGACAAACCTCTATTTCCCTTAGAAGCTCCATCCACATTCAACTTGTAACAACTAGATGGAGGAATAAGCCATTTCACTAATTTGAAACTTTGTATTATCCTGAGAGTGGTAAGATTAAAAATCTCATGAATTCCCTTATCAAAGAATGAGATAGAAATCTTAAAAGGAAGATCCTTACAAATATTTAAAATGAGAGAAATGGATTTCGAAATTAACTCTGAAGGAACCATATTACAATTCTCAAAGAAAGCTTTATTTCTTCCTTTCCAAATCTGCTAACAAACCACAATTGGGATAAATTTAGCAAGGAACTTAGAATAATCATTATGACCAGACTTTAACTTGCAACTATGAAGCAGAGAATGAATTGAAACTTTATCCAGTGGAAGGCCCATAAGATCTGCAAAAAACTTCCAAATAGGTTGGATAATGAAGCATTGAAGAAACACATGATTAATAGATTCCTCCTTGGATTTATAGGCTTTCCATCTAAAGCATAATCTAATACCCAAGGATTTAACATTATCATCCAGAGCTAAACAGTCATTGAGCAATTTCCACATAAAAATAGAACATTGATTTGGAATATGAGGATCCCAAATAAATGTACTAACTCTAGAGGAAGGATAATGGAGTTTAACAATGTCTAAAGAAGATGAGAAGGAGAAATGGCCTGTAGATGTGGGCTTCCAAATCCATTTATCATTAATAATCTCCATATTAGAAGAACAAAGATCTACTACTGCATAAATTTTCTTCCAGGTGAGAGAGCCCCTATATGAGGAAGAATTTGAATTTTTGTATCTATTTGACATGTAAGAAGACCATAAGGAAGATTCAGACACTGACTTCCAATATAAGTTCATCATTGAGGCTTTTGAAATAGCATTAAAATCTCTAATCCAAGATCGCCTTGAGATTGACCTCTACAAAGAAACTCCCAATTTTTCCACTAATATCTCCAAACAGATTAAACATTACCACCCCAAAAGAATTTATTAAAGAGACTATGAATCTTTCGAATAATTGATTTTGGAGGAGAAATAGAAGCCAGAAGGAATAGAGGAATAGAAGAGAGCACATGATTAATCAAATTGTACTTGCCTTCTAAAGATAAATATTTGGATTGCCACCCTGCCATCTTGGATCTCAAATAATTAATAAGACTTTCATAGTAAACAATCTTGTTCCTCCTTTGAAATAAAGGACAACCTAATTATTTAATAGGCAAATATTTTCCTTGAAGACCTGTGCAGACTGCCACTTTGTTTTTGAAACTAGGAAAACTTTTTTTTTTTAACTGTGAAGGAGCTCTTATTAAAATTTATTCTCTGGCCTGAAATGGAGGAATATTTAAGAAGGAAATTCATGAGATAATTGAGACTTCTCTTATCTCCTCTAGAGAATATAATTACATCATCAGCATATAATATGTGAGAAACTAGGGGACTTCCTTTAGGAATGTAATAAGGCTTGATTTTCCCTTCCTCCATTAATTTGTTTAAGCCCCTGCTCAGATATTCAACATCCAAGATAAAAAAATACTTGGGGAGATAGGGTCCCCTTGTCTTATACCTCTATTAGATTTTAAGAATCCACAATTTTGTCCATTTATGCAAATGGAGAACTAATTTCCAGCAACAACTCTCCAAATAAAGTCATTCCATCTTTCCCCAAAGCCAAACTCCTGAGAACAGATAATAAAAAACCCCAATTGACCCTATCATAAGCCTTCTCCATATCTATCTTACACACAACATTACCACCATGCACCTTCTTATCTAATTTTTCAACCAATTCTTTTGTAAGGAGAATATTATCTTGAATTGATCTGCCTTTGATGAATCCACTTTGATTAGGAGATATAAGGATAGGGAGAAGCTTTGAATGTCTGGTTGCAAGGATTTTTGTGATTATCTTCATTGAGAAATTGCAGAGGCTAATAGGTCTAAGATCCCCACAAGTCTTTGGATGTTGAATTTTTGGAATGAGGACTATTGAAGTGCTAGACCAACTCTCAGCAATAGTTGAACCTGCAAAAAAACTATTAATAGCAGATAAAAGATCATATTTTATGATTTCCCAACATTTTTTTATAAAAAGAGCCTCCAAAACCATCACGGCCTGGAGTTGAGTCTTCACTAAGTTTAGACAATGCTATAAAGACCTCCATTTCAAAAGGAAAAACCTCCGGGATAGAGTTCCTCTCAGAAGTAATAATGTTTGGAATGAGATTAGAAACATCCACCATGCTTAAAGATAAATTTGGAGCCATATTATCCTAAAAAAACTTTGCTATATGAGATTTCACAGCTTGGTCCTCCTCCCAAAGAATCCCAGAACCATCTTTAATAGAAGAGATCCCCAACTTTTTCTGATTAGCTTTAACATTAGAGTGGAAAAACTTAGTGTTTGCAACCCCCAATTTGAGCCATTTGATAGTTGATTTCTGCCTCCAATACATCTCTTCAATTTTATTTACTTCAAACAATTTAGCTTGTGCTTCTTTAAGTGCTTCGCTATTTGAATCAGAGCTCCCATGTTCATATAACAATTTTAGTTAAACAATATTTCCCTCTAGATATTTAACCTTTTGAAATATATCTTTAAAAGTTTCCCCATTCCAATTCTTCAATTCACCTTTTAGCCTTTGCTGTTTGATAGAAAACAATCTCATCCCATAACCATCAGCAGGAGCAGCCCAAGAGGATTTAACAGTATCCATAAAAGAGTTATGAGTGCACCATATATATTGGAACTTAAAAGGCCTAGGATATACATCCAAATTAGTGTTTACAGTTAACAATATCCATTGGTTACCCAACATATCCTCGACTGTTATATGTGGAAATATTTTGTGGTGATGGAATGGCTTTAGTAAATAATAAAGTGAATTAAAATAGAGAAAATATCTAATGTTAGTGTCAGTGATAAAATTTAGAGAGAAGGACAAAAAATATATGAAGAATAATAGGCATGAACAGGAACAGATCATAGTAATGGATCCTCTTAAAATATGAGCGTTAGTGGCTCATAATGAAATATCTTTTACATGATATTTGATCAAGTTATGAGGGAGTTTTATGAAAGTAGAGGAATTGACAATTATATTGTTAAAGAAGCGAAGACACACACACACACACACACACACACACACACACACACACACACACACACAAAATGGGTGCCAAATCGTGTTATTGGGCCATGACAAGCCAGACACGACCGGAACAAGATTTATCTAACACGAAAATGACACAATCTGATATTATGTTTTTTTAATTAAAATGAACACGACCAACCTAAAAACACGAGAGACGTGTTTAACAATCTTTTTTAAACCTAAATAGAGAAGAAACACAAAAAAATGACACAAGTACATAATTGTCAACCCTCACGTTAATTAAATTCTCATTCACGTGATTACTTTCAAATACGTATTAAAAATTTGAAACTAAATCAACGGATGCCCTTCGATTTCTTACAGGATCCCTTAGTGCACTGTTAAATTAGCACCCTACTGATCCCAAAAATGGGTTCACCATAGTTTTGAACTATTAGAAGGCCAGAGCTAGAAGACTCTTAGCCCAGATTCGGTCCCAACTTTATAAGTGAGTTACGAGTAGCTTTATAATATGCTAATAGTTGTGAGGCTTGCAACTATTTTTGATGTGGGACTCCAATAATGTATATAACAAAGCATTTTGGTCTCTAAGGTAATATATACCTAGTGGTAGGAAATGTTTTGAGGTGGGTCCTTCACCTATTCCTATATATTTTTTTTTGCAAAACTAAATCTTTGTATAACTAATTACATAAAATTTTATAAACTCATAAATATATACTTAAATACGCGTTCACTTTTTAACAAGTGGGAGTGCAGGATGCATCCTTTATAACAAGAGGAAGGTTATAATATGTTATTCAAGTGGTTTTAAGAATGAAAACTTTTTTTGTACATTAAATTATTTTTTCCTTAAATTAAAAATATACTAAACTCATATATAATTGTGTTCTAAATAATCTATTTTATTCTCATACATATTTTAATACATAATTGAAATGTTTAAATGGTGTAGTAAAATTACACTAAACTCCAATATAATTGAAGCCAAATACATTTTTTTACTACATGGCTTATTACCCTCTCTTAAAATATCTTGTATTATATAGTCTGACATACTTTTAAAACAATAAGGGTGAACTTTTTTTTACTACATGACTTATTACTCTCTTTTACAATTTTAAAATTGTTGTGTCTAAACGTTTTAATTTCGATCAATTTTTAGTCAATTTCAGGTCTAATTTTAAACATGACCACGATCAGATACGAATTTGTACCAAAAAACTAAAACACAAGCAGGACAAGCCGTGTCAATTTCGTGTTGTGTTGTGTTGTGTTTTCGTGTCGTTTCCAATATTGTCACCCCTAATAGACATGTTATATTAAACAATGTAGAGAGAGAAAATAGAAAGTTTAAATATTTGGAAGAGGAAACATAGAAAATGTAGGCTATACGACCCATTTAGAACGCAAAAAAACTAGTTGGAATTTGATTCCTTCCAACAATTATGGTAAAGTGTAACATTACTATGTTTGGTGTGAGGTTAAGTTACAAGAGAATGTGACCAAAATGGAATTAGATTACCTTCTTGGTGGAAAAAAGGTTGAATCAAAATTCATCCAATAGGTGGGATTCTTACATTCCCATGGGAATCCTTACAATAATTTCAGTGAAGACAAAAATGATTATAAAATATTAAATTATAAAAATTATCCATAAAATCTAAATACTTATTTTGAGAAGAAAATTTAGTTATGTCAGATTCTATTAATCGATTTTTTTTATAATTAAAAGATTGTATTAAAACCAACGCTATAGGGAGCGAACCCGTATATAGGAAGTATACAATTAAAATAAAAAGAAACTAAGAAAAATAAATACAGAACGGGTTCCAACAAACAAAAGCTCTCATTTACGAAGCTGAGTGAATCTCATCAACAAAGTCTAAGAAATCCTGCGTCGTGATAGCGATCTTCTCCTTATACCAACTAAGCAGAGTGATCAAAAAGATATAAAGAAGTCACGACGGTTGCGTCTCAACGCCATCAAAATATCTCGAGTTCCTTTCCAGCCAAATCATCCAAAAGATGCAGTGAGGCACCAAACTCCAAATTCGTTTGTCCCCCAGCCAACCCCACAGAGGTTTCCACATATCTAAAAGTGCCCTCACCGACTTCGGCATTACCCAAACTGTCCTCATCAACGCAAGAAAAGTGTCCCATAAATCTCTCGTGACAGTGTATTAGTAAATGATTAGTCTTCTCCTTTTCCTCATAGCATAACCAACATCTACTAGGTAGATGATATTTTCTCTTCTATAAACCCTCTAGCATCAAAATGGCCTGTCTATCTACCATCCATACGAAAAACTTGACCTTAGGCGGTGCTTTAACTTTCCATATCTTCTTCCAGGGGAAACGATCCATAGAAGCCCCACCCGTTAGTGACCCATAGAAACTGTGAATCGAAAAAACACCCGTCACTCCCCCCCTTCCATCTCATCGAATCCTCTCTGAGAGTCGAACAAGGAGCCACTTTCAGCCATTCTACGAACAAATCTGCCTCATGTAGCTCCTAGTCCCACAGCCTTCTCATAAGCTGTGGCCTCAAAGATATTTCGTTTGCGCTAACATAGACATGATCATCCACTAAACCATCCGGATTCCGCCCTATACTGAACATCCCTAGAAAAAGATCCTGAATAGTCCCATTAGTGCCCCATTTGTCTTTCCAGAACCTAATCTTATCCCCTTTCCCTAAGAACAATTCTGTGTGTCTCGCAAACACCTCCCACCCTTTCGAAATATGTTACTATAAACCCACTCTATGAGATAAAGATCCCCCCGTCGTCCTCCATCCCAGATGGCGGGATCCCCATCTTCCTTCAACAACACATCTCCATAGTCTGTTGGTCTATTGAGGATATCTCCATAGCCATTTTCCTAGAAGAGCCCTATTAAAATCTCCAAATTTTCTCACACCAGCCCCCCTCCTTAATTGGCTTACATACCACCTCCCACCCAACAAGATTGTGTTTAAAGCTATCTTCCGTGCCTCTCCACAAAAAAATTCTCATCAGTTTCTCCATCTTGTCACGTACCGTAGAGTGTAAAGGCAAGATAGACATGTAGTAGGTGGGCAAACTAGACAAGAAACTCTTGATGAGAGTTAGCCTCCCCCCTTTTGATAGATACCCATTGTTCCACCCTGCTAATCTCTTCCTCATTCTCTCCAGCATCGGGTCCCAAATTGCCTTGGACTTATATTTGGCTCCATGAGGCATCCCTAGATAAGTATTAGGAAAATACCCGATCCTACCAATAAAAATGGCAACTAAACCCTCATCCACCCCTACCCCCTATCGGAATCATCTCACATTTCCCCTTGTTAATCCGAAACCCTGAAAGAACCTCAAATCAAATAAGCAGAAGCTTAAGGGAATGAATATGCCTTCGATTAGCATCATAAAAGATAATCGCGTCATCAACAAATAGAAGGTGGGACACATAAATCACCTCAGAAGTAGGAGTCCCAAAATGAAAACCCCTAATCCACCTCGCCTCTACCACTTGGTCCATCATTCAACTAAACGCCTCCATGACCAGAATGAATAAAAAGGGGGGCAACGTATCACCCTGCCTCAACCCACGAGAACTCGAAAAAAATCCTTCTGGAA
The DNA here is from genome assembly GCA_949130495.1 of Sambucus nigra. NCBI lineage: Eukaryota > Viridiplantae > Streptophyta > Magnoliopsida > Dipsacales > Adoxaceae > Sambucus > Sambucus nigra. The sequence continues at coordinate 160,141 of CASBWL010000118.1, forward strand.
CACCATTAATCAGAATTAAGAATCTGACCGTAGAGACACACCTCTAAATCCATCGACACCACCGATCCCCGAAACCCATCCTCTTCATAAGGTAAATAAGAAACTCCCAATTTACGTGATCATACGCCTTCTCGATATCCAACTTACACACTATGCCAGACACCCCACTACACAACCTCGACTCCACACATTCATTAGCCACTAAAACTGCATCGAGGATTTGCTTACCCCCAACGAAAGAATTCTGAGACTCCGATATAAGGGGGTCGATGACCTTACGAAGATGAAAAGACAAAACCTTTGCAAGAAGCTTATACACACTCCCTATTAAGATAATTGGTCTGAAATCTCTGATATCAATAGAACACCCTTTTTTAGAAATCAAAGTGATGAAGGTTACGTTTAATCTGGACACAAAGTAACCCTTATCATGGAATTCCTCAAAGAAATCCAGCACATCGCTCCTGAACACTGCCCAATTATGTTTAAAGAATGCAATTGAAAACCAGTCAGGTCCCGGAGCCTTATCCCCACTCGTCGATTTGAGGGCCTGAACAACTTCCTCCTCGGTAAAAAGCCCCTCGATACCTTCCGCCTCACTTGCCGAAATACTATCAAACTCCGCCCCACCAAGCGACGAACGTCACACTTTCTCTTCCATGAAAAGTTCGTCATAATAATGAGCAATGGACCCCCTCACCTCACTAGCTTCTTTGAACACCTCTCCCCCCACTTAAATTTTGCCTATAAAATTCCCGCGCCGATGGGAATTAACAACTTTGTGAAAGAACTTAGTATTCAAGTCTCCTTCCCTCAACCACAAAGTCCTAGATTTTTGCCTCAAACTGATCTCTTCCTGTATTAACCGCTTCCCTAGCTCCCTCTTTTTAACCTCTCTATCTCTCCTCTCCTTTTCTGAAAGTCCATCTCTCCCTTATTTATTATCAAGCCTTCTTATCTCCTCCATCAAACTTGCTGTGACTACCTGAATATTACCGAACACTTCTATGTTCCACTTCCTTAAATCTTCCTTGAGAAAACTTAACTTTACGGCCAATCTGAAACTAGCATTTCCTTCCACATCATACCCAAAACACCAAGCCCTTACTCTATCCTCAAAATACGATTCCTTAAGCCACATATTCTCAAATCTAAAAGGAATCCTCCCTTCCCTCCATCCCCCACATTCAAGAAGAATAGGACTATGATCCGAAGTCACCCTAGGTAAACGTGACTGAACCATACCTGGAAATTGTTCCTCCCAACCCTGAGAAATAAGAAATCCGTCGAGTCGAAACAACGACGGCAGGCCCTTGAGGCTTGACCAGGTAAACAGCCCCCTTCCAATTGTAAGTCCATTAGCTCCATCTCATCTATAAAATCAGAGAAATCTCTCATATATCTGTCAGTTCTACCACCATTACTTCTCTCCGTTCTGAATCACACCACATTAAAATCGCCTCCCACATAGAAAGGAAGGTTCCATATCGTAACCACTCCAGCTAATTCCTCCCACAGCTCCCACCTATCCCTATCCTCCACCGGGCCGTAGATTCCCAAGAAACTCCAGATAAACATGTCTTCCTTGTTTTTAAACATACAAGATAAGGACCATCTGTAATAACTAGTTATATTAACATACACTATAATACACATAGATATACAATAAATTATTAAACTTAGTAAATATTTGAATATATTTATGTAGAAAATAAATTTTGTTCATAGATTTAAAAATAGTGAATCATATTATTTTGTTTTATAACATTATGAAATAAGATTAATTATACATATATATATATATATATATATATATATATATATATATGCTCTTGTGCGGACTAGTCCGCATTTTAAGAATGCGGACCGAACATGTGTCACCTAACGGTGTGCTTAGAAATTATCAACTAAATTATAGGCACACTCTCTCTTTTCTGGGATCACCGCCAGGTGACACATGTCCGGTTCGCATTCTTAAAATGCGGACTAGTCCTTACAAGAGTAGGACTGTATATATATATATATATATATATATATATATATATATATATATATATATATATATATATATATATATATATATATATATATTTATATATATATATATATATAGAGAGAGAGAGAGAGAGAGAGAGAGAGAGAGAGCTCCAACATACCTCCTAGCAACATACCCATTTTTTAAAATTGTTCAAAAACTAATTTTGAGATGATATTTTTTATATGGGTTCATGATATTTCAATGTGCCCCTATTAAAAAAATCAAATGAAAATAATGGTTTTTGTTATTTTTAAAAAAATAAGTCAAAAACCTATCAGTTTTTAGCCTTTAAAACTGCCACTTGTTTACCTATTTTTTTAAAATATCAAAACACATTGTTTTGATATGAATATTTTTACAGGGGCATATTGAAATATCATGAACTCATATAAAAAATATTAACTTAAAATTATTTTTTTTATTATTTTAAAAAAATAGGTATGCTGCTAGGTATGTTTAATGAGGTTTGTTGGAGAGACTCTCTCTCTCTCTCTCTCTCTCTATATATATATATATATATATATATGTGTGTGTGTGTGTGTGTGTGTGTGTGTGTGATATACTATGCATTCTCATGTCACTTTCTATACATGAATCAAACACTACATTTAGATTCACAATATTAATCCATTGGTTAACCAAGCAGGGGAAGGGATTTGAAATTATGGTAAAAGATTTCTAGGAAATTACTTTCCCGGTAATCACAATCCTTCCAAAATATTATCGCGTACCAAATGGTTCCTAGGATTCTCTTGAATATACTTGAGAAGTTAGTCTTTGAGGCAGAAATAATTAGATACACATGGAAACATAGTATGAGAAGAGAAGCAACAGGGGTTTGGATAACTTAAGGATAGCTAGAGTGTAAGGGAACTCATTCGTAAATCAGAGAGAGAATAAAAAGGTCAAGAATTGGGAAAATTATGACTTTCGTGTGTTACTCGGGGAGAATGATTAAAATATTTTTAGGTAAACTAATAATGTCATTGGTATGAACAAAAAAAAATACATCAAATTTTAAAGAGACTGAAAACATAAAATAACATTTTGTATGAACTAATGCACATAAAAATTATAAAAAAAAAAAAGGTTAACCTCAATTACTAATACAATTGCAATGATCAGTAAACTTTAAAAAATAAATGCTTGGCATATATTTTAAAGAAGAGATGCTTGGCTCAATAAAATACAAAAATGCTCAATGAATATTTCATATCACAACAAACACTATATCCGAAAAAATGCTTTGCCTCCTTTGGTTGACGTTCTTTGGGGTTGGTTTCCAATGAAGAAGGAAGTCTAATGTGGATTTATTGATTAAAAATATATATAATGTAATATAATTACTCTAAATATTTTATTAGATAGAAATGCCGAAAAGAAATATTGGAGTATATGTGTAAAACATATATTGATGTAGCCCAAACACTTCCATGGTGTAAATTCAAAAATGTGTTTTGGTACATTGAATATCAAATATATAAGCTACATTTTTCAATGTTAAGATGCAACTATGTTATATGTTAGATAAAATTGTCAAAAAATAATCTTTATATATAGATAAACTCAATATATTATCATAGTTACAATTCAAATTATAATCCTAAAAAGTTTCAATAATCTCTGTATGTATTCAAAATACCCTTAAAATATGTTGTAATTATAGTTCATATTACCTATACGTAAGATTTCAAAATGAAAGTAGGAAGTTTATATATAAGCCTTCCTCTTACTATATTTCGTAAATGAAATGCTCAAAGTGATAATGAATCAAAGGGTAAATGACTCAAAATTTTACTTGTCAAACATTGTGTTTCTACTATTATAATTGGTACAATTGATTTTTTTTTTTATAATTCTTATAGGTTCATTTAGCACCCGGGAAATGAATTTAACTTTCATAATATATCAAACGCTCAGTAGACAATTATTTTAAGGTAGTTATGGGAATCAAGTATTACTCAATAACATGTCTTGTAATTCTTTGTAGAAGTGGTATTTCATTCTTTAACAATCTGACCTTTTTAATGTATATATATTTTCAATCCAGTGTTATGGACGTCTGCAGTCATCTTTTTGCTTCTTAACGGTGATGGTCAGCTCTTGAAAATCCGATTATATAATGTTATTATTTACACACTTATATTTGGGTTTATTTACATGGTTTCTCGCTAATGTCACAATATATTTTATTTACATATGGTGTATTCTCCATTTTTAGTCCATTAAAGTTATTATTACTAAATAAAAAGTATTTTTTTTTTTTTGCAAAATCACTAAAAACTGATTAATAAGGGCAAACCTAGTGCACGAGGCTCCCGCCACTACGGGGTACTGGGGGGGTTGGATGTATGCAGCCTTACCCCTGCATACGCAGAGAGGCTGTTTTCGTGACTCGAACCCGTGACCTCCAAGTCATAGCGGGGGCAACCTTACCGTTGCGCTCGGGTTCACCCCTTAAAAAATGATTAATAAAATATATAAATAAAAAACAAGAAAAAAATAAATATAATAATAATTACAAACAACATGTATATATTTAGACAAGGTAGGATATACTATCAATAAATCCAAATTAGAAACAAAAAAACCAATCCATTAATAATAATGTCCAGGTCACAATACGAAAATTATATGGACTTGGTAATAACCGATCACCCACTAAGGAACATAAATGCCAAAACATAAACCATAACTTGAACCACAAAAATATAATTCAACCCAATAACTCAAAAAGTAAAAAGTAAATCAAACTAATACTTTAACACAATCATGACCCTTAATACCACTGTATTGTTCTCCTTAATGGTGAGGAGTTTATTTTTCCTTCTCTTCCTCTGTCTTGGGGTGGTGTCCAAGCAGCTTCTCCTTCATTTTTTCAAGAAATCCTTTTTTTTTTCTTCGGAATCGGCATGGGTTTTTTCATCGTCGTTACATTTAATTATCAGCATGCTTGTGTCCTCTTCGTGTTTCTCGATTTTCTTCTCTTCGAATTTCTCCTCGAGTCCCTTCTTTTTCTTCTTCTTGATCTTCTTTCCTCCCTCTTATACTGACTCTTCACTCGACGACATATTTTAAAAAACGTAAATCAATGAGAAAAGATGAAAAACAACTAAAAATTAAAAAAAGTGACTTATATTATAGATATAGAAACAATATTTCTAACATCATTACATATAAAGGCTTACATATTCTTATAAATTTTACAAATTTCACATTGCAAATGATATAAATATTGAGTCTTTTTTTTTCTACCTTATCTCTCAATATTATATTGTATTTAGAGATGACCCTTTGAAAGATTAATAACTAGAGTTAGGCCCTTACAGGTATACTACAAGTGAGTTATCACATACTAGTAGGATCATGCACATGAACAAAGTTAAGTTTAATTACGATGAACAAAATAAAACAATCTATGAAAAAAAATTACATTTTGATTGAATTTGACTGACGTTATTAGTTGATTTTTGGGATCCATACCAATGGGACCTAAAAACCAACCAATAACAACTCACTACATCATTGAACTTAAAAACCAATCAATAACAAGCCATCACATGGTATCCACTAAAATTCCATAAAAAACGCGGTTACTCATCTATGAAATAGTACATAAATTAAGATTAAATCCCTATACTAAAATATATGTAACTTTTTTGTGTCATGATATACCATTCTCGTGTCATGTTACACAAACAAGTCTTGTCATGTGATACAAAGTTGGTAAAATTGTAATGAACTTACTACTGTCAATGCCAAAACCAATATTGTAGTCAGTCTAGTCTTCAAATCTTCAAATTACTACTGTCATACCTCATCCCAAATAAATGGTACCCCATTCCTCATTAAATTCCTTAAGGGCCCGGCTATCTTGGAGAACCCCTAGATGAATCATCGATAGTACCCGACAGTCCCAAGAAGCTGTTCACTTCGATGGGTATAGTGGGTTGTCTCCACTCCATCACAGTAGAAACTTTCCCTAGATCCATGGATATCCACCGATCGGACACAATGTGGCCCAAGAACTGTACCTCCCTCAGCCAAAACCCGAGTTTATCAAACTTTGCATACAATTGATGATCTCTAAGCGTTTGTAAGACCACTAATAAATTCTCTGCGTGCTCCTCCGTAGTTTGAGAATAAATTAAGATATCATCTATAAATATGATAACAAATCGATCCAAATAGTCCCTAAACGCCCGGTTCATCAGGTCCATATATATTGCTGGTGCATTCGTTAGCCCAAATAGTATCCCCAAAAACTCGTACGTCCCATACCTAGTAAGGAAGGTTGTCTTTTAGATATCCTACTCCCGAACTCTTAACTGGTGGTAACCCAACCTGAAATCAATCTTTGAAAAATATGTATCACCCCTCAGTTAGTAAAATAAATCATCTATACGTGGCAACATGTATTTATTCTGAATACTAACTTTGTTCAACTCCTAATAGTCGATACAAAAACGTAGATATCCTTCCTTCTTCTTGACGAATAACATTGTATCACCCCCAGGGTGAAGTAATCCTCCTGATAAAACCCTTCCCTAACAACTTCTCAATCTTCTCTTGTAGCTCCCTTATCTCCAAAAGATCCATCTGATACGGAATATGGGCAATAGGTCTAGTGTCCGGAACAAATCAATTATGAAATTGATATCCCGACTAGGTGGTAACCATAAAATCTACCCAAGAATATTAGAAAACCCATTCACCTCCGGGATGGAATCTAGTGTCACAACAACCTACGAAGAAGTATCCTCCTCGATGTAATACAAATGCATGATCGACCCACCCTCGGGGTGCAGCATCGAAACTAGGTACATCTCCTACCCTAGAGTGGTAAAGATGATGGAACTCCCACAATAATTCACACATTCTCTATATGTAGCTAGACAGTTCATACCCAAAATGACGTCGTACTCATGCATGTCAAGTACTAATAAATCAACTACGAAGGTGAGTCGACCTATCTCAATTCCGATAACCCGACATATTGACTGTATGGGTGCCCCTCTACCCACTGGTGAGTCTATGTGTAAAATAATGTCGGATGGAAAATCTATCATACCCGTCTCCCATGCAAACCCCGTGCTAACAAAAGAAAGAGATGCACCCATATCGAATAGAATGCGACCAATATGACCAAAGATGGGAAACATACCCTCGACTTCTTATGAAGGTATTATGCCCTCTGTGTATGCAACATGATAGATTCATCCATACTTCAATGACTATTGTCCTTGTGGCGGGGCGATGGGTGCTAGAGCGACTGGTGCAGCGGCTCCCTGAGCTAGAAAGGGTGGGCGATGTCCCTGTGGCGCCTGCTATTGTCCCCTATAACCTCCCTTATTTTGGGCTATCTGGTTATCCCAAGTAAAAATCTTCAAGGAATGACCCTTCTCCCCATATGTATAATAATTTTCTTAAAAAGGACCCTACTTAAACCGTCGGCCCTGCTGACCTCTATCCTCCTATCCCTGGCCCTGATGGCCTCTGTACTGCTAGCCCTGCACCGACTATCCCTCGTTGTTCTAGTTATCTGCACCTATAAACTTCTTATTCTGATCGGCAGATGGGGTGCCTCTATGCTGTTGGGTCCTGGATCCGCTTCCCCCACTCCTCTTGCCCTGCAGTCTCGACGACTTCGCTCCATGACGTTTCTCTCCATTGGTTTTTAGAAATGCCATGTGATCCTGGCAATGGAGAAGTAGAGAATTAACCAACTGATTGTATTTCGTGAATGATGGATTCCCCATAAGATCCTTCGTGATGTGCCAGGCTGATCCCAAAATAAACCAGTCCATACTCATCTTCCTGGTACAAACATCCTCCTTTTTGAAGTAGGAGAGGGCGGTGAACTCCTCTTCGTACTCATCTATAGTAAGCCCCACCTATTTGAGCTCCATAAACTCACTCCTCATCTCAGACTGCATCTCTAGGGGGAAGTATTTGCCCTCAAACCTCTCACAAAACTGATCAATAGTGAGATTGTCCCTTTTATCAACTGTCGTAATCTTTTCCGACTACTGAAGTGAGACCCCCACTAATCTAAATGAATCCAACATCTGCTTCTGTATGCGTGTTCACTTGACCCTCCGTAAGTTCCTCCCAATATCCTTCTCCCACCTACTCGCCACAAATATATATGAACTACTAGCGAACTCTGGAGGCTGTCCCTTAACAAAGGCCTCCCTCACTCTATCCCACATATAACCCATTTCCTGAGTTGGTATAGTCACATGTTGTGGTAGTGGTGGTTTCTTATGTGTCTGTGGTGGTGGGAAGTGCGGGAGCATGGCTACCATAGCCGTAGAGATCGCCTGATACACTATAGTGTCTATCTGAGCACGTGTGATCAAATTTTGGGCTATTGGGGCCTGTAGTTGACGGCGTGGTTGCGAGTGATCCTCCTCCTTGGAAATATGTGGAACTACTCACCTCGGTCTGCCCCCTTTTGTTTTTCCATTTAAAAGAAAATAAAGTTCGAATTAGTACCAATGTAAGAATACAATGAATCCTAATGATAGGCTTTACATATCAAATAACGCAACACAAAACGTAATGAACGTAACATAGATCTTAAGGACACAAGAACCATGTTACGATACCAATTATAAGAACCCCAACTTTCTCATATAAAGACTGGCTAGGCACAATACGTCGAACATATGGCTTGCTTGTCAATTAATACCATTCTCAGCACAAACGTAATATTATTTTAATGGCCTCTTTTGAAATTTATGAATGTTTCCGTAACAATATATAAATTCAAACCAACATCAAGTATATAATAAATCCAAATACAAAGTAAATGCCTCGACCGAACATAATGTAAAGAAATTTGGGTTTATGCCCTTACAACTGTTCCAAATAAAAAAAAAAAACTCTCCCAGAAAAAAAATATGTGCTAGAATAAAATAATCTAAAAATTGATGAATGAAAGAGACTACGAGACTGATACATCGCAATCCATCTATACCTATATAGGAGAACTTGGGGCGAGAAAATATTTAAATTTGGGTCAGAGCCCTAGATGTTTAAGAATTAACTTAATTAATTCAAGATGAAATAATGCAGTTGATAAAAAAAAAAATATTCCCCCTTTGTCACTCGCATGAGTTTAACACCTCACCCCTCATGTAAGTGTGATATAAATCGCAACCCAATAAGTCCCAAATAATTACTATGAAAATGTGCCAAATTAATAAAAATGAATTTTTCGATAATTAAATGTTTAAGTGTACCCATTGTAATTAACTACCAATACGCATAATATCCTAGTCTTATAAGTCTCACGTCTAGGCATAAACATCTATTATGCATCACAAAGTAGGGTCTTGTCATTTATGTCCCCATTCTTAGACAATTAAATTTATCTCATTACAGTCTTGCAATTATTTATATATGTCCTTTGATATATTTGACACACAATGGCACCTACCATTCGTGTCTAGTTCATACTCTATCGACAAGTCTGGAGGAATCTCTTATCATAAGTGGACATCACAAAACACACATTAGTTGGGGGCGGTCCCTATGCAGGATACTTGTTCATGGTCCATACCCAACGGTGACACAGGTTGGGTCAGCGTCAACACATTCCTCTCATAAATAGTGTCTTCATGTAGTACCTATACGACCTACACAATCGTCGATACCTCCTATGTCGACATGTGGTACCCGATCCAAACGTAAGAGCCCCCAAGCCGATAGGACAGTCCACGAACATTGGTATGTCCACACAAATACATATAAGTACATATTATTATCTCGTATAAAATGTATAGGTAACTAGTTTATAATTACCATAGAAAAGTCTCAAATAAAGTCCAAAATTATTCCGTTTATCAATAATTTACCTTCTAGTGAATTATTAATTCCACTCTCTTGGATAATTACTTAACCGTCTTGTTAAATGTAATTTTCCCAATAAAATAAGGGCACCTTTTCATTTTTAATATATTCCCTATTGTCCCATAAACGGTCCTACCAACTTGCTTGGACTCCTGAAATTACCCTTAACCAAATTCTAGGCCAAACTTACTCAGCCCTTAGGACCGAATCGATTCGGTTCATCGTCGAATCCATTCGCTGTCAAACTGAATCAATTCGCTCCATGGACGAATCGATTTGATTTTATGCAAAAACACAGATTTGCTTGTTTATTTTAGTAAGGGATTCATTAATTTCCTTCCAATTTCACTTCTAAGGGTTTAAACTTCTTAATAGTTGTGTAGTTTATTCCCTATAACTTAATTAGTCCACTTACAATCATTAATTACATTATTCAATTCTAATTTCATGCCTAATTTTCCTAGAATGTATGAACATTAAATACAAATTTCAACTGAAATTTCATTCCAAATTCCAACCCTATTTAGTTCATGATATGTGGCATCTATCATGGGGTTTACATCTGGATTTCAGTCCATATACCGAAATAATATCCTCTACATCAAATAGTCAAGATGTCCCCACTTAACTATCAAGAACCCTGAGGGTTCTAACCCCAATTTCTAGATATCGGTATACCTAAATTTCTGGGGCTTATTCTATATTAAATTCAACCATCCACATGCATAGAATATTTATTCATCATCAAATCATTCATATCAAACCTAAATCCCAGAAATTTTAAGGGTCATTATAATGCATCAAGAAAATACACTTAAAACTTTAATTAAGCAAAAGGATTATTGCCTTAGAAATTTGTGGAAGACAGACCCTTTGATTTCTTCTTGATTCCTTGTCCTTTTTTCCCGTTAACAGTTGTGTTTAGGTCATTTCTGAATAGTAGTGGGGAAGTGGTTTACCCCCACTTAAACACTAATTAATCCAAATCCCGAGTTGGGCTTAAAACCCAATTTTTGGACCCCCAAATAGACCCGAATCCATATCCCAACTAGTCCAAAATCTCTCCAACCTATATATTATTGACCTGGGACTATTTCTAAAGGCCTAAAACCCCTAAACGATCCCATATGTGCACCTAAATATATCCCGAATTATTTTATGTTAACATTGGGTACTTTTGAATTGTGTCACATATTAATTTGTATTTTTTTTGCAATACATGCAATGCTATAGCTATACACATAGATACACATAGAAAATCAATCACATACAAATATGACTTAACAACAAATTACACCTTTGCAATTATTAAATTAAGTTTCCAATTGAGTCCAATTTCCACAAAATTTTATTTATCAAAAAATATTATTATTATCATTTATTTTAGAAAAATTATGGGGTATTACAGAAAGCTTGAGTGTTTTGTATCCCAAGGCCATTATAGCCCTTATTTAGTGGATTTCACACACACCCACATAGTGGAGTAGGCCAAGATTGGTTGAACCACTTATATTATGTGTTATCTCCCTCTTTGCCTCACCTCCTTCTATATCACGTTGTTGTGTTTCCAGCATTGTTATACTGGATTGAGCTCACAAAATATATTGACTTGGCGATACCATTTTTGGTATCATCAATTCATAATTATGTTTATCATATCATGACAGTATTGATTAGTAAATTTATTAATATTCTAGGTTCATGAATATCCGTTCTTGTGTTGCAATGTTATGTTCTTGCTGCACGCTACACCATTGCAAGGTAGTATTACTACTTCTGTAATATCTCTTGTTATTATGTGTTCACATATTTCGGGGAGATTTGGTTCATGGGGGATAAATAGCATTCTTACTTTGTTTAGTTCAAAACAAAAATGAGGAACAACAGTGTCTTTCCTTTCATGATTATGTTATCTTTATCTTAGTAGGAGATATCTTACCTAGGTTGAGATTGTTAGACACAGTTTGAATTTATTCACATGCAGATTTTATACATGTTATATTTTTTTTGCACTTGAAGGTGTTTTAAGTGTGTTGTTCTACAACATAAGACAAAGTTTCAAGCGAGCAAAGCTCCTAGCATATGTGTTTGTCGATCATCTGTACTTTTTTCTTTTGAGGGTGAGTCTTTTAAAGTGTTTTCTGACTCATGGGGTTTTTACTTTGGTTTTTTGTCCCGGAATAGCCAAAAGGGGAGATTTATAAGCGAAAATTCCCAATCGATTCAATTTTTTTGTAATTAGCATGATTTCAGGAAAAATTTGAGTTATAAGTTAGACTTTGTATTGTCCATCTTGAAAAATTGTTGAAGACGTAGCGAAAAAGATTCAAAGATGGATACGCATCATATCGTGTTTCATGCCATGGTAGTCCTCACATTTTTTGAGGATCTTACAAGTAGGGACACATTAGATTATGATCCTTTGAAGTTTATTTATGGTGATTAGTTTTTAATCAAAATCATTTGGAACTGTTTTTAAATACTTTTTAGATTTTTTTTTATTTCTTAGTTCGTTAGAACGAGATACATACTTCATTAGAATGAAATAAGAATTTTGTTCAAACAAGTTTGAGATCTCGTTAGAACAAGCTTAGGATATTAGAACGAACATCTATTGAACTTCAAACGGGAACTCTTTGTCAAATAGAAGGTCACCATTTGGAAGCTCATGGTAAGGTCGTTTGAACCACAATGCATGTTCGTTCTAACGAGACGGGTCTTAATTTGAACAAAATATGAATTTCATTCGAATGAGAACTATGTTTTCATTTGGATGAACTTGCCACCTCGAATTTCATAGTTTAATATAAAGAAGTGTGATGGACTCAAATTTTGAAGAACATTTGGCAAAGAAGAATTCCCATTTTTTTACCAAATTTCAATACCATTGTTTCACCCAAAAGAGTTTGAAGATCCATATTTCAATATTCTTATGCTTTGAGATCTTTTTGTCGGGCACAAAGTCTATTTCTATTCATCTGGACGGAGAAGGTTTCTTGTGGTAGTCATCATATTTGTGGTTTCATGTGTTGTGATAAAGAAATGATAATTCCATTTTCCTATTTCGTAGATACTTTTTGAGCCTCATCGGTGGATACCCAGGCACGCGTGGATTCACGCGTTGTGGAAGTTTGTGTGGGTGGTCTCCTACGTTGCAATGTGAAGGAGAAGTTGAAGATAAAAACACATTAAAGCTTGCTAGGGAGATGAGTCGTTGATTAAGACCACCGTCTAGTCTTTGTAAAACCTTATCATGGTGAACTGTTTGGCTGGGTCATCCGAGGTTTTTCCTATTATGGGTTTTCCTCGTACATTGGCGTGTTGTCTTGTTTTACTTATTTTATCCTTTTTATCACTTAGATTCATGTTTAGGTTAAAAAAGATAAAATTGGGTAAATCATTTTTTCATAATAAATGGTTTAATTGGTGAAAAGGCTTTTATTGCATTAACTTATTTAAAGTATTTTTCATTAAATTTGAAAAATAAGAAAATCTCTTTGTTTGCAAGATCATACTTACATAGCATATCAAGACTTTCTAGAACCCGAGAGTAAATCCTTAAACATTCATAGGGCTCTAAATACCCTTTACAATTGTCCATACCGTGCATGACTTGGCCTCATGGTTCGCACGTACTTTCCTTTTTTCTCCGAAACCCCGTTTTAGAGACCATCAGTTTCTTTCGAGCCCATTTTAACATTGGTCAACTCCCAAAGCCGTTCGTAGCTCATTTCACTTCCATAGGTCTATGAATACCATTTCCAACTATCAATACCATGCATGAATTAGCCATACAGTTCGCGCGTACTTCGCTTTTTACTGTAAGAACCGTATTCAATTGGCCACCACACGAGCTCCGTTTAACTTTGTTTAACTTTCAAACCTGGGAATATCTCTTTCACTTTCATAAGGCTTTTAATACCCCTTCCAACGGTCAAATCCATGCGTGAATCGACCGTACGGTTCGTGCGTACTTGCCTTTTTACTCCATGAATCCCATCCTAGACGCTATCGAGCATTTTCAAGCATCGTTTGACTTTCGTTAACTCTCAGACCAGAAAGTGGCCCAATAGATTTTCATATGGATTTGAATACGTTTTTCCACGATTTTTTCTGTGCGCGATTCGGACTTACGATTCGCATTTTCTGCATGCTTTTTAGAAAAATTACCTTTTGGAGTGCCTATAGGCCACCCCAGACCCTTTGCCTATCGTCAGAGGGGTACTTTACATCATCAACAAGCCAGGGGTATGCCGATCAGCAGACCCAGGCCTATGCCAATCGGCATAGACCCTGGCCCTATATTTTTCTATTTAAGGAAGTCATGGCCTAATTCATAAGAACCCTTTTCTGAAAATTAAAACAACCTCTACCTCGAAATTAGTTCATCGTCATTATAAAATTTCATTTTCTAAAAATTCTCTCCACTTTTCTTACATCGCATTGACCTCACTTTTTGCCACGCAATTTTACCATTACCCCACCACCACTCAAACTCCATAAAAATTAGCCTGCTTTACGTCAAAATCATAGCAAAGTTCTATATGAGGTCTACTTCAATCTTTTTACATCTTATTTAACTAGTGTCATTTATTATTATTTTCTTCACTCTTGGCATATTTTTACTTTAGTTCTTTTTATCACTCCAATTAATCCATTTTTTTATTATTTATATGCAAAAAACATAATTTTATAAACCAAAAATGCTAAAAGAGGATTCACCTTTAAACCCTAAATTTTTGAACAGTCAAGAGTAACAACAACAAAGCTATTTGAAGACAGTAACTTTTGACCTCCTAAAGTTTGGACAACTACTTTTTTAAGGCTCCAGCACTCATTAAAGTACATATCAACTTCAACTAGAACTCTTGCAAAATTTCCATAAGTCCGTTCCAAAGTTGCTTTATCAATACGCACTGGAATACCCATTCCCCTCGCAATTTGGAGGAGAAGACGCGGGTCCCAATAATCTTGACACAATCCGATAAATCGAACCCAAACAACAGCAATAGAGATTACATGTTTTTCTGGTTTGAAATATGGACTCCGTTGAAATACCATAAAAGATCCAGTAGCTAGTTTGTAGCTACGTAGACTAAGAACTTTAATCCTATCATCTTGACAAGAGAAACGGACGTTGAAATATCCCTTGCCAATGGGTGTGAGGACCCAAGGCTTAGAAATTTTCCAAACAGAATGAGGGCCACTTTCAACTCTGAAATCATCCATGGTTTATCACCTTTGCCAAGAACCATACGTCCAATAATTGTAGAGGAGCTACAGTCATTAAAAACTTCTTGGTAAGAATCATCCAATAGTCTCACAGCTATTGAATCTCCACGCATGTATGGAGTAGAAAGAGGGGGAAGAGATGGCGATTCCTTTGTGTCATGCACCTGAGCAGTGCTTTTTTTAACTAGCACATCAGCAAAAGATGGAGGAAGAAATGGTGATTCCTTTGGCCTTGCGTGACTTTGATTGTTGACAGGAGGTGTAACTAAAAGGGTTGGAGAATAGTGAGTATCAAAAGGCTTAGGATCAAAATCCAAGATAAATTCTGACTTTGATTCCATGGAAAGCGTGGAGGATTAATTATGAAAAGAGGGGGATTTTTAGAGAGAAGGAGCAACTTCTCTCACAAGAGAAAGCCATCTCTAGTGGACTTTCGAGGCATTATATATGTTTGCCCAAACTGCACAGATACAATGTAAGCGTGAAAAGTGCACATGATATCCATGGTGCGTTTAAGCAAGAATGATCTTGCAAATAAAAATTCCAATTTTTTTATTTTTTTTTTAATTTTTAAAAATCAAGCCTTTAAACAAATTAACCAAATAAAAACTTGTTCACAAATTTCAAATCGAGTTGCAGCGATAAATTAATTTAGCAAATTTTATTTTTTTAACCTAAAGCATGCATCTAGGTGACAACAAATAAAATAAATACACCAATCTCACAAGACGTCGATGTACGAGGAATATCCATAATGGAAAAAACATCGGATGGCCCAGCCACACAATTCAGTTGTATTTGAAAAACCTTATCATAGTAATCTATCTGTATTTGCAAAACCTTATCATATAATCTATTTGGATCGATCGTCCAAGGTTTTCCCATTTCATTGGCTTATAGTGGATGTTTTATTTATTTTATCTAATATCGCCTAGATGTATGTTTTTGGTTAAAAATATAAATTGGGTAAATCGGGTTTTCACAACAATCTGTTCAAAAGTGTTGCACAAATTTGTTGGGCTTAATCTGTTAAAAGTTTTAGTCATTAAATTTGAAATTTTTTAAAATACACGTTTTTTTAGTTAGATCATCCTTTCCTGAGCTATCGAACCTCTTTAAATTGGTAATAGAGTTAGAACACTAAGTTGTTGTGTTTAGATTTAGCATTTTTAGGTATGAATTTTTTGGTTTTAATGGTCTTAGATCCCTGATGTTTGATGTGTCAAACTATGCATACTGGAAAATGAGTATGAAATTAACACTTAAGGCTATATATGATTAGGTATGGCATGTGATACTTATTGGCTGGTCCCAACTACAACCTTAGTTAGAGAAAATAGGCTACCCAAACCCGTAAAGTCCTGGCGTGAGGTTGAACATGGGTTACAAAGTTATAATTTACATAATTTAAATGCTTTGTTTCGATCTGTGACCTTACAGGAGTTCCACTGCATTATGACTTGTGTGATGTTTACAGATGTTTGGGACATACTCCAACTCACCCATGAATGAACTAGTGTTGTCAAGTCTTCTAAACTCCAAAACCTCATAACTCAGTTCGAAACCATTAAGATGTTGGACAATGAAACCTTCGATGAGTTCTACAGTAGATTATCTGACATAGTTAACTCATATTTTAACATAGGAAAGAGAATACTGGATAACTGAGTAATGAAGAAAATCTTAAGGTATTTGTCTGAAAGATTTAATCAAATGTGATTGTTTTGAATTCCTTAGGTGCTTTAAATTCTAAAAAGTTTGAAGATGTTGTATGTGACCTACAAACTTGTGAGATTGACTTATTTTCCTGCAAAATGAATAAGAAAGACAAGGGCATTGTTTTAAAAGCCCGACATGAAAAAACACATGTTTTAAATGATGAATCTGACATTAAGTCCAAAGATATGGCCTTGTTAGAAAATAAATTCAAGAAATTTCTCATGTTTCAAAAGCAACCAAAAGATACGAAAAAGTTTTAGATAACAAGATCAATCAATTCCCTAAAATTATAATGACAACTTTATGAGTGATAAATCGGAATGGCTTTATGGTTTGAGGTTTATGGCTATATCCTAGCTTAGTGCCCCATTAAAGTAAGAAAGGAGGGAAAAAAATCGAATGCTTATAATGTCATACTTGGTGAGAGTAATTTGAAAGAGGGAAGGAAATATCCCTGGGTAGTCATGTGAGCTTTGATGAGAAATCTTCCCATGAAGATATTTCTAGGCATGAGTAGTAGAAGAGTAGTAGAAGTGCATCCGAAATGTGTGATGTTGAATAGAGTGAAGAAAAGAGTGATGATGAAGAAGTGTAGTAGAAGATTGAACTCCAAGTTTCCTTCCATGAGTTGTATGAAAAAATATTGAATGTGAATAAGGAAGACTTGAAGTTGGAAGCTAGGTTGAAACAACATGCCATAGGAAATAATGAGCGAATTTTAACTCAGGATCTTAGGGTATGTGATGGGACTTTGTGGATTTATGGAGGTTGTAAAGAAGGATATGCTTAAGTTTGAGTAGTATAGGCATTTGTTAGAGTCTCGAATAGTTGATCTTGAAGAGATATTGATACTTGAATCGTGTAAAATTTGATTTGAGATCTAGGTACGCGAAGTTGGATAGATGTTAGGCACCGTCCAAATAAAATATGACAAGTGTGGAATTGGATTCGATATACAAATGCTTTTGATCACCAAGCCAAGACCATGCGTTTACGATAGGACAGGTCACCCTAGGCATTTTTTATTGATATTAAAAATTGTCATCGGAGGTCTTAGTCTAGATCCACCAAGGTTTCAAAAACCATATATCATCGTGTTACCATTATGTGGGCTAGGAAATAGAATTTGGAGGCTTTACAAATTAGACTCATTGATTCTCATTTTCATACACATGATACTTACCATGCCATATCTAATGGTTGATTGTGTTCACATGTTTACATACACAAACCTTTGTTCTTATATATATATATGTTAGCTAGTTGTATGTTATTTGACTCTTTTGTATTTTTATATAACATTTGTTGAGTCGTATTGAAAAATACAAAAAGATTTTGTTTGTCTTTTGAGTTTTTTTTAATTGGTATATTTCATTTGAAATTTTTAATAAAAACTCAAAAATTTTTATATTTTTATGTATTTTAGTTTACACATTTTGTGGGGCATAATTATGTATTTGAATCCATTTCATTATGTACTTTCCATGTGACTAGGACATTTGGGTATGATTTTCAATACCTAGATTGTTCTTAGTCATGCTTGTATGGAGTTGTTTCGACTTTAATTCACATAATGGATTCACTTTTTGTATGCCTCCACAAACACATGAACGAGCTCTTTGAATTTTAACTTCACATATTATATTTGAGTTGTGTGACATGTTCTCTAATTCATCTTTCCATCTATATATTTTATTACTATGGTAGATTTGTGTAGGTAAAAAGCATTGCCCGTTAGATTTTTTAATTAAAAATATATGATGGTGTATGGGAAAGGGCTACGAAAGGAGAAAATCTCCTTTACAGGGAAGCCAACATTGGAAAGAACCTATATATAAAAAATTAAAGTCAACATAAGCAAAAAAAATCCAAGGCCAATGAGTTTAGTTTGTTTGGTTTTCGAAAATGATAGCTTCAAAGGAATTGAGTGAAAAAAATATGTTATATGTTTAGCTTTTGAGTGTGCTATAGTTTAAGATCAATGTGTTTTCATAATGATTCCTAGTATGCCTAAGTATGACCTTGTCTACACTCAAGACTAGCTTGGCTCGAGCCGACCTTACGAAATGTGCTCTCACAAAGAATCTTAAAGCAGCTATTTCGATCTCGTCCTTCCATCAGGTCGAGACTTCATCAGACTCGTTATACACTCGTCTTTGCCTGATGCTAGTTATTCGAGACTCCACTTGGAAGTTACCAACATGTGATCTAATTGAACCTCAGTTGTCTCTTGCTCGGCCACACTAACACCTCACGTCAGTAGGGCACATCTGGTAAGGCATGTGGAATGGATGACGCATGGGAGAGTGCGTGTGGGATACAAACCTCACGTGGTCAACATCCACCTCATGTGTGGAGAATATTTCTCAATCATTATTTACAAGAACATATGATAGGTGACCGAATGACATTGGCCACTTGATATTGTACATGCCTCCTATATGCCTGGGGTACGCATGGCACCACCCCAGCAATATAAATACCTACCTTCTCCTACCTTTAGAAGGATGGTTAATTCACAACCCTACTAAAACTCTGATGAATTCACTCCATATAGACAGAAAGCGTAACAACCCCTACTTTCTCACGTAAAGGTTGGCCAGGCCGATATGTCGAAGCTAACGCTTGCTTGTCAATTCATACCATTCTCAGCACAAACGTAATATATATTATATTATTTTAAAGGCTTGTATTGAACTTTATGAATGTTTCCATAACAATAGACAAATTCAAACCAATACCAAGTACATAATAAATCCAACTATAGAGTAAATTCAACAACCTAACATAAGAAATTCATGTTTATGCCTTTACAACAGTTACAAATAAAATAACAAACTCTGGAAGAAAAGCACCTATGCTAGAGTCAAAGAATCTAAAACATGATGAATGAAAGAGACTGCGAGACTGCTACAGCACAATCCATCTATCCATTTCTAGGAGAACTTGGGAGGAGAAAACATTTAAATTTGGGTCTGAGCCCTAGATGTTCAAGAATTAAATTAATTATTTAAGATGAATAATACAGTTGATGCAAAATAAATTTTCCACCATCATTACTCGCATGAGTTTAACACCTCACTCATCATCTAAGTGTGATATAAATCGCATCCCAATAAGTCTCAAATAATGACTCTGACAATGTGCCAAATTAATAATAATGATTTTTTTGATAATTAAATGTGTAAGTGTACCGAATATAATTAAATACCAATACCCATAATATCCAAGTCTTATAAGTCTCACGTATAGTCATAAACATTTATTATGCATCACAAAGTAGGGTCTTGTCATTTAAGTCCACATTCTCAGATAAATAAATTTATCACATTACAGTCCGGTAATTATTTATATATGTCCTTTCATATATTTGACACACAAAGGCATCTACTGTTGGTGTCTAGTTCGTACTCTATCGGCAAGTCTGGGGAATCTCTTATCCTAATCGGATAACACAAAATACACATAAGTTAGGGGAGGTCCTTACGCAGGATTCCTATTCACGGTCCATACCTATCGGTGGCACAGGCTGCTTCAGTGTCAACACCTAGCTCACATAAATAGCGCCTCCATGTAGTCCCTATATTACCTACATAATCCTCAATCCCACCTATGCTAATGTGTGGTACCCGGTCCTAACGTACGAACCCCCAAGCCGATAGGATAGCCTACAAACATTGGTATGTCCACATAAATACACATAAGTACATATTATTATCTCGTACAATATGTATATGTAACTACTATATAATTACCATATAAAAGTCCCACATGAAGTCCACATTTATTCCATTTACCTTATAGTGAATTATTCATTCCACTCCCTTAGATAATTACTTAACCATCTTGTTAAATGTAATTTTCCCAAATAAATAAGGGCACCTTTTCATTTTTAATATATTACATATTGACCCAGATACGGTCCTACCAACTCGCTTGGACTGCTGAAATTTCCCTTAACCAAATCCTAGGCCCAAATCACTCATCTCCTAGTACCGAATTGATTTGGTTCATCGCCAAATCGATTCGTTCCCAAACTGAATTGATTCGCTCCAAGGCCGAATCGATTCGATTTTATGCAGAAGCCTAGATCTTCTTATTTGTTTCAATATGTGATTCCTCAATTTCTTTCCAAATTAACTTCTAAGGGTTTATACTTCTTAATAGTTATGTAATTGATTCCCTAAAAATTAATTAGTCCACTTACGATGATTAACTACATGATTCAATTCCAATTTCATGTTTAATTTTTCTTGAATGTATGAACATTAAATACATATTTCAACTTAGATTTCATTCCAAATTCCAACACTATTTAATTCATAATATGGAGAATCTACCATGGGGTTTACATCCGGATTTCAGTTCATATACCGACAGTAATATCCTCAACATCAAAGAGTTAAAACGTCCCCAGTTAACTATCAAGAACGCTAAGGCATCTAACCCCAATTTCAAGATATTGATACCTAAATTTCTAGGACAAATTTTATATGAAATATAGTCCTCTGCATGCATAAAATATGTATTCATCATCATATATTACATATCATAACTAAATCATAGAAATTTTAAGGGTCATTATAATGCATCAAGAAAATACATTGAAACCGTAAATTAAGTTTGAGAATTATTGCCTTAGAAATTTGTGGAAGAAAGCCCATTTGATTTCTTCTTGATTCCTTTCCCTTGTTCCATCTTTTTGTTCTTATGCATTCCTCTCCCATTAGAAGTTGTGCTTAGGTATTTCTGAATAGTAATGGGGAATTGGTTTACCCCCACATAAACACTAATTAATACTAATCCCGAGTTGGGCTTAAAACTCATTTTTTGGACTCCCAAATGGACCCAAATTCATATCCCAACTAGACCAAAAGTTCCCCAACCTATATACTATTGACTCGGGACTATTTCTAAAGGTTTAAAACAACTAAACGGTCCCATATATGGCCCGAAATATGTCCCGAATAATTTTATGTTAACATTGGGTACTTTTCAATTGTGTCACACATTAATTTGTATTTTTTTTATACAATCAATGTGATGCTATAGCTATACACATAGATAGACATAGAAAATCAATCACAAGCAAATATAACTTAACAAAAAATTACACCTTTGCAATTACTAAATTAAATTTCCAATTAAGTCTAAGTGTATTTGGCCCGCATCTACATAGCTATTCTTCTTGTCCTGGGTAATTCGTATCTTGGCCCGAATCATATCTACCTTCTCTGAAGTGTCCGGAATGAAGTCTGGCCTGTGAAACTTGTTCTCCCCTAACTCCAACCAACATGAGGGGGAATGGCAAGGTCTCCCATAGAGTGCCTCAAACGGTGGCATCCCGATCGTGAACTAGTAGTTGCTATTCTATGGAAACTCCGCTAAAGGCAAATAATGATCCCAGCTCCCCTTAAAAAATCTAGAATGCATATCCTCAACATGTCCTCCAACAGTAGGTTAATCCTCTTCGTTTGTTAATCGGTCTGAGGATGATATGACGTGATCAATCTCAACTATGACCTTAAGGCCTGCTGAAAATTCCTCTAAAAGTGGGACACAAATGTCCTGTCCCTATCTAACGCGATGTTGAGTGGTGCCCCACTCAGCTTAAAAATCTCTATAAGGAAGAGTCTGGTGTACTTCTCTGAGCTGTAATGTGTCCGGACCGATGAGAAATGAGCCTTATTTGTCAATCTGGTGATGATTGCCTATATCAAATCATGTTCCCTCTACGATGTACGTAGCCCAGTAATAAAGTCCATGGAGACACTTTTCATTTCCGCACTGGGATCTCTAAAGGTTGTAAAAATCCTACGGGACACTAAGAGTCCACTTTCACCAGCTGAAACGTAGCACACTTTGACATGAAATTATCTATGTTCCTTTTCATCCTGACCCACCAATACTGGCGTCCCATGTCGTGGGACATCATATTCCCTCCAGGATGTACCATAAATCGTAACCCATGAGCCTCAAATATAATAGGTCACCCCAAGTCCTCATCATCTGGTACAACTAGTCTCCCCTGAAACCTCAAACCACCATCTAACCCAATGAGAGAGTGCTCCATCTCTCGTCTAACAACTATCTCATTCGCTCCTAGGAATGCTTATCTCTTCCCTATGGCTTCACCACCCAAATAATGATCTTGGGGGTGATACTGAGAACTACCATAAATGCGCGGGTCAGGTCATTGTTGGAAGAAAGCGACTGACACTTTGACTTTCACACCATTTCTAACTCCAAAATAGGCTTGCTGCTAAAAGCATCCGCCACAACACCTTTCTCGGGTGGTACCGAATGTCGAACTGATAATCTTTCAAAAACTCTAGCCATCTCCTTTGTCGTATGTTCAGCTCCTGCTGTGTGAACAAATACTGCAGGCTTTTGTGGTTTGTGAAAAGATAAAGTTTCTCTCCCAGGAGATAGTGTCTCCACACTCGCAATGAAAAAACCACAACTGCTAATTCTATATCGTGGGTGGGGTAATGTCCCTCATGAGGCTTAAGCTTTCGAGAAGAATAAGATATTGTCCTCTCCTCCTGCATCAAAACCCCATCAATTCCCCTTAAGGACACATCTGTGAAGACTCTATAGTCAACCCCTACCCGAGGCAATGCCAAAACCAATGTTGTATTCAGTCTAGTCTTCAACTCCTCAAATTCCTACTGTCACACCTCATCCCAAACAAATGGTATCCCATTCCTCGTCAAATTCCTTAAGGGCCCGGCTATCCTGGACAACTCCTAGATGAATCGACGGTAGTACCCGACCAATCCCAAGAAGCTGTGCACCTCGATGGGTATAGTGGGTTGTCCCCACTCCATCACGGTAGAAACTTTCCCTGGATATATGGATATCCCCCGATCGGACACAATGTGGCCCAAGAACTGTACCTCCCTTAGCCAAAACACGAATTTCTGAAACTTTGCATACAACTGATGATCTATAAGTGTCTGTAAGACCACTCATAAATGATCTGCGTGCCCCTCCATAGTTTGAGAATAAATTAAGATATCATCTATAAATATGATAACAAATCGATCCAAATAATCCCTGAACGCGCGGTTCATCAAGCCCATATATATTGCTGGTGCATTGGTTAGCCCAAATCATATCACCAAAAACTCGTATGGCCCATACCTAGTAAGGAAGGCTGTCTTTTAGATATCCTACTCCCGAACTCTTAACTCGTGGTAACCCAACCTTAAGTCAATCTTTGAAAAATATGCAGCACCCCTCAGTTAGTAAAATAAATCATCTATACGTGGAAATGGGTATTTATTCTGCATAGTGACTTTGTTCAACTCCTGACAGTCGATACAAAAATGTAGAGATCCTTCCTTCTTCTTGACGAGTAACACTGTATCACCCCAGGGCGAAGTAATCCTCCTGATAAATTCCTTCCCTACAACTGCTTAATATTCTCTTGTAGCTCCCTTATCTCCAAAAGAGCCATCCGATACGGAGTATGGGCAATAGGTCTAGTGTCTGGAAACAAATCAGTCATGAAATTGATATCCCGACTAGGTGGTAACCACAAAATCTACCCAAAAATATTAGAAAACCCATTCACCTCCGGGATGGAATCTAGTGTCACCACAACCTATGAAATAGTATCCTCCTCGATGTAGTTCAAATGCGTGCTCGACCCACCTATGGGATGCGACATCGCAACTAGGTACATCTCCTACCCTGGAGTGGTAAAGATGATGGACCTCCCACAAAAATCCACACATGGTCTATATGTAGCTAGCCATTTCATACTAAAAATGACGTCGTACTCATGCATGTCAAGTACTAATAAATCAACTGTGAAGGTGAGTCAACCTATCTCAATACCTATAACCCGACATATTGACTGTATGGGATCGCCTCTACCCACTGGTGAGCCTATGTGTTAAATAATGTTGGATGCAAAATCTATCATACCCGTCTCCCGTGCAAACCCCATGCTAACAAAAGAATGAGATTCACCCGTATCGAATAGAATGCGACCAATATGACCAAAGATGGGAAACATACCCTCGACTTCTTATTCAGGTATTATCCCCTCTGTGGTTGCAACATGATAGACTCGTCCATACTGCAATGACTATTGTCCTTATTGCGGGGCGATGGGTGCTAGAGCGACTGGTGCAGCGGCTCCCTGAGCTAGAAAGGGTGGGCGATGTCCCTATGGATCCTGCTATTGTCCCCTATAGCCTCCCTTATCTTGGACTATCTGGTTACCACGAGAAAAAATCTCTGAGGAATGACCCTTCTCCCCATAGGTTTAATAGTTTCCTTAGAACAGACCATGCTTAAACCAGCAGCCCTGCTGGCCTCTATCCTCCTATCCCTGGCCTTGATGGCCTCTATACTGCTAGCCCCTGATAGACCTTCACCGACTATCCCTTGCACCTCTAAACCTCCTATTCTGGTCGGCAGATGGGGTGCCCCTGTGGTATTAGGTCCTAGATCCTCTTCCCCCACTCCTCTTGTCTTGCTGTCTCGATGACTTCACTCCATGACGTTTCTCTCCCTTTGTTTTTATAAATTCCATGTGATCCTGGCAATGGAGAAGTAGAGAATTAACCAACTGATTGTATTTCGTGAATGATGGGTTCCCCATAAAAGCCTTCCTGATGTGTCAGACTGATCCCAAAATAAACCTGCCCAGACTCATCATCCCGGTACAAACATCCTCCTTTACGAAGTAGGAGAGGGTGGTGAACTCCTCTTTGTACTCGGCTATAGTAAGCCCCTCCTATTTGAGCTCCATAAACTCACTCCTCATCTCAGACTGCATCTCTAGGGGGAAGTATTTCCCCTCAAATCTCTCACAAAACTGATCAATAGTGAAATTACCCCTTTTAGCAACTATAGTAATCTCCTCCCACTACTGAAGTACGTCCCCCACTAATCTAAATGAAACCAACATCTTCTTTTGTATGGGTGTTCACTTGACCCTCCGTAAGTGCCTCTCAATATCCTTCTCCCACCTACTCACCACAAATATATCTAAACTGCCAGCGGACTCTGGAGGCTGGTCCTTAAAAAAGGCCTTCGTCACTCTATCCCACATATAACCTAGTTCCTGAGATGGTATAGCCACTTGTTGTGGTAGTGGTGGTTGCTTATGTGTCCGTGGTGGTGGGAAGTGCTGGAGCATGGCTACCATAGCCATAGAGACCGCCTGAGACACTATAGTGTCTATATGATCATGTGTGATCAACTATTGGGCCTTTGGGGCCTATATCTAATGACGTGGTTGTGAGTGAGCCCCCTCGTTGGAAATATGTGTAACTACTCACCTCGGTTTTCCCCCTTTTTGTTTTTCCATTTAAAAGAAAATAAAGTTCGAATTAGAACCAATGTAAGAATACAATGAATCCTAACGATAGGCTTTACATATCAAATAACGCAAAACAGAACGTAATGAAGGCAACACATATCTTACGGACACTAAAACTGTGTTGTGATACCAATTATAACAACCCCAATTTTCTCACCTAAAGGCTGGCTGGGCACGATACGCCGAACATATGGCTCGCTTGTCAATTAATACCATTCTCAGCACAAACATAATATAAATAATATTATTTCTAAGGTTTGTTTTGAACTTTATGAATGTTTGCGTAACAATAGATCAATTCAAACTAACACCAAGTACATAATAAATCTAAATACAAAGTAAATGCCTCGACCCAACATAATGTAAAGAAATTTGGGTTTATGTCCTTACAACTGTTTCAAATAAAATAACTAACTCTGGCAGAAAAGCACATATGCTAGAATCAAATAATCTAAAAATTTATGAACGAAACAGACTGCGAGACTACTACAGCACAATCCATATATCCCTATATAGGAGAACTTGGGGGGAGAAACCATTTAAATTTGGGTCAGAGCCCTAGATGTTCAAGACTAACTTCATTAATTCAAGATGAAATAATAGAGTTGATACAAAATAAATATTCCCCCATTTGTCACTCGCATGATTTTAACACCTCACCCCTCATCTAAGTGTGATAAAAATCGCAACCCAATAAGTTCCAATTAATGACATGATAACGTGCCAAATTAATAAAAATGAATTTGTCGATAATTAAATGTTTAAGTGTATCGATTGTAATTAACTACAAATACCCATAATATCCTAGTTTTATAAGTCTCACGTCTAGGCATAAACATCTATTATGCATCACAAAGTAGGCTCTTGTCATTTATGTCCCCATTCTTAGACAATTAAATTTATCTCATTACAGTCTGGCAATTATTTATATATGTCCTTTGATATATTTGACACACAAAGGCATCTACCATTGGTGTCTAGTTCGTATTCTATCGACAAGTCTGGAGGAATCTCTTATCATAAGTGGACATCACAAAACACACATTAGTTGAGGGTGATCCCTACGCAGGATACTTGTTCACGATCCATACCCAGCGGTGACACAGGTTGGGTCAGCATCAACACATTCCTCTCATAAATAGTGCCTCCATGTAGTATCTATATGACCTAGACAATCGTCAAGCCCGCCTGTGTTTACATGTGGTACCCGGTTCGAACGTACGAACCCCCAAGCCGTTAGGACAGTCCACGAACATTGGTATGTCCACACAAATACATATAACTACATATTATTATCTCGTATAATATGTATAGGTAACTACTCTATAATTACCATAGAAAAGTCCCACATAAAGTCCACAATTATTCCATTTATCAATAATTTATTTTCTAGTGAATTATTAATTCCACTCTCTTGGATAATTACTTAACCATCTTGTTAAATGTAATTTTCCCAATTAAATAAGGGCACCTTTTCATTTTTAATATATTCCCTATTGGCCCATACACGTTCCTACCAACTCGCTTGGACTCCTGAAATTACCCTTAACCAAATTCTAAGCCTAACTCACTCAGCCCCCAGGACTGAATCGATTTGGTTCATGGTCGAATCCATTCGCTGCCAAACCAAATCAATTCGCTCCATGGCCGAATCGATTTGATTTTATGCAAAAGCCCATATTTTCTTGTTTGTTTTAGTAAGGGATTCTTTAATTTCCTTCCAAATTCACTTCTAAGGTTTATACTTCTTAATAGTTATGTATTTTATTCCCTACAACTTAATTAGTCCACTTACAATCATTAATTACATGATTCAATTCTAATTTCATGCCCAATTTTCCCAGAATGTATGAACATTAAATACATATTTCAACTCAAATTTCATTCCAAATTCCAACCCTATTTAATTCATGATATGTGGCATCTATCATGGAGTTTACATCAGGATTTCAATCCATATACCAACAATAATATCCTCTACATCATCTAGTCAAGATGTCCCCACTTAACTATCAAGAACCCTGAGGGTTCTAACCCCAATTTCAAGATATCGGTATACCTAAATTTATGGGGCTTATTCTATATTAAATTCAACCCTCTACATGCATAGAATATTTATTCATCATCAAATCATTCATATCAAACCTAAATTTCAGAAATTTTAAGGGTCATTATAATGCATCAAGAAAATACAGGGAAAACTTTAATTAAGTAAGAGGATTATTGCCTTAGAAATTCGTGGAAGACAACCCCTTTGATTTCTTCTTGATTCCTTGTCCTTTTTTCCTATTTTGGTTCTTCTCCTTTCCTCTCCCGTTAACAGTTGTGTTTAGGTCATTTCTGAATAGTAGTGGGGAAGTGGTTTACCCCCACTTAAACACTAATAAGTCCTAATCCCGAGTAGGGCTTAAAACCCAACTTTTGGACCCCCAAATAGACCCGAATTCATATCCCAACTAGTCCAAAAGCTCTCCAACCTATATATTTTAGATCTGGGACTATTTCTAAAGGTCTAAAACACATAAACGAGCCCATTTGTGCCCCGAAATATATCCCGAATTATTTTATGTTAATATTGGGTGCTTTTAAATTGTGTCATATTAATTTGAATTTTTTTTTCAATACATGCGATGCTATAGCAATACACATAGATACACGCAGAAAATTAATCACATAAAAATATGACTTAGCAACAAATTACACCTTTGCAATTATTAAATTAAGTTTCCAATTGAGTCCAATTTCCACAAAATTTTATTTATCAAAAAACCTTATTATTATTATTATTATTATTATTATTATTATTATTATTATTATTATTATTATTATTATTATTATTATTATTATTATTATTATTATTATTATTATTATTATTATTATTATTATTATTTATTTTAGAAAAATTATGGGGAATTATAGAAAGCTTGAGTGTTTTGTATCCCAAGGCCATTATAGTCCTTATTTAGTGGATTTCACACGCACCCACATAGTGGAGTAGACCAAGATTGGTTGAACCACTTATATTCTGCGTTATCTCCCTCTTTGCCTCACCCCCTTCTTATAAATTTATTAATATTCTAGCTTGTGAATATTCGTTCTTGTGTTGCAATGTTATGTTCTTGATGCACGTTACACCATTGCATGGTAGTATTACTACTTTTGTAATTTCTCTTGTTATTATATGTTCACATATTTCGGGGAGATTTAGTTCATGGGGGATAAATAGTTTTATGCATTCTTACTTCGTTTAGATTTAAACAAAAATGAGGAAAAACAGTGTCTTTCCTTTCATGATTATGATATCTTTATCTTAGTAGGAGATATCTTACCTAGGTTGAGATTGTTGGACATAGTTTGAATTTATTCAGATGCTAATTTTATACATGTTATATTTTCTTTGCACTTGAAGGTGTTTTAAGTGTGTAGTTTTACAACATAAGATAAAGCTTCAAGCGAGCAAAGCTACTTAGCATATGTGTTTGTTGATCATCTGTACTTTTTTCTTTTCAGGTTGAATCTTTTAAAGTGTTTTCTGACCCACGGGGTTTTTACTTTGGTTTTTTGTCCCGGAATAGCCAAAAGAGGAGATTTAAAAGGGAAAATTCCCAACCGATTCAATTTATTTGTAATTGGCATAATTTCAGGAAAAATTTGAGTTATAAGTTAGACTTTGTATTGTCGATCTTGTAAAACTGTTGAAGACGTAGCGAAAAAGCTTCAAAGATGGATACTCATCATATCGTGTTTCATGCCAAGTTTGTCCTCACATTTTTTTAGGATCTTACAGGTAGGGACGCATTAGATTATGATCCTTTGAAATTTATTTTGGGTGATTATTTTTTAAACAAAATCATTTGGAACTGTTTTTAAATAATTTTTAGAAAAAAAAATTTATTTCTTAGTTCGTTAGCACGAGATACAGACTTCATTAGAATGAAATGAGAATTTCGTTCAAACAAGTTTGAGATCTCGCTGGAACAAGCTTAGGATATTAGAACGAACATCTATTGAACTTCAAACGGGAAATTTTTGTCAAATAGAAGGTCACCATTTGGAAGCTCATGGGAAGGTCGTTTGAACCACAATGCATGTTCGTTCGAACGAGACGGGTCATGATTTGAACAAAATATGAATTTTGTTCGAATGAGAACTATGTTTTCATTTGGACGAACTTGTCGCCTCGAATTTCTTAGTTTAATATAAAGAGGCGTGATGGACTCAAATTTTGAAGAACATTTGGCAAAGAAGAATTGCCATTTTTTTTACTAAATTTCAAAACCATTATTTCACCCAAAAGAGTTTAAATATCCATATTTCAATATTCTTATGCTTTGAGATCTTTTTGTTGGGCACAAAGTCTATTTATAATCATCTGGAGAGAGAAGGTTTCGTGTGGTGGTCATTAAATTTATGGTTTCATGTGTTGTGATAAAGAAATGATAATTCCATTTTCCTATTTCGTAGATACTTTTTGAGCCTCATCGGTGGATACCCGGGCACGTGTGGATTCACATGTTGTGGCTGTTTGTGTGGGTGGACTCCTACGTTGCAATGTGAAGGAGAGGTTGAAGATAGAAGAACATTAAAGCTTCCTAGGGAGACGAGTCGTTGAATAAGACCACCGTCTAGTCTTTGTAAAACCTTATCATGGTGAACTGTTTGGCTGGGTCATCCGAGGTTTTTCCTATTGTGGGTTTTCCTCGTACATTGGCGTGTGGTGATGCTTTACTTATTTAATATTTTTATCACTTAGATTCATGTTTTAGGTTAAAAAAGATAAAATTGGGTAACTCGTTTTTTCATAATAAACGGTTTAATTGGTGAAAAGGCTTTTATTGCATTAACTTATTTAAAGTTTTTTTTCCTTAAATTTGAAAAATAAGAAAATCTTTTTGTTTGCAAGATCATCCTTACATTGCGTATCAGGACTTTTTAGAACCCGAGAGTAAATCCTTCAACTTTCATAGTGCTTTAAATACCCTTTTCAATTGTCCAAATCGTGCATGACTTGGCCTCATGGTTCGCACGTCCTTAACTATTTTCTTCGAAACCCCGTCTTAGAGACCATCAGTCTCTTTTGAGCCGATTTTGACATTGGTCAACTCCCAAATATGTTCGTAGCTCATTTCACTTCCATAGGGCCGCCACATACCATTTCCAACTATCAATACCATGCATGAATTAGACCTACAGTTCGCTCGTACTTCGCTTTTTAATGTAAGAACCCTATCCTAAAGGCCACCACACGCTTCTGAGCTCCGTTTAACTTTGTTCAACTTTCAAACCTCGGAATATCTCTTTCACTTTCATAAGGCTTTTAATACCCCTTCCAACGGTCAATTCCATGCATGAATCGACCGTACGGTTCGTGCGTACTTTCCTTTTTACTCCATGAACCCCATCCTAGACGCTATCAAGCATTTTCAGCACCGTTTGAATTTCGTTAACTCTCAGACCCGAAAGTGGCCCAACAGATTTTTATATGGATTTGAATACGTTTTTCAACGGTTTTGTTTGTGCGCGATTCGGACTTACTATTCGCATTTTCTGCATGTTTTTTAGAAAAAATCTTTTTTGGACTGCCTATAGGCCACCCCAGACCCTCTGCCTATCGTTAGAGGGGTACTTTACTTCATCAACAAGCTAGGGGTATGCCGATCGGCATACCAGGGCCTATGCCAATCGACATAGACCCTGACCCTATATTTTTCTATTTAAGGAAGTCATGGCCTAATTCGTAAGAACCCTTTTCTGAAAATTAAAACAACCTCTACCTCGAAATTAGTGCATCGCCATTATAAAATTTCATGTTCTAAAAATTCTCTCAACTTTTCTTACATCGCATTGACCTCACTTTTTGCCACCCAATTTTACCATTACTCCACCACCACTCAATCACCATAAAAATTAGCCTGCTTTACGTCAAAATCATAGCAAAGTTCTATATGAGGTCTACTTCAATCTTTTTACATATTATTTAACTAGTGTCATTTATTATTTTTTTCTTCGCTCTTGGAATATTTTTACTTTATTTCATTTTATCACTCCAATTAATCCATTTTTTTATTATTTATATGCAAAAAACATAATTTTATAAACCAAAAATGCTAAAAGAGGGTTCACCTTTAAACCCTAAAGTATATTTTCCATTTTTCACACTCCCAACACTTGTGAACATTTTTAAATGAACTTAGAGAATTTGAAGTTTTGGGTTCATGGGTTAAGCCCCACCCTTGCGTGTTGTCAAACTACATGGACTTTGTTGCCTTTTTTGGCCTATCTAGGCATCCCTAGTCATCCTCTATATTCCAGTCCAATTTTCTTATTTATTTACTTTACTAGTTCTAATATTTAGAATTATTATGCGTATATACATAAATAAGTACTAGTAAATCATGATCCGTTGGTTAATCATGTCATACTTTCATATTCTTTTATTATGTTTCTTTTGTAGACTTTCGTTAGACACACATATTTATTTCACCATGGCGGATTTGTGTCCGATATATCGCACCTATCATTGTCCCTTTTGATTATCATATTTTTAGCGCCCTCCTCATACATACATATTCCATTCTTCGCGCACTGCACACATTTTGGCTACCTTGTCAGATTATTTTCTTTCTTTTTATACTCCTCGGAATGAATCATTTCCGTCCTTCTCATGATGTTTATATGACGATTTATTTTTCTAACTTATTTTCACATCACACACATTATACACATGAATTATATTTTGGAGAAAATGAGAATATTATCCTAGCTTATGAGATACTAATAGGGAAGAATGGGTGCCTAACACCTATCCGTTCGATAACTTAGTCGCTGGACCCTCAATTTTTTTGATTTGGTATGCATCAATTTGTCTTTGATGACATTTCTATGAGAACTACTACATCTTTTGCCTACTTTGAGTAAAATAGGCTCGTGACTCCATGTTCTACCTTTTCATCATCATTTAATGAAGGACAATTTATATATGTGGGAGCCCGCAAAGATTTCTTAAGACCCGCACATGCCAAAATTCTCTTATTTCGGGGCGAATCCGTATCGGAGAAATCCCAGATGGCCAGTGGAATAATAGAATTATTTCTTTTTCTAATTACATCTCAAAATCCCAATTGCAGGAATCCTAATACAAAACTAGTTGTAAAATTAATAAATAAATAAAGACACAAACCACTTGACTAGAATGACCTCAAATAATTTCCAGAACTTTTTCGCATTCGTCTGCCGAAAATGTCTTCTCCTAGAACGTTCCACATATCAACCCTGACTATCCATTGGTTACTCAACATATCCTCGACTATTATATGTGGAAATATTTTGTGGTGATGGAATGGATTTGGTAAATACTAAAGTGAATTAAAATAGAGAAAATATCTAATGTTAGTGTCAGTGATAAAATTTAGAGAGAAGGACAAAAAATATATGAAGAATAATAGGCATGAACAGGAATAGATCATAGTAATGGATCCTCTTAAAATATGAGCGTTAGTGGCTCATAATGAAATATCTTTTACATGATATTTGCTCAAGTTACGAGGGAATTTTATGAAAGTAGAGGAATTGGCAATTATATAGTTAAGGAAGCGAAGATACACACACACATACACACACACACACACACACACACACACACAAAATGGGTGCCACATCGTGTTATTGGGCCGTGATAAGCCAGACACGACCGGAACAAGATTTATCTAACACGAAAACGACACAATCCAATATTATATTTTTTTTAATTAAAACGAACACGACCAACCTAAAAACATGAGAGACGTGTTTAACAATCTTTTTTTAAACTTAAATAGACAAGAAACATAAAAAAATGACACAAGTACATAATTGTCAACCCTCGCGCTAATTAAATTCTCATTCAGGTGATTACATTCAAATACATATTAAAAATTTGAAACTCAATCAACGGATGCCCTTCGATTTCTTATAAGATCCCTTAGTGCACTGTAAAATTAACATTCTACTGATCCGAAAAATGGGTTCACCGTAGTTTTTGAAATATTAGCAGGCCAGAGCTAGAAGACTCTTAGACCAGATTCGGTCCCAACTTTATAAGTGAGTTACGAGTAGATTTATAATATGTTAATAGTTGTGAGACTTGCAACTATTTTTGATGTGGGACTCCAATAATGTATATAACAAAGCATTTTGGTCTCTAAGGTAATATATACCTACTGGTAGGAAATGTTTTGACGTGGGTCCTTTACCTATTCCTATATTTGTTTTTTGCAAAACTAAATCTTTGTATAACTAATTACATAAAATTTTATAAACTCATATATATACTTAAATACACGTTGACTTTATAACAAGTTGGAGTGCAGGATGCATCCTTTATAACAAGAGGAAGGTTATAATATGTTATTCAAGTGCTTTTAAGAATGAAAACTTTTTTTGTACATTAAATTATTTTGTCCTCAAATTAAAAATATACTAAACTCATATATAATTGTGTTTTAAATAATCTATTTACTCTTATACATATTTTAATACATAATTGAAATGTTTAAGTGGTGTAGTAAAATTACACTAAGCTCCTATATAATTGAAGCTAAATACATTTTTTTACTACATGGATTATTACACTCTCTTAAAAAATCTTGTATTATATAGTCCGACGTACTTTTAAAATAATAAGGGTGCACATTTTTTTACTACATGATTAATTTCATGCCGTATTGTGCTGTGTTTTCGTGTGCTTTCCAATATTGTCACCCCTAATAGACATGTTGCATTAAACAATGTAGAGAGAGAAAATAGAAAGTTTAAAGATTTGGAAGAGGAAACATAGCAAATGTCTGCTATAAGACCCATTTAGAACACGAAAAAACTAGGTGGAATTTGATTCCTTCTAACAATTATGGTAATGTGTAACATTACTATGTTTGGTGTGAGGTTAGGTTACAAGAGAATGTGACCACAATGGAATTAGATTACCTTCTTGGTGGAAAAAAGGTGGAATCAAAATTCATCCAATAGGTGGGATTCTTACGTTCCCATGGAAATCCTTACAATAATTTCAGTGAAGACAAAGATGCTTATAAAATATTAAATTATCAAAATTATCCATAAATTCTAAATATTATTTTGAGAAGAAAATTTTATTATGTGAGATTCTATTAATAGCTTGAAAGTCCTACAAATTTTCTTTTGGCATTTTTCCCTCATGTAATAACTAGTTATATTAACATACACTATAATGCATAAAGATATACCATAAATTATTAAACTTAGTAAATATTTGAATATATTTATGTAGAAAACAATTTTTTGTTCATAGATTTAAAAATAATGAATCATATTATTTTGTTTTATAACATTATCAAATAAGATTAATTATATATATATATATATATATATATATATATATATATATATATAATGCTCCTGTGCGGACTAGTCCACATTATAGGAATACGGACCTTACATGTATCACTTAACGGTGCGCCTAGAAATTATCGCCTAAATTATAGGCACACTCTCTCTCCCTTTTCTGGGCTCACCGCCAAGTGACACATGTCTGGTAAGCATTCTTAAAATGCGGACTAGTCCGCACAAGAGTAGGACTATATATATATATATATATATATATATATATATATATATATATATAGAGAGAGAGAGAGAGAGAGAGAGAGCTCCAACATCCCTCCTAGAATATACCCTTTTTTTTAAAATAGTTCAAAATATCATTTTGAGATGATATTTTTTATATGGGCTCATGATATTTCAATGTGCACCAATAAAAAAATCAATTGAAAATAATGGTTTTTGTTATTTTTAAAAAATGGGTCAAAAAACTGTGAGTTTTTATCCTTTAAAACTGTCATTTTTTTTACCTATTTTTTAAAAATATCAAAACACATTGTTTTGATCTCAATATTTTTACAGGGGCAAATTAAAATATCATATTGAAATATCATGAACTCATGAAAAATATTAACTCAAAATTATTTTTTTTACTATGTTAAAAAAATAGGTATGTTGTTAGGTATGTTGGAGAGCCTCTCTCTCTCTCTCTCTATATATATATATATATCAATGTTCTAAAAAACGCGGGACGTGATCGAGGCGTGGAGGCCAAGCCTTAAGCCTTAGAAGCCTAGGCGGGCCTTAGGCGTGAAAAGGCGTTTAGGCCTTTTTAATATATTTTAATATTTTTTAACCATAACAAGGCTAGTAAAATAATAAAATTGTACATATCATACAAATATGTCTGAATAAGTGCAAATTAAAATACTAATTGATTATTTTGGATGAGATAATGGTCCGATTTGTAAAAAAATCTTTAAAAGGCGATATCATTTCACTAAAGCATTGTTGTTTTTAGAGAGAAAGTGCGCCTTCAAGGTTTTACCAAGCATAAGGCGTCAAAAGCTTAAGGCGGGGCGTTTCTCCCACGCCTCAAGCCTAGGCGGACCCTAGACGATTTTTTTAGAACAGTGATATATATATATATATATATATATATATATATATATATATATATATATATATATATATATATATATGTGCGTGTGTGTGTGTGTGTGTGTGTGTGTGTAACTAAAGGATATTATTGTTATATACTATGCATTGTCATGTCACTTTCCATACATGAATCAAACACTACATTTAGATTCACGATTTTAATCCATTGGTTAACCAAGCAGGGGAAGGGATTTGAAATTATGGTAAAAGATTTCTAGGCAATTACTTTCCCGGCGATAACAATCCTTCCAAAATATTATCGCGTACCGAATGGTGCCTAGGATTCTATTGAAAATACTTGAGAAGTTAGTCTTTGAGGCAGAAATAATTAGACACACGTGGCAACGTAGTATGTGAAGAGAAGAAACATGGATTGGGATAACTTGAGGAGAGATAGAGTGTAAGGGAACTCAGTTGTAAATCGGAGAGAGAATAAGAAGGATAAGAATTGGGAAAATTATGACTTTCACGTGTTACTATGGGAGAATGATCTACAAATTTATTTATATACTAAAGATATACGAATGTAAATGTATGTTCTTATATATGTATTAGTAGTAAACCCCGCGCATATAGCCTTTGTTATAATGTATATGTGGTATAAATTAAAATATTTTTATGCAAACTAATAATGTCATTAGTATGAAACAAAAAAAAACATCAAATTTCAAAAGAAACTAAAAACTTGGAATAACATTTTGTATGAACTATTGCGCTTAAAAATTATAAACAAAAGAGAAAACTTCAATTACTAATACAATTGCATTGATCATTAAACTTTAAAGAATAAATGCTTGGCATATATTTTAAACAATAGATGCTTGGCTCAATAAAATACAAAAATGCTCAATGAATATTTCAAATCACAACAAACACTCTCTCCGAAAAAATGCTTTGCCTCCTTTGGTTGAAGTTCTTTAGGGTTGGTTTCCAATGAAGAAGGAAGTCTAATGTTGATTTATTGATTAAAATACATATATAATGTAATATAATTACTCTAAATATTTTATTAGACAGAAATGCGGAAAAGAAATATTGGAGTATATGTGTAAAACATATATTGATGTAGTCCATACACTTTCATGGTGTAAATTGAAAATTGTTTTTTGGTACATTGAATATCAAATATATAAGCTACATTGTTCAATGTTAAGATGCAACTATGTTATATGTTAGATAAAATTGTCAAAAAATAATCTTTATATATAGATAAACTCAATATATTTTCATAGTTACAATTCAAATTATAATCCCGAAAAGTTTCAATAATATCAGTATGTATTCAAAATACCCTTAAAATATGTTGCAATTACAGTTCATATTACCTATACGTAAGATTTTAAAATGAAAGTAGGAAGTTTATATATAAGCATTCCTCTTACAATCTTTTTAAATTACAATTTACTATATTTCATAAATGACATGATTATAGAGAACCCATTTGTCCAAGGTAAATCAATTTTTTCTCCGAGTGACTACTCATATTCTTGTGGGTCACTGCCAATCTTAAAGGTCTAAAAATCATATTCTTCAGTCCATCGAAATATGATCTTAAAAGTCAACAATTTCATCAATTACTAATTGTCCACATCAGAAAAGCATATAAACGTACAAATAGTTGAATAAATGATTTATAAAATTGTATAAACAATACATAAAAAAGTAAACCTTAAGGACATATAAATATGTATATATGAAAATATAATAGATGAGTGGAGAAACCACTCGAATTCGTTAAAGACTGTTAGAAATCTTTATAGAGAAATTAGTGTAGAAAAAGGTAAGAGATGTTTTCAGTATCTATTCCGGATGTACTTGTCCCTATCTCTCCATGTCTATATGTTCATATGTTGCATTTGTTTTTTCATCTCAATCTGAAATTACATTCAGACATCAAATATAACTCTACATTTGAACCTCTTAATTATTCAGATAAAAATATAGTCGCTAACATCTTAAAAATAAAAACAATATTTATTACTTCTTATGTCTAAATGATTTTGATTTATATTTAATAGGTAAAATCAAACACAACTTGAGAGAGAGAGTGTGAGAGTGTGGTGGTCAGCTCTTGAAAATCCGATTATATAATGTTATTATGTACACAATTATATTTGGGTTTATTTACATGGTATGTCGCTAACGTCACAATATATTTTATTTACATATGGTGTATTCTCCGTTTTTAGTCCATTAAAGTTATTGTTATTAAATAAAAAATATTTTTTTGAAAAATCACTAAAAAATGATTAATAAAATTTATAAATAAAAAACAAGAAAAAATAAATATAAAAATAATTACAAACAACATGTATATATTTAGACAAGGTAGAATATACTATCAATAAATCCAAATTTGAAACAAAAGTAATCAATCCATTAATAATACGGTCCAGTTTACAATACGAAAACTATATGGACTTGGTAATAACCGATCACCCACTAAGGAACATAAATGCCAAAACATAAACCATAACTTGAACCACAAAAGTATAATTCAACCCAGTAACTCAAAAAGTGAAAAGCAAATCAAACCAATACTTCAACACAATCATGACCCTTAACACCACCATATTGTTCTCCTTAATGGGCAGGAGTTTCTTTTTCCTTCTCTTCCTTAGTCTTGGGGTGGTATCCACGCAGCTTCTCCTTGCTCTTTTCAAGAAATCCTTTTTTCTTATTTCCCTCGCCATCCGAGATTCGACACTCTGCCGGTGGTGGTACAACAACCTCATCGGTTTTCTTATGTCCGAGAAGTTTCTCTTTAATCTTGTCTAGGAAACCCTTCTTTTCTTCGGGCTCGACATGGGTTTTTTCATTGTCGTCGCATTTAATTATCGGCACGCTTGTGTCCTCTCCGTGTTTCTCGATTTTCTTCTCTTCGAATTTTTCCTTGAGTTCCTTCTTTTTCTTCCTCTTGATCTTCTCTCCTCCCTCTTCTACTTCCTCTTCACTCGACTGCATATTTTAAAAACATAAATCAATGAGAAAAGAAGAAAAACAACTAAAAAAAAAAGAACTTATATTATAGGTATAGAAGCAATCTTTTTTAACATCATTACATATAAAGGCTTACATATTCTTATAAATTTTACAAATTTCACATTGCAAATGATATAAATATTGAGTCGTATTTAGAGATGACCCTTTGAAAGATTAATAACTAGAGTACATTTGGCCTATGCTAAAGATATTATATTGTATTAGTTAATCATTTGAAACTCATTCATGGTAACAATCACATGATTGTGATCATCGTACATTTGGCCAATGCTAAACATATTAGCTTTCAAGCCATCCACAAAACCAATATTGTCTAGTGTAGGAAATATGGTAAAACATTTTGAACCCTTCATTACACGCTGGTTTTTATCCCATCCCAAAAATTAATTGTGTTGGCTTTGTTCCTAATGAAATTCTAAAACCATGGCTTACCACCAGTCATATTCCTTGAACACCTGCTATCAAAATACCTATTTAATGGAAAAATATCCCAAACCGGGGGGGGGGGGGGGGGGGGGGGGAGGATGGGGATGGATTGAATTGGGATTTTGGTATTGAGTTAACTTTTTATAAATTCAAAATATTTTCCTCTTTTCACAAATCATTTTATGTCAGAAGATAAAAAGATTTTCTCATTGTTTTGTTTTATTAGCCACTCACCTTCGAACAATATAAATTGTCATCACACATATGAAGTAAATCAAGAATGTAAAGATAGTAAGGGAATATAAATGGACCCAAGCATTTTTATCATTTGTCATCCTGCTTTAATCCACCACGCAATAGGGCACTTCAGGAAGCTCCACTAACTTCTGGTTCATTGGCGGTGAGAACCAACCCCTTATAAACAGGGACGAAGTTGTGTTGGGACTAGTGGGGACTTGTGCCCCCACATTTTGTTTTTTTTTTTGGAAAAAATAGAAAAATATGTATATAAAAATATATGGGGTAAAAGTTTTTCAAACCAAATCTACTAAAACATCAGCAGCAAAACTATCCATGCACAACATAGAGCAAATTGATAAATCTATATACATAGAAAGAGATATGAATAAAAACTTACAGAGCTGCTATCAGATCGGAGAAGTATCTCTAGCAAAGAGGGTTTTTTCTCTTGACGCTTTTTCTCAAGATCTGTGCTCTGAACTTCCTCCTTGTGCCCGTGGGTATGTGCTTCTTCTGCCATTCTAATGTGATGGTTTGAGAGAGGTTGTGAGGGGAAATGGGGTTTTATAGGAGAAATACCACACGGAAATAAAAAATACCAAAGGACAGGTAAGTCAAGGGTTTTGAAAGTGCAGGGTTTACAATATCTCGACATATCCGAAACACAAATAAAAATAGAATACAAACCATCGATTTGTATTCTCGGTCCCTTAATCTTCAGATTTAACGCTAAATAAATTAAATTATATATTTGTTTCCACAAAAATATGCTTTTTGCGTATACCTGAGTATAAAAAAAGGGATGGTTTATTTTAAGGGACATATACCAAATAAACCCTCAAATTTTTTTCCACACACATTTAGTGCTAGCATTTTTATTTTGCATTAAAAAGTCCTTTGCCACCCTGGGGCGAACCCTTTGGTACAAAATAAAAGCCTTAGACTAAATGTGCATTAAAAAATGTTTGAAGGACTTTTTGATATTTGATCCTTATTTTAACCACTTAAATTTTATTTAATCAGTGAAATTTTAATATACCTCTATTGTTCGGTTGAGTTCTTATTTATCCAACGTACTTTATCGGGAGGTTTAAATAAAAAAAATAAAATATACCTTAAATACACATACAAATACTGTTAACGATTTTTCTTCTCTTCTGTTTTTATATGTATTCATTATTGATAATTTTCACTTTTTCAACAAATTTGCGCTTTTTATTTTTTTTTCATATTTGATACTAGTGCGTAAACATTAATTTTTTGAATACTAGAACTTTGTTTTTAAAAATTTAATGGTTATATTTTTCATCATTTGCCATAATTATTTTGTAGCATGTTTATTATAAATATATTTTTCTCGTTATTTTAATTTTTTTCCCGTCTATTGTACGTGTATTACATAATGGAAAACAAAATAAAAAAAGGTGGAGCGAAGATAAATTTACTAAAGAGATTTAAAGACAAGTTTCTACAATCAAACATACAAGAAGCCAGGGGCGGATCCATATGGAAAGAAGGTGGGGCAAGTGCCCGACCCTAAATCTCAAATTCAAAATTTTACCCCGAGAAAATTGTAAATTTAGACTTGTGCCCACCCAAAAAAAGGAAAAAAATCAAAATTTTACCCCTAAAAAATTTGTAACCCCCAAAAAAATTTCGGGGCCTTCCGCCCCCGAACCCCTGACAATGGTTTGTGCCCCACCCGAAATAAATTTATGGATTTGCCTCTGCTTGTGCATGCCCATAAAAGTGCTCATGCATATGCAGGCCCCTCCTGAGTGCAATCCTATATGATGAGAACTTTCAAGACGCACCTATAGATCAGGCTCATTCGATCAGTGGTGAATCCAGGATTTTTGGTCAATCGGGGCCAAAGTTTCTAGTCGTGCCGGGGGTTCGGGGGCGGGATCCCCCGAGATGAATTTTTTTGGGATTATTTCGAGTTTTATACAACTTATAGTTCATCCAAATTGACTACAAATTATATGTTTCGAGTTTTTTTTGGGCATATATGTTTGGGACACAAATTACAGAAATTTGACAAGGGTCAGATTATAGAAATACGGGTATATATTTGGTGGGACTACAAAAAATCGTACATACAAATTATAATTTGACAAGGATCTTTACCTTCGTTTTAGATTTTTAATTAATAACAATCTTACAACCTTATTTTTTTTAATATAATTAGAGTTATAACTCAATGTTTCAAATTTTACCAAAAGATCTTATATTTTTTTTTCCAAAAATTGAACCGGGGCCAAGCCCCCCCTCTGTCCCCATGTGCATCCGCCCCTGCATTGTTTCATTCTTTTGGTTTCTTTCTTCTTATACCAATAAGGTTAATAATCAATATTTAATGGCTAAAAAATTGTTTCATTTAATGTTTAGTTCAATTTTTTTTTCAAAAATAATATTTAATATTTGTAGTGACATTATTATACATATAGTGTTTGACACATAATTAACTGTACTATTTATGAGTGGATGTCATGGTAGGAACTAAGCATTATTTATAAAAATATATTAGACTAAAAATTAAAGAAATTATTGACATTTTTTTAAATGACCCTTATTTTTTAGGATCAATTATCAAAAAGTCTCTTGAACATTTTTTAATACACGTTTAGTCAAAGTCGTTTTATTTTGTTCCAAAAAGTCCCACACCACATAAAAACACAAAAGACTCCTATTTTTTGTTTAACCCATTTAGTCCATCAAACTCTCATTTAGCCAATATTCTCTTATTTTTAAAGGACCGTGCTAACGGCACCTCCTCCCCACCTCCCACACCCACCACCCACCACCACACCTCCACTGTTGGAGCTCCGACAGTGGGGGGTGGAGGGAGGTGGGTAAATGGGTTTGTGTGTGTCATTGTTTTAATTTTTTTTATATGGTGAGGAACTTTTTGGAAAAAAATAAAAAGATTTGAACTAAACGTGTATTAAAAAATGTTCGAGGAACTATTTGATATATGCCTCTATTTTTTTATTGTTATAGAAAAAAGCAAATACTAAATATTTTATTTTAAACAATATTAAATATAAGGTATGTTATTTAAAAAATCGTATTTACTAAATAGCACAAAGAAATCTCTCTCTCTCACTCACACACACACACACAAAATAAATATAAGGTATATATTCTCTAAAAAAGGTTTACTTTTGGTTGAAAATCAACTACTTTTTTACCTTACAAATAAATCAGTAAACAATCATATGGAACATTCTCGACTATTAGAGAGAGAAAGAGAGAGAGTTAATTTTTAATTAAATTCATGATTTGATAAAACAGTAAAACAAAGCCCAAATGACAACTACAACTTAATTTAAATATAAGGTATACATTAAGAAAAAAGTTATTTTTAGTTGAAAATCAATTACTTTTTCACCATACAAATAAATTGGTAAACAGTCATATCGAACATTCTTGACTACTAGAGAGAGTTATTTTTTAATTAAATTCATGAATTGATAAAACAGTAAAACAAAGCCCAAATGACAACTCCAACTTAATTTTGTGTTTTACTAAAACCACTCTTATAAAAAGTAACACCACTTTTACCATCTTTTTGTTCCATGTGAGATGATGAACATGATGAGAAAACTATCTAAACTGAACGTGAGAGCTTCAAAAGATACAGAAAGTTCAATCACTGAAGAATATGTCATTTATGTTTTTCTAATTGTGTAACCATAGATTATGCAATAACAAGATACTTTAGACTTGTCTTATTAACACATATTAGAAAAAAATAGCTACTTAGTTAGTGTTTTTTTTTTCGTCTTTCAATGAAACATAGTTAGGTTACATTCTTGAAAAACTGTTTCATTTATTGTTTAGTCC
Source organism: Sambucus nigra (assembly GCA_949130495.1). Lineage (NCBI taxonomy): Eukaryota > Viridiplantae > Streptophyta > Magnoliopsida > Dipsacales > Adoxaceae > Sambucus > Sambucus nigra. The sequence goes on from CASBWL010000118.1 coordinate 204,339, forward strand.
AATATTTATATAAAAAAATGTTTAGTCCCCATAGGGACATTATTACACGCATGTTAATGTCACTATCAGGGACTTAATATTATTCTTTAAAATATGTTAGATTGAAACTGAATTATATAATTAATTTTTGGTTTCTTGTAAACAGCCCCTTATTTTTATTCTTTTATGGAAAAAGTATATACACTACAAAATAATTTGTTTTTAAACTATATTAAATATTATGTATATAATTTAAAAAAAATGATATTTACTAAATATTTTTAAAAAATCTCTCTCTCTCTCTCTCTCTCTCTCTCTCTCTCTCTTCCCCTTCTTGCGCACGTGTGCGAAATATGAATTTCTTTTCCCAAAGTTCAAACTTTCTGGGATTATGGATGAACTTTATGGTATTTGTTTATTAAACATAATCAGATTTGGTGGTAATGACTAGTATTTAACTACTTTGGAAAGTATATTCTCTACAAAAATGGTTACTTTTCGCTTAAAATCAGCAACTTTTACATTACGAACAAACTGGTAAACAATCATAACAAACATTCTTGACTATTAGAGAGTTTTTTATAAATTGATCAAAAAGTAAACAAAGCGAAAATGACAACTCCATCTAAATTATTTTTTGATTTATTATTTTGGTTCTTAAACTATTTTCTTGTATTTAAATTTTATTAAATTTAGTTTGTATTCATTTTTATTAAATTAATTTTGTTTTTACATTTTTTGAATTTCATGATTTATTTAATATTTTAAAGGTTTATTATTCATATATTCTTCATGGGTTTAACAAATATTAAGACACCCTCTTATATAAAATTATTTTTGATTGTATGGAGATTAAAAAAGTTATTATACTATGCAATATAGCAATTAATCGATTGTGACTTCTTTTTAAAAATTGCAAAATTGTTTTTAGTATTTAAGGTTGTCAACTCTAACTGTGATACACGAAATCTTAAAATAACCAATACCGCGGTACCTAATTAAAAAGCAAAAAACAACTTTATATTTTAATTTTTATATGTTCATCCATTCAATGATACAATGTAAGCGTGGAAAGTGCACTTGATATCTGTGGTGCATTTAATCAAGAATGGTCTTGCAAATAAAAATTCTAATTTTTTTATAATTTTTTTCAATTTTTAAAAATCAAGCCTTTAAAGAAATTAACCAAACAAAAACTTATTCACAGATTTCAAATCGAGTTGCAGCGATAAACTAATTTAGCAAATTTTATTTTTTTAACCTAAAGCATGCATCTAGGTGACAACAAATAAAATAAATACACCAATCTCACAAGACGCCGATGTACGAGGAATATCAATAATGGAAAAAACCTCGGATGGCCCAGCCACACAATTCACTTGTATTTGCAAAACCTTATCATAGTAATCTATTTGTATTTGCAAAACCTTATCATAGTAATCTATTTGCAAAACCTTATCATATAATCTATTTGGATCGATCGTCCAAGGTTTTCCCATTTCATTGGCCTATAGTGGATGTTTTATTTATTTTATCTAATATCGCCTAGATGTATGTTTTTGGTTAAAAATATAAAATTGGGTAAATCGGGTATTCACAACAAACTGTTTAAAAGTGTTACACAAATTTTATTGGGTTTAATCTGTTAAAAGTTTTAGTCATTAAATTTGATTTTTTTTAAAATACACTTTTTGTTAGTTAGATCATCCTTTCCTGAGCTATCGAACCTTTTTAAATTGGTAACAGAGTTAGAATACTAAGTTGTGTTTAGATTTAGCATTGTTAGGCATGACTTTTTTGGTTTTAATGGTCTTAGATCCCTGATGTTTGAGGCATCAAACTATGCATACTGGAAACTGCGTATAAAATTAACACTTAAGGCTATAGATGATTAGGTATGGCATGCGATACTTACTGGCTGGTCCCCAACTACAACCTTAGTTAGAGAAAATAGGTTACCCAAACCCGTAAAGTCATGGCGTGAGGTTGAACATGGGTTACAAAGTTATAATTTACACAGTTTAAATGCTTTGTTTTGAACTGTTACCATGCAGGATTTCCACTGCATTATGACTTGTGTGATGTTTAAAGAAGTTTGTGACATACTCCAACTCACCCATGAATGAACTAGTGTTGTAAAGTCTTCTAAACTCCAAAACCTCATAACTCAGTTCGAAACAATTAAGATGTTGAACAGTGAAGCCTTCAATGAGTTCTACAGTAGATTATCCGATATAGTTAACTCATATTTTAACTTAGGAAAGAGAATACTGGATAACCGAGTAATGAAGAAAATCTTAAGGTATTTGTCTGAAAGATTTAATCAAATGTGATTGTTTTCAATTCCTTGGGTGCTTTAAATTCTAAAAAGTTTGAAGATCTTGTATGTGACCTACAAATTTGTGATCTTGACTTATTTTCCTGCAAAATGAATAAGAAGGAAAAGGGCATTGTTTTGAAAGACCGACAGGAAAAAACACAAGTTTTGAATGATTAATCTGACGTTAAGTCCAAAGATATGGCCTTGTTAGAAAATAAATTCAAGAAATTTCTCAAGTTTCAAAAGCAACCGAAAGATGCGAAAAAGTTTGAGATAACAAGATCAATCACTTCCCTAAAATTATAATGATAACTTTACGAGTGATAAATCGAAATGGCTTTATGGTTTGAGGTTTACGGCTATATCCTAGCTTAGTGCCCCACTAAAGTATGGAAGGGGCAAACAACCGAATGCTTATAATGTCATCCTTGGTGAGAGTAATTTGAAATAGGGAAGCAATTCTCCCTGGGTAGTCATGTGACCTTTGATGAGAAATCTTCCCATGAAGATATTTCTAGGCATGACATTTGCGAGGCCATCGTTTGTGCATCCCAAATGTGTGTTGGGGAATAGAGTGAAGAAAAGAGTGACGACGAAGAAGAGTAGTAGAAGAGTGAAATCCAAGTTTCCTTCCATGAGTTGTATGCAAAAATATTGAATGTGAATAAGGAAGACTTGAAGTTGGAAGCTAGGTTGAAAGAGCATGCCATAGGAAATAATGTGTGAATTTTAACACAGGATCTTAGGGTATATGAAGGGAGTTTTTAAGAGAAGATAGAGTATGTTGTGGGTGAGAGAGATAGCCTTTATGGATTGACGGAGGTTATAAAGAAGGATATGCTTGAGTTTGAGGAGTCTAGGCATTTATTAGAGTCTCGAATAGTTGATCTTGAAGAGATATTGATACTTCAATCGTGTAAAATTTGATTTGAGATCTAGGTACGAGAAGTTGGATAAGATGTTAGGAACCGTCCAAATAAAAGATGACAAGTGTGGAATTGGATTCGATATACAAATGCTTTTGATCACAAAGCCAAGACCATGCATTTGCGATAGGACAGGTCACCCTAGGCATTTTTGCTTGATCTTAAAAATTGTCATCAGAGGTCTTAGTCTAGATCCACCAAGGTTTCTAAAACCATATATCATCGTGTTACACATATGTGGGTTAGGAAATATAATTTGGAGGCTTTACATATTAGACTCATTGATTCTCATTTTCTTGCACATGATACATACCATGCTATATCTAATGCTTGATTGTTTTCACATGTTTACATACACAAACTTTTGTTCTTTATCATATATATATATATATATATATATATATGTTTGCTAGTTGTATGTTATTTGACTCTTTTGTATTTTTATTTAACATTTGTTGAGTCGTATTAAAAAATACAAAAAGATTTTGTTTGTCTTTTAAGTTTTTTTTTAATTGGTATATTTCATTTGAAATTTTTAATAAAAACGCAAAAACATTTATAGTTTTTTGTATTTTAGTTCACACATTTTGTGTGGCATATTGTTGTATTTGAATCCATTTCATTATGTACTTTCCATGTGACTAGGACATTTGGGTATGATTTTCAATACCTAGATTGTTCTTAGTCATGCTTGTATGGAGTTGTTTCGACTTTGATTCACATAATGGATTCATTTTTTATATGCCTCCACAAACACATATACGAGCTCTTCGAATTTTAACTTCACATATTATATTTGAGTTATGTGACATGTTCTCCAATTCCTCTTTCCATCTATATATTTTATGACTATGGGAGATTTGTGCAGGTAAGAAGCATTGCCCGTTAGATTTTTTTATTGAAAATATATGATGGTGTACGGGAAAGGGCTACGAAAGGAGAAAATTTCCTTTACAGGGTAGCCACCATTGGAAAGAACCTATATATAAAAAAATTAAAGGCAACATAAAAAAAAAAATCCAAGGCCAACGAGTTTAGTTTGATTGATTTTCGAAAATGATTACTTCAAAGGAATTGAGTGAAAAAAAATATGTTATATGTTTATCTTTTGAGCGTGCTATAGTTTAAGATCAATGGGTTTTCATAATGATTCCTGATATGCCTAAGTATGACCTTGTCTACACTCAAGACTAGCTTAGCTCGAGCCGACCTTACGAAATGTGCTCTCACAGAGAATATAATAACAGTTGTTTCGATCTCGTCCTTCCACTAGGACGAGACTTCATCAGACTCGTTATACGCTCATCTTGGCCTGATGCTAGTTATTCGAGACTCCACTTGGCAGTTAACAACATGTGATCTAATAGAACCTTAGAGGTCTCTTGCTCGGCCAGGCTGACACCTCACCTCAGTAGGGCACATCTGGCAAGGCATGTGGAATGGATGATGCATGGGAGAGTGCGTGTGGGCTGCGAACCTCATGTGGACACCATCCACCTCATGTGCGGAGAATATCTCTCAATCATTATTTACAAGCACAGATGATAGGTGACGGGATGACATTGTCCACTTGATATTGTACATGCCTCCTACATGCCTGGGGTGCGCATGGCACCACCCCAGCCATATAAATAACTAACTTCTCCTACCTTTAGAAGGATGGTTAATTCACAACCCTACTAAAACTATGATGAATTCACTCCATAGAGACAAAAAATGTAACAACCCCTATTTTCTCACGTAAAGGTTGGCCAGGCACGATACGTCGAAGATAGGTCTTGTTTGTCAATTCAAACCATTCTCAGCCCAAACGTCATATATATTATATTATTTTAAAGGCATGTATTTAACTTTATGAATGTTTCCATAACAATTGATAAATTCAAACCAACACTAAGTACATAATAAATCCGACTATAAAGTAAATTCCACAACCTAACATAAGAAATTCAGGCTTATGCCCTTACAACTGTCACAAATAAAATAACTAACTCTTGTAGAAAAGCACCTATGCTAGAGTCAAAGAATCTAAAAATTGATGAATGAAAGATACTGCGAGACTGCTACAACACAATCCATCTATCCATTTCTAGGAGAACTTGTGGGGAGCAAACATTTAAATTGAGGTAAGATCCTCAGATGTTCAAGAATTTACTTAATTAATTTAAAGATGAAATAATACAGTTGACGCAAAATAAATATTCCACCTTCATTACTCGCATGAGTTTAACACCTTACCCATCATCTAAGTGTGATATAAATCGCATCCCAATAAGTCTCAAATAATGACTCGGACAACGTGCCAAATTAATAATAATGAATTTTTTGATAATTAAATGTTAAGTGTACCGACTATAATTAAATGCCAATACCCATAATATCCTAGTTTTATAAGTCTCACGTCTAGGCATAAACATATATTATGCATCACAAAGTAGGGTCTTGTCATTTATGTCCACATTCTTAGATAAGTAAATTTATCTCATTACAGTCCTGTAATTATTTATATATGTCCTTTCATATATTTGACACACAAAGGCATTTTCCATTGGTGTCTAATTCGTACTCTATCGGCAAGTCTGGGGGAATCTCTTATCCTAAGCGGACAACAAAAAATACTCATAAGTTAGGGGAGGTCCTTACGCAGGATTCCTGTTCACGGCCCATACCTATCGGTGACAAAGGCTGGATCAGCGTCAACACCTAGCTCACATAAATAGCACCTCCATGTAGTACCTATATGACCTACATAATCCTCAAGCCAACCTATGATGATGTGTGGTACCCGGTCCTAACATACGAACCCCCAAGCCGATAGGACAGCTTACAAACATTGGTATGTCCACATAAATACACATAAGTACATATTATTATCTCGTATAATATGTATATGTAACTACTCTACAATTACCATATAAAAGTCTCACATGAAGTCCACATTTATTCCATTTATTAATAATTTACCTTCTAGTGAATTATTCATTCCACTCCCTAAGATAATTACTTAACCATCTTGTTAAATGTAATTTTCCCAAATAAATAGGGGCACCTTTTCATTTTCAATATATTACCTATTGACCCATACGCGGTCCTACCAACTCGCTTGGACTGCTGAAATTACCCTTAACCAAATCCTAGTCCCAAATCACCCATCTCCTAATACCAAATTGATTTGGTACATCACCTAATCGATTCATTACCAAACTGAATTGATTGGCTCCAAGGCCGAATCGATTCGATTTTATGCAGAAGCCCATATTTGTTTGTTTGTTTCAATATGTGATTCCTCAAGTTCCTTCGGAATTAACTTCTAAGGGTTTATACTTCTTAATAGTTATGTAATTGATTCCCTACAACTTAATTAGTCCACTTAGGATCATTAACTACATGATTCAATTCCAATTTCATGCATAATTTTCCCAAAATGTATGAACATTAAATACATATTTCAACTTAGATTTCATTATAAATTCCAACATTATTTAATTCATAAAATGGAGCATCTATCATGGGGTTTATATCAGGATTTTGGTCCATATACCGACAGTAATATCCTCTACATCAAATAGTTAAAACGTCCCCAAATAACTATCAAGAACATTAAGGCATCTAACCCCAATTTCAAGATTTTGATACCTAAATTTCTAGGACAAATTTTATATTAAATTTAGTCCTCTACATGCATAAAATATGTATTCATCATCATATCATTCATATCAAACCTAAATTCCAGAAAATTTAAGGGTCATTATAATGCATCAAGAAAATACATTGAAAACATAAATTAAGTATGAGAATTCTTGCCTTAGAAATTTGTGGAAGAAAGCCCATTTGATGTCTTCTTGATTCCTTACCCTTTTTCCATCTTTTTGTTATTCTTCATTCCTCTCCCATTATAAGTTGTTCTTAGGTATTTGTGAATAGTAGTGGGGAATTGGTTTACCTCCACATAAACACTAATTAATACTAATCCCGAGTTGGGCTTAAAACCCAATTTTTGGACCCCCAAATGGATCTGAATTCATATCCCAACTACCCCAAAAGTTCCCCAACCTATATACTATTGACTCGAGACTCTTTCTAAAGGTTTAAAACACCTAAACGATCCCATATATGGCCCGAAATATGTTCCGAATAATATTATGTTAACATTGGATACTTTTAAATTGTGTCACACATTAATTTGTATTTTTTTATACAATCAATGCGATGCTATAGCTATAAACATAGATAGACATAGAAAATCAATCACAAACAAATATAACTTGACAAAAATTACACCTTTGCAATTACTAAATTAAATTTCCGATTAAGTCCAATTTAAAAAATTATCAAAAAAAATTATTATTATTATTATTATTATTTATAATTGAAAAATTACGAGGCATTACATTCTCCCCCCCTAATAACGGGATTCCGTCCTCTGAATCAAGGAAAGTACGTACATAGCTAGAAGAGTTAGGGTTACTTTGTGAGCATGTCATCCTCCCTCTCCCAAGTCAACTCGTCCTCCTGATGGGTGTCCCAACTGCACCCGAGCTAAAGGAATAACCTTGGATTGAAGTTGGCGGTCCTATCGATCCAAAATGGCTATCAGTCTCTCCTCATAAATAGCATCCGGATAGAGCTCTATCTCGTCAATATCAATGTGTTGGTACGCTATGTCATCTCTACGGAACCTCCGTAGTGAAGATATTTGAAAAACGTCATGCATCCGCTGCAAGTGATCCGACAATCACAACCGATATGCTACGTCCCCAATCCTCTCTAGAATAAGGAACGGTCCCACGTATAAAGGAGACAAATCCACTTTATTCCCAAATATCATTACCCCCTTCATGGTAGACACTTTAACCAACACCTGATCTCCAACATTAAAGTCTAAGTGTCTCTGGCCCGCATCTACATAGCTATTCTTCTTGTCCTGGGTAATTCGTATCTTGGCCCGAATCATATCTACGTTCTATAAAGTGTCCGAAATGAAGTCTAGCCTGAGAAACTTGTTCTCCCCAAACTCAACCAACACGAGGGGGAAAGGAAAGGTCTCCCATAGAGTGCCTCAAACGGTGCCATCCCGATCGTGAACTGGTAGCTGTTATCGTATGCAAACTCCACTAAAGGAAAATAATGATCCCAACTCGCCTTAAAAAATATAGAATGCATATCCTCAACATGTCCTCCAACATTAGGTTCATCCTCTTCGTTTGTTAATCGGTCTGAGGATGATATGACGTGATCAATCTCAACTATGCCCCCAAGACCAGCTGAAAACTCCTCCAAAAGTGGGACACAAATGTCCAGTCCCTATCTAACGCGATGTTGAGCGGTACCTCGTTTAGCTTTACAATCTCTGCAAGGAAGAGTCTGGCATACTGCTTTGAGCTGTAATGTGTCCGGACCGATAAGAAATGAGCCTTCTTCATCAATCTGTCTACGATCACCTATATTAAATCATGTTCCCTCTGCGATGTAGGTAGCCCAGTAATAAAGTCCATGGAGATACTTTTCATTTCCACACCGGTATCTCTAAAGGTTGTAAAAATCCTATGGGACGCTAATGATCCACTTTCACCAGCTGAAACGTAGCCCACATCGACACGAAAATAGCTATGTTCCCTTTCATCCCGACCCACCAATACTGACGTCCCATGTTGTGGAACATCTTATTCCCTCAGGGATGTACCGTAAATCGTGACCCATGAGTCTCAAACATAATAGCTCGCCTCAAATCCTCATCATCTGGGACAACTAGTCTGTCGTGAAACCTAAAACCACCATCTAACCCAATGGGAAATTTCTCCATTCTCTCATCTAGAAACTCTCTCATTTGCTCCTGGGAACGCTTATCTCTTCCCTATGCCTTCACCACCCGAATAATGATTCCCGGGGTAATAGTGAGAACTTCCATAAATGCGCGGGTCAGGTCATTGTTGGCACAAAGCGACTTCCACTTAGCCTTACACACCATTTCTAACTCCAAAATAGGCTTGATGCTAAAAGCATCCACCATGGCACCTTTCCCGAGTGGCACCGAATGTTGAACTGATAATCATTCAAAAACTCTAGCCATCTCCTTTGTCGTATGTTCAGCTCCTGCTGTGTGAACAAATACTGCAGGCTTTTGTGGTTTGTGAAAAGATAAAGTTTCTCCCCCAGGAGATAGTGTCTCCACACTCACAATGAAAAAACCACAACTGCTAACTCTAAGTCATGGGTGGGGTAATGTCCGTGAGGCTTAAGCTTCCGGGAAGCATAAGATATTATCCTCTCCTCCTGCATCAAAACCCCATCAATTCCCCATAAGGACACATCTGTGAAGACTCTGTAGTCAACCCCTACCTGAGGCAATGCCAAAACCAATGTTGTAGTCAGTCTAGTCTCCAACTCCTCAAACTTCTACTGTCACACCTCATCCCAAACAAAAGGTACCCCATTCCTTGTCAAATTCCTTAAGGGCTCGGCTATCTTGGAGAACGCCTAGATCAATCGACAGTAGTACTCGACCAGTCCCAAGTAGCTGTGCACCTCGATGGGTGTAGTGGGTTGTCCCCACTCTATCACGGTAGAAAATTTCCCTGGATCCATGGATATCCCCCGATCGGACACAATGTGGACCAAGAACTATACCTCCCTCAACCAAAACTCGAATTTCTCAAACTTTGCATACAACTGATGATCTCTAAGCGTTTGTAAGACCACTCATAAATGCTCTGCGTGCTCCTCCGTAGTTTGAGAATAAATTAATATATCATCTATAAATATATAACAAATCGATCCAAATAATCCCTGAACGCCCGGTTCATCAAGTCTATATATATCGCTGGTGCATTGGTTAGCCCAAATCGTATCACCAAAAACTCGTACGACCCATACCTAGCAAGGAAGGTGGTCTTTTAGATTTCCTACTCCCGAACTCTTAACTGGTGGTAACCCAACCTTAAATCAATCTTTGAAAAATATGCAGCACCCCTCAGTTATTAAAATAAATCATCTATACATGGCAATGGGTATTTATTCTGAATAGTGACTTTGTTTTACTCCTGATAGTCGATACAAAAATGTAGAGATCCTTCCTTCTTCTTGACGAATAACACGGTATCACCCCAGGGTGAAGTAATCCTCCTGATAAATCCTTCCCTAACAACTTCTCAATCTTCTCTTTTAGCTCCCTTATCTCCAAAAGAGCCATCCGATACGGAGTACGGGCAATAGGTCTAGTGTCTGGAAATAAATAAATCATGAAATCGATATCCCGACTACGTGGTAACCACAAAATCTACCGCCAAAAAATAACCCATTCACCTCCGAGATGGAATATAGTGTCACCACAACCTACGAAGAAGTATCCTTCTAGATGTAGTACAAATGCGTGCTCGACCGACCCTTGGGGTGAGGCATCGCAACTAGGTACATCTCCTACCCTGGAGTGGCAAAGATGATGGACCTCCCACAATAATCCACACATGCTCTATATGTAGCTAGCCAGTTCATACCCAAATGACGTCATACTCATGCATGCCAAGTACTAATAAATCAACAGCGAAGGTGAGTCGACCTATCTCAATACCGATAACCCTACATATTGACTGTATGGGTGCCCCTCTACCCATTGGCGAGTCTATTTGTAAAATAATGTCAGATGAAAAATCTATCATACCCGTCTCCCGTAAAAATCGTGTTAACAAAAGAATGAGATGCACCCGTATCGAATAGAATGCGACCAATATGACCAAAGATGGGAAACATACCCTCGACTTCTTGTGCAGGTGTTGTCCCCTCTGTGGTTGCAACATGTTAGACTCATCCATACTGCAATGACTATCGTCCTTGTAGCGGGGCGACGAGTTCTAGAGCGATTTGTGTAGCGGCATCCTGAGCTAGAAAGGGTGGGCGATGTCCCTGTGGCGCCTTCTATTGTCCCCTATAACCTCCCTTATGTTGGGCTATCTGGTTAGCCCGAGTAAAAAGATTCAAGGAATGACCCTTCTCCCCAAAGGTATAATAATTTCCTTATAACGGACCCCGCTTAAACCGTCGGCCCTGCTGGCCTCTATCTTCCTCTCCCTGGCCCTGATGGCCTCTATAGTGCTAGCCCTGATAGCCCTGCACCGACTATCCCTGGTTGTTCCAGTTATCTGCACCTCTAAACTTCTTATTCTGGTAGGTGGATGGGGTGCCCCTGTGCTGTTGGGTCCTGGATCCGCTTCCCCCACTCCTCTTGCCTTACTGTCACGACGACTTCGCTCCATGACGTTTCTCTCCATTGGTTTTTAGAAATGCCATGTGATCCTGGCAATGGAGAAGTAGAGAATTAACCAACTGATTGTATTTTGTGAGTGATGGATTCCCCATAATATCCTTCCTGATGTGCCAGGCCAAACCCAAAATGAACCTGTCCATACTCATCTTCCCAGTACAAACATCCTCCTTTACGAAGTATGAGAGGGAGGTGAACTCCTCTTCGTACTGGTCTAGAGTAAGCCCCTCCTATTTGAGCTCAATAAACTCACTACTCATCTCAGACTGCATCGCTAGGGGGAAGTATTTCCCCTCAAACCTCTCGCAAAACTGATCAATAGTGAGATTGTCCCTTTTAGCAACTGTCGTAATCTCCTCCCACTATTGAAGTGTAGCCCCCACTAATCTAAATGAAGCCAACATCTACTTATGTATGGGTGTTCACTTGACCCTCCGTAAGTTCCTCTTAATATCCTTCTCCCACCTACTCTCCACAAATATATCTAAACTGTCAGCGAACTCTGGAGGTTGTCCCTTAAGAAAGGCCTCCCTCACTCTATCCCACATACAACTCAGTTCCTGAGCTGGTATAGACACTTGTTGTGGTAGTGGTGGTTTCTTATGTGTATGTGGTGGTGGGAAGTGCTGGTGCATGGCTGCCATAGCCGTAGAGACCTCATGATACACTATAGTGTCTATCTGAGCATGTGTGATAAACTATTGGGCCGTTGGGGCCTGTAGCTGATGACATGGTTGCGAGTGAGACTCCTCCTTAGAAATATGTGGAACTACTCACCTCGGTTTGCCCCCTTTTTATTTTTCCATTAAAAATCAAATAAAGTTCGAATTAGTATCAATGTAAGAATATAATGAATCCTAAGGATAGGCTTTATATATCAAATAACGCAACACAAAACGTAATGAACGCAACATAGATCGTAAGGACACTAGAACCGTGCCGTGATACCAATTATAACAACCCCAATTTTCTCATATAAAAGATGGCCAGACACAATACGCTGAACATATGGCTCGCTTGTCAATTAATACCATTCTCAGCACAAACATAATATAAATAATATTATTTTAAAGGCTTCTTTTAAACTTTATGAATGTTTCTATAGAATAGATAAATTCAAACAACACCAAGTACATAATAAATCCAAATACAATGTAAATTCCTCGACCGAACATAATGTAAAGAAATTTGGGTTTATGCCCTTACAACTGTTCCAAATAAAATAACTAACTCTTGCAGAAAAAGCACCTATGTTAGAATCAAATAATCGAAAAATTGATGAATGAACGAGACTCCGAGACTACTGCAGCACAATCCATCTATCCCTATATAGGAGAACTTGTGTGGGGGGGGGGGGGGGGGGGGAGAAAACATTTAAATTTGGGTCAGAGCCCTAGATGTTCAAGAATTAGCTTAATTAATTCAAGATGAAATAATACAGTTGATAAAAAATAAATATTCCCCCTTGTCACTCGCATGACTTTAACACCTCACCCCTCATCTAAGTGTGATATAAATTGCAACCCAATAAGTCCCAAATAATGACTATGAAAATGTTCCCAATTAATAAAAATGAATTTGTTGATAATTAAATGTTTAAGTGCACCGATTGTAATTAACTACCAATACCCATAATATACTAGTCTTATAAGTCTCACGTCTAGGCATAAACATCTTTTATGCATCACAAAGGAAGGTATTATCATTTATGTCCCCATTCTTAGACAATTAAATTTATCTCATTACAGTCCGGTAATTATTTATATATGTCCGTTGATAAATTGGACACACAAAGGCATCTACCATTGGTGTCTAGTTCGTACTCTATCAGCAAGTCTAGACGAATCTCTTATCATAAGTGGACATCACAAAACACACATTAGTTGGGGGCGGTCCCTACGCAGGATACTTGTTCACGGTCCATACCCAGCGGTGACACAGGTTGGGTTAGCCTCAACACATTCCTCTCGTAAATAGTGCCTCCATTTAGTACCTATATTACCTACACAATCGTCAAGCCTGCCTGTGTTGACATGTGGTACCCGGTACGAACGTACGAACAACAAGCCGATAGGACAGTCCATGAACATTGGTATGTCCACACAAATACATATAAGTACATATTATTATCTCGTATAATATGTATAGGTAACTACTCTATAATTACCATACAAAAGTCCCACATAAAGTCCACAATTATTCCATTTATCAATAATTTACCTTCTAGTGAATTATTAATTCCACTCTCTTGGATAATTACTTAACCATCTTGTTAAATGCAATTTTCCCAATTAAATAAGGGCAACTTTTCATTTTTAATACATTCCCTATTGGCCCATACACGGTCCTACCAACTCGATTGGACTCTTGAAATTACCCTTAACCAAATTCTAGGCCTAACTCACTCAGCTCCTAGGACCGAATCGATTCGGTTCATGGTCGAATCCATTCGATGCCAAACCGAATCAATTCGCTCCATGTCCGAATCGATTTGATTTTATGCAAAAGCTCAAATTTTCTTGTTTGTTTTAGTAAGGGATTCTTTAATTTCCTTCCAAATTCACTTCTAAGGGTTTATACTTCTTAATAGTTGTGTAGTTTATTCCCTACAACTTAATTAGTCCACTTACAATCATTAATTACATGATTCAATTCTAATTTCATGCCTAATTTTCCTAGAATGTATGAACATTAAATATATATTTTAACTCAAATTTCATTCCAAATGCCAACCCTATTTAATTCATGATATGTGGCATCTATCATGGATTTTATATCAGGATTTCGTTCCATATACCAACAATAATATCCTCTACATCAAATAGTCAAGATGTCCCCACTTAACTATCAAGAACCCTGAGGGTTCTAACCCCAAATTTCTAGATATCGGTATACCTAAATTTCTGGGGCTTATTCTATATTAAATTCAACCATCTACATTCATAGAATATTTATTCATCATCAAATCATTCATATCAAACCTAAATTCCAGAAATTTTAAGGGTCATTATAATGCATGAAGAAAATACACTAAAAACTTTAATTAAGCAAAAGGATTATTGCCTTAGAAATTTGTGGAAGATAACCTCTTTGATTTCTTCTTTATTCCTTGTCCTTTTTTCCTATTTTGGTTCTTCTCCTTTCCTCTCCCGTTAATAGTCACGTTTAGGTCATTTCTGAATAGTAGTGGGGAAGTGGTTTACCCCCACTTAAACACTAATTAATCCTAATCCCGAGTTGGGCTTAAAACCCAATTTTTGAACCCCCAAATAGACCCAAATTCATATCCCAACTAGTCCAAAATCTCTCCAACCTATATATTATTGATCTGGGACTATTCCTAAAGGTCTAAAACACCTAAACGAGCCCATATGTGCCCCGAAATATATCCCGGATTATTTTATGTTAACATTGGGTACTTTTAAATTTTGTCACATATTAATTTGTATTTTTTTTTGCAATACATGCAATTCTATAGCTATACACATAGATACACATAGAAAATCAATCACATACAAATATGACTTAACAACAAATTACACCTTTGCAATTATTAAATTAAGTTTCCAATTGAGTCCAATTTCCACAAAATTTTATTTATCAAAACATATTATTATTGTTATTTATTTTAGAAAAATTATGGGGTATTACAGAAAGCTTGAGTGTTTTGTATCCCAAGGCCATTATCGTCCTTATTTAGTGGATTTCACACACACCCATATAGTGGAGTAGACCAAGGTTGGTTAAACCACTTATATTTTGTGTCATCTCCCTCTTTGCCTCACCTCCTTCTATATTACGTTGTTGTGTTTCCAGCATTGTTATACTGGATTGAGCTCACATAATATATTGAATTGGTGATACTATTTTTGGAATCATCAAATCCTAATTATGTTTATCATATCATGACAGTATTGATTTGTAAATTTATTAATATTCTAGGCTTGTGAATATTTGTGCTTATGCTGCAATGTTATGTTCTTGATGCACGTTACACCATTTCATGGTAGTATTACTACTTCTGTAATTTCTCTTGTTATTATATGTTCACATATTTCGGGGAGATTTGGTTCATGGGGGATAAATAGTTTTATGCATTCTTACTTTGTTTAGTTCTAAACAAAAATGAGGAAAAACAGTGTCTTTACTTACATGACTATGATATCTTTACCTTAGTAGGATATATCTTACCTAGGTTGAGATTGTTAGACATAGTTTGAATTTATTCACATGCAGATTTTATACATGTTATATTTTTTTTGCACTTGAAGGTGTTTTAAGTGCGCAGTTTTACAACATAAGACAAAGTTTCAAGCGAGCAAAGCTACTTAGAATATGTGTTTGTCGATCATCTGTACTTTTTTCTTTTGAGGTTAAGTCTTTTAAAGTGTTTTCTGACCCACAAGATTTTTACTTGGTTTTTTGTCCCGGAATAGCCAAAAGGGGAGATTTATAAGGGAAAATTCCCAACCGATTCAATTTGTTTGTAATTGGCATAATTTCAGAAAAAATTTGAGTTATAAGTTAGACTTTGTATTGTCGATCTTGTAAAACTGTTGAAGATGTAGCCAAAAAGCTTCAAAGATGGATACGCATCATATCTTGTTTCATGCCAAGTTTGTCCTCACATTTTTTAAGGATCTTACAGGTAGGGACGCATTAGATTATGATCCTTTGAAATTTATTTTGGGTGATTATTTTTTAAACAAAATCATTTGGAATTGTTTTTAAATACTTTTTAGAAGAAAAAAATATTTTTTTATTTCTTAGTTCGTTAGAACGAGATACAGACTTCATTAGAATGAAATGAGAATTTCGTTCAAACAAGTTTGAGATCTCGTTGGAACAAGCTTAGGATATTAGAACGAACATCTATTGAACTTCAAAAGGGAACTCTTTATCAAATAGAAGGTCACCATTTGGAAGCTCATTGCAAGGTTGGTTGAACCACAATGCATGTTCGTTCGAACGAGACGAGTCTTCATTTGAACAAAATATGAATTTCGTTCTAATGAGAACTATGTTTTCATTTGGACGAACTTGCCGTCTCGAATTTCTTGGTTTAATACAAAGAGGCGTGATGGACTCAAATTTTGAAGAACATTTGGCAAAGAAGAATTCCTATTTTTTTACCAAATTTCAAAACCATTGTTTCACCCAAAAGGGTTTAAAGATCCATATTTCAATATTCTTATGCTTTGAGATCTTTTTGTTGGGCACAAAGTCTATTTCTATACATCTGGAAAGAGAAGGTTTCATGTGGTGGTCATCATATTTGTGGTTTCATGTGTTGTGATAAAGAAATGATAATTCCATTTTCCTATTTCGTAGATACTTTCTTAGCCTCATCGGTTGATACCCATGCATGCGTGGATTCACGTGTTGTGGCAGTTTGTGTGGGTGGACTCCTACGTTGCAATGTGAAGGAGAGGTTGAAGATAGAAACACATTAAAGCTTGCTAGGGAGATGAGTCATTGAGTAAGACCACCGTCTAATCTTTGTAAAACCTTATCATGGTGAACTGTTTGGCTGGGTCATCCGAGGGTTTTCCTATTATGGGTTTTCCTCATACATTGGCGTGTTGTCTTGCTTTACTTATTTTATCTTTTATAACTTATATTCATGTTTTAGGTTAAAAAGATAAAATTGGGTAAATCTTTTTTTCATAATAAACGGTTTAATTGGTGAAAAGGCTTTTATTGCATTAACTTATTTAAAGTTTTTTCTTTAAATTTGAAAAATAAGAAAATATTTTGGTTTGGAAGACCATCCATACATAGCATATCAAGACTTTCAAGAACCCGAGAGTAAATCCTTAAACTTTCATAGGGCTCTAAATACCATTTTCAATTGTCCATATCGTGCATACCTTGGCCTCATGGTTCGCACGTACTTTCCTTTTTTGTTCGAAACCCCGTCTTAGAGACCATCAGTGTGTTTCGAGCCCATTTTGACATTGGTCAACTCCCAAAGTCGTTCGTAGCTCATTTCACTTCCATAGGGCTACAAATACCATTTCCAACTATCAATACCATGCATGAATTAGCTCTACAGTTCGCGCGTACTTCGCTTTTTACTATAAGAACCCTATCCTAGAGTCCACCACACGCTTCTGAGCTCCGTTTAACTTTGTTCAACTTTCAAACCTGGGAATATCTCTTTCACTTTCATAGGGATTTTAATACCCCTTCCAACGGTCAATTCCATGCGTGAATCGACCGTACGGTTCGTGTGTACTTTCCTTTTTACTCCATGAACCCCATCCTAGACGCTATCGAGCATTTTCGAGCACCGTTTGACTTTCCTTAACTCTCAGACCCGAAAGTGGCCCAATAGATTTTCATATGGATTTGAATACGTTTTTCAACAGTTTTGTCTTTGCGCGATTCGAACTTACGATTCGCATATTCTGCATATTTTTTAGAAAAATTCCTTTTCGGACTGCCTATAGGCCACCCCAGACCCTCTGCCTATCGTCAGAGGGGTACTTTACTTCATCAACAAGCCATGGGTATGCCGATCGGCAGGCTAGGGCCTATGCCAATCGACATAGCCCCTGGCCCTATATTTTTCTATTTAAGGAAGTCATGGAATAATTCGTAAGAACCCTTTTCTGAAAATTAAAACAACCTCTACCTCGAAATTAGTGCATCGTCATTATAAAATTTCATTTTCTAAAAATCCTCCCCACTTTTCTTACATCGCACTGACCTCACTTTTTGCCACCCAATTTTACCATTACCCACCACCACTCAAACACCATAAAAATTAGCCTGCTTTACATCAAAATCATAGCAAAGTTCTATATGAGGTCTACTTCTATCCTTTTACATCTTATTTAACTAGTGTCATTTGTTATTTTTTTCTTCACTCCTGGCATATTTTTACTTTATTTCATTTTATCACTCCAATTAATCCATTTTTTTATTATTTATGTGCAAAAGACATAATTTTATAAACCAAAAATGCTAAAAGAGGGTTCACCTTTAATACCTAAAGTATATTTTTCCACTTTTCACACTCCCAACACTCGTGAACATTTTTAAATGAACTAAAAGAATTTCAAGTTTTGGGTTCATGGGTTAAGCCCCACCCTTGCGTGTTATCAAACTGCATGGACTTTGTTGCCTTTTTTTCCCTATCTAGTCATCCCTAGTCATCCTCTATATTCCATTCCTATTTTCTTATTTATTTACGTTACTAGTTCGAATATTTAGTATTACTATGCGTATATACATATATAAGTACTAGTAACCCATCAAACATGCATATTCACTTCCTCATAGTAAATCATGATCCGTTGCTTACTCATATCATATTTTCATATTCTTTTATTATGTTTCTTTTTTAGACTTTTCGTTAGACACACATATTTATTTCACCATGGAAGATTTGTGTCCGAAATATTGGACATATCATTGTCCCTTTTGATTATCATATTTTTAGCGCCCCTCCTCATACATACACATTCTATTCTTCACGCACTGCACACATTTTGGCTACCTTGTCAGATTATTTTCTTTCTTTTTATATTCCTCAGAATGAATCATTTTCGTCCTTCTCATGATGTGTATATGACGATTTATTTTTCTAACTTATTTTCAAATCACACTCATTATACACATGAATTATATTTTGGAGAAAATGAGAATATTATCCTAGCTTATGAGATACTAATAGGGCAGAATGGGTGCCTAACACTTATCCGTTCGGTATCTTAGTCGCTGGACCCTCAATTTTTTTGATTTAGTATCCATCAATTTGTCTTCGATGACATTTCTATGAGAATGACTACATGTTTTGCTACTTTGAGTAAAATAGACTCGTGACTCCATGTTCTACCTTTTCATCATCATTTAATGACGAACAATTTATATATGTGGGAGCCCACAAAGATTTCTCAAGAACCTCACATGCCAAAATTCTTTTATTTCACGGCGAATCCGTATCGGAGAAATCCCAGATGGCCACTGGAATAACAAAATTATTTCTTTTTCTAATTACATCTCAAAATCCCCATTGCAGGAATCTTAATACAAAACTAGTTGTAAAATTAATAAATAAATAAAGACGCAAACCACTTGACTAGAATGACCTCAAATAATTTCCAGAACTTTTTCGTATTCATCTGTCGAAAATGTATCCTCCTAGAACGTCCCACAAATCAACCCTGACTATCCCTTTTTTTTAATTTTTTATGTTACTAATGGAAGAGGGATTAAACCCCCAGACATAAATTTATTAATGGAGAAA
Organism: Sambucus nigra; assembly: GCA_949130495.1. NCBI lineage: Eukaryota > Viridiplantae > Streptophyta > Magnoliopsida > Dipsacales > Adoxaceae > Sambucus > Sambucus nigra. The sequence continues at coordinate 224,075 of CASBWL010000118.1, forward strand.
GAACCTCTCCAATGGCTTAAAAGCAAAGGAAAACTACAAAAAGCCATTAAAGATTAATATTTGGGAATTTATAAATATCCCCATTACAAATTGGAGAAAAACAATTATCGAGAAAATTGGAAGGAAGATCTAATATAGCTACATCCCATCTTCTCAAGCCTATAGGTACCATTAACAGTAGAAGGAAGATCAAGAGCATTGTAAAAAATCTTCAAAGAATTAGCACCAGAACCATGATTGGCGAAAGCATCTGCAACCATATTAGATTACGTGTATCCATAAGAGAGAGTATAATTTAACATCAATAATTTTGACCTGATTCCATAAGTTAAAGGGATCAAATGCCAAGGAGGTTTCCAATTTCTATTAATTAGATCCACCACAAACTTTGAATCAGCTACAATCAGAACACTAGTACTATGATGATCAATACAAATCTTAATGCCCATGTAGAGACCACTAAGTTCAACAGAAGATTTGGAATTAACACCACCATATTCGGAAAAGGCCCAAATCATCTCACCCTTGCCATTTCTTAAAATACCCTTTGAGCCTGACAAACCTGTATTCCCCTTAGAAGCTCCATCCACATTCAACTTGTAACAACTAGATGGTGGAAGAAGCCATTTCACTAATTTGAAACTTTGTATTATCCTTAGAGTGGTAAGATTAAAAATCTCATGAATTCCCTTATCAAAGAATGAGATTGAACTCTTAAAAGGAAGATCCTTACAAATATTTAAAATGAGAGAAATGGATTTCAAAATTAACTCTGAAGGAACCATATTACAATTCTCAAAGAAAGCTTTATTTCTTCCTTTCCAAATCTTCCAACAAACCACAATTGGGATAAATTTAGCAAGGAACTTAGAATAATCATTATGACCTGACTTTAACTAGCAGCTATAAAGCAGAGAATGATTTGAAACTTTATCCAGTTGAAGACCCATAAGATCTGCAAAAAACTTCCAAATATGTTGGATAATGGAGCATTGAAGAAACACATGATTAATAGATTCCTCCTTGGATTTACAGGCTTTCCATCTAGAGCATAATCGAATACCCAAGGATTTAACATTATCATCCAGAGCTAAACAGTAATTGAGCAATTTCCACATAAAAATAGAACATTGTTTTGGAATATGAGGATCCCAAATAAATTTACTAACTCTAGAAGAAGGATAATGGAGTTTAACAATGTCTAAAGAAGATGATAAGGAGAACTGGCCTGTAGATGTGGGCTTCCAAATCCATTTATCATTAATAATCTCCATATTAGAAGAATAAAGATCTACTACTGCATAAATTTTCTTCCAGGTGAGAGAGCCCCTATATGAGGAAGCATTTGAATTTTTGTATCTATTTGACATGTAAGAAGACCATAAGGAAGATTCAGACACTGACTTCCAATATAACTTCATCATTGAGGCTTTTGAAATAGGATTAAAATCTCTAATCCAAGACTGCCTTGAGATTGACCTCTACAAAGGAACTCCCAATTTTTCCACTAATATCTCCAACCAGATTAAACATTACCACCCCAAAAGAAATTATTAAAGAAACTGTGAATCTTTCGAATAATTGATTTTGGAGGAGAAATAGAAGCCAGAAGGAATAGAGGACTAGAAGATAGCACATGATTAATCAAATTGTACTTACCTTCTGAAGATAAATATTTGGATTGCGACCCTGCCATCTTGGATCTCAAATAATTAAGAAGACTTTCATAGTAAACAATCTTGTTCCTCCTTTGAAATAAATGACAACCTAAGTATTTAATAGGCAAAGATTTACCTTGAAGACCTGTGCAGACTGCCACTGTTTTTGAAACTAGGAAAACTTTTTTTTTAACTGTGAAGGAGCTCTTATTAAAATGAATTATCTGACCTGAAATGGAGGAATATTTAAGAAGGAAATTCATGAGATAATTGAGACTTCTGTTATCTCCTCTAGAGAAGATAATTACATCATCAGCATATAGTAAGTGAGAAACTAGGGGACTTCCTTTAGGCATTTAATAAGGCTTGATTTTCCCTTCCTCCATTAATTTGTTTAAGCCCCTGCTCAGATATTCAACATCTAAGATAAAAAAGACTTGGGGAGATAGGGTCCCCTTGTCTTATACCTCTATTAGATTTGAAGAATCCATAATTTTGTCCATTTATGCAAATGGAGAACTAATTTCTAGATTCAACTCTCCAAATAAAGTTATTCCATCTTTCCCCAAAGCCAAAACTCCTGAGAATAGATAATAAAAAACCCCAATTGACCCTATCATAAGCCTTCTCCATATCTATCTTACACACAACATTACCACCATGCACCTTCTTATCTAATTTTTCAACCAATTCTTTTGTAAGGAGAATATTATCTTGAATTGATATGCCTTTGATGAATCCACTTTGATTAGGAGATATAAGGATATGAATAAGCTTTGAAAGTCTGGTTGCAAGGATTTTTGTGATTATCTTCATTGAGAAATTACAGAGGCTAATAGGTCTAAGATCCCCATAAGTCTTTGGATGTTGAATTTTTGGAATCAGGACTATTGAAGTGCTAGACCTGCTCTGAGGAATAGTTGAACCTGCAAAAAAACTATTACTAGCAGATAAAATATCATCTTTTATGATTTCCCAACATTTGTTTATAAAAAGAGCCTCCAAAACCATCACGGCCTGGAGTTGAGTCTTCACTAAGTTTAGACAATGCTATAAAGACCTCCATTTCAAAAAGAAAAACCTCCAGATCAGAGTTCCTCTCAGAAGTAATAATGTTTGGAATGAGATTAGAAACATCCACGATGCTTAAAGACAAATTTGAAGCCATATTATCCTCAAAAAACTTTACTATATGAGATTTCACAGCTTTGTCCTCCTCCCAAAGAATCCCAGAACCATCTTTAATAGAAGAGATCCCCAGCTTTTTCTGATTAGCTTTAACACTAGAGTGGAAAAACTTAGTGTTTGCAACCCCCAATTTGAGCCATTTGATAGTTGATTTCTGCCTCCAATACATCTCTTCAATTTTATTTACTTCAAACAATTTAGCTTGTGCTTCTTTAAGTGCTTCGCTATTTGAATTAGAGCTCCCCTGTTCATATAACAACTTTAGTTGAACTATATTGCCCTCTAGATATTTAACCTTTTGAAATATATCTTTAAAAGTCTCCCCATACCAATTCTTCAATTCACCTTTTAGCCTCTGCAGTTTGATAGAAAACAATCTCATCCCATAACCATCAGCAGGAGCAGCCCAAGAGGATTTAACAGTATCCATAAAAGAGTTATGAGTGCACCACATATATTGGAACTTAAAAGGCCTAGCATATACATCCAAATTAGTGTTTACAGTTAACAGTATCCATTGGTTACTCAACATATCCTCGACTGTTATATGTGGAAATATTTTGTGGTGATGGAATGGCTTTGGTAAATACTAAAGTGAATTAAAATAGAGAAAATAACTAATGTTAGTGTTAGTGATAAAATTTAGAGAGAAGGACAAAAAATATATGAAGAATAATAGGCATGAACAGTAACAGATCATAGTAATGAATCCTCTTAAAATATGAGCGTTAGTGGCTCATAATGAAATATCTTTTACATGATATTTGATCAAGTTAGGAGGGAGTTTTATGAAAGTAGAGGAATTGATAATTATATTGTTAAGGAAGCGAAGACACACACACAAAAAAAAAATGGGTGCCAAATCGTGTTATTGGGCCATGATAAGCCAGACACGACCGGAACAAGATTTATCTAACACGAAAATGACACAATCTGATATTATGTTTTTTTAATTAAAATGAACACGACCAACCTAAAAACAAGAGAGACGTGTTTAACAATCTTTTTTAAACCTAAATAGAGAAGAAACACAAAAAAAATTACACAAGTACATAATTGTCAACCCTTGCGCTAATTAAATTCTCATTCACGTGATTACTTTCAAATACGTATTAAAAAATTTGAAACTCAATCAACGGATGCCCTTCGATTTCTTACAGGACCCCTTAGTGCACTGTAAAATTAGCACTCTACTGATCCCAAAAATGGGTTCACAATAGTTTTGAACTATTAGAAGCCAGAGCTAGAAGACTCTTAGCCCAGATTCGGTCCCAAATTTATAAGTGAGTTATGAGTAGCTTTATAAGGCTTGCAACTATTTTTGATGTGGGACTCAAATAATGTATATAACAAAGCATTTTGGTCTCTAAGGTAATATATACCTAGTGGTAGGAAATGTTTTGAGGTGGGTCCTTCACCTAATCATATATTTTTTTTTTTTGCAAAACTAAATCTTTGTATAACTAATTACATAAAATTTTATAAACTCATAAATATATACTTAAATACGCGTTGACTTTTTAACAAATGGGAGTACAGGATGCATCCTTTATAACAAGAGGAAGGTTATAATATGCTATTCAAGTTGTTTTAAGAATGAAAACTTTTTTTGTACATTAAATTATTTTTTCCTTAAATTAAAAATTTACTAAAGTCATATATAATTGTGTTTTAAATAATCTATTTTATTCTCATACATATTTTAATATATAATTGAAATGTTTAAATGGTGTAGTAAAATAACACTAAACTACAATATAATTGAAGCCAAATACATTTTTTTACTACATGGCTTATTACTCTCTCTTAAAATATCTTGTATTATATAGTCTGACATACTTTTAAAACAATAAGGGTGAACATTTTTTTACTACATGACTTATTACTCTCTTTTACGATTTTAAAATTGTTGTGTCTAAACGTTTTAATTTCGATTAATTTTCAGTCAATTTCAGGTCTAATTTTAAACATGACCACGATCAGATACAAATTTGTACCAAACTACTAAAACACAAGCAGGACAAGGCGTGTCAATTTCATGTTGTGTTGTGTTGTGTTGTGTTTTCGTGTCGTTTCCAATATTGTCACCCTTAATAGACATGTTACATTAAACAATGTAGAGAGAGAAAATAGAAAGTTTAAATATTTGGAAGAGGAAACATAGAAAATGTAGACTATACAACCCATTTAGAATGCAAAAAAACTAGTTGGAATTTGATTCCTTCCAACAATTATGGTAAAGTGTAACATTACTATGTTTGGTGTGAGGTTATGTTACAAGAGAATGTGACCAAAATGGAATTAGATTACCTTCTTGGTGGAAAAAAGGTTGAATGAAAATTCATCCAATAGGTGGGATTCTTACATTCCCATGGGAATCCTTACAATAATTTCAGTGAAGACAAAAATGATTATAAAATATTAAATTATAAAAATTATCCATAAAATCTAAATACTTATTTTGAGAAGAAAATTTAGTTATGTCAGATTCTATTAATAGATTTTTTTTTTGATAATTAAAAGATTGTATTAAAACCAACGCTATAGGGAGCGAACCCGTATATAGGAAGTATACAATTAAAATAAAAAGAAACTAAGAAAAACAAATACAAAACGGGTTCCAACAAACAAAAGCTCTCGTTTACGAAACTGAGTGAATCTCATCAACGAAGTCTAAGAAATCCTGCGTCATGATAGCGATCTTCTCCTTATACCAACTAAGCAGAGTGATCAAAAAGATATAACGAAGTCTCGACGGTTGCGTCTCAACGCCATCAAAATATCTCGAGTTCCTTTCCAACCAAATCATCCAAAAGATGCAGTGAGGCACCAAACTCCAAATTTGTTTGTCCCCTAGCCAACCCCATAGAGGTTTCCACATATGTAAAAGTGCCCTCACCGACTTCGGCATTACCCAAACTGTCCTCATCAACGCAAGAAAAGTGTCCCATAAATCTCTCGTGACCCTATAGTGTATTAGTAAATGATTAGTCTTCTCCTTTTCCTCATAGCATAACCAACATCTACTAGCCAGATGATATTTTCTCTTCTATAAACCCTCTAGCATCAAAATGGCCTGTCTAGCTACCATCCATTGGAAAAACTTGACCTTAGGCGGCGCTTTAACTTTCCATATCTTCTTCCAGGGAAAACGAGCCATATAATCCCCACCCGTTAGTGACCCATAGAAACTGTGAACCGAAAAAACACCCATCCCTCCCCCCTTCCATCTCATTGAATCCTCTCTGAGAGTCGAACAAGGAGCCGTTTTCAGCCTTTCTACGAACAAATCTGCCTCATGTAGCTCCCAGCCCCACAGCCTTCTCATAAGTTGTGGCCTCAAAGATATTTCGTTTGCGCTAACATAGACATCATCCGCCACTAAACCATCCGGATTCCACCCTATACTGAACATCCCTTGAAAAAGATCCTGAATAGTCCCATTAGTGCCCCATTTGTCTTTCCAGAACCTAATCTTATCCCCTTTCCCTAAGAAAAATTATGTGTGTCTCGCAAACACCTCCCACCCTTTCGCAATATGTTTCTATAAACCCACTCTATGAGCTAAAGATCCCCCCGTCGTCCTCCATCCTAGATGACGGGATCCCCATCTTCCTTCAACAACACGTCTCCATAGTCTGTTGGTCTCCTGAGGATATCTCCATAGCCATTTTCCTAGAAGAGCCCTATTAAAATCTCCCAATTTTCTCACACCAGCCCCCCTCCTTATTTGGCTTACATACCACCTCCCACCCAATAAGACTGTGTTTAAAGCTATCTTCCGTTCCTCTCCACAAATAATTTCTCATCAGTTTCTCCATCTTGTCACGTACCGTAGCGGGTAAAGGCAAGATAGACATGTAGTAGGTGGGCAAACTAGACAAGCAACTCTTGATGAGAGTTAACCTCCCACCTTTTGATAAATACCCATTGTTCCACCCTGCCAATCTCTTCCTCATTCTCTCCAGCATAGGGTCCCAAATCGCCTTGGACTTATATTTGTCTCCAAGAGGCATCCCTAGATAAGTATTAGGAAAAGACCCGATCCTACCACCAAAAATGCCAACTAAACCCTCATCCACCCCTACCCCCTATCGGAATCATCTCACATTTCCCCTTGTTAATCTGAAACCCTGAAAGAACCTCAAATCAAATAAGCAGAAGCTTAAGGGAATGAATATGCCTTCGATTAGCATCATAAAAGATAATCGCGTCATCAACAAATAGAAGGTGGGACACAGAAATCACCTCAGAAGTAGGAGTCCCAAAATGAAAACCCCTAATCCACCTCACCTCTACCACTCAGCCCATCATTCAACTAAACGCCTCCATGACCAGTATGAATAAAAAGGGGGGCAACATATCACCCTGCCTCAACCCATGAGAACTCGAAAAAAATCCTTCTGGAACACCATTAATCAGAATCAAGAATCTGACCGTAGAGACACACGTCCGAATCCACCGACACCATCGATCCTCGAAACCCATCCTTTTTATAAGGTAAATAAGAAACTCCCAATTTACGTGATCATACGCCTTCTCGATATCCAACTTACACACTATGCCAGACACCCCACTACACAACCTCGACTCCACACATTCATTAGCCACTAAAACTGCATCGAGGATTTTCTTACCCCCAACGAAAGAATTCTTAGACTCCGATATAAGGGGGTCGATGACCTTACGAAGACGAAAGGACAAATCTTTTGCAAGAAGATTATACACACTCCCTATTAAGATAATTGGTCTGAAATCTCTGATATCAATAGAACCCCCTTTTTTAGTAATCAAAGTGATGAAGGTTACGTTTAATCTGGACACAAAGGAACCCTTATCATGGAATTCCTCAAAGAAATCCATCACATCTCTCCTGACCACTGCCCAATTATGTTGAAAGAATGCAATCGAAAACCCGTCAGGTCCTGGAGCCTTATCCCCACTCGTAGGTTTGAGGGCCTGAAAAACTTCCTCCTCGGTAAAAAGTCCATAGATACCTTCCGCCTCACTTGACGAAATACTATCAAACTTCGCCCCATCAAGCGACGAACGTCACACTTTCTCTTCCCTGAAAAGTTCATCATAATAATGAGGAATGGACTCCCTCACCTCACTAGATTCTTCGAACACCTCTCACCCCACTTCAATTTTGCCTATAAAATTCTCGCGCCGATGGGAATTCACAACTTTGTGAAAGAACTTAGTATTCAAGTCTCCTTCCCTCAACCACAAAGTCCTAGATTTTTGCCTCCAACTGATCTCTTCCTGTATTAACCGCTTCCCTAGCTCCCCCTTTTTAACCTCTCTATCTCTCCTCTCCTTGTCTGAAGGTCCATCTCTCCCTTATTTCTTATCAAGGCTTCTTATCTCCTCCATCAAACTTGCTGTGACTACCTGAATATTACCGAACACTTCTATGTTCCACTTCCTTAAATCTTCCTTGAGAAAACTTAACTTTACGGCCAATCTGAAACTAGCATTCCCTTCCACCTCATACCCAAAACACCAAGCCCTTACTCTATCCTCAAAATCCGATTCCTTAATCCACATATTCTCAAATCTAAAAGGAATCCTCCCTTCCCTCCACCTCCCACATTCAAGAAGAATAGGACTATGATCCGAAGTCACCCTAGGTAAGCGTGACTGAACCATACCTGGAAAATGTTCCTCCCAACCCTGAGAAATAAGAAATCTGTCGAGACAACGACGGCAGGCCCTGAGGCTTGACCCGATAAACAACCCCCTTCCAATGGTAAGTCCATTAGCTCCATCTCATCTATAAAATCAGAGAAATCTCTCATATATCTGTCAGTTCTACCACCATTGCTTCTCTCCGTTTCGAATCGCACCACATTAAAATCGTCTCCCACATAGAAAGGAAGGTCCCATATCGTAAACACTCCAGCTAATTCCTCCCACAACTCCCACCTATCCCTATCCTCCACCAGGCCGTAGATTCCCAAGAAACTCCAAATAAATCCGTCTTCCTTGTTTTTAAACATACAAGATAAGGAGCATCTATAATAACTAGTTATATTAACATACACTATAATGCACATAGATATATAATAAATTATTAAACTTAGTAAATATTTGAATATATTTATGTAGAAAATAATTTTTGTTCATAGATTTAAAAATAGTGAATCATATTATTTTGTTTTATAACATTATGAAATAAGATTAATTATACATACATACACACACACACACACACACACACACACACACATATATATATATATATATATGCTCTTGTGCGGACTAGTCCGCATTGTAAGAATGCGGACCGAACATGGGTCACCTAACGGTGCGCTTAGAGATTATCAACTAAATTATAGGCACACTCTCTCTCTTTTCTGGGATCACCGCCAGGTGACACATGTCTGGTTCGCATTCTTAAAATGCGGACTAGTCCGCACAAGAGTAGAATTGTATATATATATATATATATATATATATATATATATATATATATATAGAGAGAGAGAGAGAGAGAGAGAGAGAGAGAGAGAGCTCCAACATACCTCCTAGCAACATACCCAGTTTTTAAAATTGTTCAAAAAATAATTTTGAGATGTTATTTTTTATATGGGTTCATGATATATCACTGTGCCCCTATTAAAAAAATCAAATGAAAATAATGGTTTTTGTTATTTTTAAAAAAATAAGTCAAAATACTATCAATTTTTAGCCTTTAAAACTGCCATTTGTTAACCTATTTTTTAAAAATATCAAAACACATTGTTTTGATATGAATATTTTTACAGGGGCATATTGAAATATCTTGAACTCATATAAAAAATATTAACTTAAAATTATTTTTTTATTATTTTAAAAAAATAGGTATGTTGCTAGGTATGTTTAATGAGGTTTGTTGGAGACTCTCTCTCTCTCTCTCTCTCTCTCTCTATATATATATATATATATATATATATATATATATATATATATATATATATATATATGTGTGTGTGTGTGTGTGTGTGTGTGTGTGTGTGTGTGTGTGTAACTAAAGGATATTATTGTTATATACCATGCATTCTCATGTCACTTTCTATACATGAATCAAACACTACATTTAGATTCACAATATTAATCCATTGGTTAACCAAGCAGGGGAAGGGATTTGAAATTATGGTAAAAGATTTCTAGAAAATTACTTTCCCGGTAATCACAATCCTTCCAAAATATTATCGCGTACCAAATGGTTCCTAGGATTCTCTTGAATATACTTGAGAAGTTAGTCTTTGAGGCAGAAATAATTAGATACACATGGAAACATAGTATGTGAAGAGAAGCAACAGGGGTTTGGATAACTTAAGGATAGCTAGAGTGTAAGGGAACTCATTCGTAAATCAGAGAGAGAATAAGAAGGACAAGAATTGGGAAAATTATGACTTTCGTGTGTTACTCGGGGAGAATGATTAAAATATTTTTAGGTAAACTAATAATGTCATTGGTATGAACCAAAAAAAAAAATACATCAAATTTCAAAGAGACTGAAAACTTAAAATAACATTTTGTATGAACTAATGCACATAAAAATTATAAAAAAAAAAGTTAACTTCAATTACTAATACAATTGCAATGATCGGTAAACTTTAAAAAATAAATGCTCGGCATATATTTTAAAGAAGAGATGCTTGGCTCAATAAAATACAAAAATGCTCAATGAATATTTCATATCACAACAAACACTCTATCCGAAAAAATGCTTTGCCTCCTTTGGTTGATGACGTTCTTTGCGGTTGGTTTCCAATGAAGAAGGAAGTCTAATGTGGATTTATTGATTAAAAAATATATATAATGTAATATAATTACTCTAAATATTTTATTATATAGAAATGCCGAAAAGAAATATTGGAGTATATGTGTAAAACATATATTGATGTAGCCCATACACTTCCATGGTGTAAATTCAAAAATGTGTTTTGGTACTTTGAATATCAAATATATAAGCTACATTGTTCAATGTTAAGATGCAACTATGTGATATGTTAGATAAAATTGTCAAAAAATAATCTTTATATATAGATAAACTCAATATATTATCATAGTTACAATTCAAATTATAATCCTAAAAAGTTTCAATAATCTCAAAATGTATTCAAAATACCCTTAAAATATGTTGCAATTATAGTTCATATTACCTATACGTAAGATTTCAAAATGAAAGTAGGAAGTTTATATATAAGCCTTCCTCTTACTATATTTCGTAAATGAAATGCTCAAAGTGATAATGAATAAAAGGGTAAATGACTCAAAATTTTACTTGTCAAACATTGTGTTTCTAATCTTATAATTGGTATAATTGAATTTTTTTTTATAATTCTTGTAGGTTCATTTAGCACCTGGGAAATGAATTCAACTTTCATAATATATCAAACGCTCAGTAGACAATTATTTAAAGGTAGTTATGGGAATCAAGTATTACTCAATAACATGTCTTGTAATTCTTTGTAGAAGTGGTATATCATTCTTTAAAAATCTGACCTTTTTAATGTATATATATTTTCAGTCCAGTGTTATGGACGTCCGCAGTCATCTTTTTGCTTCTTAACGGTGATGGTCAGCTCTTGAAAATCCGATTATATAATGTTATTATTTACACAATTATATTTGGGTTTATTTACATGGTATGTCGCTAACGTCACAATACATTTTATTTACATATGGTGTATTCTCCGTTTTTAGTCGATTAAAGTTATTATTACTAAATAAAAAGTATTTTTTTTGGCAAAGTCACTAAAAAATGATTAATAAAATATATAAATAAAAAACAAGAAAAAAATAAATATAATAATAATTACAAATAACATGTATATATTTTGAGAAGGTAGAATATACTATTAATAAATCCAAATTAGAAACAAAAAAACCAATCCATTAATAATAATGTCCAGGTCACAATACGAAAATTATATGGACTTGGTAATAACCGATCACCCACTAAGGAACATAAATGCCAAAACATAAACCATAACTTCAACCACAAATATAATTCAACCCAATAACTCAAAAAGTAAAAAGTAAATCAAACCAATACTTTAAAACAATCATGACCCTTAACACCACTGTATTGTTCTCCTTAATGGGCAGGAGTTTCTTTTTCCTTCTCTTCCTCTGTCTTGGGGTGGTGTCCAAGCAGCTTCTCCTTGATTTTTTCAAGAAATCCTTTTTTTTTCTTTTCTTCGGAATCGGCATGGGTTTTTTCATCGTCGTTGCATTTAATTATCAGCACGCTTGTGTCCTCTTCGTGTTTCTCGATTTTCTTCTCTTCGAATTTCTCCTCGAGTCCCTTCTTTTTCTTCTTCTTGATCTTCTTTCCTCCCTCTTATACTGCCTCTTCACTCGATGGCATATTTTAAAAAATGCAAATCAATGAGAAAAGACAAAAAACAACTAAAAATTAAAAAAAGCGACTTATATTATAGATATAGAAACAATCTTTCTAACATCATTACATATAAAGGCTTACATATTCTTATAAATTTTACAAATTTCACATTGCAAATGATATAAATATTGAGTCTTTTTTTTTTCTACCTTATCTCTCAATATTATATTATATTTAGAGATGACCCTTTCAAAGATTAATAACTAGAGTTAGGCCCTTACAGGTATACTACAAGTGAGTTATCACATACTAGTAGGATCATGCACATGAACAAAGTTAAGTTTAATTACGATGAACAAAATAAAAAAATAAAAAATAAAACAATCTATGGAAAAAAATTATATTTTGATTGAATTTAACTGACGTTATTAGTTGATTTTTGGGATCCATACCAATGGGACCTTAAAACCAACCAATAACAAGTCACTACATCATTGACCTTAAAAACCAATCAATAACAAGCCATCACATGGTATCTACTAAAATTCATTCAAAAACGCGGTTACTCATATATCAAATAGTACATAAATTAAGATTAAATCCCTATACTAAAATATAGGTAACTTTTTTGTGTCATGATATACCATTCTCATGTCATGTTACACAAACAAGTCTTGTCGTGTGATGCAAGGTTTGTAAAATTGTAATGAACTTACTAGAAAACAATCCATGCACAACATAGAGAAAATTGATAAATGGAACAACCCGCGATCTGTGCTCTCAACTTCCTCCTTGTGCTCGTGGGTATGTGCTCTCAATACAAAAATTATATGGACTTGGTAATAACCGATCACCCACTAAGGAACATAAATGCCAAAACATAAACCATAACTTGAACCACAAAAGTATAATTGTACCCAATAAGTCAAAAAGTAAAAGGCACATCAAACCAATACTTCATAACAATCATGACCCTTAACACCCCCATATTGTTCTCCTTAATGGGCAGGAGTTTCTTTTTCCTTCACTTCCTCAGTCCTGGGGTTGTATCCAAGCAGCTTCTCCTTGATATTTTCAAGAAATCCTTTTTTCTTCTTTCCCTTCCCATCCGAAGTTGAGTACTCTGCCAGTGGTGGTACAATAGCCTCATCGGGTTTCTTATGACCGAGAAGTTTCTCTTTAATCTTGTCTGGGAAACCCTTCTTTTCTTCGGGCTCGACATGGGTTTTTTCATCGTCGTCGCATTTAATTATCGGCACGCTTGTGTCCTCTTCATGTTTCTCAATTTTCTTCTCTTCGAATTTCTCCTTGAGTCCCTTCTTTTTCTTCCTCTTCATCTTCTCTCCTCCCTCTTCTACTTCCTCTTCACTCAACTGCATATTTTAAAAAACCTAAATCAATGAGAAAATATAAAAAAAAAACTAAAAATTAAAAAAAGGGACTTATATTATAGGTATAGAAACAATCTTTTTAACATCATTACATGTAAAGGCTTACATATTCTTATAAATTTTACAATTTTCACATTGCAAATGATATAAATATTGAGTCTTTTTTTTCTACCTTATCTCTCAATATTATATTGTATTTAGAGATGACCTTTTGAAAGATTAATAACTAGAGTTAGCCCCTTACAGGTATACTACAAATGAGTTATCACATACTAGTAGAATCATGCACATGCACAAAGTTTAGTTTAATTACGATCAACAAAATAAAAAAATAAAACAAAATGTGAACAAAAATTCTATCACAAAACTCGGTTACTCATCTATGAAATACTACATAAATTAATATTAAATCCGAGTACAGCTATTCCCGCTCCCCTCAACTCCTCCAGTGCTCCAAATTTTTTTTAAATGACAAAACTAACCTTTATGCTTAAAAAAGGAAACACTTCATATTTCTTCAACACTAACAAAAAAAAATGCTAACAAAATTTTTAAGCTCGTACTATTATGGATCTTTCTCTAACAAACTTATATATATATATATATATATATATATGGATAAATAAAAATTCTTTTTTAACCAAATAAGAACATCAACAAATTAAAATATGAAAGGACATGATTTTTTTTTAACTTGACACGAATATGATCCGAGTAACAACGACACATTATAATTTTTTTTTTATCAAATGCAAACACGACCCAATGAAAATTAGATACAACGCGAAATTGTTTTATAACCGAATACAAACACAATCCAAATAAAAGAGACATGACATGACACGAAATATTATTTTAATTTTTTTCAAAAACAGAATCATGATCGAATAAAAGAAAATGATTTTGTTTTGTGTGGCATTTTAATATGGCCTTGTTTCTGTTTTTGTGATAAAAAAAGATTTTACAATCGGACCAAATTAAAATCATGTTGTGAAATCTTTGTTTTTTACAAAAATAGAAACACGGCCAAACCAAATTAAAATGTCACACAATAAGAAATCTTTTTTTTTACAAAAACAAAAAGACGACCAATTTTTTTATTTTTTTTTTACTTCGATCGTGTTTGTGTTTGTGCATGGTAAAAATATCGTGTTTATATTCGATAAAAAAAATGATTGTTTGTGTTTGGAAAAAAAAATCATGTAATGGAATTACTTATGGGAGTGTTTGTATATTCCTTGTATACGGGTTCTGCACCCTTAGCGGGTTTTAATGCTTTTATTTATCAAAAAAAAATTACTTTTCATAACTGTTTTAAAAGACATTTTAGTTTAAAAAAAATTTTATCTGTTTTTTTTCATTAAAAAAAGTTTTAAAAAATTGTTCTTGATTATTGTTTGTTGAGTGTCATACTTTCAACCGCTATTTCATTTAATAACAAAATCAACTATTTTATAATAAAAAATGTTTTAATTGAATTATAAAAATAGTTAAAAATACATGCATTTTTTTTATTTGTCAAAAATGTTTAATATTTTAATTTATAAATAACATACCGTCATTATGAACATTTCGTAAATATCATAGTTAGAAAAAATGTGAATTCCAAAGTCATTATGAACATTTCGTAAATAAAAACTCTTATTTTTTGTTGTGTCTCTTTTACTTGGCCGTATGTGTTTGGTAAAAAAAAAGATTTCGTAATGTGTTGCATTTTAATTTGGTTGTATTTGTATTTTTGTAAAAAAAACAAAATTAGATTCCGTGTCGTGCCAGGTGGATTTTACTTGGACACAATACAAGTAAAATCGACCTGCCACGAAATCTTTTTTTTTTTTTACAAAAACACAAACACAACCATAACCAAATTAAAATGTCACACAATAAGAAATCTTATTTAATTTTTTTACCAAAGACAAATACGGCCAAGTAAAATTGACACAACACGAATTTTTTTTTTCCCAAAACAAATATGACCCAATTAAAGTACGATAAAACAAGAACTTTTTTAACCTAATACGAACATGATCCAAGTAAAGCGACATGACGCTCACAATTTTTTAAGTCAATTTTTATTTTATTTTCATAAACAAAAAAATAATGATATATGTACAGCATAAAATTATTTCGTATAGTTGATTTATAATACCTATTAATTTCGGTACGTTTTAGTGTTAATTGCAATGAATAAATAAAAACAAATATGGACTCAATATTTGTTTTGACATTATTATTTGGGGATAAAAAACAATTTTTTATCCGAGAATAATAATCAAAACCATTTTTATTTTCATTACATCCCAATCATTTTTACTTTTTTAACAGAAAAACAGTGACAATCCGAAAGTAGTGTTTCTTTTTATACCAATTTTCTATTAACTCTATTTCATAGATATTTTTAATAGAGAAATGATAAACATTCGCAAAACATTCTTTCTTTTATTTGCAATTATTTCTATTAAAGCAAAGAAAAAATGGTAAAAATATTTACTCTCGGATATGTTTAACATTCTTCTTTAATTTGCTTTATTATTTGTAGTACATTTTAGAGGTTTTAATTTTTATTCAAAAAAAATTAATTCTTCAACTTTGAAAAGAAAAAAACAATTTAAAACTGTTTTAAAAGTTAAAAAAAAAAAAAATCTCTAAAATAATGTAAGAAGTCTTTTGTTTTTGATTAAGTTTTATTAATTTTATTTTACTTTTAGACGTTAATAGGAGTTTGCAAGTGTTAAAGTTTTTTTTTTGTCATTTTACAACATTTTGGAACGTTTTAGGAAACGTTTGGAGCGTAAATACCTATACCCATTAAATCCCTATACTAAAATATAGGTAACTTTTTTGTGTCATGATATACAGTTCTCATGTAATGTTACAAAGACAAGTCTTGTGGTGTGATGCAGCGTTGGTAAAATTGTAATGAACTTACTAGAAAACAATCCATGCACAACATAGGGCAAATTGATAAATTTATATATATAGAAAGACGTATGAATAAAAACTTACAGAACTCTCAACTTCCTCCTTGTGCTCGTGGGTATGTGCTTCTTCTGCCATTCTAATTATAAAACAGTTGAAAAGGCTAGTAGTGATGGTTTGAGAGAGGTTGTGAGGGGAAATGGGGTTTTATAGGAGAAATACCACACGGAAATAAAAAATACTAAAGACATGTAACTCAAGGGTTTTGAAAGTGAAGGGTTTACAATATCTGGACATATCCGAACCTAAAAATAGAATACAAACTATCACATGTGCGTAAACATTAATTTTTATTTATTTTTTCAACAAATTTGTGCTTTTTTTTTTTCAATTTTGATACTAGTGCGTAAACATTAAATTATTTGAATACTAGAACTTTTTTTTTAAAAATTTGATGATTATATTTTTCATCATTATGTCATAATTATTTTGTAGAATGTTTATTATAAATATATTTTTATTGTTATTTTAATTTTTTTGCATTTTTAATTTTTTTCGTATATTGTACGTGTATTACATAATGGAAAACAAAATAAAAAAGGGCAAGTCTATCCCCACACCTAAATGTTTCTCCCCCACACCCTTTCAAACACAAATGACGAAAATCGTATTTACTAAATAGCGCAAATTAATCTCTCCCTCTCTCTCTCTCTCTCTCTCTCACACACACACACACACACACACACACAAACACAAAAAAAACAAATATAAGGTATATATTCTCTAAAAAAAGTTTACTTTTGGTTGAAAATCAACTACTTTTTTACTTTACAAATATATTGCTAAACAATCATATGGAACATTCTCGACTATTGAGAGAGAGAGAGAGAGAGAGAGAGAGAGAGAGAGTTAATTTTTAAGTAAATTCATGATTTGATAAAACGGTAAAACAAAGCCCAAATGATAACTCCAACTTAATTTAAATATAAGGTATATATTACGAAAAAAGTTACTTTTAGCTGAAAATTAACTACTTTTTCACCATACAAATAAATTGGTAAACAATCATATCGAACATTCTTGACTACTAGAGAGAGAGTTATTTTTTAATTAAATTCATGAGTTGATAAAACAGTAAAACAAAGCCCAAATGACAATTCCAACTTAATTTTGTGTTTGACTAAAACCACTCTTATAAAAAGTAACACCACTTTTACCATCTACTTTTTCCATGTGAGATGATGGACATGATGAGAAAACTATCTAAACTGAACATGATACAGAAAGTTCAATCACCACTGCTTTTCAACACCATGATACAGAAAACTATCTAAACTATCTAAACTATTCTACACCACTTGTCAAAAGATACAGAAAGTTCAATCACTAAAGAATATGTCATTTATGTTATTCTCATTGTGTAACCTTAGATTATGCAATAACAAGATACTTTAGATTTGTTTTATCAACACATTTCTACTACTTAAAAGAGGGGAGTTTTATTCCAAATATCAAAAGACCAAAAATCCCTCAAACAATATGCAAACCCAATCCTACCCTTCAAAGTTTATATGTCCGGATCTGACCTTCCAATTTCAACATTAATGCATTCATCCTAAAAAAAACCTCTGAATCTGAAACATACCCTTCATCCAACGTTTCAATTTTAACATTAATACATTCTTCTCACAAAACCCCAAAAATCATCCTCCCTCCTCTCACGCAGCCCTCCTGTCACTCAGCCATCCCCATAATCTTTCTTGCTCATCTCTCCTCTCCAACGCAGACAACCCCTCAACATTGTGTTGTGTCTAAGGTATGATTCAAAAACCCACCACCCACCATTTTATCTACCTTTAAACTGAACCAAATGATAGAATGGGATGAGTATATAACTGTTCAAAAAATGGAATGCATTGAGGTTAAATGGAGTTAAATGGAATCGTTTGTTTGAATTTTAACGAACAAACATGGTTGTGGGTTTAGTTGGGAAAAATAAACAAGAATCTCATCCTACTTTTTTTAAATTAAATATCATTTTTGTGCACAAAATACACGTGTATAGTTTCAAAAAAGTAGTACTGAAAAAATTTATGTTGGTTACTTTTTTATTTTTATTTGAGTTAATGTGGTACACCATTTTTCTACACAAAATGGAAAGGTGTGTAGGTGTTAAAAAATGATGGGTTTAGTTGGAAAAAATGAACAAGAATTTCATCCTACTTTTTTTTATATTGAATACCATTTTTGGTACACAAACTACATGTATATATCTATTTGAAAAATAGTATTGAAAAAATTTATATTGGTCAAAATTTGTGTTGTTACTTCAGTTAAAATTATATTGGTTAAATTTCTATTTGTAAAAAAAATGTGTTTTGTAATAGTGCCACTTCCTGTTTTGTATAAACCAAATTTTGTTTATATGGTGTATAATGCCACTTCCTATTTTTTTTTATATGGAGAGAGATGGTGTCGGTGAGAGAGTAGAGAGGAAGATTTTTGGGACAGATCTTGTGAGAGATGAGAGAGGTAGCTATTTACGTGTGTTGGGTTTTTGGATGAGGGGGTGTCAATGTGTGTTTTTGGGTATGTATATCTTCTAATACAGTTTTCATCTTTCTTTGATGGCATTTTTGGATTTTTCTTCGTTCAACAATTAACAATCAACCCAAAAAAGTATAAGTTACAACTTATATGGAAATGAAACTACTCACATGCATCATAAAAACATCTAATAGATAAGGAAACTTGTAAAATGAACGTAAGTACAAGAAAAAAACTAAGACTAAATAATAGGTGGGGGTGGGATGTCCATTGTGGATTTCTATAATTTCTTATAGATTCCATTTTCTTCTATTGTTTAAGAATGCTCATGCTGAATTTGCAATGATGATTTCATTTTTTATGGTTGTTTTACACCAGATGTGGTGGCGATTTATTAAGTGTTTGAAGGTTTTGGTAATGTTTCTAATGTCTACAACTAATGGGACATTACAGACTTTGAGTTTTTGGTTCAAGTTCTTACTAGTTTAAGTTTTGGCAGGCTTAAATTCTATTAGATTGTTTTAATTTATAAATTGGTCATAACTTGGAGGATGATTCCTAGAATGAAGCATTTGAAGAATGAATATCGCAAAAATGAGTTGGCACTATTACTGTTGGTAATTAATTCTTGAATGTTACCTTTTATATTTATTTTTTAATTTAAATTGGGTTGCCATGATATGTGTTTCCCCCTTTTGTGTTGATTTTAGTTCAATCTCCAAGAAAAGCTAATACAATCTGAAGCACGGTGATAATCACAATGTATTGTAATTATGTGTAAATGATTTTACATAGACAAACTATATTTTAAATAGAGATGGAGCAAAAATTTAATTTAATAATGTAGGTACCCAGAATTTGGGACCATGGGCCTGGACGAGTAGCCCAGTTCTGGCGGCCCAAAATCCAGGCCCTCTATCTTTCATATTGACCCGGTCTCTCCCCACGACCCCATGAAGAGAAGTTATAAGGGCGCACAACCCCATGGAGGGAAAGGATAGGGAAGAGGGCTAGTATGAAGGAACCCATCATCTCCACTAACTAGCATACACATGTATAAATTGGATGGATCAAAATAGATAGCAGTAGTGATGGTTTGAGAGAGGTTGTGAGGGGAAATGGGGTTTTATAGGACAAATACTAAAGCACTTGTAACAGCGTTGATATTTAATTGTTTTGAAACTGAAGGGTCTACAATATTTGGTAGTGATATCTAATCCAACTCGATTCATATTCTTGATCCCTTAATCTTCAGATTTAAGGCCAAATAAATTAAATAAAATATTTGTTTCCACAAAAATATACTTTTTGCTTATACATGAGTATAAAAAAAAGGGATGGTTTATTTTAATCCCTTAAATTTTATTTAATCAGTGAAATTTTAATATATGTCTATTGTTCGATTGACTTCTTATTTATCCAACATACTTTATCAGATGGTTTAAATAAAAAAAAATATACCTTAAACATACATACAAATATTGCTAACGATTTTTCTTCGCATTTGTTTTTATAAGTATTCATCATGGATAGTTTTCACTTTTTCAATAAATTTTCACTTTTTATTTTTTTCATTTTTGATACTAGTGCGTAAACATTAATTTTTTGAATGCTAGAACTTCATTTTTAAAAACTTAATGGATATGTTTTTCATCATTATGTTATAATTATTTCGTAGAATGTTTATTATAAATATATTTTTATTGTTATTTTAATTTTTTGCATTTTCATTTCTTTTTCCGTCTATTGTACATGTATTACATAATGGAAAACAAAATAAAAAAAAGGTGGAGCAAAGATAAATTTACTAAAGAGATTTAAAGACAAGTTTCTACAATCAAACATACAAGAAGGCAGGGGAAGATTCATATGGAAGGAAGGTGGGGCAAGTGCCCCACCCTAAATTTCAAATTCAAAATTTTACCCCCAGAAAATTATAAATTTAAAGTTGTGCCCACCCAAAAAAAGAAAAAATTTCAA
Source organism: Sambucus nigra (assembly GCA_949130495.1). Taxonomy (NCBI): domain Eukaryota; kingdom Viridiplantae; phylum Streptophyta; class Magnoliopsida; order Dipsacales; family Adoxaceae; genus Sambucus; species Sambucus nigra. The sequence continues at coordinate 245,098 of CASBWL010000118.1, forward strand.
AATTTTATCCCTAAAAAATTTGTAACCCCCCAAAAAATTCGGGAGCTTCCGCCCCCGAACTCCCAGCAATGGTTTGTGCCCCACCCGAACTAAATATATGGATCCGCCTCTGTGTGACATGTAAGCAATAATTAACAGCAAATCATAAAGGTGTTTGTGGGTTGCAATTATGTTTTGCATTATTATTTTGGTTCTTTAACTATTTTACTTGTATTTAAATTTTATTAAATTTAGTTTGTATTCATTTTTATTAAATTAATTATGTTTTTACTTTTTTTTTAATAACATGATTTGTTTAAAATTTTAAAGGTTTATTATTCATATATTCTTCATGGGTTTAACAAATATTGAGACACCCTCTTATATAAAATTATTTTTGATTGTATGGAGATTAAAAATGTGATTATATTATGCAATATAGTAATTAATCGATTATGTCCTGTTTTTCGAAATTGCAAAATTGTTTTTAGTATTTAAGGTTGTCAATTCTAACTGTGATAGACGGAATCTTAAAATAACCAATACCGAGGTACCTAATTAAAAAGAAAAAAAACAACTTCCTATTTTAATTTTTATATGTTATTCCATTCAATGATACAATGTAAGCGTGAAAAGTGCACCTGAAATCTGTTGTGCGTTTAAGCAGGAATGGTCTTGCAAATAAAAATTCCAATTTTTTTATTTTTGTTCAATTTTTAAAAATGAAGCCTTTAAACAAATTAACCAAATAAAAACTTGTTCACATATGTCAAATCGAGTTGCAGCAATAAACTAATTTAGTGAATTTTATTTTTTTAACCTAAAGCATGCATCTAGGTGACAACAAATAAAATAAATACCCCAATCTCACAACACGCCGATGTACGAGGAATATCCATAATGGCAAAAACCTCAGCGACTACACCCACCTCTTATAGATGGAGCCTCCACGTAGTAACTACATGATCTACACATCGTCAAGGCCACCAATGGCGACGTGTTGTACTCAGTCCGAACACGCTAACCCCCGAGCCGATAGGACAGTCCACCGGTATGTCCATACAAATACATAATATTACATATAATTATTCCGTATAATATGTATAGGTAATTACTTCATAGTCACCGTAATAGCCCAACTAAAATCCACATTATTTAATTAACAATTTACCATCTAATAAATAAATAATTATGTTCCATAAGTTAACTACTCAACCAATTAATTAAGTTTATTTATTTCCAACTAAAGTCCCCAACATTTCAATGAATGAATAATTTACCATCCACTAAATTATAAATTTCCGTCTCATAAAAAGATTACTTAACCACCTAGTCATTTGTCATTATTATTAATTAAAATGTGGATATAAAGTTTTGTTTTAACAATTTCCAATGCAATTTTCCTTTATAGTAAGCTAACTCTCCAAACCATAAATTTCACGATTTATCCAACCCAAGCCCAAACTGATAAGGGACGAAAAGGTCAAAAGAACCATCAAGTCGCTCGAATGATAGTGCGGCTCGTTCGCGCGACATGGCACGTCATTTGAACGACCCATGACGTCAGTTGAGCGACCCCCAATTTCTTCCCAACTCCGCTTCTCAATTTCAGTTCCTTCCCAGATTCAACTTTTACCCGGAAACAGTTTCACGCAAAAGGCCAAACGTTTATGTTACAGCTTACATAATAATTCCAATACAGTTACTATGAATTCCAAACCTTGACGATTTATAGTCCCCAAATCCAAATCGGGGTCATTTCGCAGTAAAGATCATTTGTTAGGGAATCTACCACAACGTATTGGTCCATTAATTATCAATTTTTATTCTACACATTGATTAGTCAAATACCCAGAAACAATTATCAAAATTTAAGGAAATCGAATACCAATATTGAGTTTTTCTATACCTAATTTCTGGAATAATCTCTGCACATAAATCAATCATCTACATGTGTTGTTCATAATAAACACTACAAGAAAAAATATCATTTATGTCAGTTTAAAAATGAACGTTATGTCAGAAAAATGTAAATTGACATAAATAATATTCATTTATGTCAATTTTACTTTGAAAGTAAATTTTTATTTCAATTTAAATAAAATTGACATAAAAAATAAATCATTTATCTCATATTTATATATAGATGACACAAATACATATTAGTTATTTTCCCTTTTAGAGTAAAAACTGAGATAAACGGAAAAAAAAAGCGGGGCTTTTTTTTTTCATTCCCCGCTCCAAAAATTTGGAGCGTCAAATTCCTCAAAAGATCTACCGCGTCCCTCTCTCTGTCTCTCGTACGTGCGTCCCTCTCTCTCTCTCTCTCTCTCTCTCTCTCTCTCTCTCGTACGTCTACCGCGTCCCTCTCTCTCTCTCTCTCTCTCTCTCTCTCTCTCTCTCTCTCTCGTAGTCGCACGCCGGCTCCCCCTCTCTGGGTCGCACGCAGACTCTCCATCTCTTTCTCTCTCTCTGGCTCGCTCGCGCCGCTCTCTCACATCTCATCACCTCCGGCGCCGGTGAGATTCAATCAATCAGGTACAAAAAGCCCTAATATGGATTTGCAAGGGTTTGTGGACATGTGTTGTATATATGCGATTTGTTCTTGATACGTTTGCGTGCGATTTCTTGATTTGTGTGTGATTTGTGTATATGGGATTTGTTCTTAATTTTTGTATATGTGTTCGTAATATTTTTGTTTGAAAACCTAGTTGATTTATCTTGCTTTTTATTGTGTCTTTTGTCAGACTTTGCAGCTGGGACGCCCTCCCTCTTCTCCTGTTTTATTGTGTCTGTATATGCGATTTGGGTACGTTGCTTTACCAACTTTTTTTACATTAGTAAATAGTTATGTTTGTGCCAAGCATTGTTCAAGACTTTATTTGTTTAGATTTGTTACAACTATTAGCAATAATACTCTTTAAAGAATTGTGTCTATTATAAATTCAGTTTATATATTGTCATTTAAAAAAAAAATACACATCAAAGAAATAGTTGAGTGTCATTAGTTTCAAGCATAATTTTATTTGCTTTTCAGTTTATATGTTCAATGTTTAATAATTTTGGTCAATGACTTGTTGCAAAAATAGTAGGGTCATTCGAAGAAAAGTTCCTCGACAATTTTATAATTAATATATAGTCCAAACTTTTTAATTTTGTTCCAAAAGATCCCTCGGCGCATAAAACAGTTACAAACTTTTTTTTATCTTATCCTAAACTAATTATCAAAAAAGTAAACAGGGGAGTTTTTGCAAAATTAAAAAATAAGGTGGACTTTAAAAATGAACGTTATGTTAGATATATGTCAGTTTAAAAATGAACGTTATGTTAGATAAATGTAAATTGACATAAATAATATTTATTTATGTCAATTTGACTTTTAAAGTAAATTTTTATTTCAATTTAAGTAAAATTGATATAAAAAACAAATTATTTATCTCATATTTATATATAGATGACATAAATATACTTTAATTATTTCAACCTTCTGAGTAAAAACTGAGATAAATGAAAAAAAGAGGCAGGGATATTTTTTTTCATTCCCGCTCCAAAAGTTTTCTTCCTCAAACCCTTCCTCAAACCCACGACCCCCTTCTGCTCCGTGCGTCAAACCTCCTCAAACCCTCCCTCTCTCGCTCGCACGACCACCCTCTCTTTCTGCTCGCTGCACCCCTCTCTCTCTCTCGCTTGCTGCATCCCTCTCTCTCTCTGCTCGCACGACCCTCTCTCTCTCTGGCTCGCTGCGTCCATCTCGCACGGCCCTCTCTCTCTCTGGCTCGCTGCATCCCTCTCTCTCTCTGGCTCGCAAGTACAACCCTCTCACTTCACCTCCGACCCTCTCACAACTCATCACCTCCGGCGCCGGCATCAATCAGGTACAAAAAGCCCTAATATGGATTTTCAAGGGTTTGTGTATATATATGGATTCGATTTGTGTATATGTGTTGTGTATATGCGATTTGTTCTTGATATGTATGTGTGTGCTTTGTGTATATGCCATTTGTTCTTGATTTGTGTATATGAGTTTGTAATTTTTGTTTGAAAACCTAATCGATTTCTATTCCTTTTTATTTTGCCTCTTTTATCAGACTCCCAGTTGGGACGCCTTCCCTCTTCTCCTAATTTCTACCCCGGCCCAGTCTGCACATAGAGAATTTGGGTACGTTGCTTTACCAACTATTTTTACATTAGTAAATAGTTATGTTTGTGCCAAGCATTGTTCAGGACTTTATTTGTTTAGATTTATTACAACTATTAGCACTAATACTCTTTAAAGAATTGTGTCTATTATAAATTCAGTTTATATATTGTCATTTTAAAAAAAAATACACATTAAAGAAATAGTTGAGTGACATTAGTTTCAAGCGTAGTTTTATTTGCTTTTCAGTTTATATGTTCAATGTTTAATAATTTTGGTTAATGACTTGTTGCAAAAAAAAGTAGGGTCATTCGAAGAATAGTCCCTCGACAATTTTATAATTAATATATAGTCCAAACTTTTTTATTTTGTTCCAAAAGATCCCTCGCTGCATAAAACAGTTACAAACTTTTTTTTTTATCTTATCCTAAACTTTATGAAATATTTATCAAAAAAAGTAAACAGTGGAGTTTTTGCAAAATTAAAAAAATAAGGTGGACTAAATGTAAAATATACTTAGCTCCTAGCGGTTAAACATTAATTGTCCCGGTTGACTTAAAATATTTAAGTTAAATGTAAAATATCTAGTTTTTGACGTAATGCAAAATGTTATGCTTAATGTATAATTTTTAGATGTTTAGAAATGTAGGGTCAATTCATTTAGTGCTTAGTAGTTGAATTTTGGTTAAGATTTTTACCATATTCATTGATGGTCACTATAGATTTATATATGTTTACCTTACGCATCACAAGTTTGAAGCCTTTGATTACGCATAAGGTAGAATGGTAGGTCAATAAAACTCAAAAAGATTACATTCACACGTTCAAGCATGGAATTGTAGCTCAGTTGCCAATTAAGGCTATCGTGAACCTTCTTCTAGTTGAGCCATTTGTTACTTGAACACATGAGCCCCCCAATTTTTTTATGATAAATTATCTTTATCTTTGTTCATTGAATTCTAAGTTACCAATTCACAACCTATGTTTGAATTTGAACGTCCAAATTCTCATGAATTAGAAGGAACCGAGATACGAAATACACTGTCTCAAACCGAGAGTGGTAATTTGAAAGTTAATATTTTTAATGAATACTATTATTAATGTAATCATTGGTCAAAATTTAAACTATCTAACTAATTTGGAATTTGGTACATTGATTTTGAACATACTTCTCTAAATATGAGACGTACTAAGAAGCAATGTGATATTCCTAAATTGAAAAGGAAGGAGTGTATTGTTTTGTTTTCCAGCACTTCCAAATTCTGAAAGCTAGTAACTGAATACAGAACCTAACAAGACCTTAGTTAAAAAAATCTCTGCTCCTCCACACGAGATGTAATGAATTTCCACAGACATATCTTTCTTTCTCCTTTTTAAAATTGTCAATTTTTATAGCCCAAAAGTGACAAGTGTGTTTTTAAAGTCATTGTTCTTTCTCATGTGTTCTGTGTTGCAATAAATACTGTCCCATGCTTATACTATGTGCTTTCATTAATTACTTCATTATATTATAGGTATATAATCGCTAATGGTTGTTGCTGTCATGTATAATATGTATAACAATTGTTGTTATACATATTATATATAACATTATAGTATAATATGTATAATAATTTTGTGAATTGAAGTTCTTCAATGTTTAAAATTGGTTTTGGTTGTATAGTGTTTAGGTGGTGTGTTAGTGTTCTTGAGTTGGTTAGTTATGGTTGATTGAGTCTTATTATTATTAGGTGTTGGTGTCTTTGGTATTTTTTGTGATAGTTTTAGAGGGATATTATACTTTCTACGATATTTTCTAATGGTGTGAATATATTTTGTTGTATAATATTGCATTATTTTTAACAATTACATATCTTTTATTGCTTATATCTCACTCGCGGTGGTTTACATACTCAGTCCAGAATGGACAGGTCTTGGATGAGCAAGGACAGATTATCAAAAGAATACATAAAAGGTGTTGATAATTTTCTTAGGGTTGCTCAAAACGCCTCCTTGGATGAGAACTTCATACGATGCCCTTGTAATCAATGTGAAAATAGATTAAAAATGGGTGTTAAAGAAATCAGACAACATTTGTATAGTTCGGGTATCGATCCGAATTATACTGTATGGAAATGGCACGGAGAGGAGGATTATCGTGAAACACTGCCGGATGTTAATATGGGTGATCCTATCTATGATGATCTTAATATGGATACCATGGAGGATGTTGAAGAGTTGATTGACATGGTGGAGGCTATAAAAGAAGACTTCACAGGAAATGCAGAAATTTTTCAGAAGTTGCTTTTAGATGCGGAGAAGCCATTGTATGAAAGATGTAAAAAGTATACAAAGTTATCCGCTATCGTCAAGCTATTCAATCTTAAAGCGAATAGTGGGATGTCCGATAAATGCTTTTCAAATATGCTGTCAATCATTGCCGACATGCTTCCGGATAACAATGTATTGCCTTCATCCAGTAATGAGGCAAAATGTTGCTTATCGGTATTCGGAATGGACTTTCAAAAGATACACGCATGCCCTAATGACTGTATACTCTATAGAAAAGAGTATAAAGAAGCTGTTGAATGCCCCACTTGTGGAACATCCAGGTTCAAACAGAAGAAGAATTTGAAAGAACAAAAAAGGGATGAGGGGAAACAAGGTGTTCCTGCGAAAGTGTTATGGTACTTTTCACCCATTCCGAGATTCAAAAGGTGGTTTCAATATAAAGAGACCGCTAAGTCTCTGACATGGCATGCAGATGATAGAATTGTTGATGGTTTGTTGCATCACCCAGCAGACTCACCAACTTGGAAATTAGTTGATGAAAAATGGCCCGATTTTGCAGCAGAACCAAGAAATCTTCGATTAGCACTATCAACGGACGGAATTAATCCTCATAGTTCCCTTAGTATTAGGTACAGTTGTTGACCGGTCATGTTGAACACATATAACTTTGAACCGGAATTGTGTATGAAAAGAAAGTTTACAATGTTGACTATGTTGATATCGCGTCCAAAACAACCGGGGAATAATATAGATGTTTATTTGGCTCCGTTAATAGAAGATCTGAATACATTGTGGCATGAAGGAGTTAAAGCCTATGACGCCTTTAGACAAGAATCTTTTACTTTGAGGGCAATACTGTTGTGGACAATTAATGATTTTCCAGCGTATGGATATTTATCTGGAAGTGTTGTTCAAGGCTATAATGCTTGTCCAATATGTAGTGAAAAAACGTATTCCATCAGATTACAACACTGTGGCAAGTGCGTTTATATGGGACATAGGAGATACCTTCCACAAAACCATCCATTTCGAAGCCAGAAAAAGATTTTTAACGGTGAGCAAGAGTTCCAAGCCTCCCCTGAACCTTTAAGCGGTGAACAAATATTGATAAAAGTTGGGAGACTTAAGGTTGCATGGGGAAAGAAGGCAAAAAAGGTGAGGGCGATTAATTTGAAGAAATCATTAAAGCGTAAGAGACCGAGGAGGGTAGGTAATGGGGTTGAAAAAGGCGGTCCTAGTAACAATAGTGTTGAAAATTTTTGGAAGAAGAAATCGATATTTTTTGAACTTCCTTATTGGAAGGATTTGCCTATTCGACATAACTTAGATGTCATGCACATTGAAAAGAATGTCTGTGATAGTATCATTGGAACCTTGCTTAATATTCCAGGAAAAACAAAAGACGGGGTGAAGTGTCGACTCGACCTTGAAAAAATGGGCTTAAGAAGTGAGTTAGCACCGCAGGTTAATGAAAAAAGGACATACCTACCGCCAGCATGTTATACGTTATCGAGAGAGGAAAAAAAATGTTCTGCCAAACTTTGCATGACCTTAAGGTCCCGAATGGGTACTCTTCTAATTTTAGAAGCCACGTCTCTATGGAAGATTTGAAATTGTATGGCTTGAAGTCTCATGATTTCCATATTCTAATGTAACAACTTCTTCCAATTGCAATTCGATCGCTATTGCCAAAACATGTGAGATATGCGATCATCAGAGTATGTTTTTTCTTCAATGCCCTTTGTGCCAAAGTAGTGGACTTGCAAAAACTAAAAGAAATTCAGAATGAAATTGTGATCACATTGTGTTTGCTGGAAAAATACTTTCCACCATCCTTCTTTGACATTATGGTGCATTTAATGGTGCATCTTCTGAGGGAGGTCGAACTTTGCGGTCCTGTTTTCTTTCGATGGATGTACCCAATTGAAAGGTTAGGTCAATTTACTTTACTATCATGTATTAATATAAGTAAATAAGTGTATCGATTTAGTTTTCTTTTTAATGTGTTAGGTACATGAAAGTATTAAAGGGTTATGTGAGAAATCGTAATCGCCCAGAAGGTTGTATTGCTCAATGTTACATAGCAGAAGAAGCTATTGAGTTTTGTTTCGAGTTCTTATCGAAATTAGATTCAATTGGAATTCCGGCGAGGAAGGATGATGATAAACCGATAGGAGGTTCAGATGTCGTTGAAGTTGATCGCATGTCCTTGGAGCAGGCACATCTTCATGTGTTACATAACACGAATGATGTTCAACCTTATATAGAGTATGACTTTCCTAACTTCCCATTAATATTTAACTTAGTTCCTCACATACTTATCTCATATATTAATAACTAATGTTGCATTACTCATTAATACCTTGTTAGGGAGCATGAACAGTGCTTGAAAGAAACCCATCCTCGAAAAAAAATAAAAAGTGGCTTGAAGAAGAGCACAACCGTACGTTTATCCATTGGTTAAGTAAAAGGGTATGATTTAGGGACATGTTGACTTAACCACCACTTTAATTTTCATAAGACTTTACCCATTTTTTAGTTTTCTTTTAAACAATGGCACTGTTTTTTTATTTATTAGTTGCAAATCTCAGTGAAAAACAATTTCGAAGTCTAATACCAACCACTGGAAAATAGTGGTAGAGTGTAAAGTAAAACTAAATAGTTGGTGAGGTCTAATATTCAAAACTAAAGTGGGAATAAAGACGAAATATCCCCTTACTTTAATATGTTTGAATTTTGTTTTGTAAGTAACTAAAATTCTTATATTAATAGGTTGCTCTCGAAGAAGAACTCCCAAACAACAATATCTCAGATGACTTAAAATGGATTGCTCGTGGACCTCGTCGAGACGTCATCAAAGTTCACGGATATGTCATTAACGGTGTTCGTTACCTAACAAAGGATCGCGATGATGCACGAGTAACCCAAAACAGTGGAGTGAGCCTAGTTGTTAAGACGTTGCAGATAGCTAGTGCAAAGGACAACAATCCTGTTCGTACCGATATGATTTTCTACGGTGTCATAAGGGAGATATGGATACTTGACTATTTTTCAATTTAGATTCCTTTATTCAGTGTGATTGGGTTGACAACAAAAACGGAATTAACATAGACGAGCTTGGTTTTACATCCGTCGATCTTGATAGAGTTGGTCATAAATCCGATTCTTTCATCTTAGCTTCTCAAGCGAAACAAGTTTTCTATGTTCCGGACCAAATGAATCATAAATATTCAATTATATTGTCAACTCCTCAAAGGGATTACTATGATAAAGATGACGAAGATGATCTCAATGAAGGATGTCTCGGGGATGATATTTGCACTACAGTTTTGCCAACTATTGAATCCTTCGACGTGGTTGAGGAATCTTTCGAAACTTATATGCGTGAAGATTGTGAGGGGACATGGATAGACAATACGCCAACATAATTGTGTTAGACGATGTTATGATGCTTAATGTTTGAATTGTTCTTTATTATTAGTTATAGTTTCTTAAAATGTAAGCTTGTTTGGTGAAGTTGTCCAATTTTTTAGTTTTTTGTGTGGAACCTACTACAGTTGATTGTTGGAAATTGAATGTATGGAATATGGGCTATGTGACATTTGCTTAAGACTATGGATTATTATTTTCGGCTTAATATTTTGGCAATTGTGCTCTTGTACATTTTAATTAACATAGAATAAAATGGTGAATTTTAATTTGTGGTACATTTCAATAATTGTATTGTTTGAGTAGTTACGACTTGTATTGCTGAAATCTATATTATTGCTCTCTTTTGTGTTTCAACAGTTCGATTGCTTTAACTTGAAATGGAAGACATTGATCTCGAACTCGTGGAGAAACCTTCACAATATAGTAGTAAAGGCAGAGGTACGGTGAAGCTAAAGCGATTGACTAAAATAAAGAGCAGTGAGGAACGGATAAGAATTTTATATAATGATCTTGGTCAACCAATAAGTACTAGCAAAAAAGAATTATCAAGTTATGGGGGTTTGATGGTGAAGTGCTTTGTGCCGATAACTTCTCCAAGTTGGCCTAAAGTGCCAATCAAATTGAAGAATGATTTGTGGGAGGCAATACAGGTATATATATATCTGTTATATATAGAAAATATTGTTTGATGCAATTTTGTTGTATCCATGGCTGAATTCAGATCACTCTTAAATTCTGTTCGTATTTGTTCCAATTTGTGATCCATTACATCTTATGTTTGGTGTATTTATGCAAACCCTGACTCTATCGCTTGCCATCAAGTTTCCGTCGTTTGTGCAATCTTAACTTACTGCTCTGATACCAATTCTTGTCGATTACAATTGGGTTTAATTTAATCTCCTTTTATGCAACACTAGTTTGCTAACAGACTAAATTACCTAGCCAGCTGGCCAATCAAATCTAAGTAATCAACTCATAGCAAACTTCCAAACTATTACAGCTAAATTAACAGTAGAAGATTTGTGTGGTGCTTTTTGTCAAGCAATCCGAGTGTGTCGAAATCCAAAACCTAACATATTTACACTGATTTTAAGACATCTTTACACTGATTTTAAGACATGTATTCAACATCTTTCTTTTTCAGATCAAATTTGATATTGATCCGAACAGCAAGAGGATGGTGTTATCCTCTATGGGTTGCAGTTGGAGAGCATTCAAAACAAACCTCACGAGACTTTGGATTAGACCATTGAGACACCAATGCGAGCTTCTCAAACATCCTCCTCCAAAATACGAGAAATTCATTAGTCCAGATGTGTGGACTGAATTTGTTTGCAGCAGGCTAACCAAAGGATTTGAGGTATAATTGAAAAAATAGTAGAAGATTTGTGTGGTACTTTTTGTTATTCTTTTCTAATTTTTTGCTTTGATTTATAAGATTGCAAGTGAGGCACAAAGGGAAAAGTGATTCAAGGTCACATACAATCATCGTATGAGCAAGAAGGGTTACGTCGGTCTTGCTGAAGATTTGGTATGTTTTAGTTTGAATATTTTCATTAGATTTGTGATGGTTTGAACTTGAACATTGAATTATTCTTTAATAATATGATTTTTTGTTTTACAAATGATACCAGAAAAAGAAGATGGGTTCGGAATATGAAGATGACAGGGCTTTCTTATGGTTGAAAGACCGTGAAAAGAAAAATGGTGAATATGGAGATGATTCATTAAAAGAGGTGGCGGATAAAATGGTTAGTTTTTATAAATTACGACACGAGTTCCTTTATTTGGTGTTTTTTAGTGTATGATTGGTAATTTTGATAATATTTAGATGACATTCTGAATGATTGAATCTACTTCATTGTATGCTGAATTGAAAAGACAAGTTAAAGATGGTAGTTTAATCACTGAAGGAAGTAATGATGTTCTTACTATGACATTGGGTACTCCCGAACACTCGGGCCATGTTCGGGGGTTGGGATTCGGAGTTGTTCCCACAAGGTACTTCAATCTTCCAAAGCGTGGTTCCAAGAGACATATTACCGAGTTAGAATCTGAATTAAGAGAAGCGAAGAAAAGATTAAAAGATATGGAAACCCTGTTGAAGTTAAGAAATGTGCCGGTTGCCGCAGCCCCAACAGCCACACCCCGAGCTGAGAAAGTTGCTTCATATATGCGTGAAAGTGAAAATATAAATCGTTCAAGTTTGGGTGGAAAAATTGCAACACAATCACTTTCTTCAAAGGTATAATGAGATAGATAATTATACAAATGCATACCATTAAGGTTTTGTGATTTTTGTTGTAATTGCAATTTGTTTTTTTGTTTCTTTGGCATATTTCACAGATAGTGGTGTAACACATAGTGAAACGTTACTACCTCAATCAGTAGATGCTGTGAAAAGTAAGAAACCTTCTTCGATAACTAGTGATAAAAGTACGAAACAAGTGTCTTCTTCAAAGGTAATGGGATCACATTTCTCGATGGTGATAACTTTGTAGTTTTACTTGGTTGGATTAGTAGGGTATTGAATTTTATGTAGTTTTACTTGGTTGAGGCCAATAAATTGCTCAATTTTAACACATTGCTAAATTTTTATGTGATTATTTTCCGTAATTTAGGTTAGAGAATGTAGGTTGGCTATTGTCAATAAAACTAACATCGTTTGCCCAGGGGATCGTATTCGATAGGAATGGACCGAACGAGAAAATTCATAATATAGCATTGGGAGAAAATAATGTTCGGGTTTCCATTTCTAAAGTTATTTCTTCTAGTGCCATCCTCCCGATACCTGTTCCAAGTGAAATGTATTTTGTGAAAGAGGTTATTGGGTCATATGTTGCTTGGCCCAAAGAGTTAGTGTTGGGATTTGAGGTAAACCATTGGTTTTTATGTTTATCTATAAGTTTGTGTTTGTGCTATGAATGACATTGCTTTCTGACATTTCACATGATTCAATGCAGAATGAAATGGAAGTTAGGAAAAAAGCAGGCCATGAGAAAGAGAAGGATATTTTCGGTGAAAGTAGATGTGATATAGTAAACAAGAATGTTGATTGTGATTTGATAACTTCCTTCACCCATAATTTATTTATAATAAACACGAATCAAATAACGATTCCACTGGAGAAAGAGATGTTTGGAGAAGATAAGGGTCAATGCTATGTTTTTAAGAACGATTTGTTAGACTTTTGTGCATTGAAGCCTTTAGATGTAACGTGCATTGTTGCATACATGAAATATAACTTGATTTAATCGTGTTATTTAAAATGCGTAGTGACTAATTTAGTTACTTACTTTTACAGGTTCTTGTATGATAAGTTTCAGTGCTCCCGAGAAGAGTTTCAATTCTTCAATCCCGAGTCTTTCAATGGTACAAAAAAATTTGGTTTAACTCGACTTATTGGAAAAAGACTGGGGAATGCAAAAAAAAGTCAGATTTGTTTCATTCCTTACAATCTCGAAGATATGTAAGTAGTTAAATTATTTTTTTCCACACGAATAAACAAATCTTTATTATATTATGGACTATATAATTATGACAAAATTCGTTTTACAGGTTCCATTGGGTATTTATCGTCATTGATTTGTCCACAAGAACTATTTATTGGTTGGATTCATTGAATACGGTACCCAGTGACAAAGATAAGATGTATATCACTACGTGAGTATAATATAATTTTTAATTTTGTTTGACATGCATGATGAGTGCATTATTATTGAACATTACCTAATACACATCTTTGAATTCTCTTTACATGTAGTGGGATTAACACATTGAACATCGATGGGAAAAGGCATAACGCATCGTGGAGTTGTATTAAGGTAAATTTATCATATAGTAGGTGTTATATATCATGTATCAACGTTATATATATATACCTTCAAAAGGATCTGCGGGTCTAATGATAAGGGTGCTCAAGGGGGCACTCCTTTTTTATATATTTTTGCATTGGATATAGTAGCATCTGCCCCTCCTCCAGTGGGAGTCGCCCTCTAAAAGTCTTATTATATATATATATATATCAATACCTATTATATGATTATACCTGATATATATGATATATATCATATATATCTCCCTTTGTTGCACCAGGAATCTTCGGCTCTTAACCTATAATGATAGGTAGGAGCAATGTTTTTCCTGTGCATCTACTTATAAGGACCCTACCCTTACTTATAGAAAAGTTGAAGCGCGTTGCGTTAAATGTGAGTACATTGCGCTTTGTAGAGCATTCTAGAGTTGAGCTGAGCTTGAGAAGAATCGGTAGTTGTTAGACTAGCTCTGGCTTGAAAGCGTGAACCTAGCTCGTGTAGCCTCTGCTAAGCATATTAGTAAAAATATGAAATTAAACAACTTGACCAACCTGTAGCACGTATAATCCGAATATATTGATTCTTATTTCCCAAATAGTTTTAGATGTACCGAAGAAAAGATTTCGAGGAAAAGGAGTTAATATCCTAGAGCTGCTGCTGCTGCACTTGGAGCTGCTGCACATCAAATGTGAGTAAGGTCATTGCCGGTGCAATATCACGAAGGTAGAGATTGCTACGATTACAACTTAATTAGTGCAGCTTTGCAGTGACTGATCTTCATCATTAATGCATTCTCAGAATAGCGTAAAACACCAAGAACGCATCACAAAAGTTCTTGCATTCTCACAGTTTACATGGGGGAAGTTAGAGTTTAGAGTTTCGAATCAACAACCATTTAGAGTTTCAGATTAACAACCATATTTCAATTGGCTGCACTTACATAGGGCTAGTTCTAAGTGCTTGGTCTAGATCAGAAATCAAAGAATTTACATATTCAATCCCCACAGAGTTTCGGATCAGACCCTCAGACCTCTGGTCTCTAGAACAGTAGCTGGTAGACTTGCGTATGGTTCTACAAAGTCAACACATCCTAATACCCTGTAGAAAAAACATGTCCAATAATGAATTGGTACTCAATGAATTATTCTCCACATATATTTCAACATCGCAACACCTGTATCTCTATATCGATGTGCTCCTAGTAGTGGTCTCCATGAAGCATATATGCATCTACATATATGCATATTGCATACTGCATATATGCAGATATGTAAGTCACAGTGAGGGATTGTTTCACACTTCTCCATGCTATATCTCCTTCAACTAGAATAAACACATACCAGAAGTAGATTTATTAGAATGAGGATAACTTGAAGCAAAATCTGAATCAGTGTATCCTAACACTTTTAACTCTTCCACTCTTCTATAAACCAACATGTGATGTTTGGTTCGCTGAAGATATCTCAATACTTTCTTCCCCCAACCCAGTGGTCATGGCTTCGATTTGATTGAAACCTGGAAAGAACGCCTACTATATAGGCTAAATCAGGTATGGTGAACACTTGGGCATACATCAAGCTCCCTATCAACTGAGCATATGGATTATTATTCATATCATTCTTCTCAAAATCATTCTTGGGACACTGATCTTTGTTTAATTTATCCCTTTTAGTCATAGGCACTGAACCTTTTGAACAGTTTTGCATGTCAAACCGTTTCAATACCTTGTTGATATAGTTCTGTTGACACAAGCCTAAAAGTGTCTTGGATCTATCTCTCTTTATCTCAATTCCCAGTACATAAGTAGCTTCACCCAAATCCTTCATGTCAAAACTTTTAGACATAAAAGCTTTGGTTCTTTTGAGCAGATTTAAATCAGTGCTAGCAAGTAAGATATCATGCACATATAAAACTAGAAAAATGAAATTCCTGCCTTCTGGTTTCATATAAACACATTCATCTACTTGGTTTTTAACAAAACCAAAATCAGTGGCCACTGAATCAAACTTCAAGTACCACTGCCTTGATGCTTCCATCTACTGCAGTTTTGGTCAAAGACCCATTTACACCCAATTCTCTTTTGTGTTTGAGAAGGCTACACCAATGTCCATACTTTATTAATCTTCATTGACTCTAACTCTGCAATCATAGCCTTTTCCCAATGCTCACTGAACTCACCTTCCATAGCTTGCTTAAAGGTTATAGGGTATGTGATATCTCCAATGTCAAAATCAGCTTCCTGTGGATATATGACAAAATCAGCTTCCATTATATCTACTGTGGATCTTCTAGCTCTTTGTAACCTTCCAACAACTGGTACAGGAGCATTCACTTGAGCTTGCACTTATTCTACATTATCGCGTTGAGGGGCAATATCTGCAATAACAACCTCATTTCCTACATTTTGAGGTTCATGATGATTAATGTGACCATTAATTTTAGGGACTACAACCGGATCCATTTGTGTTGGTAGTATTGGTGGATAACTGATAATGGTATTTTCAAAAGAAGAAGAATTATATTCTTGCACTTCTTTTAAATCTGAATCTAATTTCACAAACTCGTTTGAATAATTAATCTCATTTAGAAAAAACTGCCTTATTGGTTTCTATGATTCTAGTAGAGTGGGATGGACAATAGAATTTGTAACCTCTTGAATGGTCTGGATACCCAATAAAGAAACCTAAAACAGTCCTTGACTCAAGATTATTCTCTTTAGGATTGTAAGCCCTTGCTTCTGCCTTGCAACCCCATACATGAGCATGATTGAAGCTTGGTTTCCTATTTTTCCAATTCTCAAAAAGGAATTATAGGTACTGCTTTGCTAGGAATCCTATTTGATAAGTAATTTCAATTCTCTAATGCTTCTCCCCACAAGAACAAGTGTAGGCTAGATGTACACATCATACTTCTGACCATATTAAGCAATGTCATATTCTTCCTCTCTACAACACCATTTTGTTCTGGTGTCCCTCGGGTTGTATATTGGACTTGGATACAATTTTCTTGTTAGAAACAAAGCAAAAGGCCCTTTGTGTTTCCCAGACTCAGTGTACTTGCCATAATACTCTCCCCCTATCTGATCTCACTATTTGTATCTCAACGTTTAATTCTTCTTCTACTTCTGCTATGTAAATTTTGAACTTATCTAAAGATTGGGATTTGTCGGTCATAAGATACACAGAGCATTACCTTGAGTGATCATCTATAAAGGTAACGAAATACCTACAGTCAGATATAGTTTCTTTAAAAGGTCCACAAATATCTGTGTGAATTAGGTTTAGCAAACCAGTGCTCCTAACTGTTGTTTTCTTCTTTTTTTTCACAAATTTACCCTTAATGCACTCTATGCAATATGTGAGATAAGAGAAATCTAGTGTAGGCAATACATTTTGTTCAACTAGAAATTGCATTCTCTCTTTGGACACATGTCCAAGTCTCATGTGCCATAAGTAGGCAAAATTCTCATTAAACTTTCTCTTATTTCCAGTCAAACAAACTGTGGTCTCTGAATTTTCAATTAAAAGAACTTCCTTAGGGTAATAAGATGTTAATAACCAATAATCATTCATAAAAGAGGCTGATCCAATATAATTGGAACCATGAGAGATCTTTATTCCTTCACAATCAATTGAAAAAACAAAATATTTCTTAACTAAGCAAGCAACTGAAACTAAATTCCATTTCATATAAGGAATGTAATAAACATTTTTTAAATCAAAATGAAATCCTGGTCTAAGCTCTAGCCTAACAATTCCAACTGCCTAGACAGCTACTCTCATGCCATTTCTAACACTGATGTTTCCTTCATTGGTCTTTAGTTGCCTCTTGCTTATGAATCCCTGCATAGAATTTGTGATATGCACAGGTGAGCCAGTGTCTAAACACCAGGTATGAGGCTATATATATATATATATATATATTTGATAAACATCCCTGGTCCGGAACCACGACTCTTTTCAATTAAAGGTTTTGTCAAAAGGCCCATCGATTAGTCTTTAATGACACGATATCAAAGATCCAAGAGTTTTTTTTGTAAGGAATAGACGAATGTTCAATTTTGCTATCATAGAGAATGAGGTAGTTGGCATGGCCATGTGAATTTGAAATTTTGAAATTTAGTTTTTGAGTACAATGATTTTCAGCTAGATGGATGAGGTGCACTTGACAGTTTTTAGTTGGCCAAATATCTGATTTTTTGTGAATGCAGGCCTAGATAAGAAATTGGATCTCTAATAGGATTGATACAAGGAGATTCAATTTCATCTTTTCTCTTCACATTGGCGTGACAGATTTTAAATGAAATAACTCTCATTGAGCCCATGAGTTGTTATGAACTATTAGTTTTGTTGTTGGAGTATTTTATATTTTTTGAATAGGGTGGATAGTCCTATAAAGAGAGGAAATTCTGCCCAAAATTATTATAGTTTTTACACTTGTTTGTGTTGTATAAAAAATATTTTAGACTTGTACTCTTTATTATTTGTTCACTAGTAATGTTTTGTGTTGACTAGTGCCCAATACAAGGAAATGGTACTCTTTATTGCGGATATTTTGCGTTGAAGTTCATGAAGTACTTCATGGAGGATCCTTCCATACCTTTTGAAATAAAGGTATGTTACCAATGTTCTCTTTTTGTCCTATTATATAAAATATTGTTTAGTTATTAACTATTATATACCGTAATAATAAATTTAATTCTATCTTCAATTTTTTAGATGAGAAGATTGTCCAGTAAAGTGACCTACACGTTGAATGAGCTAAATGAAGTTCAAATGGAGTTCATTGAGTTCATTACGGATTATATATATTAGGTATTTCCGAGTAATTGTATTTTGTTACGTTGTAATGACAATGTGTTGAGATGACTGTGTTTTGATAAAAACTATGTTGATTATATTTGATTGCAGGGTTACTCATTCTGGGTTGGATAGCGTCGAGAACAAATTTGATCGAGTATTACGTTCGACAACGTCCTATTTTGGATTGTGATTCTTATGATGTAATTCGAAATGCTAGTTTTTGGATATTGTGATGTATCATCACTATTTTTAGGATATTATCACATAGATAACTAGACGTTAGTTAGTTTTTGGATATGATGTAGCTTAACATCAATTTGATTCTAAATATCTTGATGTATATAAGTTAGTGATATTTATGACCTTGGTTATTATCTATTTGCAATGGTTGATTTAACATCAAATAATAGTTGTCTATTGATGGATTAATGATTTTTTTTAAAAATTTTTATATTAACATTTATGTCAGTTTTGAAAAAACTCTCATAAAATTTTTAAAACTGACATAAATGTGATTTTATTTATGTTAGTTTTTTATGAAAAAGTGATTAAAAACATGTTGAATGTGGTAGTTTTTATGTGTGTTCTTAAAAATTGAGATAAATGTGAACTTATTTATGTCAGTTTTATGAACATTTATGTCAGTGCTTTATATGTCAGTTTTGAAAATTTTTAAAACTGACATAAATGGTCATTTATGTCAGTTTTTGACTGACATAAATGACCATTTTTCTTGTAGTGAAAATCAAAGATATTAAGTGCTAAATCCCAAAAATCTAAAGGGAACAATTTATAATGCATGAAGAAATAAATTGGAAACACAAACTAAGCAAGAGAATTCTTGCCTTCAAATTGTAGCAGAGAAACTCCTTGAAAGGCTTTGATTTCTTCTTTGTTCTAGCCCCTTTTTCCTTCTCTTGGTGTTTCTCCATTTTTCTCTCGTAGCAACTAATCTAGGTTTTCTCTTATGATAGTGGGGGAGTTGTTTACCCCCACTTAAACTCTTAATTAGTGCTAATCCCGAGTTGGTTCTTAAGCCCAACTTTTTGACCCCAAATAAGCCCGAAACCAAAACCCAACAAGCCTAAAAGTTCCCTAACTCATATACCTCTGACCCGGGACCATTTCTAAATATTTAAAATACTAAACCGAGTCTCCAACGCTTTCCAAAACACGCTCCAATTACTTTTTATTTCACTTAGACATTTTTAATATGTTCCAATAACGCGCGCACACAATTTATTTATGAGTGATTTATTTTTCACTAGTATGCCCATTATGTCAAATTGGGTTTTGTCTTTATATAACGATTACTTAAATTTTACCCATCTAGATTTAAATTCATTCGATATTTTTTTTATAAGTAAATGATATTAAAAAACCTTCGCTAAGGGAGCGAACCCGTATACCGGAAGTATACAAAGGAACAACATGCACAAAGGAACAACATCGTTTAATTTATTCTCAAATTAATAATAAATTATCAAGTTTAAATTAGCAGAAGTATGTATTCCAAAATTACGGGGGATTACATATAATTGAAACCCTAGTCACACGAGTATTATTACTTCATATTGATTTTCAATTAACACTTTCATTGGTACAGTAGGGTCTGATTTCGTGGCTTGATGTTGGGTTTGATTATTTTCTTCTCCAATCCTCCCTCCTAAGTTGTTTGTGGTGCAAGAATTACTTGAATCTCTCAAGAACCCTTCCTTAAGCTTCAAGAATAGTCTCTCCTTCTTCTCTAATGATCTCTCTTTGATCTTGGTGTTTCTAACCTTAGCCCCTTCTATTTAATATCTGATATAAGGCTACAAAATTCGTAGGACTCTTTACCTTTTTTACCAAATGACTAAAATGCCCGCATGTGGTGCTGGTTTGACCCAAAAATGCCTAGAAATCCAAACAATACCCCCGAGTATATTATTCTGACCCTTCAGAATCATCCGTGACCTTGAAATCATCATCTGAGTCACTCTACACAAATGTACTATCTCGACCTCAATTAGTCTACACGCCACTTTCCGTTAAGATTAAATTCAATTACGCCAATATCACTCGCTATTACACGTAATAATTTCCATATGTTATTTACTATTCACTCAGTAAATCTAATTCATAATATTAATCATTAAATCTCTCTTGATTAATATCTAATAAACACATTATCATTAAATTCAATTAAATTACTTCACTCGTGTAGCTTAAAAATAAAACAAATTAATTATCGAACTAATTAAATATCAAATACACAGAAATACGGGGTTTTACACTTATGTATTATGATAGCGTGACTTCATTTCGGGATATGAAGTTATCAACACTATTATTAAGTCGCTGAAATATTCTGATAATGTCATTGCAATCTTCTTTATAAAGAATCATATATTTTCTAAAGTAGTTAAGCATATTGAGATGAAGTATCCATCTTTCGAAGAATGCGTTGAGAGACAAAGTGTGTCAATTGAACGCATTAGTACTAGTGTTAACAGAGAAGATCCTCCAATGAAAGGGTTATCTTTGAAGTTATTTTTGCAACATACTAAAGAGGTGGGTGTCGGGTATATTATTATGTAATTGCAATTTTCTTAGTTATTTGACACAACATTTGATATACTTTAAGTGTTTCTGAATTTCAAATTTTTTTCTTCATTGTATACATGCATGTGAATGAATGTGACTGAAATAGTCTTTTCATAAAGATATTATGATATCACTATGATAAATCACATTATTGACCTTATTAAGTATAACATTGGTGGTGTGGTATATGGAAAGAACCATGTTTTTGAATTAGTACGAAAATTCCATGACTCGTACTAATGAAGTATTTAGTTAAGGTATTTGATAATTGTTCTAAAGACACTTGCACAACTTATATTTAATCTAATCATTATGTATTACCTTTTTGGGACGAAGTGCGAGACTCTCAAACTTAATTATTGACAATTACAAAATTAGGCCACATTTCGTAACTATGAATTAATTAAATTAATGCTCCATTTAAGTGTGGTACACAAAAGGTGGAAGTTTGAATTAATCGAATCTAGTCTTTATTAATTCGAAGACCTGACATCTATAGTTTAGGGGGTGACAAAGACGGTTTGGTAGGGGATCATATGTTAGTTTTGGATGGGCGGGTGGTTTGGAATCCCAAGTTCAGATGTCGTCTCTGGGACCTGAGCTCGAGGAGGTTGAATTTTTTTTTGACTCCCTGGGGATGGCCCCATGTATAATAGTGGGGGGGGGGGGGGTTGAGTTGAGATGGAAGATAGGAGGAAAAGGAGTTTTATTAGTGGGTGGGTACTATTCCATCTTGAGAGGAAATGACAACCTTATACCTTATTTCCCTTGGAAGCAAATTTAGTAGGTAAAGGCACCCAAAGAAGTGATGTTTTTTTATGGACCGCGACCAAGCAAGCCATTTTTTACGATTAAGGGTTTGCATAAGCGAAGGTGGTTAATGGCTAGTTAATGTTGGTTATGTAAGGAGGTAGAGGATTAGACCAATCATTTACTTCTACATTGTAAGATGACGAGAGGGGACTTTAGGAGGTAGTTTTAGCTCTTTGTCGGGCATCATGGGTTATGCTTGAGATGGTGAGGGCGTTACTAGAGATGTGGCACCCTCTGAAGCGATAGGAGGGGGATTGCAAAGTGTGGTGCTTTTCGACATTGCATCTTTTGGAATATTTGTCAAGAAAGATATTTGAGATACTTCGAAGGGGTGCAAACCGAATCGGCTAGAATTTGGTACAATTGTTTTAGCACATTATTTGTATGGCGTAAGGAGAGATATGTGGCAACTCTACCTAATTTTTTAGTGTGTGGAGGAATTCTATGGAAGCATGTAGCCCTGGGCGGTTTTGTTGCCTTTGTGGGTACTTGTTTTTGTCGGTTGCTGTGTATACTCCCTGATAGGGCTGAGTTTCGACCGGATCGGATCGAAAAATGCCTCTTCGGAAAAAATTATGATTTTTTCGAAAATAAAATAATTATTCGGATTTTCGATCCGATTTTGCTCAAAAAGTAAAAAAAAATCCGAATTTTGAAAAATCGAAAAATCAAAAATTCCCAATATATATTAAAAATTCAGAAATTTTGAAAATTCCAAAATTTTAAAAAATTAATTATGGATTTTCGACTAGTCGAAATTATCATTTTAAAGAAACAAAGAAAATGGCTTAATCCAACATGTAAATACAAGTAAAAACATGTCGAAAAGATTTACCTAAGGAGTGATCTCTAAAGGCTTTCCTAGTAGATTCTCCTAAAACATTGGTTTTGGCGTTATGAGTAGATTCATTACAAGTATTGAAGCCTAAACCACACATGTCATTTTTAATTTGGACCGTTCCTAATATTTTATCTAATTTTTTCGAACGACACTCCAAATCAAATTTGACATTACTTGAGCCTTCTAATTTATTTTGCAATTCTAAAATGTTAGACTCTAATAAACCCATTTCGCTCTTCAAAAGCAAGAACCTCATTTTTCAAGGATTCCATTCAACCCCTAAGGCTGCCTCTTTCGCCTTCTATATATTCAAGATTCTCTAGAAGATCTTTCTCTCATGTCATAAGGTCTTCAACCATCCTACTATCATCAACGACCTTGACACTCTCTCTTAAACTAGCTTCTAACTTCAAATTAGCTCTTTTCAATTTAATAGATTCTTTATAAAGTTCTTGAAAAGCATTTTGAAGTTCACTCACATTAACCTCTTCTTCATTTTCACTCTCTCTTTCTTCTCCACCCTCACTATCATAAAAAATAAGGGAATAAAAAACATTGACCTCGGAAGTGTCATGTGTTTGAATATCTTCATGAGAAGATTCACTATCGATGCTCACATGACTAGCCATAAAATTCACAAAAATATGCTTAGTGGGGAAATCGGGTCCCTCTTCCTTATCACTATCACTACGGGTCGCATTATATGAAATGGGTCGTTTACCCTCTTTTCTTAGTTTAATGGGGCACTCAAAAGCCCTATGGCCATAACCCTCACAACCAAAACACCTGTTTGAGTCTTCCCTATTTAATTGTTCATTAATAGGTTTAGGGATCTTCTCGGCTTTGTCATACTTATAAGTTTCAAATTTCTTAAAATCATTTTTAAATTTATCATTGTTAAATTTAAGAAATTTTCTAAATTTTCGAGCAAATAAAGCCATGTCTTCCGAGTCAATATCACTCTCGCTCTCTACTACTTGTTTGACCTCTTTCTGAGCTTTTAAAGCAACACCCTTTTCAATTTTCTTTTCAGTTTTAGAGGGAAACATGTTTAGTTCATAGGTTTCTAAATCACCTACGAGCTCTTCTAATTTCATAGAGGCTAAAGTTGGTAAAGAATTTAACACGGTCACTTTTGGAATAAATCTATCGGGTAGGGACCTTAAAATTTACTTTACAACTCAGTTGTCGGGTATTTTCTCTCCCAAATTAAAAGATGAATTATCAATATCGAAAAGTCTAGCATAAAATTCATCAAAAGTTTCTTTTTCATTCATTTTGATAGTTTCAAATTGAGTGGTGAGGTTTTGGAGTTTCGAAGCTTTAACGACACTTGTACCTTCGTGAGTGAGTTGTAAAATATCCCAAGCTTCTTTAGCGGTCTCACACGTCATAATGCGTCGGAATTCATCGGTGTGACAGCTCTCTATACAAGGCATTTAAACCTCGGGAATTAAAGTTAGAAAGTTTAAATTCACCCTCACTCCATCTATCGGCAGGTTTGGGAACACGCTCATTAGCTACTAAATGAGTTGGTGGGGACCACCCGTTAACAACAGACATCCAAACTCTCTCGTCGATAGATTTGAGTGCCGATTTCATTCCTGCTTTCCAATACGCGTATTTTGAACCATCGAAAATAGGAAATTTTGAAAATGGGGAAAATTTCATTTTACCCAAAAATTATTTAAAGGATCTAAACGAAATAATTTATCGCTTTGGCTCTGATACGAATTTGTAAATGAGTGGAACCCCCGATGTTTCAAATCTTACTTTTAAAAATATAAATATTTAAAATATTTCCTTTTTATGAAATAGATGCGGAAGCATAAAGAGGTGATGGTTCACAACTTAAAAACAACAAATTTTAAGTTCTTAACAAAATTAAAATCAAACCAAAGTGAAATTAACTTATAACACACACACAATTCAAATTTCACTTAAACCATATTAATTAATCCAAGTCCTAGAAATTTGCCTAAGTCATATTTCTCAATTTTAACAAATTAGGCCAAACCAATTTTAACACATTTAAATTAATGACTTGAATTAACTACATTTACCCAAATAATTATGTAGCACCAAATTAAACATGAGTAGTGATTAAAACCCAATTTTATCTTGAATTACCTAAGCATGCGTTCTAGATAAGTATAGCAAGATAAAATAAATAATGAAACCACTACGCCGCGATGTACGAGGAAAAACCCAAGATGGGAAACAACCTCGGACGGCCCTAGCCTCAAATCCACTAAGTACGGAATTTGAATTTACAAGACAGATGACTTACTTCCTCAACTCGAACCCTCTTAAGCCTTGACGCATCTTCTTGTAACCACCTCTTCTTAGCGGATAATCACGGAGCTCCACGGCGATCTTGGACTCACCAATTGGACAATAGGTACACCGTCTACCACACGTGGTGTCTTTTACCACATGAGAATGTCGTAGCAAAACAAACTCTTCTTCTTTATGGGATGTAGAAGAAAACCCAAACGATCTCTTCAATTAGGTGTAGAGACAAACCCGGTGCCAAACTCCAAGCAAGATGTATATATATATGAACTTGGATGAACAAAATAATGGGTGTAAAACTAAAGTGTATATGATTTTTCTTTGAAAATTGACACTATAAAACAATAAAATTTTCCCTAAAACAATTTTTCTCTCAAACACTCTCTAGAGGTTGGTAGGATACGAAAAGTTAAGTTGGAAAAAGTTATTCCCGCACATTATAAGTTCTGAAAAAAGTTAGTGTAGAAACAAGTGGGGAAAGTGGGTAAAAACTGCCAGTAATGTTTTCCTCCTGAAATCTCGTTCAAACGACATTTCATTCGAACGACATTCTCGTTCGAACGAGTCTTCTAACGAAGTTCCAGTATGAACTCGTTAGAAGCTCGTTGGAAATCTCGTTAGAACGACAATATCGTTCGAATGACATTTCGAACGAAGTTCTAGTATGCCATAATGGGAAGTCGTTGGCAATCTCGTTCGAATGACTTGTGGTTCGAACAACAATCTCATTCGAATGACACTTCGAACGAACTCACAAAATGTTCAAAAATTCTCTTTAAGCCCAAAAAATTTTATATACTTTATATATAAGCTTTAATAGATAACATTCTGAAAACAAATCACAGTTTTAAAAACCTAACACCCAATATAAATCGTTCCAAGCTCATATATATATATATATATATAAATATGTAATGCATTCATACCTTGGGAGCATGGAACCACTATTGATGACGTAGAAACGACGCACTTAAACTCGGCATTTTGATGAAGCTTTATACACTTGGCCACTACGTCTTCAACAAACACGTCATAGGCTTGAAAGATGATCAATATACTCTATCCTATGACTCAAACATTTTTGTCCAGAATTGACCCAAAACAACAAAGGACTCAATTGGAAATTTGTGTCCTTACAAATCTCCCCATTTGGCTATTCCGGGACAAAAACCAACAAAAATCCTAAAGGGCCGTCAAGCTCTACTAAACTAGTAAAAGTCCCACCCAAAATAAATAAAAATACAATGCTTGACTCAAACAACCCAAAGGATCACAAACTTTGCCGTTGAAAGTTGCCACTTTATAAAATAATTCCTGCACACTTAAGCAAACACATTACACGCATAAGGGAATATCAAAATATTTAATGCAAGTAAAGTAACTACTTCCCCTAAATTAATTCTCTCCCTTTATCAACTATGACCCATTTAGAAATACGTCTCCCCCTAAGATAAATCTCCCCCAAACTAAGATACGATAATAATAGTAATAGATACCATTTGTCCCCCTATCATTCTCCCCCTTTTTGTTCAAGAATAGACAAAGGTAAAAAAAATTAAACATTAACTTATATCCCCCAAATAAAGCATATACACCCTCTAAACTAAGCAAGGGATAAATAAAATGGGATAACAAGATAAAACATGTAATTGTGCATATAGTGATGAGAAGGTTAAAGCACTTGGGCAACAAAGATTCAACTAATCCAAAATGATACCAATATGATATATAAATTATTAAGCATGGGACATCAACAAAGAATGCAATAAGATGGATACCAAATATGAATTAAAGCATATATGGATTAGAAATCAAGTCAAAGACTAAACAAAAGTATCAAATATGTGTATACATAATATATACTAAAGAGATTCAAGTACACATAGATATATATAAACACACAAATGACACACACAAAATATAATAGGAGTCTTTCACACTCGTATGGCAAAAATGTGTCATATGGAAACGGAAGTGTTGGGGTGTGAACTAGTAATGATTAAATTTAGACCCAATCACTTAAAAACATGTTCACGGAGTTCTCATTTGATTGCAAACTTCATCCCATTTGAATATAACCTCATGTGACAATATAAATTGAACTCAATGAATAAACATACACAATGCATACAAGCCTAGCATATTGATGATTCTACAAACCAATAGAGTCATGACATGAAATACGCAACTAGGATAAACGGACACTGTGCAAACCGTTAACATACCATCCAATCGCCCTCAATAAGAATATATTAATTTTGAATGAATATATCAATCAAACATAGGCCTTGGCAAATTGTTTTTCTTTTTAATGCCATATTTTCTATTTTTAGGCCTTTGGACCACGTATTTCTTTTAGGTCCATTCAAAACGGTGGCTTATAATCACAAAGGATAACTAAGTCCTTTCGGAGCCCTTCCCCGTGCACATTTATATTTATCATGTTTTTAATTTTTCACAAAAATCTCACGTGCAACGGATTTTGACTTGCACTAGTCCTCCTAAGTCACAAACATGTAGATGACAAGATTGGTAGGAGAACACCTCACAAAGCTCAAATATACATATGAAGTTAATATTTCAAAAGAGCTCGTGCATGTGTGAAAAGAGGCATATAAAAATAGAATCCATTTAATTAACACAAAATCCAACTACTCCATGTAAGCATGGTAAAGAACATAATAAGGATTGAAAATCTAAACCAAAAGTTCTAGCCACATGAGAGCGTAAAAGATGCGATTCAAACACAAGTGTATGCCACATAAAGTGTATCAAACTGAAATACACACAAAATAAAATCTTTTTAAGTTTTTGAAATTTTTAACCAAAAATAAAAAAAATATATACTCAAAAGACAAACAAAAATCATTTGAATTTTCATTAAGCTTAAATTACCAAGAGATAAAATCCAAATGATAAACAAAAATATATTTGTATTTTTCATTTAATGCAAACAAAATGAAGGAAATATAATACAAAAGATAAACAAAAATCATAATTCTAGCATGTGATAAGCATGAAGCATAGACTCGAAAATGATTAAACAAGCATACATTTAGCATGTGAATATAGCATGAAGTACAAAAGCTAAAGTATGCAAACACTAACACATTCATCCTTTAGATTTAGTAAGGGGGGAAGCATGTGAAAGTAAATGAGAATCAAAAATCCTATTTTGCAAGGAAACCAAGTCGGATTTCCTAACCCAAATTAATGAAGAATGACAATCTTGAGGTGTAGGAATTTTAACTACCTTGGTTGCTTGACGTTGGGATTTTTTAGGAATTCGTTTAAGCTCAAAACAAAATTTCCTAAGATGACCTTTTCGACCACAATGTGTACAAGTAAAATCATGTCGAAAAGATTTACCTAAGGAGTGATCTCTAAAGGCTTTCCTAGTAGATTCTCCTAAAACATTGGTTTTGGCATTATGAGTAGATTCATTACGAGTATTGAAGCCTAAACCACACATGTCATTTTTAATTTGGACCGTTCCTAATATTTTATCTAATTTTTTCGAACGACACTCCAAATCAAATTTGACATTACTAGAGTCTTCTAATTTATTTTGCAATTCTAAAATGTTAGACTCTAATAAACCATTTCACTCTTCAAAAGCAAGAACCTCATTTTTCAAGGATTCCATTAAACCCCTAAGGTTGCCTCTTTCGCCTTTTATATATTCAAGATTCTCTAGAAGAACTTTCTCTTGTGTCATAAGGTCATCAACCATCCTAGTATCATCAACGACCTTGACACTCTCTTTTAAACTAGCTTCTAACTTCAAATTAGCTCTTTTCAATTTAATAGATTCTTTATAAAGTTCTTGAAAAGCATTTTGAAGTTCACTCACATTAACCTCTTCTTCATTTTCACTCTCTCTTTCTTCTCCACCCTCACTATAATAAAAAATAAGGGAATAAAAAACATTGACCTCGGAAGTGTCATGTGTTTGAATATCTTCATGAGAAGATTCACTATCGATGCTCACATGACTAGACATAAAATTCACAAGAATATGCTTAGTGGGGAAATCGGGTCCCTCTTCCTTATCACTATCACTACGGGTCGCATTATATGAAATGGGTCGTTTACCCTCTTTTCTTAGTTTAATGGGGCACTCAAAAGCCCTATGGCCATAACCCTCACAACCAAAACACCTGTTTGAGTCTTCCCTATTTAATTGTTCATTAATAGGTTTAGGGATCTTCTCGGCTTTGTCATACTTATAAGTTTCAAATTTCTTAAAATCATTTTTAAATTTATCTTTGTTAAATTTAAGAAATTTTCTAAATTTTCAAGCAAATAAAGCCATGTCTTCCGAGTCAATATCACTCTCGCTCTCTACTACTTGTTTGACCTCTTTCCGAGCTTTTAAAGCAACACCCTTTTCAATTTTCTTTTCAGTTTTAGAGGGAAACATGTTTAGTTCATAGGTTTCTAAATCACCTACGAGCTCTTCTAATTTCATAGAGGCTAAAGTTGGTAAAGAATTTAACACGGTCACTTTTGGAATAAATCTATCGGGTAGGGACCTTAAAATTTACTTTACAACTCAGTTGTCGGGTATTTTCTCTCCCAAATTAAAAGATGAATTATCAATATCGGAAAGTCTAGCATAAAATTCATCAAAAGTTTCTTTTTCATTCATTTTGATAGTTTCAAATTGAGTGGTGAGGTTTTGGAGTTTCGAAGCTTTAACGACACTTGTACCTTCGTGAGTGAGTTGTAAAATATCCCAAGCTTCTTTAGCGGTCTCACACATCACAATGCGTCATAATTCATCTGGTGTGACAATGCTAGACAAGACATTTAAACCTCGGGAATTAAAGTTAGAAAGTTGAAATTCACCCTCACTCCATCTATCGGCAGGTTTGGGAACACACTCATTATCTACTAAATGAGTAGGTGGGGATCACCCGTTAACAACAGACATCCAAACTCTCTCGTCGATAGATTTGAGAGCCGATTTCATTCGCGCTTTCCAATACACGTAGTTTGAACCATCGAAAGTAGGAAATTTTGAAAATGGGGAAAATTCCATTTTAGCCAAAAATTATTTAAAGGATCTAAACGAAATAATTTATCGCTTTGGCTCTGATACCAATTTGTAAATGAGTGGAAGCCTCGATTTTTCAAATCTTACTTTTAAAAATATAAAATATTTAAAATATTTCCTTTTTATGAAATAGATGCGGAAGCGTAAAGAGGTGATGGTTCACAACTTAAAAACAAAAATTTTTAAGTTCTTAACAAAATTAAAATCAAACCAAAGTGAATTTAACTTATAACACACACACAATTCAAATTTCACTTAAACCATATTAATTAATCCAAGTCCTAGAAATTTGCCTAAGTCATATTTCTCAATTTTAACAAATTAGGCCAAACCAATTTTAACACATTTAAATTAATGACTTGAATTAACTACATTTACCCAAATAATTATGTAGCACCAAATTAAACAGGAGTAGTTATTAAAATCCAATTTTATCTTGAATTACCTAAGCATGCGTTCTGGGTGAGTATAGCAAGATAAAATAAACAATGAAACTACTACGCCGCGATGTACGAGGAAAAGCCCAAGATGGGAAACAACCTCGGACAACCCTAGCCTCAAATCCACTAAGTACGGAATTTACATTTACAAGATAGATGACTTACTTCCTCAACTCGAACCCTCTCAAGCCTTGACGCATCTTCTTGTAACCACCTCTTCCTAGCGGATAATTACGGAGCTCCACCGCGATCTTGGACTCACCAATCGGACAATAGGTACACCGTCTACCACACGTGGTGTCTTTTACCACATGAGAATGCCGCAGCAAAACAAACTCTTCTTCTTTATGGGTTGTAGAAGAAAACCCAAACGATCTCTCCAATTCGGTGTAGAGACAAACCCGGTGCCAAACTCCAAGCAAGATGTATATATATATGAACTGGGATGAACAAAACAATGGGTGTAAAACTAAAGTGTATATGATTTTTCTTTGAAAATTGACACTTTAAAACAATAAACTTTTCCCTAAAACAATTTTGCTCTCAAACACTCTCTATAGGTTGGTAGGATATGAAAAGTTAAGTTGGAAAAAGCTGTTCCCTCACATTATAAGTTCTGAAAAAATTTAGTGGAGAAACAAGTGGGGAAAGTGGGTAAAAACTGCTAGAAATTTTTCCCGCCTGAAATCTCGTTCGAACAACATTTCGTTCGAACGACATTCTCGTTCGAACGAGTCTTCTAACGAAGTTCCAGTATGAACTCATTAGAAGCCCGTTGGAAATCTTGTTAGAACGACAATCTCGTTCGAACGACATTTCGAACGAAGTTCCAGTATGCCATAATGGGAAGTCGTTGGCAATCTAGTTCGAATGACTTGTGGTTCGAACGACAATCTCGTTCGAACGGCACTTCGAACGAACTCACAGAATGTTCAAAACTTCTCTTTAAGCCCAGAAACTTTTGTATACTTTATATATAAACTTTAATAGATAACATTCTGAAAACAAATCACGGTTTTAAAAACCTAACACCCAATATAAACCATTCCAAGCTCATATATATATATATATATATATATATATATATATATGTATATATATATATATGTATATATATGTATATGTATATATATGTATATGTATATATATGTATATATATATATATGTATATATATATATATATGTATGTAATGCATTCATACATTGGGAGCATGGAACCACTATTGATGACGTAGAAACGAGGCACTTAAACTCGGCATTTTGATGAAGCTTTATACACTTGGCCGCTACGTCTTCAACAAACACGTCATAGGCTTGAAAGATGATCAATATACTCTATCCTATGACTCAAACGTTTTTGTCCGGAATTGAGCCAAAACAACAAAGGACTCGATTTGAAATTTGTGTCCTTACAGTATTTCATGTAGATGAATCCTAATCATGATTGAATATGAAATTTGATGATTTAGAGAAGGAGTCATAATTCTAAATTCTGGATTTTGAAGGTGTATAAAATGGAGAATTTAGATAAATGATATTTTGAGGGTTAATAGGGTTCGATGTTAATTCTCATTTAAAATTGGTGATTTAGATGTTTTTCCTTGGATTATAATTACCCATAATCATGTAGAAATAATGTTGAGACATTTGGGATTCGTTAGAATATATTTCACGTGACTTTGGATGAAAGGAAATGGATAAAGCGCATGAAAAATTATTGGAAAAGGACGAACATTGTATGATAACTTTAGGACTCTTTTAAGGGAAAATTAGCAATATGCAATATTTGTATAAAATCACGTTCTGCACAACTTTACAGTTTTATGTTTTTTTTTTAAATCGGAGCATAAAAGCCTCAAATTGTAATTTATATTTCTGGGTAGAATGTACCTTTATCCGGGAAAAAAAAGTTTGGAAAATGGTAATTTGGCCCATGGTTTTTATTAGTTTTGGTATGTTATCAAGGTGCGAGGGACTTGACTTTTTTTTGAAAAATTATTTGGATTTGAGGATTAAATTTTATGAGAGATATCTACATAATTATATTACGATTTAGAGGAGAATAATCGCTATATCAACTACGGGTAATATTTATGAAATATTATGTGAGTGATAACTACATTATAAAATATACGATGGAAAGCTTGATTAAAATGTACGAGTGGTATTCGAGAAATACGACGGGTACTTAGGATAGGATGAATTCCTAATATGACATACCTAGCTTACTTGCTATCGGGGGAGGTCCGTGCGTGAGGATAGTCACATCCTGTGAGCCTATATGGGGGGGTCTTTGACTTGTCACTCGAGAACATAGGACTTAGGTCGATTACCATTAGTGAGAATAATGATATAAAATGGTCATTTTGGTGCATAGGTATGTGCCTAGCCCAAAGGCTTAGGACTATGTTCACCTCCATTATTTGTGATTTAATATTTGTGGTTCGAGGGATCTTTACCGAACCTATAGTCCCCTATACAGTGACGAGATGTATTGGGATATGATAGCAGAGTAATGCAGCAACGCAGTTGTGTCTCGAGGTTCATTATTGTATACATTTATTAGAGCCAATGTATATATATATATATACATATGATGATATCTACTGTGTGATTAAAGAAGAATTGAAAGATAATGATACCTGTAGTTAATTAATTATGAGAACACTTAATTGAATTAAATTAATAAGGTGCTTATCCCTATTGAATCTAAATGGATACATATGATATTATTACATGTATTGCGAGAGTAATACATGGGAACGAATTGAGATATGGTTAATGCATACGCTGGGACGAAGTAGTTAGCATGAGACTGTAACTAGTATGGTTTAGAGGTATGATAGGAATGCACTCTAGATGAGAGGTGAAAATTTCAAGACAGAGTCCAATAAGCTAACGTGTATATAATAACTATTTTATCTAGTATTTATTCACTTGTTGTTTTTAAAATTGTTTTCACTTTGGGCTCTGACCCGTTTCCTTGCACATTCTCCTCTCTCTCTCTCTCTGTATATATATATATATATATATATATATATACATATATATATTTATTTATTTATTTATCAAGTGTCCAGCCACAGGGACGCCAACCATAGAGGGCTGGGTCTATTGACGATGATATGGAGTTGTGAACCTTATCTAGACGCTTTCATATTCTTGATTCATACTCTGTTGTAGTTGATATTTCATTTAGGGCATGTCGCCCAAGTGTATTCTAGTTATTTCCTTTCTTTCTGAGTCGGATTATATTCATATGTCAGTTTGGCACATTTGGTATTATTGGTATTATTGTATTCAGATATTTTACTGGAAAGTTTATTCCAATTGCATTTTAATTCCATTGTGATGTCTATTCGGTTATTATTCGTTCCGTGAATGGTTTGTATTAATTTTTTTATGTTATTAAAATGGATTTTTTATGAAATTAAATTGGAATAGTTTTAACAACTTGATTACGTGGATATTAAGTGATGAAATATTAAGGCAAAAAAATAATGTTTTTCGACAGTGATACTAAGAATGAACCAACTGTATAATCTATTTTAATTTGGTATAGGACTGATCACCCAGTATTTAATTAAGTTGGTTGTTACATTACGTGGACCAATCATAAATAGACATATGTCATCCACTGTTGCTATAATCCTAGTCAGCAAGGCATAACCACTAACCAAGGCCTGGAATGCCCACTAGCATACAAGAAGCCCGACCAGCACCAGGAAGCCCGGCCAACTTTATCAGCAAAACTTCAACAACTATAATCATTATGGATATTATGTACTGATGTAAATACCTAATTTATAAAGGCATTCCATCCTTCAACATTCCATCTCTTTGTCTCCCTACTGGGCTATAAATACATTAAAATCCCTTTGTTAGGGAGAGTAATTAAAAGGCAATAATAAGCACAGCGGATGTAGGCTTTTATCCATAAGACAAACCACTTTAAAAACCTTTTTTGTCTCCTTATTTTACATACAAATATTATCTGTGATTAAATAATTAGACCTAGTCTAGTTTTTTACATCAACAGATTGGCTCCATTTGAGGAAACGTATTTCTAAACATTTTCATTCTCGATTCATTGATCCAAAATTGGCTGACATTCCTGAATCCAGTGCTAGAAATGATGGCAATCCGCCTATTCCATTTGTTCCTCCAATAAATAATGATCTGACTGGAATCTTGACTAGTCTTTCAAGAGGACAGGAGGCTATGCAGGATACTATTAGGCAATTTTCCTAAACATTACTAGTTGGATCTCTCGCCTTATCTAGTCATAGGAATAGAAATATGCCATCACCTCCTTCAAGAACCAGTAAGCACAGTCAATCCAGGACAACCAGAGACATGTCCTACCGCCTAGGAGTTAGTTCTTCTCTTAGAACTTTAGAACATTATGATGAGCAATCCTTTACTCCAGAAACATTAAGTGCTTAAGAAAGACTGAGCAGAGCATCTCGTTTTGATCGTTTGGGATGCAGAGGGAATGGAAATATTCCTAGGGCAATGTTGAGGAATACTTGATGACCAATCGATCAACGTGAGGGATTAACTCAATCTATATCAGATTCTCGATGATCTATCTATGGTGAGAAGACCTCATAAGAGGAGAGCTCAGCACAAACAGCTGGTCATAATAGCCGAGCTACCACTCATAAATCTGATTTTGGCAGTAATGCATGGAAGGACTTTATTCAACGATTAGAAGATAGGTTGGGAAAGATGTTAAAGGAGAAGAACCCTTTGAAATGAATGTTTATGAAAGGGTCTCCCTTTGTCCAAGCTATTATGGATTTTTATACTCCTTCAAAGTTAAGAGATCTTATGGTTACTCACAATTATAATAGGAAAACAAGTCTTGCTCTTCATATAGAGCAGTATTGAGTAACAGCTGAAATTTATGATGTTCCTAATGAAATAAGATACAGAGAATTCTTAGGAACAATCACAGGTTATGCTCAAATTTGGTATAACTGCCTTCCTTAGGGACAAGTTTTTAGTTTCAAGTAGCTTGTCAAACTATTTATTGGTAACTTTTGCTCTGGAGCCAAACCGATAAAAAGATTAACTTACCTATTAAGTGAGAGGCGGCGGATAGGAGAAATCACAAGGGATTACATTACTCACTTCAATAATGAAAATTTGGATATTATTGACTATGAGGAAAAAATAGCTATTATATCTCTCAAGAGGGGACTGCTCCCCAAGAAACTTTATTACACTCTTGCCAAAGATCCTTCTAAGACTATCACTGAATTAACGACCAAAGCAACCAAGATAATGAATGTGAGGAAGCCATGGTTGTGAAATAAGGCTCGGGCGCAAAGTCTAAGTGCAAAACAAAAAAAAAGGAGCAGAATGAGAACAAGGAGAAGAAGGATTCAAGATAAAAAAAGATTGATAACAGGCTTCGGAAATACAACAATTACACTCCATTAACGATGAGAATTAACCATGTTTTGGAGGAAATTAAACACATCAAAAAGTTATGTTGGCCTAAGAAGCTAAGATGACCTGTTGGGAAGAGGGACATATTCAAATACTATGAATTTCATTGAATTGAATTCCAAACAAGTTGTGGCACATAGTGATTCTTAGTTGGTGGTGAATAAAATTTTAAGTTTGTATGGAGCCAAATATGAACTGATGTCAAGATACCTAGCCAAGGCATTAGAGGTTATAGAAAAATTGCTCGCTTTTTAGATTAGCAGAATTCCAAAATTGGAGAATACCCGAGCTGATGCACTTTCTTGGCTAGCATCAGTAATCAAAATTGAGCTTAGGAGAACCATTCCCATCTAAATTTTGGCCAATCGAAGTATTCATAAAGAGTTGATGATTAGTTTCATTATAGGAAACATGGGCCCATCCTAGATGGATCCAATCATAGGTTATATTAAAGAAGGAATACTACCAGCAGACCCAATTGAGGCCAAAAATCTTAAGTATAAAATAGCAAGGTACGAGTTAGACAAAGGAGTTTTGTACAAGAGAGGATTAATAGCTACTATATAACATTGTGTTCACCCAACAGAGGTTAAAGATCTAATAGAAGAATTTCTTGAAGGATCTTGTGGAGCTTATGTGGAAGGAAGATCATTACTACAGTGAATAAATACTCAAGGGTATTACTGACCGACCATGTGGGAGAGCTCTACAACCGACAGTTGCATGCTATTGTGGAGGGAGTCCTTATAAAGTTCACTCTTGTGGAGAAGCCATTTTTCTTCTTCATTGTTGCCTTCCTGGAAAGGGAAAATTCCATCCGTAACTTGTGGAGGAGCCATCTTCTTCTTCACTGCTGCCCTCCTGGAAAGGGAAAGTTCCAGTTGAGACATCGGAACCGACACCTGCGGGTATTTCGTATGTTACCTTATTTCATTGTAATCCGTGTCAGCCGTTTTCTTACAAATTATAGTGAAATAAAAGGTTTTTCCCCTTTGGGGGTTTTTTCCTTAAGCTTGTGTCGCATGCTTTATTTATTTTATGGTTTGACACATGCACACACGCAGTTGAATGATTTGGGGTTGAATCAATTTGTTTTTAAAAATAGACACTAATTAAATAAGTGTATCAAATTAGAAAATTGCGAATTTAATCAATTATCACACAGTTGCGAAATTTTTTTACAATAAAATGTTAGTTTCTTCCATTTTTTTAATTTTTTTGGAGTACTGGTGATATGTATTCCCATAAATACTTCGTCAGCAGACATTCAATAGTTTGTCAAAATAAGCAATACTTAATCGGCAACGCACAGAAACCCAAGTAAAGATAGGATTTTAAGCGTCAATACTTGGCCAGGATGGAAGAAAAATGGAATCATGGATAAAACAATGTATAAAACAATGTATAAAAATCATGGATAAAACAATGTATAAAATAAATCATGGACAAAACAATGTATAAAACAAATCATGATTCCATTTTTCTTGGATAAAACAATGTATAAAACAAATCATGGATAAAACAAATCATGGATAAAACAATGTATAAAAATCAACAAGTTTTACCCAAACTAGGCAAAATGGAAGAAAAAAGTTGTGAAGATTCTTGAATAGGAATGTAGACAAATATTCCACATATGCCTGGTCACCACTGGTAACTAATGCTAAACCTAAAAATTTTGGTGCATTAGTATAACCTATGGCCATACCACGGGTGACTAGCAATAATCTTGGATTGTAATCTAGGCTCACTAGTGGAACCTGTGGCCACATCAAGGGTAAGTGGTATTAAGCTTAGAAATCTAAGTATATGAACCTATGATAATCTCATTGGTAGCTCATACTAAATTTATGCAAATGCCTAAGTGTATCAATAGAACTAATGAAACAGAAAAGTCATTCAAGCATCCAAAAATTAACAAGATACGTTAATAAATCACATTCATTTATATTAATGATGATTACATGAAAATATTGTGTACAAATGAAATACATGAATAATCTATTCTCAAGATTATTCTACTGGACACTTTTCTTCAACTTTAAAAGAGCTCAGAGTTGGTTCCATGCCTGCTGGAGGACCATCCAATGTGTATGGAGAGTTGATTTAGTTAAAGTCATAAAGCATTCTCCTATTATTGCTGCTCGAAGTATTCAACAAAGGAGGAGACCAAACTATTTTTAGCTCATCATAGAAGCCATAAAATAGTTCATCATATAAGCCATAATCTCCTAAATATTTGGAGATCAGGCATTGAGGAATCGTTTCTACATGGATCCAACTGACATCCAGTATAAAGGGAGGGTCTTGACACTCCAAAAGCCTCGGATCATCCCAATACCATAGTTTGCTATCATGGTCAACCTTCATAACTGTTAGGCAATTGGTCCAGCCCCATTTATAGCCTTCATATTGTGCCTGACCAAAATGATCATCAAATCATCTAAGGGATTCATTATTTATAGTACAAATATAGCACCCTCCGCGGAAGCTACTCAAGCATGTACATATGTTTATAGACGGCGGAGGCTTACTCAGCACAGGGTGAGGCCCTACCAAGTACTGGGCACGTCACTTACTACCCGCCTTAATATACAGGTCGCGGCCCTACCAAGTACAGGGCGCGACACCTTTGGCTCTAGCCTCATGTAGGGTGCGTCACTTTGTGCTTGACTTATAGGCCACAGCCCTCTCTACTACAGCAGCTCCAGACTTGGTATACCTCACGCGCTCAGGGCACGTGACAACTCATACACCTATAAATAGAAGACCACACCTAAAAAACGATGGATATGGACCGATTCCACACGCTCCGGGAAGGTTCTACAACACTGATTCTCTCTATACAACCTTAACATACAGCTTGAGGGTTATTTATCTACATCGCAACCACCTCTCCGACACATCGGAATCCTCAATACCGTCATGTACTCTCCTTTATTCTCATACTTGTACGCCTCTTTAGGCACAATAATATTGTACAATATAACGAATATAATGATAATTGACCAACACAGTGGACGTAGGCCTATTTTTGAAGTTGAACCACTCTATATCTTATTTTCTCTCTATTTACTTGCTTTTTTTATTTATTATACACTTTGCTCATGATTTGCTGATACGAGAACGACAAGTTGCCGATTTCTCGTATCATCAATCTGGCGGCGTCTGTGGGAACGAGATATTTCAATCTTATTTCTCTGTATTTAGAGTTCTTAAACACCTTACTCTATTCATGGGGATCCTCTAGATCATCATCCCATGAGTAATTTTTTGGTTATTGAGCTTTATTTTATACTTACACCCTTAAATGGGTATTTTGTACCTTCAGATCTGCTCTCGGGTCTCCATTTTATGACCTCGGGTCTATTTTACATACCCTTGTGATATCGCCCCACCTAGATAAAGTTGGAAATCTTGATGGGCTTTAGCCCCGTAAAGGTGGGTGATTAGGGAAGTTTTATGTTTACTCATTTTTTGTTGTTATTTGCCTATGATCTAGGGTTTATCATTAGAATTGTTCTATTGCGTGCACCGTGCGGCTATTCTCTCATGGATAGACCCTAGTAGGTATGCTCTCCACGAGTTTCGAGAGAAAAACTCAATTTCTGGGATTCAATTTTGGGATTGTCCCTTCACTCCCTAGGTAGGGATGCGGTGTGGTAGTTCAACTGCCTTACATGTCGCGGACTCTACTGGGGCAGTTGCATTACAGAAGCTTCAAAAAATTAAGGAACGAAATCAGGTGTTCTCCATCTCAACCTTGGTAAATAATGTACAAAGACCACGGTAGTGCACCTATGAGCCATACTGGTCGCGGCCTCAACAACAATACCGTATAGCAGTACGAACGCTACATCCCCATTTCCTAATTAGTTACTCCAATATTTCTGAGATTACTCACTTTTGTTAGTT
The DNA here is from genome assembly GCA_949130495.1 of Sambucus nigra. Lineage (NCBI taxonomy): Eukaryota > Viridiplantae > Streptophyta > Magnoliopsida > Dipsacales > Adoxaceae > Sambucus > Sambucus nigra. Next base: position 284,941 of record CASBWL010000118.1, read on the forward strand.
TGGCCTCAGATTATATATACTTTGTAAAGACTAACAAAAGAAGAAACGGAGGGAGACTCCAGCCAGAGCACAGAAGTCAAAGATGAGATTGTGCAGCTATACAATCACCATAACCACCTCTATGACAGTCATGCCTCACTCCAGACCCAGGTCAACTATTTGTCACAGAGGGTCCTAATGCTAGAGGCCACATCCTCACCAAATGTGGGCGCGATACCCAGGAACATTGCTTTAACAGCCTTTGCTGCCGCGTCAGTACCGGAAGATACGTCCGCGGAAGCAATCAGCAGGAGTCAGAAAAGGAAATCAGAGAAGGCAGAAGGGAGATCTAAGGCTTATACCTCATTGGCCTTCCCAATTGAAGACATCTTTGAGTCCATTAAGGAGGACAAGCTGGTGAGGTGGCCAGAAAAGCTCAAAGCTCCACCCCATAAGAGGAACAAAGCCAAGTGGTGCAAGTTCCATCTGGACCGTGGCCACGACACTGAGCAATTCTATGATCTGAAGGATGAAATCGAAAGGCTAATTGGGCAAGGGATGCTGCGGAGGTTCCTCAGAGTTGTTTAGGGGATGCAGCCTAGTCTCATAGACTACATGCCCCTTTTCTCATATTTATGCCTTATATTTCATCTGTTGCTAGTATACAGTGAAACTCTTCCTATGATATATTTAATTAAACTTTGTATTGTCACCACAAAGTCATGAATATATAAGTATAAATATATGAAATCAAGTTCACTCTTATAGTGTGATGTTTTGATTTTCATTTCCATGAAATGTTATCTTACAAATGACCATTTTTTCTTAAACAAACATACATACATATCTCGATCAGTGACAAGATGTTATATAGGGAATGATAATATCTAAATGGCCCATAAATTCTCAATAAGACGCCTGATTATCCGAAAGTAGATGATAATTGAAAATGGCGGAAGCAAATACTGAAAGCAGTTATCAAATTGGACTGCAACATCACTCATAAAGGCCTGCAATGCCCGTTCTTAGCTTTCGAGATGCGTCATTAGCTACAAGGGCTTCCAATGCCTGTTCTTAGCTTTTGGGATGCGTCATTAAGTCGGGAGACTTGTAATATATAGCCAGGGATGGCTTTATATATATCCATAGTTGTGGGTGTCTTAATAACATAACCCATCCTAGGGAGGCTTGAAAGTATCCTGTATGATAACTGTGGGTGGGTTAATAACATAACCCAACCTGGGGAGGCTTGAAAGTAACCTGTATGTTAGCTGTGGGTATCTCATATATCTACAAAGGCACATGTTCACATGGAAGGGCTAGAAGAGTGCAGTAACCCTATCAATACAGCTGTAACCATTAAAGTGACTAAGTTGACGTGGTAATGACTTGTATTTAGATCCAATTGAAGCTATAACAAAGGGAATTCAAATATTCAAAAGTTACACATCCCTATCAATATGGCTGCGACCATTAAGTAAATTCATTCAGAAGACGCGAAAGGCAGAATTATCAAACTACCGTGGCCCTGTTCAAGGGGCAGCCCTTCCAGTCATGAGTGCAAGAAAAAGGAAAAAGGGTCGCGGCTCGTGTATAAAGGCCATCCACATTACAGCCGCATCCTATGACCCGTACGTTGGTTGAAGTGATTTTTTTCAAACGTTCTTTATAAATTTCAAACACAAAAAGGTGCCGTGGCCATGTTCAAACCTATTTATGTGCAATAATAATGGAATTCGAGTAGAAAGGTCAAGAGAGAATTCATTTAAATATTAAAGCAAGAAAAGTAGAAAAATAAAAAGCTACTAGAAAATGAAGGGAAAATAATCCCGAAAAGGTGGTCACAGCCTTGATTAATCTTATCGTACAGACAAAGAGGCCGCAACCACCACAAGGAGTTAAAATAATAGGATGGACGTAGCCCTGTATTAATGATTAGTTCAAAAATTAACACAAGTTCAGGAAACTACATCATCATGCTCATCTCCTTCATCACCATCCGTAGCGATCTCAATTTCTTCATCCTCAGCTGCTGCCTCAGCCTCTGCCCTCAACCTGGCTTTCTCTTCAGCCACGCCCTTGAACTTAGCTGTGCATTCTTGATGTTCAGCATCACCAAGTACCCAGGTAAGAATGGTCTCCTTAGAGTCAGGAAATTTTTGTATGACCCTATGCCTAAGTTCTTGGTAGTCGTGGAGGTAGGCCCTATTATTGATGAGATAAAAGTCCCTAGAGCCTTTCAACGACTCCACAGTACTGTCAATGGCAAGATGAAGGGCTTCGTCATGGTCCCCCTCCATTTTCGTAATTACCGCGGCATGGGATATGGCATCTTGGGCAACCTTGGTCTCCATCTCTTCATACTTCTTTTAAAGAAGTTTGAGCTTGTTACTAGAAATCTTTGCAGCTTGTGCGACTTCCGCGGCCTAAGACTGGGATACTTTGAAGGATTCCGTGACCCCTTTAAAATTTTCCTCTGCTTCCTCTTTGGCCTTGTTTGCAGCTTCCAAGTTCATCTGGGCTGCCTAAAGAGCCGCGGTAGCGGACTGCTTCCCAGCTTCAAAAGAGGAATTTCGTGGAGCCTCCAATTCAGCGGCGTATACTCTTTCTACGACCTCTTTTAGTTTGTAGAGGGCCTCGTACATCCTCTTTTAAGCCACTATCACATATGCGGTCTGAAAAGAAAGTTAGGAGAAAAGTATGGAATGTAAAATTAAAACTGAGAAAACACTAGCACTTACCTTCAAAAGGCTATAGAGACCACAATCCTCCATATCGTCATGAACTTCGTCCACCAATCTGTCAAGGTCTGCGTCATCAAGGTCCCTCTTCATCCTTCGCACAGCCTTCGCGGTAGTGTCCCATGAGGACTCAGGGTCAGGTTGTCTTAACTGTGGTCGCGGTTGACCATCATGACTAGCTTCGACGTGGCACTGAGGAGGTGCCAAGTTTGCATTAATCGCTATAACATGTGGTGGTGGCGGAGAAGGTGAATGCATAGGAACATCTGACTTTGACATTAGACCTATCGCGGCCAAATTAGCCCCTATATCATCATCAAACTTAGCTTGGGGTTAGGTGTAGCAGTGGTAGTTTTTTCCACAGCCTGATTTTGGGTCGCGGTAGAAGGATTTGGGTCACTGGAAGGGACCGCAACTGGAGTTTTGGTCCAGGGCCTCTTCCTTTTCCTGTACCTTGCAACTCTATTGAGAATGGCTGCGTCCTCATCCATTTCAGCTAGTTGGGAAGCTAATAGTTCCCTATCAACTTCCTCACCTGAAAGAGGAAAATCAATAGTAAATAATTGAAGTTTCAACATAAGTTGTCGCGGATAAAGACTGATGATAAGGTTATTACCTCCCGCGCCATCTCTTTTGGAATGGACTTGCTGGGAAATAACCCTGCTTTAAATACAGTTGCAGATGTTACAAGGGCGCTGAACTTCTTCTCTTCAACACGAATGGTCGCGACCTTGGAAACTCTTTTTTCTTGCCTGCCGCTCAGTTGCAAGTTGTCAAGAACTACAGAAAAACACTTCAAAGGTTTGTAGAGATTAATAAGTAAGTACAAAGAGGGGACGCGACTATAATCAAATTACCTAGTTTGGAGGGACAACCCCATTAACGTGACATTCAAAATGACTTCTCCCTCTCATTCTCGTGAGGGTTAATCTCCCACCCTTATTTAAAGATATAGAAATACTTCCCCTTCCAGTTCTTTACACTGGTCGGCCTCCCAGAGTAAAGGGTCCCATCCCTATCGCGGATGGAGAAGTAGTAGTACCCAACGAACTTCACAGAGTTTTCCTTCGGGCGGTAGAAGTGAAAAAACTCTGCGGGAGTAATTTCTTTGTTGAATTGATTCTCCCAAAGCACGACCGTGATAAGGATGTCCCTCCAGCCATTAGGATCTAACTGGGTTGTTGCTAGTTTCATGGTTTGAAAAATTCGGCTGATGGGAATAGGAACTGGTAGCCGTAGTCCATAAATGAAAGTATAAAGTGAAAAATAGACCCCATTGTCAGCAAGTGTCGTGCACAATCTTTGGTTCTTGGCAGGTGCTGAGCACATCAAGATTTCTGGAAACTCAAAGGCCTCAGCTACCTGGTCAACCCAGTCTTAGGTCATGATTCCACAGATACCAAGTGCATCTAGGGTCTCTCATCCCTCCCAGATGGACCAGCTGGTTCATCCCTAACATTAGCAGCACCCCTTGCTGTGGCATTATCTTCCACATCCATTGGTTGATTACTAGAGTTGGCTTCCTCTTCCATCCTCGTGGTCTCAAAATACTTCCTAGATGCAGAGTTCACAAAGTCTGAGTCTAATATTACGCAGTTGGAGCAATTCTTCAGTTGGCAAGGCCCTATTAACTTCAAAGGAGGCACATAAGGGAGTTCAAGAGGAGAGGCTCCAAAATGCTTTGCCTAAAAGCCTCTCAAAAACTCATTTGGGTTAAAGCTCATATGGCTGCAGTAGTACCTGAAAAGCTAAAGCCGCAGTTAGGTACCGTAGCTAGTATGGTATAGAGGCCTCTTAGAGGCCATGGCAGGTTTAATGAAATATCAAGATGAATAAGAAATATTGAGGGTGGTTGGGCAAGTGTGGGGTTTTTGAGCCCCAAAAGACAAATATCACCGCGGAACATTAATTGGATTGGTTTTACAGTGTCGCGGCTATTCACTCAACTTCCTTCAAACTATGGGCTAAAAAGTCGCGGAGTCTAAATCTAAGAACCTAAGTGGCCACAGCCATCGCTCACCACAATTCGCAACTAGGAATCAAACCAAGGAAAATTTGAAGGGTTAAGGGAAGCCCTAGATTACTAAATGGGTACTTTATCATGTCGTGACCATTCACGCAAGCAGTTTAGTACCTAATGTTCATTCGTTTAAAGATCGAAATCCCTTAATATGAAGAGTTTATCTAAGAACATCAAGAACAGTTTTTTGATTTCAATACGATTCGACACAAACGTAGTCTATATAATCCAAAGAACTAATTAGAAGCAACTATAAGTATTTATCATTTATGTGTGTTCGATTCTAGGGTGCAGGTAGACTCTTCAATCAAAACCCTAAATATTTGTTACATGATTTAGGGATCTTTTCTCGAAAATAGAAAAATCTAATACGAATTCAGGAAACTAACAAGACATGATGCACAAATTCAGAAGTCATGAAAAAAAATTAAGAACTACAAAAGTTGTTGGAGAGAATGTTGGTTGGAAAATTACCTGGAAATGGAGAAACCGGTAATACTCAGCCTCCGACTGCCTCAGAACCACTAGACTCAGCCTTAGAAAGTCTCCAGGAAAAATAAGAGGACGAGTTAACAGGATTCAACTTTCGATATGCTCTCAAGGATTTGGAAAAAATAATGAATTCCATGGGCAGAACAATTTATATAAGAGGGCGCAGGAAGACGAAGAGTCACCTTAAAAGTACCGCGGCACCTCAAGAGGACTTGACTAAGCCGTAGCCCCAATCACAATCTTGGCACTACGACTTGGGGGCTTACTGATAGTATAACTATAACACCCTTCTCGGAAGCTACTCAAGCATGTACAGATGTTTATAGATCGTGGAGGCCTACTCAGCACAGGGTGCGACCCTACCAAGTATTGGGCGTGGAACTTACCACCCGCCTTAATATACAGGCTACGACCCTACCAAGTACAGGGCGTGGCACCTTTAGCTCTAGCCTCATGTAGGGTGCGGCACTTTGTGCTTACTTATAGGCCGCATCTCTCTTTACTACAGCAGCTCCAGACTTGGTATACCTCACGCGCTCAGGGCACGTGATAACTCATACACCTACAAATAAAAGACCATACCTCAAAAAATATGGAGATGGACCGATTCCACACAGTTGGGGCAGGTTTTACAACACTGATTCTCTCTATACAACCTCAACATACATATTGAGGGTTATTTATCTACATCGCAGCCACCTCTCCGGCACACCGGTATCCTGAAATACCTCCATGTACTCTCCTTTATTCTCATACTTGTACGCCTCTTTAGGCACGATTATATTATACAATACAATGCATAAAATGAGAACTGAGCAATATAGTGGACGTAGGCCTATTTGTTAGGCTGAACCACTCTATATCTTGTTTTCTCTCTATTTACTTGGTTTGTTTATTTATTATACACTTTACTCATGATTTGTTGATATGATAACGATAAGTGGATGATTTCTCGTATCATCAATTATACCCTTCCATCCAAACTTCTCTGAGTTGCTTGTGAAACTGGAAGGTTGATCTTTGAACCTAGTGTTGGAATTTCTTTAACACTCCATCCTTAATTTGTAATTAAGAAGACCGTTGTGAAAAGTTCCTCGTCTTAAGTTTGGATCTTTTGAGACATCTCAGCAGTGGCTAAGTTCTTGGCCTTTATCCGTGCAGCCTAGTTGGCAAGCGCTTATTGAGTTCTGGCCTCATTAATTGTATGTCGACTAGATCTAGATCTTAGTTGGGAAGTAGAAGCTATTTTGGATTTCTTCAAGACTTCCAGTTCCCCTATTAGCCTAGCATTCTCAGTTTCTAATAATGATACCCCTTCATCAGCAGCAGAAGTTGTATAATGAGTCCAAGCCACTCATTAATTTATTATTTTCTTCCTCCAATAAGTTGGTAATGGATCTAGATTCATTAACTTCACACTTAAGAAGGAATTCCTTCTTCCTAATGACAAAAAGGTGCTTTTCCAACTTCTCCTCAAATCCCCGAGCTCCACTTAAGTCCTTATACTTGGACTCATAATCAGAGTGAAGGAGAGCCTTAGATTCATCATGTCCTTCTTGAAGTTCTTCAATATTCTCAAAGCAATCCATGTTATTGGCCACAACTCGATTAATAAGAAACTTGAGATAAATATATGAATCTTTAGCTTGATCAGTGGCATCATCCCCAAGCATGTCTGATAATTCTTTCTTGGTTAAAGTCATATGACCAGCCTTAAATAAACTACTGTAGCGATCGCGTAGATCTAAATTATTGGAATAGAGTTGTTCCATCTTGGCCATGAACTAGAAAAATAAAGAGATATTCAATCAACAACAATAAAAGGAATATATGACAGCGGTGAAGAAAGAATGAGCAATTAAGAAACGACAAACAGTATGAAGAAGAAAAAAGTCCTTTTATTGATATGAAGGAAAATTACAAGTATAGAAAAAAAGAAATGAAAGAAAGGTAAAAGTATAGCGTCCAACTGCCGAGCAAATCTATATCTTCTCTTTATCCGCTTCAACTCCAGCTTTGTTGGTAGAAGGAATGGCTGAAGTGAGTTTCTCAGTGGATGGGAGGACTGACTCAACAACATTCTTAAGTTGATCAACTGAAGACTCAAACACCAGAGATGACTCCCCAAAACCAAAATCATCTTCAACTTCATCATCCATGTTGTGGGTAGAGATAGCTTCATGCCTTTGGAAGAGTTCACAGTCTTCCACTCTGCCAACCTCCTTCAGAGCAGCCTACCAACGATCCTTGAAATATTTTTTCTTTGTATACTCAATCTGAGGAGAGGAATTAGTGATAGATTTATCGCATCCTTTATTGAAGGGATTTTCTTTAGCCTTCTTTATTTTGTTCTTTTAAGTAGTTAGGCTCTTTGTCAGCTCAGCCACCTACTTCTGAGCTTTAGCAGCCACATCCTCAGCCTTCTATCAAGCTTCCTCAGTAGCTTTTATTTTGTCCTCCCAAGTTTTCTTTTCAGTTGTCAATGCTTGTTGGGAGTAAAAAAAAGACTTCTTCGGACCAGTAAAAGCCTCTTTAACATCAGTTGAAAAAGAATGAAGAAAGATGTTCTTCTCCAACATCTGGTTAAAATCCACCAGGAACTGGAAAAAGGAGAGAAAAAATTAGGATAAGAAGGCAAAGACAAAATACAAAGTGTGAAAGAGAAAAAGAAGAATTCTCACCATAGCAAGGCTTTGAGAAGACCTTTCAGAAATTTTAAGTAGGGGCATAGAATAAGAAACAGTCCTCTGGTCTGGAAGATTACCACACTTAATTAACTTCCTAGCCAAGACAGGACCTATGGCCACTGAGGAGCCAACAACATCTGGAGTAACACCGACCAAACTTTATTGGTCAGCATCATTAATTCCTTCAACCTTCTTAAAATTAGGAATTATCCTCAATCTTTTTAATACGGAATCATCTCATGAGGGCTTCTTCCCAACAACATCTTTCTTTTTAGGTCCACCATCCATAGACTTGTGGCTGCCAGCAGCAGCAACATCTCTAAGAAGGTCGGGAAACTTTATTTTGCCCATGGCTATAGAAAGAGGAATGTATGATTCAAGAGATGAAGAAGGTACAACAACAAGTTCACCACTGCCTGATAAAGTGGACAATAGGTCCTGGTCAAAGTCAAGCACAATGGTAGGATCAACAGTTGAAGGTTTAGCAACAAATGATATATAGAACTCATGTATTTCAATAAATATGATGATAACCTAGTGTGCACTTCACCAATTTTTTTATGAAGGCCCTAGAGAAACTTAATCTCGTCAAGCTTAAGGTCACCCTACTTGGGACACTTCTTCTTCCTATCAACTGCAAGAAAACAAATAACCAATGTTAGTTAATATTTCAGCAGGAAATTCAGCAGCATAAATAAATAAAATATATTTAGTACAACTTATGCTATGACCCTCTTGAGGGCATCTTGGTCCAGTATATACTTATTCCCCTTCAAGAGATACATATTACCAATTTTTTGGAATAACTACATGATCTAAGTAATCCTTATTGAAATCAGGAAGATTGATGACTCGTGCTTTATTAATAGAGCTAGTTTTCAAATAATATATAGTGTCACTAGTGACCTATTTGTAATTGAACATAATATCAGGGATACCGATATAGGTCCCAGGGATTTAGCTAAGCCTATGAACAACCATTAATTATTCTCCAGGTGTTGGGGTCTACTCTAGAAGGTACAATGTCAAAGTATTGACAAAATTCTAGACAAGAACGATTTGGGTGAAAATTAAAAACACATTCATCAACGAATAAGGAAGGGATCCAGTGACCTTCAAACAAATATTTTTTTATAGGGGGATTGCGGAACTCTAAGTCAACCCAGTCTGGTATATTCCATTCCTTTTCAAACTCATCAAGAGAGACAACAACATAAACCATTATTCGATATGAAGAAAAGAAGAAAGAGAAATAATTCTTATAAAAACTTAAGGATTCAGCAAGAATTGGAAGATAGGAAGAATGATCGCACGAAAGCTCAAGAATTTTGCAGAAAAAGCATAGAAGGTTTGAGGTAAGAGATGATCGGGATTTTACTGCCTTTTGTAGATTACCTCAAAAATCGATAAACGTAATGATTAAAGTGAAACGACGATTAAAATTTTGGCGGCTAAGCAGAAAAATATGTATTTTCCCCAAGATAATTCATTATAATTCTGGATATTTACAAAAATGTGATTGGCAGTACACGCTATCAGCAAATACAATAATTTTACAAGTGTGGAAAGTCGACAACCGACTAAGTATTAGAAATATAGCTTGAGCTATTACCAGAACTAAACGATCCATACTTTCAAGCAATCATCAAGCACGGAACATTAGGGGCTTCTATTGATACAAACAATTACCCACTTACGTGGACCAATCAGAAATAGACACGCGTCATCCACTGTGGATATAATCCTAGTCAACAAAGCATAACCACCGACCAAGGCCTAGAATTCTGACCAGAATACAGTAAGCCTGACCAACACCAGGAAGCCCGACTAACAGTAGGGAGGCCGACCAACTTTATCAGCAAAACTTCAACGGCTAGAAACATTATGGACATTATGTACTGATGTAAATGCCAATTTTATAAAAGTATTCCATCCTTTAACATTCCATCACTTTGTCTCCTTACTGGGCTATAAATACGTTGTAATCCCTTCATCAAGGGCAAGTAATTGAAAGGCAAACAGAAGGCAATAATAAGCATAGTGGACGTAGGCTTTTCTCCATAAGCCGAACAACTTTAGAAACCTTTTTGTTTCTTTCTTTTACTTACAAATATGATCGATGTTTAAATAATTAAACCTAGCCTAGTTGTTTTCATCAACAGAACGTGAAAAATAAACATATGAAATAGCAAAGAATATAGATAAATTTAAAAGGGATATGGGTCCAATTAACTGTAGTAAAGACGTAAATCAAAATATATTAATTAACGATAAAGAAATTCTAGATATATGGGAAGAGTATTTTCAGGGATTATTGATTGAAGAATATCCAAAAAAAGATGTCGAGAACATTGAACATAATATAGGATTGGTATGTATGATTACTGAAAAAGAAGTAGATATATAAATAAGAAAAATGGGAAAGAATAAAATGATTGGCCCGGATAAAATACCCTTAAAGGTATAGAGAACCCTTGGAAGTCTAGGGGTATAATGGTTATCGTGCTTATTTAATAAATTTTAAGAGATGGAAACATGCCAGATGAGTGGAGGAAATGCACCATAATATCGATGTACAAAAATAAAGGGGATATACAAAGCTGCGGTATTTATAGAGGAATCAAACTGATGAGTCACAATATGAAATTATAGGAAAAGGTTATAGAACAAAGATTAAAAAATGAGTCAACTATCTCGGAAAATCAATTGGGATTTATACCACGGAGATCCACCACAGAAGATATTTACTTATTAAGATAATTAATATAGAAATGTAGAAGTAAGAATAAAAACTTATATATGGTCTTTATATATTTAGAAAATCCTTATGATAGAGTAACTAGGGATATAATTTGGTGGGATTTAAGGAGGAAAAGAGTCCCTATGAGTTATATTAAAGCTATTGAAGATATATATGATAAGACAAATATTAGAGTAAGGACTAAATGTGGAGAAACAAATAATTTTGCGATTAAAGTGGGTTTACATCAAGGATCGGGCTTAAGTCCCTATTTATTTGCCGTAGTTTTGGATAAGATTAGTAGGGACATATAAGAAGATGTTCCATGGTGTATGTTGTTTGCAAATGATATAGATTTAATAGACACTTCAAAGGAAAGTTTAGCGATGAGAGTAGATGATTGGAGAAAAGCCTTAGAATCTAAGGGACTATAAATTAGTAGAAATAAAATGGAATTTATGGAATGTAAATTTAATAATGGGGCATCGAGTAACATAATGTTAAATATTGAAGAAAAAGTGATAAACCAAGATAATAAATTTCCTTATATAGGTTCAATGTTACAAAGTAATGGGGATATTGATGAGGATGTTGTGAGTCGAATATCAACTGGCTGGATGAAATGGAGATAAGCGAGTGGAGTGTTATGCGATAAAAGGATAACTAATAAATTAAAAGAAATTTTTTATAGAACATGTGTTAGGCCAGTGACCTTGTATGGAGCAGAGTGTTAGTCGTTAAAGAAGAAGCATGAGTAAAGTCTCCATGTTAGTGAGATGAGGATGATTCGATGGATGATACAAATTACTAGAAAGGACAAAATTAAATACCAATACGTGAGAGAAAAATTAGGAGTACCTCCTATTAAAGATAAATTAAGAGAAAGTAAAGTTAGGTGGTACGGACATGTGTTGCGTGGACTAGTAGATGCCCCTATAACGAGAGGAAGATTGTTAGAAATACAGGGTAAAAGAAAAAGAGCCCATCCTAAGCTATCGTGGGAAGAAATTCTTAGGAAAGAGCTTAAGGAATTAAACTTGAATGATAATAATTCGTATAATATATTAGTATAGACAAGGATAATCCATGTGGTCGACCCCATATGATGGGATTAAATCAAGGATGATATATATATATATATATATATATATATATAAGGACATTATTTTACATTGTCCGTTCACAATTGAGTATGTCGTATACCGCTACAACCGTCGAAGAAATATTCAAGATTATTCAAACATTGAGACGAATTAGAATATCTAGGTTCTTCAACATTCAAGCCTCCGCGAGATTAAGTTTGGAAAGGTTGAGTTTAAAGTTCTTTAAATATTTAATTTAAAAGTTTTGGGATAATTTTGCTAAAAAATTGGGTTTATCAAAATGAGGCATTTTTAAGGAAAATATTTTTTTAAACAGTTACCCGAACCGGTTCACCTATTTATAAAGGGCAAACCAAACCGATTTGAAATGGAGAATCGCGTTTGACAGTTTACCGAAGGGGTTTTCCTCTTCATAAAGGAAAAAATCCTATCCGGTTCGCCGCACGGCCTCAACTTTTTATTTTTTTCTATAAATGCCTATTTTGGGAGTTTATTTGTAAATAACTTTGGGAGAACATTTTTAGAGTCCTAATACATCAAGTCTTCAAATTTTTAAGTCCCAAGACACCCTTTTGATTCACACCGAACATCCCAATTACTTTTGTGAATCTTTTGGGAACCCTAGATTCAACCTTAGTGAACTTTAGCTTTATGGAGTCCCATCTTTACTGCAAATTTGGTGTCATATGAGGGAGGTACTGGACAAACTGACTACTAGTCAATAGGGATTACTCGTGGGTGTTCCTGGGCTGACTGAACTGCGATTCGTGTCGAGTTGCTGCGAAATTTCATTATTGATTTTGGTTGTAGCCTATGTGAGTTTTCTAGTCATTGTAATAATTGTAAGTGTTATAGTGAAACAATATTGGATTAAAAATTGACACCAATTAAATAAGCTTAACTTGGAAATTTTAATTCGGTTTAATCAAGTATCACTTGACATTTACAAATTGGTATCAGAGCATGTTTCACTAATTTATTGTTAATTCATTTTTCCTAAAAAATTGTGTGATATTGATTTTTTTTAAAGCTATTTTGTGAAAAAAGCAATTTTTCAAATGGAGCACTTATATAATCCAATGCCCATTTTTTACGGGTCTAATTATGCCTACTGGAAAGCACGTATGAAATCACAGTTAAGGGCCATCTATGAGTGCGCTTAGGTAGTTTGTGAAAGAGGATGGACGCCTCCCACTGTCACTGTAGATAACCTAACTTCTTAAAACCTGTGACTACCTGGACTGAGGATGAATTAAATGGAGCACTTTTAATTCACGTGGGATGAGTGGAATTTTTGGTGCCCTCACTCCTGAGGAGATTCGACATATTACCATGTGAACCACGTTAAAAGGAGTGTGGGACATTTTACAACTTACCTAACGAAGGCACAAATGCGGTCAAAGAGTCTAAAATTAAAATTTTAACTACTCAATTTGAAACGATTACCACGCTTGAATTTTAGTGTTTTGATGATTTTTACACACATTTATCTGACATTGTCAACACTAGTTTCAATCTAGGTGAGCCCATACCTGATGAGCGAGTGGTTAAAAAGATTTGAAGATCATTACCTAAACGTTTTAGCCCAAAAGTAACTGTTTTGAATACCTTAAATAATTTGGGCAATTTAAAATTATAAGAGCTTGTAGGAGACCTCCAAACATATGAAACTGACATGTTTCCTGACGCTATCAAGCCCAAGGATAGAGGGATAACACTTAGAGCCCAGTTTAGGAAGGGAGAGGAAGTGTCCACGAGAGAGAAGGAAAGGAAAGTGAAATTTTGTGAGTCCGACTCTCAGGGTGAGGTTGATTTTGATATGGCCGTGCTTGCAAATTTTTTTTAAAAGTTTCTCAAATTTTCAAAACAAAATTCTTCAAATAAAAGATTTTTTGAGAAAAATAAAAATGGGGCCAAAGAGAGAAGTGAGAAAGAAGGTGAGAAAGAGAAAGAAGATAAGTGTTTTGAGTGTGAGGGGATAGGGCATAGTGATTTTGATTGTCCCACTAGGCTAAGGAGAAAGGGCAAAAAAAATTCCATGCCATCCCCTCTTAGCGATAGTAAGGACAAGGTGAATGATTCCGGGGATGAGTCTTCACATGGGAAGTTTGTTAACTTTTAATCTAGACACGTGAGAACACATAGTTTGTCCTACCACAATGAGGATACTTGTTGACGTGAGACCCTCGAGGAGGAGGATAGTGTCACTGCTTTGAGTGAGGGTGTTAGTGAGTGTGAAAGTGGAGATGAAAGTGACCTGCAAATTGCGTTTGGAGATTTGTACACCGAGACCTTGAAGACTAAGAAATTGAATAAGGAGTTAGGTCTTAGGGTGTGACATTTGGAGAGAGAGTTAGAGAGCTTGAGGGTGTTTGAGGCAAAAGAAAGTCAACTCGAGAAGGTGAAAGTTTCTTTAAGTGAATAGTTGATTACTTCAGATCGGGAAAAGATTGAAGTTATAGCCAGTGTGTCATAATTAGAAAGCGATCTTGAACGTTCCGGGAAGTAAAGGTCATTATAGAGGACACGTCTAAGAAGGTAGGAAAGATGCTCCTCCGTCCCGCTTTGGGTAATGTTGAGAGACTAGGAATAGGTCATGACGGTGGATCCACTTCACTTATTGTACCCAAGCCGGTTCCTGAGTATGTGATTGATCCATATAGCTCTCAACCCAACCCACCTAGGCATCTTGTACCTGATATGAGAGTGCGTAGGACACATTTTGAGAGAGTTGTACCTAGGCCTGTTTATGTTTGCACACACTGCAAGAAGAAAGTACAACTTAGGGAGTTTCGTTTTAAGTTGGGTTATATGTCACATTTTGCTACTACACATGTTCACATACACACACCGACACCCACACCTGACGCTCTGGATGATTACACGAGAGAGTTTGTACATATTAGAGCAGGTAAAGTTTTTGGTCAAGACTTCATATGATTTGATAGATATTTATCACAGGATGTCACCATCTTTGAAAAACTCCACTACACCTAACGGTTAAGGTTCAGACTTGTTTGCAAGCATAGGATGATTTGCATGTTGATTGTTTTTTCCTATTTCTAGTATGTATCATTTTTGTATTATATTTTTGCTTTTGAAAAATTTTGGGAAATTATAAAAAGATTTTTATGTTTTTTGAGAATTTTTTTTTGAAAAAGACAAAAAAGATTTTTGTGGTTTGTTTTGCACAGTATATGAATGGACATTTAGGATGACTAAGTCACAATTTTATTCCATATCCATGTGACGATTTGATAGTGTTTTGATATGCATCATCATTTCATTTTTGTGCTTTACAATGTTTGGAGTCATTGAGATGTGATTAGTTGTTACTAGCTATATGTTTGACTCATAAGTTCCTTTAATGTACACTTTCACGAATTTGTTTGATTATTGTACCTGTTTATCAGATATTAGTCGGATTGTTGTCATCTCAATTATGACCTTAAAATGAACCAAGTGCGATAAAACTTGGCAATGAAAGTGGTGCATGTAAGAACCGTTTACTGTGAGGATTTAATTGGAACAAAATATGATGACTGTTCACGGGAAAGGGCTGCGAGAGTTCAAAATTAACTCATTGTGAAAGCCACCGTTTAGAAGAGCCTCAAAAAATTGATAGGCAGTAAAAAGATAAATATGCCAAAAATAGGCCACTTCAAAAGAAAAATAAATGTATAATTATTTCTGAGGGAGTTTAGATGGAAAGTAATGAAAAGCGGGTTTGCACGTCCTGACAGTGTTATGAAAAAGCATTACATAGTTTTAGATGTTATTGGTGTGGGAATCATTCTTGACTTTGATGTGTTGATGGATTGAGTCGATATCATTTAAATTCAGCACTTTCGACACCTAAGTACGATTTTGAGATTCATTCGTTAGGAGTACACATATCATCGTGCACATATGTTATGCATGATTGTTTTCATTTTCCTATCAAATTTGTTCACGCCCATTCATTTCATTTCGATGATTTGGTTGTCTTAGAGTATATTCACGGTGTGTGATTTTCGTAAAATTATTTTTGCATTTTTGTATGAAAAATTGGAGAATAAAAAATAATTGGAGGATACTTTGGAGTTACTCTTTGCATGAGCATAGTTTGATTCATGTTTGTTATGCATATTTGTCGTGACACTCCATGTTTGTTTTTGTTTATTCGTTTCCTTGTCTACTTCGATCAAATAAAAAGGGGAGAACGAATTATGGGGGAGTTTTTGCATTACTGGGGAGATTGATTATATTGATTGATTTATACTTATATCATTTCAAAAGTCGATGTGTCACGACGGTATTTGCTTTGTCTCATGTGTGTAGGTACAAAAATTAAAGATTATTATTTTGCACACCCTTATGAGAAAAGCTTAAAGATTTAAAGATTTGATGTTTAAGATTTTGAAAAAACGTTTTAGACCTAGTTGTTTAGTACCTTTTCAGTTTTGGGTTCATGGGAGGGTATTAGATTTTTATAGGCATTTTGTTTTGATAATTCAGATGTTTTTATTTTGTACTGGCATAGACATAGAGGAGATTTATTAGGACATTATTTTACATTGTTCGTTCACATATGAGTATGTCTCGTATACCACTACAATCGTCGAAAAAATATTCAAGATTATTCAAACATCGAGACGGATCTGAATATCAAAGCTCTTCAACATTCAAGCCTCCGTGAGAATAAGTTTGGTAAGATTCAATTTAAAATTCTTTAAATATTTCATTTAAAAGTGTTGGGATAATTTTTCTAAAAAAACTGGGTTTATCAACATGAGGCGTTTTTAGGGAAAATATTTTATTAAACAGTTACCCAAACCGATTAACTTATTTATAAAGGGAAAACGAAATGGGATCAGAATGGAGAATCATGTTTGACAGTTTAGCGAACCGGTTCGTTGCACTACCTCAACTTTTTATTTTTCTGTAAATACCTATTTGAGAGTGTATTTGTAAAAAACTTTGGGAGAACGTTTTTAGAGTCCTAATACATTAAGTCTTCACATTTTTAAGTCCCAAAATACCTTTTTGATTCACATCAAACATCCCAATTTCTTTTGTGAATCTTTTAGGAACCCTAGATTCAACCTTGTTGAACTTTAGCTTTGTGGAGTGTCATCGCTAGTGGTGATTAGGTTCTGCTTGAGGGAGATATTAGGCTGACTGACTGTGCGTTAATAGGGAGTACTCGTGGGTGTTCCTGGGCTGACCGAACTACGGTTCGTGTGGCGTTGCTACGGAATTTTATTGCTGATTTAGGTTGCGACCTATGTGGGTTTTCTGAGATTAATCCATTGTAGATTTCAATGTAAGTATTATAGTGAAATAAAAAGTTTTACCCGAAAGGTTTTTTGTTCCTGAAATCTATGTGTCAGCAATTATTTATGTTGGTTTGATCGATCCACATGTAGTTGCTTGTTTTAGAGCTGAATAAAATTGGATTAAAAATTATCATTGATTAAATAAGGTTAACATGGAAATTTGGGGATTTGGTTTAATCAAGTATCACATAGCTATATATATATATATATATATATATATATATATATATATATATATATATATATATATATATATATATATATATAGATATATGTATATGTAGAAGGGTGTCTACCAATAAAAAAAATAAAAAATAAAAACAATTTTTTTTATTAATGACATCCGAGAGGCGCCCACGAGGGTCACCGCAGAAGTCCAAGATTGAGAAGTGCCACTGCAAGGGTCAGCGCCACTGCAAGGGTCACTACAGCAATGACATTCGAGAGGTGCCTCGAAAGGGTCGCCGCAGAAGTCCAAGATTGAGAAGTGCCACTGCAAGGGTCAGCGTCACTGCCAGGGTCACTATAGCAATGACATTCAAGAGGTGCCTCGCAAGGGTCACTATAGAAGTTCAAGATTGAGAAGTGCCGTCAGCGCCACTGCAAGGGTCGCTACAACAATGACATTCGAGAGGTGCCTCGTAAGGATCACCGCAGAAGTCCAAGATTGAGAAGTGCCACTGCAAGGGTCACTACAACAATGACATTCGAGAGGTGCCTCGCAAGGGTCACCACAAAAGTCCAAGATTGAGAAGTTCCACTGCAAGGGTCAGCGCCACATCAAGGGTCACTGCAGCAATGACATTCGAGAGCTGCCTCGCAAGGGTCACCGCAGAAGTCCAAGATTGAGAAGTGCCCCTGCATGGGTCAACGCCACTGCAAGGGTCACTACAGCAACAACATTCGAGAGGTTCCTCGTAAGGGTCACCGCAGAAGTCCAACATTGAGAAGTGCTACTTAAACGGTCAGCTCCACTGCAAGGGTCACTGCAACAATGACATTCGAGAGGTGCCTCGCAAGGCTCACCATAGAATTCCAAGATTGAGAAGTGCCACTGCAAGGGTCAGCGCCACTGCCAGGGTCACTGCAGCAATGTCATTCGAGAGGTTCCTCGCAAGGGTCATCGCAGAAGTCCAAGATTGAGAAGTGCCACTGCAAGGGTCAGCGCCACTGCAACGGTCACTGCAGAAATGTTATTTGAGAAGTGCCACTGCAAGGGTTCCGGCAGAAGCTCATATCGAGAAGGAACCCACCCAAGGCGTCCTGGATGAGGGAGTAGCTACCACGAGCAACTCCTCATCATGAAACGTCATTCTTTAAAAGAAACAACAGTATTAACACTTTGCTTTCTTGTACGGGTTGCCTAGTTGAGCAAGCAGGGCTCGAACAGGCTAGTTGGGACCTCCTGGAAGTTTTGGCTTCTCGGCTGAGGGACAAGGTATGTTGAGCAAGCTCAACCACTTAGCACTATAGGATTGAGAGAATACTAGTAGGAAGACCCAGAAGTCACTCAAGACTACACACAGTTCACACTTGGTCACAAGTGAAGTGAACAGCCAAAGAGCTGGCTGCTCACAAGAAATAAACTCTTTACAAAAAAAAGACTTTTCCAGAAGTGGGGGTCCTCAAGGTCCCTCTCAAGAAAAATAACATTTTTAGAGGAAAGGAGTCCTTAAGGTCTCCTCTCTCAAGATTTTAAAAATTGCACCACAAGTTACCATTTCAAAAGATAATTACCACATATGATATTTTGTCTTCATTTGGCGACATATGTGCTTTTTGACTTTGGTCGGCACTAGGTGATGCCTGCAGGAGGGAAGAGGAAGGGCTGCCTCCAGGTGGGGACAAATGGTACACTTCAGACATTGTTCCCCCCCAACCCTCTCAATTTTGGCGCCCAAAAATGCCAACTCATTCTTAATGCCCTAGTATAAATAGACCTCTGGGCAAGGTCAATAGGGAGACAATTGAAATTGCACTGTTACTCTGCTAAAATATCACCAGACCTACCTAGTATTCTCTCCCTACTCATTCTCTTAGTGCTGAGTGCCTTGTTCCTTCACTCCCCACTGACAATCATCATTCTCAGGTGTTTCTCTTGAGAAAATTACTATTTTTGCTGTGAAAGTTCATCTTCTTACAGGGAGTGAGTTGAAGTTTGAGTTCCATTGTTACCAGAAGAAGAAAGTTTCTTGAGAAGCTGCACCAGGAGACCTTGAAAACCTTGCAGGCAGCTTCCATTGGAGTGGGTCACGCCTCACCCTTTCCAGTTATTCATAGACCCCAGTCCCACTACCCTCCTACATTTGGCGACTCCACTGGAGAGGTATTCTTGCTTTAATGGACAAAGAAGGTTTCAATGTCTCTAAGAAGTTGGTTTTTGAGGACATTCCGTCTGGTAATGGAGCTCACAGTGACCAGACTACTCAGGAAGAAGTGGTGGTGATCGGAGCCAAGGCGCCTGCGCCTCAGGGAGGGCAGACCAGTTCTCCGGCGGTGGCTCCAATGGCAGGTATGAATCTTATGGCAATGTTTTTTGACTTTTTGAAGCAAAATAACGTGGACCTATCAAGCCTGGATCAAGGTTGTGTGACACCTGTTGCTGCCCCTTTTGGAGGGGTAGCCACCCCTATTACGATTCCGGCATAGATGATTCTGTCCCGGAAGGAGACGCCAGAGTAGGTTCTGGCGCCAACAGGCTCGCCAGCTGCTAAAAGCATGTGTTTGGAGGAGTCACCCTCTAAGGCTGTTACTATGGAGGAAGTGAGGAAGCTCCTATCCTCCTCTTAGAGAGAGGGTTCCCACCTGTACGAGGAGTTACAAGACCCCTATCCGCAGGAAGTAAGTGAGAAGCCATACCCTGAGGGGTATATTCCACAACAATTTATCAAGTGTGGCGGTAGAGGGAGAACCCTAGAGAGCACGTGAAGAGGTTTGTCGAGTACCTGGGAATACATGCTGGCGACAAGAACCTGAGGTTGAGGGAGTTCTCTAAGACCCTCACTGGAAAGGCTTATACATGGTATTCCCACTTGGCGCCTAACAGCGTCCCTACTTGGGAGGAGATACAAAGGCAGTTCCTCCAGAAGTTCTTTGTAGCGAAGGACGAATTTACATTGAGGCGCCTAGCATAAGAGGTCCAGAAGCTAGGAGAAGAGTTGATGCACTACATCAAGCGATTTCGTGAGAGGGCCTTAGATTTCGATGAGGACGTAGCGGAGGCCAGGTTACTGCAGATATGTGTGGAAGGACTCTTAGAAGAGTACAAGTTGCACTTGGTCAATGAAACTAGAGATGGAACCAGGGCTGCTAGCAACATAGCTATAATAATGAAACCAAGAGCCCCGGGTTGGAGGACGCAAGTTTCACTGACTTCCGGGAGGTTTCAAGTTTCAAGGAGGCAAGCAGTTAACTATGTGGACGGAAGTAACAAAGGGAAGAAGGGAGGCTCTAGGGCCAAGACTGACAGTCCCGACAACAAGAGAAAGTTTGGGGAAAATGCCCTACCGTCACTACTATGCAGCGTAGCTGAGGCTATGGATTGTTACCTCACCTTAGTACGAGAAGGTGTAGCAGGGCCTCCTCACCTAAAATGAGAAACCCCCACTGCAACTGACAAGGCCAATCCAAAGTACTATGAGTTGCACCAACGAGTGCAGCACTCTACCAAGAATTATTACTATTTGCGTAGGATCATTGGCGAGCAGATGGCCAGCGGTACCTTGCAGATACCCCCTGTGGACGTTAACGAGAACCCACTTCCTGCGCATCACTTTGGCACCACCAACATGGTAGTTTCCTATGACGAAGAAGCTACAAAAAGTCTGATGAAGTGGGAGAGCGACGAGCAGTTATGCGAAGAGTTAGAAAAATCTATCACTAAGCAGATTTGAGCTAGAAAGAAAGCAAGAGGAGTGGTTCTTCACTCCGGAACAAGAAAATGTAAGTGGATAAGTTGAGGAAGTGACTCTCTCAAGAAGGTGAGGTAGATGTCATTCTCTCTGTAGATGAGGGAGGGACCTCCGAAGCGGAGTATGTTTGAGTGCCCAGACGTACAAGGTAGACTTAGATTCTGAATGTGAAGCCATAGCAAGGAGACCCAAGTTCATGTGGTGTTTCGACCAGATAGGGGTGAAGTACGACATGAGGGTGTCCATCATGAGGAAAGTCTTGGAGGCAGTGCAGCAGCGGGGAGACCCTTTGCTAAATTGGCAGGGGCCAATCGGAAGGATGATTAAGAAGTATACTTCTGAAGTGGTGTTTTCAGAAGGAGATAGGTTGGTGCCCTACTTCCACAACCGCCCGTTGTATGTCACAGCCATGGTTAATGGAGTCTCATTTCCCAGGGCGTTGATGGATGGAGGAGCATCCATTAACATCATGCCCATTAGTACATTATATGAAACAGGAATTGACCAGGAGAATGTGGTTCTAGTACCACTAGTAATTTTCGGATTTGATAACGCCAGAATGCAGTCTATTGAATACGTGAATGTGGGAATTAAGTTGGGAAATTTTACCTCCCACATCAAATTTCACGTTATTAATGCTAACACCAGCTACCAATTACCCATTGGAAGGGTATGGATGCACACTCATGGCATAATGCCTTTCACCTACCATCAATGCCCGAAGGCAAACATTAGAGGTACAGAGATAGTGATCAAGGCCACGCAGAGACCCTTCGCCGTTGAGGAGGCCCACCTGGTGGATGCTTCCTTCTACACCGAGTTAGATAAGGAAAGAAAGGTCTTTGTAAGAAAACTACAAGGAATCAAGGTAGCTGAGGGAAGGTTTCCGCAGAAGAAGTCCGTTCATGACCGTCTAGGGGGAGGATAATCCCCCACATGGAAAAAGGGAAGAGGAAAGTAGAGGAGGTAGCTAGACCCCCTCGAACTTGAAAGAAGGTGGTCTTGCCCGACGAAAAGATCATCTACCGTTTATAACGGTCTACACGGGCGGTGTTCTGGGATGAGAGCATCGACCCGACGCCCGAGTGTTTTATCGTTGATGAATCCCATATTGTTGAGCATGTTGAGCAACCAGAAGAAGCTCCAGAGTGCATGCAAGACGGACCCAGAGAGCAGCTTCAAGAATTAGAGGAAATCAAGTTGGGGCTAGAAGAGGGCGAGAGTAGACCCATTCTAATCTCCAAGTGCCTAGAACCGAGGCAAAACGAAGAGCTCATCGGGCTACTTAAGGAGTTCACTGATGTGTTTGCCTGGAAGTACACAGAGATGCCAGGAATAGACGCAGAAGTGAGCTCTCATAGATTAAACATCCTTCCCAATGCCCTTTCCGTAAGACAAGCCACACGTACATACAAAGCGGACCCTGACTTGAAGATAAAAGCTGAGGTGGAGAAGTTGTTAGCGGAAGGGTTCATCAAGCCTATTCAGCACCCCATATGGCTTTCCAGCATAGTGCCAGTGACGAAGAAAGACAAGAGCCAAATTAAAATATGTGTAGATTTTCGTGACTTGAACAGGGTTTTCCTAAGGATGAATTCCCACTACCAACTATAGACAACTTAGTGGATGCCACCGCGGGACATGAGATGTATAGCTTCATAAATGGGTATGTTGGCTATAACCAAATTAAAATGGACCATGCCGACGTGGAGAAGACTGCCTTCCGCACGCCGTTAGGGAACTTTAACTATACAGTCATGCCCTTCGGATTGAAGAATGTCGAGGCCACATACCAGCGGACCATGATGGCAATTTTTCATGACTTATTTCATGATATGCTAGAATTTTATGTGGATGATCTGGTGGTGAAGTCTAAGAAAGAAAGCAAGTATATTTAGGATCTCAGGAGAGTATTCGAAAGGTGTTATCAGTATAAGATGAGAATAAACCCCTCGAAGTGTGCCTTTGGGGTTACTGCAGGGAAATTCTTAGGTTTTGTGGTGAATAGACAAGGGGTGCAAGTGGATGCAGAGAAGATGAAATCCATTGTGATGATGCCACCGCCCAAGAGTCAGAGGAAACTTAAGAGCTTCCTGGGAAAGGTATCCTACTTGCAGAGGTTTATACCTGTGCTGGCAGAAGTAACTCATTCGTTCGCGCGTCTACTAAAACACAAAGCCAAGTGGGTTTAGGGAGTGATATAGGAGAAAGCGTTCGGGAAGATTAAAAAAGTCCTAGCCTCTCCTTCCACGATGATTCCCCCCGAAGCCGTAGCATCGCTGCTGCTCTACCTTACGTCTACAGAGAGATCGATAGGGGCCCTTTTGGCGCAAGAGAAAGAAGGAGTGGAAAATCCGGTCTACTACCTGTCAAGAGTAATATCTGGAACATAATTGAGATACACCAGCGTTGAGAGACACTGCCTGGCGTTGGTATTTATAGCCCAGAAGTTGAGACACTATCTTCTAGCCTTCATAGTTCACATAGTCACCAAGTGTGATCCCATCAAGTACCTCCTCGCACAGACTATACTCGTGGGACGAGCAGCAAGGTGGTTTTTGATCCTGTCAGAATACGATCTAAAATGCGTAGTGCCTAAAGCCATTAAAAGCCAAGACAGTAATAGATCTTCTTGCCTACTTCCCAAGTGGAGTTTTCGAACCACATAGTGAAGAGCTACCTGGAGAAAGTTTTCAAGCATGCACGGCGGAGGGGGTGAAGAAGTGGTTTATGGAGTTTGATGGTTCCAGTGCTCAAGGAACAGGTGGAGCCGACGTCATACTGTCAGACGGGAAGGAGAAGATCACCCTCTCCTTCAAGTTAGATTTTAAATGCTCAAATAATGAAGACGAATATGAAGCCCTCATTCTAGGGATGTTGGAAGCGCTCAGAAGAGGGGTCAGGGTATTGTGTATACGAGGGGACTCCAATCTGGTAGTAAGGCAGGTCAATGGAGAGTTTTCCCTTAAACATGCCAACTTAGCGCTGTACAGACACATCATCCAAAGGCTACTAGGATAGTTCTTAGAAGTAACTGTGGAGAGGCAGGCGCGAATGATGAACAGGCACCCTGACGCGCTCGCCACCATAGCACAAAAGTTGGACATGGAGGAGTCAGAAGCAACCATCACAGTGAGGCGGAGAACGGTACCCACTACTGTAAAATCCTTATTCCCAAGTAACGAGCCAGAAGATTGAAGGCATCTGGTGGAAAAGAAACTTGAAACCAGGGAAGGGACAACGAAAATATTAGAGTTAGCCAACTATCATGTGCTGCAGGGAACTCTCTACTTCAAGCGTCCTGGAGGGTGTCTGGCAAGGTGCATAGGGGAGAAATAAGCCAAGGAAAGATTAATGGAGCTGCACCAGAAGCACTGCGGAGATACGGATATCCCCCTTCACAGACGACTGCAGCAAAGAGGGTATTATTGTCCTGCCATGAGCATAGAAGAGGCCCGCTTGCAACAAAGTTATTTAAAGTGCCAAGCTAATTTTGACCAGCCGACGAAGGCTAACTTTGTGGAAGCCTTCGAAGATTGGAGACAACCGTACCTAGCATATCTAAAAGATGGGGAGCTGCCCGCTGAGAGAGCGGATGAAATTTACCTTAGAAAAAAGATAGCCCGTTTCTACTTGGTCGAGGGAGAGTTATATAGGAAGGGGTATAATTAGAAGTCACTGAGGTGTGTAGCCAAAGAAGAGGTGGAAAAGGTGCTGAAAGAAGCTCATGAGCCCTCCCATATGGGAGGCGCCAAGCTATATGATCAACTGATGACGCTGGGATTCTACTGGCCGACCATGGAGGTTGACTCCATTGGGTATGTGAAGAAGTGTAGAGCATGTCAAGTACATGGAAACATGGTGCACGCTCCCTCCATCAGTCTACAAAGCTTGGCAGCTCCTTATCCCTTCCACACATGGGCATTCGACCTGGTGGGAAAGATCGCCCCGGCATCTCACGGCAAGGCTTTTATCATTGTGGCTACAGAATTGTACACCAAATGGGCGTAGACCATTCCTTTAAGGAGAGTCACCGCCCAAGTAGTAACCCGGTTAATAAAGGAGTACATCATATGCAGGTTTGGTATACCCAAAGTGATCCTAACGGATAACGGGAAGCAATTTGTATGCAAGGAGATGGCCCTCCTCACAGACAGGTATAAGATTGTGCATAACAGCTCAACAATATCCTACCCCAAGGGTAATGGCCAGGCAGAGGCTGCCAATAAGACCCTGATAAATATTTTGAAGAAAATGGTAGAGGACATGTCGGGAGCATGGGATGAGAAGTTACCTATGGTGTTATGGGCCTATCGTACTTCGAAAAGAAAGCTAACAGGTTTCACTCCCTTCTCTCTAGTATATGGGACCGAAGTTGTCCTACCAGTGGAACTGGCGGTACCTTCAGCCAGAATTTCTCTTAGAAATGGGCTCATCCCTGATCCAAGGCATGTTCAGCTGGAGGCGCTGGACGAGCATAGGGACAAGGTGAGAGAGAATTTCAAAGTCTACACTCAACAACTATCCAGAGCCTACGAGAACTTAGTTAAGCCTAGAGAATTCCAGGTGGGAGATTTAGTCCTGCGAGCATCAACTCACAATCTCCGTAGCATGTCGGCAACAAAATTCAAACCTAACTGGGAAGGCCCTTTTGTCGTCAGAGGAGTGGGGAAGTCGGGCTAATGCCAAATATCAGAACCAGAGAGTGATTGCCTCCAGTCCATCAACTGCAAGTGGCTGAAGAGGTACTATGCTTAGTAACAGCTAAAAAAAAATTCTTTGTGTTTGTCATGTCTGTAATGAATTTCAAGGATTGCTCCTATACCAGAAAAGTTTTTTTGTAAATTTTTTTTTAGAGCAATACTACATTGTAAACAGCACACAAAAGTACATAAATGAAATATCAACACTTTTGATCATTGTTGATGTTTGCTTTGTTCACTCATCTATATATATATACACTCCTTACTAAGTTAGAAGAGAGTACACAAAAATCAGGAACTTTGCTCACTACACTTGGGAGGTAAGTCCATCCTAAGAGAAAGTATACGGAGCAAAGTATCCCAGACATAAATTAATAGAAAATATAGAGGGGAGATTAAATTCCTCCTCTTTAATCTTACAAAGAACAGTGAAACTCTCAAAGAGAATATAGAGAAAGGACCCCAAAGACTAGGGGCTAGCTAGTTCAAATAGTTTTTTTCAATAAAATCAAGCTTTCGGGAAGGGGACAGGGGTCCCCCCCCCCCCTACTCTCCAACCTAGACTTCATGACTATAAGTAGTAGTGCGCAGGAGTGCCCCCATAGATAGGAGGGGCAATCCCAGACAGTAACTTGCAAATACCTCACAGTTACAAGAGGTGCATTTTTGTGAAAAATATATAATATATATATATATACACATAACTTTTCATATTAATGCAAGTACCCCGCAATATATGGGGCAGCCATCAGTAGACTAAGTGCTCACAAAAATTAGAGCAAGTCATATAAAACAAACACCCATAATCTAAGTGGAGAACAAGGAAAAAGAAAGTGCAAAAGAAACAAAGTGTCTTATTCAGGAATGATAAGTGATGTACACATAGAATTCTGAACACTACAAAGCAAGATGTGGCCTATCTGCTACAAACCACAAAAAATAAATCATCACGCGCGATGGCACCAGCATACGACGGACCAGCCTCCTGCAGAAACTCTTCCTCCAACCTAATGAATTTAGCCTCATCCTCCTCATTGCCAGACTCGAGTCTGGAAAGCTTAACCTGCAGTAGGGCGATCTGATTCCAGATCCTTGTAGCCTTAGCGTGCCACTACTCAACTCTAGACTGTCCGGAAGTATGAAATCTCACTATCTTTTGGAAAGGAACACTCAGAAAGGGGCGAACCCCCGCATCAAGCCAATCCAAACAAAAATGATAGAACTGCTGCAAGTTGCGGAGGGCATCCAAGAATAGCAAAATGGAAGAGCTAGTCAGCTTAGCAGGGGAGGAAGCTAAAAACTCATGAACGTGGCTGGCGAGAGCCCTCAAGTTGAAGGCCGTAAGACTGTCAATCTAAAGTATACTATAAGAAGTGAATGTCTCGGGATTGTGCTCTAAGATGAGATCCAAGAGACGACGCTCATGTGCCTTGAATCGTCCTGGTAACTCCTCACGCCATAGTTTACTCGCAATAGTCGCAGCATCCTCTACTTCATCATCGCCATCAGAGTGGCGAGACCCCGCCTCAGAAGGGAGGAAAGAAGACTCTCCACCAGAATCGGCGTCACATACCAAAAGAGTGAACTCAGAGCTATGATCTCTCTCCACATACATCCCACTACCAGACTCCACAGTCATCGGAGTACTCTCATGCACCTGGAAACGATGAGACAAGGGTGAAATGAGAATACTTGCACAGCATACGCAAGAAGAAAAAGAGGGGAATAGTAAAAAGAGGGGGTATGCTAGTTTAATACCTCTCTCGCAGTTGCCCCACTGCCAGACTCCACAGTCATCGGAGTACTCTCATGCACCTGGAAACAATGAGACAAGGGTGAAATGAGAATGCTTGCACAGCATACGCAAGAAGAAAAATAGGGGAATAGTAAAAAGAGGGGGTATGTTAGTTTAATACCTCTCTCGCAGTTGCCCCACTGCCAGACTCCACAGTCATTGGAGTACTCTCATGCACCTGGAAACAATGAGACAAGGGTGAAATGAGAATGCTTGCACAGCATACGCAAGAAGAAAAAGAGGGGAACAGTAAAAAGAGGGGGTATGCTAGCTTAATACCTCTCTCGCAGTGGCCCCACCGTCGGTCTCCACAGTCATCTGAGTACTCTCAGGCACCTGGAAACAATAAGACAAAGGTGAAATGGGAATTCTTGTATAGTATACGCAAGAAGAAAAGAAGGGAAATAGTAAAAATATGGAGTATGCTAGTTTAATACCTCTCTCGCGGCCATCCCACTCTCAGACTCCACAAATATCGGAGCAACTTCCTCAGGCTCCATAGTCATCGGAGCGACCTCGCTCACCTAGAGACAATGCAACAAAGGTGAAGATGGGAATGCTTGCGCAATTTAAACAAAATAATAAAGACATAAGAATGACATAAGAGAAGTAGATACCCTTATACACTGTACCTGAATAACGCCTTCTGTAACAGTCAAAGAAGGAGGAGAAGGGGCTCCCATAGGGGACGCCACACTAGTCGATGTTCCTGAAGGGGCTGCCTCAGCGACCAGTGCTTCTAAAGAAGCTACCTCAACCTCAGTCACTTCCGCAAGAACAACCTCAGCGACGGCGATCGCAAGGGGTAGGCGAGCGTGCGAGTGACAAGAAAGGGCAAGAGGTAACAAATCAATTACCTCATGAATGATAAATACTTCAATTAAAAAGAGGGAGAGGGAAACTCCTCAAAGTCACTATAGAGATAACTACCTGAAGGGACGCGATAACAGGATAAACTGGCCCATGTATAGAGGCTGCTGAAGAGACAATGGCAGTAGCCACACTCAAAACAGCGTCCAAGGATAACTGCAACAAAGTAAAAGAGGGCTACGATAAATACAGGTTGGATAGAGAAGAAGTATATAACTAAGAAAATAAGAAAGTACCTGAGCCCCATCTAAAGGGGAAGAGTGGAAAAGGACGATCGGCGTAGTAGGGGCTGTGCTGATAGCCTGCAAAGAATGAAAACATGTTATTCATCGCATGTTCAAGGAAAAAGAGATTCCATGTTTCAACAGAGAGGCCTGACCTGAAGTGTGGGCTCACTGGTCGAAGCCACAGTAAATATTGGGCCACGAGAAATTTCCTGAACCAAGGGTCTAACGTCCATAGATACGTGGACCCGAGAGATAAAAATCCTCCCCGAAGAGGATAAACCCAGGATAATAACGTCAAGTAAGGGAGGAGCCCCTCCCTGAGAAGAAAATCCAAAATCCATTCGGAGTCCTATTGAAAGGAAACAAATATTCAAAAGTAAAAATACATACCTTAGATGAAGAGATGCCCAGGAGCTCAGCTATAGAAGTGCCCACCACCGAAATAAAAGAAGATGAGGTGACAACGCCGGAAGACACAACCCTCTACGCATTGTAAATGGGTAAATAAAAGGAAGAGGTAAAGAGGAAAATGGCATAATGAAAGTTCTGAGAATAGTGAGGCATACCTGAGGAGAAGGAGAAGTCACAAAAGTGGTCCTAGTGCCAGTAAAGTGCACAGAGGAAAACTGGAGGGAAAAGATATTGTACACAAGCAAGATGTAATTGGAAGACTAACAAATTACATCAGATGGTAAAAGAATTAGGGAGATAGCAAACCTCATTAAAAAGGCCTCGGGAAGTAATGAGCATAGAGTTCCTCTCCCACTGAAAGGGCGTCAGTCGTAGTGGGGGAAGAGGAGAACTACTTGCCTCTACGGAACTGACCTGCAAAATATGACAGAATGCTTTCATTAACAAATAAAAAAATAATGAGGAGGAAGAAAGAAAATCATATGCAAAAAAAAATAGATGAGTAAAGGGGTAACGCTTACAGTAGCAGGGCGCATGGTCTGGCCATAAGGGAGATGGGTGGGGCTAACTCCCCCAGGAGAATGGGATTCCTCATCATCACTAGAAGACTCTCTCGAGACTGGTAACAAATCATAAGTGTCAGTAGTGCTTTCTCTATGGAAACCCAGGCCGCCCATATCACCCGAAGAAAAACTATGGTCGTCATTGGAAGGGGTGCTTAGATAATCAACTAGTTCCTCTTCCAATGAACGGGAGGGAGATAAAGAAACTCCGAGAGAACTAGCTCCACTAAGTAAAGAATGTCGTGATATAGTACCTTCTGCAATGGGAATAGACGCGACCCGCGCCTCCTGGGAAGCAAGGCTCGGTAAGGAGTAACCTTTTTCCTTTCACTACTTGGGAAGCCTCCTCCACCCCAAGATCACCAGTATCGGACTCTTGATCCACCATAGAGGAAGCAGACATGCCAGCACCATTTCCTTTCTTTTTCTTTGCAGCCCGGGTCCTCACAGGAGAAGAGGGAGGAGAAGCAGTAGTAGCAGGAACAAAATTAGATACATATGCGTCAAGGTGTTTCCTTTTGCTCGTAGTAGAGGTGCTCGCTTTCCCTATGCTTTTTGATCATCTTTTAGACTTCACAGGGGGAAGCTCAGTCGGCGGAGGCTGAAGTGACTCGTCAATGAGAGGCTTCACTAAAACGGAAATGGCCTGCTCCAAGGGTGGCATGGAAGTGGTACTGAGAAACCAAGGATCTTTCTGCGTCCGCCTGACCAAAAACTGGGCTTTGGTGTATTTAATGGCATTGGTCTCATGAGGGGGGCCAACTACACATTATTGAATAAGACGAACCTGTCGCTGCCAAAGAAGGAACCAAGATGAAGTGAACGAAGGATAATAATCGCAGGGAGGCACATATAGACCACCCAAACCACTGACCCTATGGAATAATCCCTGAAGAGTAAATCTAGCACACGCCTCTGAAAATGCCTCAGAATGACTGTTGTAGGTAGGAAGAGGAGGAATGTGAACGCCCTGATCATAGCCAAACTGTCGTCTTTCCCTCTCGGAATGATAAGATTCAGCACGCGGACTTAACTCGGTCCAAGAAGGGAGGTGGCATGGTAAGAGCATCGTCACCACTTTAATATAAGGACAGGTGGAAACAGACCCCATTGCTGAAGGGCAATAGAAGGTCACGCCATCGCCAGGGAAAGAAAGCCAGCTGAAAGTTCCCCCAGGACATTTGGTATAAGGCCGAAACTGAAACTCCTCAATATCGTCAATCAGCATTCCCAGAGATTTCTTTGGAATTTTCTTATGCCACCGGAGAAGTCTCGCAGCATCGCTATGACAAGCGTGAGCCCCTGAAGTAAAGTGGGGGAAATGCTCAAATAAAAAGGCCATTAAGAGAGCGGCGTTTGCATGATTAGCGACATCATACCGACCATAAGACCTATCTACATCTATGTGTGCTCGGTCCATCCAGGTGTAAAGAGAACCCAAAGTCAAGGCGGCCATAGGTATCGACCTACCACGAGATAACCGTACAACCAATCTAAAAAGAAGTTCGCGAGGATAATCTTCGGGCTTACCTGGAAGAAGGAACCGAGTCAAAAATGTAACTAAGAAAGCGGCTAAATGTGCAGGAGAGTGGAGCTTAGGACCGTCCTGGGATCTGGGGGCTGCGCGTGAAGTCTCCCCCTTCTGCAACTGCTTAAAATCTCTAAACCAGTATCTTTGCCATTTGGCAAAGGAATGCTTGGAATGACTAGTTATATTTATAGCGACATACTTCGAGCACTCTCCGAGAGCTGACCGTAGCTCCCCCACCATCTCCTACTCTAAAGAATCCTCGCAGTCATCAGAAAATACCTGTTGCCCAAAGAAAGGAAGAGCGTACAATTCACATACATCTTCTAGGGTGACGGTAAACTCGCCCCAGCCTGTGACAAATGTGTGAGACTCCATACTCCACCAAGATAATAAAAGATTGAGCGAAGAAATATGCTTAGATATGGTGCAGGACTTCAGGCTGCTGACGGTGGTAAAAAGTCCTACCTCCCTAAGAATAGCCACATAACCAGGAACGCTCAGAACGTAATCAACCCAGCTAGCCCACTTCTCCGTAGGACCCCCCGCGGCTTTAGCTTCAACATTGGAATAAGGAAAGTCACCGCGGTCGACTCGAACTCGGAGAACGAAATCCGGAGAAATGGTAGAGAGGTCAACAGACTCACTTAACCCCACATGAGAGCGCTCGAGAACAACATCAGAAATTTTTTCCTCAAATTCGGAAAGCGAAACCATGAAGTTATCAGCAGGACCAAAAAAAGGAGCTCGACGATAAATACTAAAATCCCACCCTTGGAGAATGTGCATATAGTCCTTCCATGCCTGAGAAGAGGATGATGTAGCTGATGAACCACCAAGAGCCATTGGCTCAAGAAAAGAACTCATCCTAGTGGGGACTCCGAGTGAGGGATCCTGGGTGTCCCCTATCGTAAAAAAAGAAGTGGAAGTGGCAACCCCCGCAAAAACATGTGAAGAGCCCCTGGTCAGCAGCATACTCTCCATGATGCCAACAATGGGCGAGAAACCCTGGGTCGTAGAACCTTCGACGTGATAAGAGGTCGAGACCCCCCACCAGAAACAAATGGCAAATTGCGCATCTCCCCAAATGCAACACAACCAGTCAAAAAATCGTCAACACCACAAGGGGTCGAGACACCCTGGGTCGAGGAACCCTCGACGTGACAAGATGTCGAGACACCCCCAGTTTTTGACGAGGGACCCTCAGACGCGATGCCAAGCCGCGAGACCCCCGGCCGCTGACGAGAGGCCACCATACTGCCATAGGTCGATACCCCCATTCCTGAAAAATACGAAGGCGTCGAAAAACCACCACCCAAATTAACTTGCAAATCTCCAGAATCCAAGCTCGAGACACCTTGACCTAAATCGACTTGGTAATTTTCATAAACCAAGGTCGAGACACCCCCGCCCAAAGCAACTAGGGCTTTTGAAGAATCCAAGGTAACTGGCGAGGGATCCTCGGACGTAGGGTAGACTCGTGGCAAACCACGGGTCGAGACCCCCTCTCTTCAGAAAAAATCATGGACGTCGAGACCCCCTCCCTCAAACACTATTTCCAATAGACAAAGAACTCCCCGCACCTAGAGCAATGTGCAAGGAACCACCGTCACCGCCAACATATGTCGAGACACCCTGACCTAAATCGGCTTGGTAATTTGCATAAACCAAGGTCGAGACACCCCCGCCCAAAGTAACTAGGGATTTTGAAGAATCCAAGGTAACTGACGAGGGATCCTCGAACGTAGGGTCGACTCACGGCAAACCACTGGTCGAGACCCCCCTGGCTGTCAACAAAGGTTCGATCGAGGAACTGCAAGGCAATAAGGAATGGAAGGAAACCGTACCTCGTGAAATCACCATTTGATAGGCAGCGAAAGAAACTACAGGGTCCCCCTTACTCATTGAGAGAAATGGCGAGGAGTCCATAAGGTTCCTCGGCCCAAAATCAGTACCACCGCTCGAAAGAGAGGACGCAAGCCGTCCGAAGAGAGCATCGGCGCCACCAATAAAATGCGACCGGAGATCGTCGGCTACCATAGTGCCAAGGGTAGGGGCGGTGAGGGTAGCCAATGAAGGTGACTTGGGGCCAAAACTCATGGATGCTTTGGGGGTGTTTACATTGGAAGAAGTATTTGTTGGATTAGAATCCATTAATGGGAGGCTATGGTGTTTGAAAAAAGATAAAGCAAAAAAAGGATGGGAGGCTATGGTGTTTTAAATGCCCTTTCTCTCACTACAAATCCAAAGGGTCTTATGTTTTTTTTGAAGAAGATGAAAGAGCCTAAGAAAAGGGTCTTATGTTTTTTTACATCAAAATGGGAAAACGTGCGGGAAGGCAAAAAAGGTGATGACTTTTTTTTCCCAAATGATGAGATGACAGTTCCCACACTGACGCGTGGATTCTCAAGAATTAAAAAACCTCGGATAAAGGGACACCGCACTTAATGATCCTAGGGTCCCTCAATATATATATATATATATATATATATATATATATATATATATATATAATTGTTGAAGTTGAATTTATGGCGTACAAAGTTTTTTTAGTCTACCCAACCAAAAAATCTTTGCGCGAGGGGCTAATGTAGAAGGATGTCTACCAATAAAAAAAACACTTTTTTTATTAATGACATCCGAGAGGTGCCTGCGAGGGTCACCGCAGAAGTCCAAGATTGAGAAGTGCCACTGCAAGGGTCACTGCCGCAATGACATTCGAGAGGTGCCTCGCAAGGGTCACCGCAGAAGTCCAAGATTGAGAAGTGCCACTGCATGGGTCAGCGCCACTGCAAGGGTCACTGCAGCAATGACATTCGAGAGGTACCTCGCAAGGGTCACTGCAGAAGTCCAAGATTGAGAAGTGCCATCAGCGCTACTGAAAGGGTCACTGCAGCAATGACATTCGAGAGGTGCCTCGCAAGGGTCACCGCAGAAGTCCAAGATTGAGAAGTGCCACTGCAAGGGTCACTGCAGCAATGACATTCGAGAGGTGCCTCGCAAGGGTCACCACAGAAGTCCAAGATTGAGAAGTTCCACTGCAAGGGTCAGCTCCACTTCAAGGGTCACTGCAGAAATGACATTCGAGAGGTGCCTCGCAAGGGTCACCGCAGAAGTCCAAGATTGAGAAGAGCCACTGCAAGGGTCAGCGCCACTGGTCACTGCAGCAATGACATTCGAGAGGGTCACCGCAGAAGTCCAAGATTGAGAAGTGCCACTGCAAGGGTCACTGCAGCAATGACATTCGAGAGGTGCCTCGCAAGGGTCACCGTAGAAGTCCAAGATTAAGAAGTGCCACTGCAAGGGTCAGCGCCACTGCCAGGGTCACTGCAACAATGACATTTAAGAGATGCCTCGCAAGGGTCACCCCAGAAGTCCAAGGTTGATAAGTGCCACTGCAAGGGTCGGCGCCACTGCAAGGGTCAGTGCCACTGCAAGGGTCAGCGCCACTGCAAGGGTCATTGCAGAAATGTTATCTGAGAAGTGCCACTACAAGGGTTCCGGCAGAAGCTCATATCGAGAAGGAACCCACCCAGGGCGGCCAGGATGAGGGAGTAGCTACCACGAGAAACTCCTCATCATAAAACGTCATTCCTTAAAAGAAATAACAGTATTAACACTTTACATTCTTGTACAGGTTTCCTAGTTGAGCAAGCAGGGCTCGAACAGGCTAGTTGGGACCTCCTGGGAGTTTTATCTTGGCGGCTGAGGGACAAGGTATGTTGAGCAAGCTCAACCACTTAGCACTATAGGATTGAGATAATACTAGTAGGAAGACCCAAAAGTCACTCAAGACTACACACACTTCACACTTGGTCACAAGTGAAGTGAACAACCAAAGAGCTGGCTACTCACAAGAATTAAACTCTTTACAAGAAAATGACTTTTCCAGAAGTGGGGGTCCTCAAGGTCCCTCTCAAGAAAAACAACATTTTTAGAGGAAAGGAGTCCTTAAGGTCTCCCCTATCAAGATTTTCAAAATTGCACCACAAGTTACCGTTTCAAAAGATAATTACCAAATCTGATATTTTGCCTTCATTAGGGGACATATGTGCTTTTTGACTTTGGTCGGCGCCAGGTGGCACCTGCAGGAGGGGACAGGCAGGGCTGACTGCAGGTGGGGACAAATGGTACACTTCAGACATTGTTCCCTACCAACCCTCTCAATTTTGGCGCCCAAAAATGTCAACTCATTCTTAATGCCCTAGTATAAATAGACCTCTGGGCAAGGTCAATAGGGAGACAATTGAAATTGCACTGTTACTCTGCTAAAATATCACCAGACCTACCTAGTATTCTCTCCCTGCTCATTCTCTTAGTGCTGAGTGCCTTGTTCCTTCACTCCCCACTGACAGTCATCATTCTTAGGTGTTTCTCTTGAGAAAATTACTATTTTTGCTGTGAAAGTTCATCTTCTTACAGGGAGTGAGTTAAAGCTTGAGTTCCATTGTTACCAGAAGAAGAAAGTTTCTTGAGAAGCTGCACCAGGAGACCTTGAAGACCTTGCAGGCAGCGTCCATTGGAGTGGGTCATGCCTCACCCTTTCTAGTTATTCATAGACCCCAGTCTCACTACCCTCCTACAATGTATCTATCAAATTTGAACATAATATATCTTTTCTTTCGGTGTTATTTAAAAATCTTATATTGCAAAAGAAAAAAAATTATATAATTTTATAGACACGCGCACACACATAGACATATATACACATATACAAAAAATTTATGATATTTGAAATTATGTTGTAAATTATATATACATATATATATGTCATGTCATGTCGTATTTTATTTGGTCATCTTTGTGTCAGTTAAAAAAATATTTCGTATTGTATCGTATTTTAATAGAGTCGTGCATGACTTTAGTAAAAAAAATGTGATTTCATGCTGTGACACATTTTAATAACGTCATGTTCGTATGTCAGGAAAAAAAAGTTGTGTTGTGTTTCGTTATAATCAGGTCGTGTTTGAATTAAGTAAAAAAATAATTTTAGTTCATGCACATTTAATTTTCGTCGTTTTCATGTTAGGTAAAAAAATCATGTCATGTCATGTCGTGTTTAGTTTGGGTTGTCTTCATATTAGATAAAAGATATTGCATATCATGTTTTAATTGTGTTGTGTTCATGTTAACTAAAAAAATAATATTCAATATTGTGTCACATTTTATTTGAGTATTGTACGTGTTATGTGAAAACATCGCCACATGCTCGTTTTATTTGGTTTGTTTTCACGTTAGATTTAAAAAACGGTTATGTGTTGAGTCGTGTTTTAAGTGACGTGGTTGTGTTGTGTAAAAAATATTTTTTCCATATAAAGAGTCCGCATAAATTTTTCCATATAAAGAGTCCGCATAAATTTTGTGTGTGTGTGTGTTTATGTGTGTGTGTGTGTGTGTGTGAGATGCGATTCCTTTTCATAATTAGAATGTTTTCAAAAAACATTATTTTTTAATTATCTATATTCACAAACCTGTTTTTATAAAATTTGTCAAGATCCAAACAAGGAATTTTGAATTCTACCAAAATTCCAATTCAATTATACACTTCAATCAAACAATTTAATTATAACACCATGGAATACAATAAATTCTAATTCCATAAAATTTGAAGTCCAATTCAATTCTAATTATGTGTATCAAAACGAATCCGTAATGGAGTTCAATGGTGGTATGGGAGGATCTTATAAAGAGGGTTTTGATTGTGACACCCCGCCTAATAAGATACCGGGCGATCACTCCAATATTAAATTAAAACAGGAGTCTCATATGGATCATTCTTAGCATCATGTCGAAAATCCATTTAATTACTAATAACCTATTAGGCCGGTGTCAAAATTTTACTTAACTACTCTTTTTAACAAAAATGAATAAAAACATCCACACAGTTTTTGCGTAAATGAAACTGAAACGAAATAAAATAACCGAACACTCGGTCAAAATATACAACCATATCGAATGATGCTCTAAAAGAATAAATAAATGAAATTGGACCATTGGCCCGAATATTTATACAGTACCTCCTATCTAGAGTACAAGAATGGAAGCGGCTATCAAAAACCTGCACGCATCCACAGCTGCTGCAGCTGACGTCTGACTCGAAGGAAGTGCCATCCAGGCGTCCCTGTGTCTGGACACCTATATATATATATATATATATATATATATATATATATATAGCAAGACAGGAACAGTAGATAAACGGGTCAGAGCCCGAGTTTTGAAAATATTTAACAAGTGCATAAATGCCTTATTATTTTGAAAAAGGTTTTATCTCATATTTAAGTTTGGTATCGCACTCCCATGAGATACCACTCACCTCTCCACTAACAGTTCACTCCACAGCTGCTGCAGCTGACGTCTGACTTGAAGCGGCTATCTCATATTTTTGTTGGAAGCGGCTATCAAAAACCTGCACGCATCCACAGCTGCTGCAGCTGACATCTGACTCGAAGGAAATGCCATCCAGGCGCTCCTGTGTTATATATATATATATATATATATATATATATATATATATATATATATATAGCAAGAGAGGAAAAGTAGATAAACGGGTCAGAGCCCGAGTTTTGAAAATATTTAGCAAGTGCAAAAATGCCTTATTATTTCGAAAAAGGTGAAAAACGTCGCTAATGCCGTTTAATACAAGATTAAACTGTATAAGCAAATCCGAGATGTTTGTTGAAGAAACCCTTTTCTTTTGAAAAATAAAAATTATAAACAAGATGTGTTTACAAAGAACTTATGTACGAGAGTAATTAAGACTGTGTAATCAGTTTTTAAAACTAAGGCAGTTTCAAAAATTCAGCACACTTATAGAATGAGATGAGTAGATGAAGATAATCAACACACAATTTTTAACGTGGTAAAACCTCTCCCAACAGAGGAAACATCCACGGTGACTTCTAAGTCACAAAAGCAAAAATCCACTAATAACAAAAATTAGTTACAAATAATACAACATGCAAGCACACAAATCAACCTATTCTAAGTTTAGGAATATATCCCACTTGGTGTCCTTCTAACTTCTCATAGATCTGATTTGTTGATGATGTTTCTCCAGTTTGCTAACTTCCTTTGCTTTAGCTTCCTTACGTCGACTCAATGATCTCAGACCTTATACACAACACTTCCAGTGTAGCTGTGTGTTAAGTGTTTGTGTAGTGATTCCTACCAACATGCATGAACTCACACACACTTAGATTTACAGATAGTCCTAGTAAATTACATATAAAGACTATATGCAGTGATTTTAGTTTAGTTCTTTCTCACAGAACTTGAACCCTTTTTGACCTTTAAATATAACCCAGATTCCACGGAGATCTTGCTTCAGAAATCGGTCAAGACCTTAATCAATATCTTTTGAAAATATTTATGAGATTGAAAACCCTCCAAGTGCGAATCCAACTAGGTCAGGGTTAAGTTTCGTAAGAACAGAAACCAGAAAACATTTTCAAAACCAAATCAATAAAGATTTTCTTAAATCAAGTAGAAAAAAATGCAGATCTAGTGAAAATGTAACATGCAGTATGTAGATCTAAAGTTTCTATGAAAAAGAAACAAGATCTTCACACAAATGTTTAAGTTGTGAACAAGATCAAAAGATCAAGAGCTTACAGCAACGATATGAACAAACCACTCTCTCTCAAACACTCAAGGTTGTGTTTGGTGTTGAATATACGAAGGTTTGTTTCTGAGAAGATGAACTGTTTAGGGTTAGGGTTTGGCTAACTGATATCCCTTTCTCTCTCTTCTCTCTTTTCTTTTCTCTCTTCTCTCTCTCTTTTCTTTTCTCTCTCACTTCTCTCTTATTTTTTTTCTCTCAGAAAGACGAATGCCCAAAAGTCTTCGAAGGCTGAGAAGTGGAGGGTATTTATAGGGTTGAGGGAAGGTTCTGGATGTTCGAGGCAAATCAAGGGCTGAGATCAAGTCATGCCAGCTTTGACTTGATCCAAAGGTTATAAAACAGTGGTGCTAGAAAATGATTGTGATTGGATCAAATGGGTAACACCGGGATTAACTAAGAACACATGCAGACCCTCGATTAGGAATGATCCAACGATCACCAATGCACCAGTTTATCCTCTCACACAACAAACACAAACTAACGCAGCTAGAGGATGACAAGTGTTGGCCTGTGAGTGGCTCTCACACGCGCGTCAAAATAATTACAAAACATCACCCTGAAGTCTCTAGCGCTTTTGTATTCTACCCAATCAAACTTTCGAGTGAAATATGAAGTTTACAAAATAGAATATTAACCCCACAAACTATATAATCCCATTTTATTACTAAAAACATATATTTAAAAAATGTTTAAAATGTTTAAAAAAAAATTAAAAATTCCCAAAAAATTATTAAAGCTCCAATTCAAGGGGAATTAATCACACACTCAATTTTAAGCAATATGAACACATGTATGCACTTATAATTGTGTGTAGTGTGATTCATTTTATACCTTCATAGATCATTGAAGAGGATTAGTGAGATTAGTTCTGAGGCTTTTTGGATTCTAGGTTGGACAACTAATTTTGTCACTATTTCCAAACTAGTTGAACACTTATATAGTATAGACTTAAGCAAGTCAAAGGTATAAGGTGCTTCAATCTCCCCCTTCGGAAATATGAGATAAAATCTCCTTTGAGTTAGCTTAAAACTCGTAGGGAACCAAAAAAATAAAACCTAGTCCTATACAAAAGATTCTATCTACCCATTTACTAGAAAGTCAAAAATTACATAACTCAACTATTTACAAATTTTTACACTAGAAACGGTAGACAATCAGTATACACACTAAGATCAAGCAGTTTAGACGAAATGTGAACAAAATAT
Organism: Sambucus nigra; assembly: GCA_949130495.1. Taxonomy (NCBI): domain Eukaryota; kingdom Viridiplantae; phylum Streptophyta; class Magnoliopsida; order Dipsacales; family Adoxaceae; genus Sambucus; species Sambucus nigra. The sequence goes on from CASBWL010000118.1 coordinate 324,861, forward strand.
TGAACTCATAAAACTCAAATTTCTCCCCCATTTTGTCTCAAATGGACAAAGGGTAAAAATTAAGGTCTTAAGAGTTTAATCAGCGCATACCATGCCTATAAAATTACGCAAATACAGAAATCTGTTATAGTCCAAAGGTTTAGTGAACATGTCTGCAAGTTACAGATCAGTAGGCAGGTAATGAATTTCTAATTCCTTAGTTTCAACAAGTTCGCGAATAAAATGATGTCTTATTTTAATATGCTAACTTCGCGAGTGTTGAACCGGGTTTTTAGATATGTTAATGGCGCTTTGATTGTCACAATACAATTGTAATTGATCTTCTTTAATCCCATAATCGCTTAACATCTGTTTTATCCATAATAATTGGGCACAGCAACTTCCAGCTGCTATATATTCGGACTCAGCCGTAGATAAAGATGTGCAATTTTGTTTTTTGCTACTCCAACCAACTAAATTATTGCCGACATAATAACAGGCACCTGATGTACTTTTACTATCATCAGTACAACCGGCCCAATCAGCATCAGTATACCCTATGATGGTGCTACAGGTATCCTTAGTATACCTAAGTCCAAGATTAAGAGTGCTGTTTATGTACTTTATTATACGTTTTACACACAATAATTGTCTCTCCTTAGGGTTATTCTGGTAACGAGCACACATACATACATACATCATACATTATGTTTGGTCGTGAGTCAGTTAGATAGAGTAGGCTACCAATCATACTACGATAAAGTGTGGAATCAACTGACTTTCCATTTTCATCTTTACATAATTTAACAGTAGTACTCATAGGCATTTTGGCAACTTTAGCATTCTCTAAACCAAATTTCTTAACAAGATCTAGGGCATACTTAGTTTGAGAGACAAATAGACCATCAGAATTCTGTTTCACTTGGAATCCTAAGAAAAGTTGTAGCTCCCCCATAAGGGACATGTGAAACTCTTTATGCATAATAGCAGAAAAGGATTTAACTTCAGAGTTTGAAGTTGACCCGAAAATGATGTCGTCTACATAGACTTGGGCTATGATAATGTTTTTGTCAAAATGTTTGACAAAGAGAGTCTGGTCATTTCCTCCTCTCTTAAAACCCTCATCCAACAAAAAGTTGGAAAGGCGTTCATACCAAGCTCTAGGAGCTTGTTTTAAGCCATACAAAGCCTTTTTCAGACGAAAGACATGGTTAGGGTATTTAGGGTCAATGAACCCTTTGGGTTGTTCTACATACGTTTCTTCGGATAGAATTCCATTTAGGAAAGCAGATTTGACGTCCATTTGATAAAGTGTAAATTTTAAGTGACAGGCTATGGTGAAAAGAAGTCGAACAGATTCAAGACGAGTGACAGGGGCAAATGTCTTGCTGAAATCTATCCCTTCTATTTGAGAGTAACCTTGAGCAACAAGTCTAGCTTTGTTTCTAAGAATCACCCCATTTTCATCAGATTTGTTCTTAAAAATCCAACGTGTTCCAATAACATTTTTGTTTTGAGGCCTAGGTACAAGATACCAGACATTGTGAATGACAAATTGTAAAAGTTCTTCCTGCATAGCAGAAATCCAGTGTGTGTCATTCAATGCTTCATTAACATTTTTCGGTTCCACAAGGGAGACGAAACATGCATAATTAGCATAATTTCTTAACTGGGATCTAGTACGAACTGGCTCATTAGGATTACCGACCACGTTGTCAATGGGATGGTCTTTAGAGACCCAGCCAGGTACTTCAGGACTCTCAATAGGTAATGACTCATCTATTTCTGGTGAATCAGTTTTGAAATCATTTTCAGATTCAACCACAATAGGTGATTCAGATATCTTATTTTCGACAATAGTGTCGCTTACAATTACATTTATCGATTCCATAAGGGCCTTAGTATGCAGATTGTATATACGATAAGCACGACTGTTTGAGGAGTATCCTAAGAAGATGGATTTATCACCACGAGCTTCGAATTTAGACAAATGTTCTCTATCTTTACAGACATAACATTGACTTCCAAAGGTTCTTAGGTATTTCAGATTAGGCTTCTTACCGTACCACAACTCATAAGGAGTTTGTTTAGAGTTTTTCCTAAGATAGACCCTATTAATAATATGACAAGCAGTTCTAATAGATTCTACCCAGAAGTACTTAGGTAGAGATTTGGCATGCAACATGACACGTGCCATCTCTTGAAGAGTTCGGTTTTTCCTTTCGGCAATACCGTTCTGCTGAGGAGTCTTAGGGGCACTAAATTCGTGTTTGTAACCGTTTTAGTCACAATATTCAACTATTCCTGTGTCTATGAACTCTCCCCCTCTATCGCTACGAATACGATTTACTTGTGTGTCCTTCTCATTTTCAATTCTTAATAGAATTTTAAAAAAATTCTGAAACGTGTCAGATTTATGTTTCAAGAAGGCAACCCAAGTGAATCATGTGAAATCATCAACCATGACAAGGATATAACTGTGTCCACATAGACTAACAGTTCTAGAGGGACCAATAAGGTCCATATGGATGAGATCTAAAGGTCTAGAGGTGAGGATGTCTTTAACCTTTTTATGCGAAGTCTTAACTATTTTTCCTTCCTGGCAATGACCACAGACAACACTTGAAATAGGTTTAATTTTAGGAATTCCTCTAACTATCTCTTGACTAGACAATCTACCAAGGATATCATAACTTAAGTGACCCATAAGATTATGCCAGATTTCATTGTCATCCATTCTGACAATGTTACAAGTTTCAGAACTAGTCTTAATAGTATAACAATTGTCAGGTGTTCTAAATCCTGTAATAATGCATTCACCTTTATCATTTAGAATTTTACAATTGTTCTTTGAAAAGGTGACTGTATGGTCAGAGTCACAAAATTGTGATATACTTAGGAGGTTGGCTTTAAGGCCTTTAACTAATAGTACATTTTCAAGAGTAGGCATTCCCTCTTCTTTTAGGGTTCCTTTACCTATGATCTAGGATGAAACTCCGTCACCAAAAACAACTTTCCCACCAGCAAATCTGGTTTTGTTTAAAAGTTTTGTTTCATCTCCTGTCATATGTTTGGAACATCCTGAATCTAAGTACCAACCAGATGAAGTGTGTTCAGCTTTTAAAGCAGTGATGACAATGTTACACTTCATTTGGGGTAATAGATCATCTTTTCTAACCCAAATAGCTCTAGTTTTAATTTTGCATAAGTTTTCCCTCATTTGATAAAATTTTTGAGAAACAGCTTTTTGTCGAAAAACATTTGGGACAACAAACTGATTAGTGTGGAAAATTTGAGCTTTTGGTTTAGGAAAGTTTCTGGGAGCCTTTCTCTTAAATGAACTCTTAGTTTTGGTCTTTTTATTTCTGTAGTTAGAGTTCTTATCAGGTTGTCTTGGAAGGACATAATGGTTACGATTTTGCCTAGAATAGTTAAAGTTCTTGTAGACAGAAGTATTGTACACAGGGGTGTTTAGACGCCTAGCATAACAACCTTCAAAGGAATGACCATAAATGTCACAGTAGGAGCAATATTGATTGCTCGAGGGATGAACTTCCTTAGGAAAACTTCTAAAAGTGGGTTTAACAGCATTCTGTTCAGTAGTGTTATTCCTAGGAGGAATGGTTTTAAAGGTAGATTCAGCCTTTCTGATCAGAGGACAAACGTATTTAGTCTTAAGTGTAGTGTCAGCCTTAGAATTACTAGACTCTCCAATGTCTTTCTGTTGTTGCTTTTGATCAAATTCCTTTTTAATAAAATGAAAATCTGGACATGTTTCAATTGGTCTTTTGCCCCCAGACAAAAACTTAATAGGTTCAAGTTTTGTAGTTTGAGGTTTGTTCTTAGGACAAAATCCAATACCGGTTTTATCATCAGAATTGGTCTTGGAGTCAACAACAAAGTCAGAAAAACAGTTTGAATTGTTTTCAAACTTAGAAATTTTTTTGAAAACAGTAGTTGTCTTTGTTTTTGCTTCCTCCAGTTCTAATAATGTTCCCTTGTATTTCATTTCCAGAGTTTCATTAGTTTTAGTCAACTCTTTTAATTTTTTATCAAAAGATTCAATTTTAGATTGATGGGAAAGACACTGGTTAGTGTATTCTTTGGCATTCATCTTCATAATAAGACTTAGATCATCTAATTTCTTAGTCAGGTCTCTAACAGTCTTTTCCAGTCTAGTGCCTTTTTTGAGAGTTTTAGCATACAAAGTGTGAATATCTGGGAGGTCATCTGTGTCTGAGTCGCTAAGTGAAGTGTGTGTAGTGACCCCTAACGATTCAGTTTTAGTACTCACGCACCCATTTGCATCGTCGTTATCGAGATCACTTTGACTCGCACACACGGAACTAGAACTAGCAACATTTTCAGATAATAGGGCATCTAGGGCAGTCAAAACAGTATTCACACAAGCAGGAGTAGAAGCATCATTATCACACACAGGCATATCATCATTGTAAATGATCTTAGCATAAAAAGACATGCAAGGGTCAAGTACATTTGATGACTCAAGTTCCTCTTCATCAGAGTCACTTGAATCATTCCAAGTTTTACAGACATTGGCTCTATTGTGTGTGTTGGTTTTATTCAGATTAACTCTGCAATCGTGAGCAATGTGACCTAGTTTCCCACATCTAAAACATTCAATCTTTTTAAGGTCTCTAGTGGGTCTGGAGTTATTGTCCTTAGGATGTTTGTCATGACCTCTCTCATGAGGTTTGGGATTAGACAGAGTAGGATAATTAGGCTTGCCTTGTTTAGTTGCCTCTTTGTTTCGAAATTTGACAATTTTCTTAAATTTTTTAGACATCAAGGCAATCTGATTATCTAGTTTGTCTATATCGCAATCCTCATCAGAGTCAGAGTTGATCAAATTGGTCTCAAGTTTAGATATCTTAGAGGCAAAACTTAAGTTAGAGTTGGGCTGTTTTCTTTGAGAATGATTTAATTGTTTCTTAAAGTCTAATTCCATTTCCACAGTTCTGAGTTTACTACTGAGTAACTCAGGGGTAAGGTTTTGATCATTCATTTCCTCAATAGCATACCTCTTACTGTCAAACTTTTGTGGTAATGACCTTAGGATTTTAGAAACAATTTCATTTCTATCATAAGTAATACCATTAGCATGCAACTTAGTGACTATATCAGTTAAGTTCATGTAAAAATCATCAAAAGATTCAGAGTCAGACATGATCAAAGAGTTGTACTGCTGGATAAGCATTTGAGTTTTAGCAGCTTTAACTCTTGAGTCTCCTTCATGTGCAGTTATTAATGTGTCCCACACTTCCTTAGAAGTGGCACAAGATGAGATTCTCTTGAACTCATACTCATTAATGGACATAAAAATGGCATTCTTGCCTTTATTGTTATTTCGATAAATGGTTTTCTCTTCTTGGGTAAATTTATTTAATATTTTCTTTACCCTCTTATCACTTCCTTCAGTGGATGGTTTAGTAGGATAAGTATATCCGTTTTCAATAATGTCCCAGACATCATCTCCTAAAGTCCCTTGGATGAAGGCAACCATTCTTACTTTCCAGTAAGCAAAGTTGTTTCCATCAAAGAGTGGAGGTCTGGACAGATTACCAAACGTTTCATTCTTCTCGTCCATAGTTAGGTTTTTCAGAAAACGATTTCAGAAACACAAGATCTTTTGAAATAAAAGTTAACAGGGTTCTGATACCAAGTGAAAACGTCGCTAATGCCGTTTAATACAAGATTAAACTGTATAAGCAACTCCGAGATGTTTATTGAAGAAACCCTTTTCTTTTGAAAAATAAAAATTATAAACAAGATGTGTTTATGATCAAGCATAAATTCTTCAGAATTTATCTCCTTAATTTAGTGATTTTAATATCTCGAACAATGTAATTGAGCCATTTTTATGCCATATCACTCCATTGTCTATTCCTAACAACTTTCCCTAGGTTTTGTATAAGTTGGATGAAGTTTTCAGGAATGGAATGCAAGAAAGAATCCAAAAGAAAAGAAAGGATACAAGCAAGAAATGTCTAAGGACAAAAGTGTAATTCCATTCAGAATTCGAAAGTGACACCAAAAGGGAAGTTGAAGAGAATGAGTTCACAAGAGCATAGGAAGAAACGGCATCCAAATCGGAGGTCTAGATAAGAAGATATGGCCAGTCAAAGCTGTAAGGAAAAAGTCAAAGAAGAAGAAATTCGGACCGATCCGGGTAGGATCCGGACCGATCCGATTTGCCCAAGGCCAGTGTACCCCGGATGGATGGCAAACCGATGGAAGAAAAATTCGAACCGATCCGGACACTATCGGATCGATCCGGAAGAAAATAAAAGAACCGATCCGATGGATATCGGACCGATCCGATAAAGACCCGGACCGATCCGGGAATGCGAAATCCTGAAATTAATTTCTCATTTATTGTGCAGATTTGATGAGTGCGTAGCTGTGAACCTTGTTCCACAAGCACAATTGGAAACCGACTTTGGAGGATTTGTGCTATAAAATGCCAAGTTCTACATCAGTTCAAGGAGGCTAGAGAGAGGCTAGAGAGAGGCTAGAGAGAGGCTAGGGTTAGGAATTTTAGAGAGAGTTTTTAGAACAGCTTTGTAGGTTAAATTTCCATTTCCTTCAAGATTTGCATGAACCCTAGTTTGTAGTCTGAATCTCAATTCCGTTTTTGTGCTGAATTCAAGTAATATCATTCTATTCTCTTTTGCTTTAATTTCTGCAAATTTCTTACAATGTTCTGCAGTCTCATAATTTCATTTTTGTTCTTCAATAAAATCATGAGTAGCTAATTTCTTAAGGGTTGGGGTACATGAACTCAATCCACGGCAAATTATGTGTATGGAAAATTAGAAAATAAATGAAAATATTGGTTGAATCGTGAATGAAAATTATAGATGCATTGTCATATCTTTTAATCTCTCTTACCCTAGGTACTTGGGATGTTTAAGAATGTTTTGTATGTATAATTTATCGTTCACCGCCTTATATTGATCTTTGATTTCATATGATGCGGGCTTGACCCTCATATATGTAATGCTTAGTGATGATAAGGACTGGATTTAATCAAGAATTTTGATTTATAATTCTAATATTCTAAAGGATAATTTGTTAAGGATTGAGGGATTGTACCCTACCCTAATTTTCTCTAAATTGTTAAAACCTAGTTTTGCTGTTAATTTCCAATCGTTCTTCATAAGTAAGTTTTAGAAATTTTCCCAAAAATCAATCATCTTTTCATTTCTTTTAAGAAATCATTTCACGGTTTGGTAATTTTTCTTGTTATTATTTGGCAATTTTGATCCCTGTGGAGACGATCCCGACTTACCGGGTTATTACTTGAGCGACAAGGCTTGCACTTGAGCCTAGATAAATACGCACTTTTGAGACAAATATTAAGTCGCGTCAAGTTTTTGGCGCCGTTGCCGGGGATCTAAAATTGTTAAATTTTCAAGAAAGTTATTGTTATCTACAAGTGATTTCATAAAAAAAAAAAAAAAATTTCTCTTGTGATTTTATATGCAGGATTCATCTCCCACCCAAATTCACGAAAATCCTATTGCCGAAGCCGGATCTGAAAATTCTGAGTCTTTGCCTTTTTGGGTTCCACCTCCTTCCCCTAATAATTCCATCACAAGTCGTTCGTTGAGTCAAACCTTGAGTGAGAATTCTGAACCTTTCGGTAGCAATATGTCGGATCATGGTAGTGTCGGTGTTGGTGCTGGAGAGGATGATGTACCATATCAGCCCATGAAAGATCTTTTATTTCCGGAGAGAACTGCTAACCCTGGTTGCATTTTATTCCCATATAATGCCGGTCAGTTCCACTTTCGGAATGGAATGATCCAAATTCTTCCTACATTCCATGGGATGGATTCGGAAAAACCATATCTCCATATTAGAGAGTTTGAAGATACGTGTGAGACATTTGGAGACCAAACTTGTCCACAAGAAGTAATCCGGTTAAAGCTCTTTCCTTTTTCCTTAAAGGATAAAGCGAAAACTTGGTTATGGACCCTGCCCCCAAATTCTGTTTTATCATGGAGAGATATGCAAAACAAGTTTATCTCAAAATTTTTTCCACAACACAAAACCAATTCTGTTAAAGCCCAAATTCAAGCTTTTCGTCAAAATGAGAATGAGGCTTTTGATAAGTGTTGGGAGAGATATCAGGAGTTAGTCAATGCGTGCCCCCATCATGGTTTTGAAACTCATCATCTGATTTCATTTTTCCATCAAGGCCTTACTGTAGCGTCTAAACAACTTGTTCAAACCATGTGTGAGAGACCTTTTTGGGAGTTAAGTACAAGCGATGCTGAGGCTCATTTGAAATATGTGGCGGAAACTACCCAAGCATGGGATACTTCTGATCCAAATAGTCAAAATAGAAATCGACAAGTGTCTAACTTGCCTGCTGCGTCTGGTATTTATCACGTGGATAAGGACACTTTGTTGGATCTAAAACTTGACCAAATGGAGAAGAATTTTAGAGATATGCTAGATATGCGATTGAGAGATGTGTCTGGACCTGTAAAAACCGAGATGGAGAAGGTATGTGCCATTTGTAATGCAGGCCATTCTACCGAAGGATGTCCTACCATACCTGCATACAAGGCCATGTACACTGAACAGGTTGATGCGATAGGAGGTTTTCGAGGGAATTATAATGCTCAGCAAGGGAATGCATATAATCAATCGTGGAGGAATCCCGGGTACAATTATGGACAACCCCAAGGTGGGATGGTTCCTAACCCACAGATGACTCTACCACAACCCCCTCAATTTCAGCAAGTGGCAAACCCTATGCAAGTACCACCTCCTGGTCCTTATGTACCTCCACCTAGGAGATTTCATGAGGATAATTTCACTCAATTCATCCAAGCCCAAAAAGAAAGAGATGCCAAATTTGAGCGAATGTTCGCTGAAATGCATACTAACATCTCTAGGTTGCAGTCTGCGGTGAATACTCAAGAGAAGGGTAAACTTCCAGCCCAAGGCCAAAGACCACCTCTTCAAGGTCAAACCACGGTTTGCTCCACATCATCAGAATTACAAGAACAATGTCAAGCTGTTACTACTCTTCGTAGTGGCCGCGTAGTTGATCTAGCACCTAAATTGCCAAAGGTGAATGATGATGGAGTCAATCCCGAGATTGTGAATGAATCTGAAATTTCCGGGGCTGAAGAACCTTCCTTAGAAAAGGAATTGAAAGATGCGGAAGTTGAGTCTGATATTAAAGTCAAGTTGCCTACTGCTGCTCCATTTCCTCAACGCTTAGAGTCACCTCAGAAAGGTGCTTCGCGTATCGAGGTGATGGATGTGTTGAAGCAAGTAAAATTGAACTTGCCGTTCCTTGATGCTATTCAACAAATTCCAGCATATGCGAAGGTTATTAAAGATCTTTTGACTGTCAAGAGACGTCTTAAGGTGAAGAAAAATGTTTTCTTGGCACAAAATGTGAGCTCAGTTCTTCTCAATGATCTTCCACCAAAATTCAAAGATCCAGGTTCACCTACCATTTCGTGTATCATTGGAGAAATGAGAGTGGAAAGAGCATTGCTTGATTTAGGTGCGAGTGTAAACATCCTCCCATACTCCATCTATAAGAAGCTTGATTTAGGTGATTTAAAACCTACCCGAATCACTCTACAGTTAGCGGATAGAACAGTCAAAGTGCCTCGCGGGATTGTAGAAGACGTGATAGTTCAAGTGGATACATTCTACTTTCCCGTTGATTTTGTTATTTGGGACACCGAGCCTGTTCCCCATTCGATAAATCATGTTCCAATTATATTGGGCCGACCGTTCTTAGCTACCGCTAATGCTTTGATCAATACACGGAATGGCCGAATGCAACTCACTTTTGGAAACATGACTCTCGAGAAAAATATTTTCAATGTCGCTAAACAAATGGGTGATGAGGATGAGATTCTTGAAGTGGATCTTATTGATGAAGTGGTGGATGAAAATATTGAGAAAATCATAGGAGGAGATGCTTTGAAAGTATGCTTAGGGCAAAGTGATGCTCAAATGAGTGATTATACTAAGTTTGAAAGAGAGGTGGAAGAGTTGAAAATGTGGTTACAAGAGGAAGAAAGTTTTGAAAGTTTAAGAGCGGTTGACTGGATTTCTAGGTATGAAGAATTGCCTCCGAGGGAGACACCCATGGTCCCCTCTGAACATAGATTTCCTAGTCTTGAGTTGAAGAAGCTACCTTCCCATGTCAAATATGCCTTTTTAGGTGAGAATGATACATTTCCTGTTGTTGTGTCTTCCCATCTAGAAAAAGGGCAAGAAGGTATGTTGTTAAATGTGTTGAGAAAGCATAGAAGTGCTTTTGGTTGGACCATAGCAGATTTAAAGGGTATAAGTCCTTTGATTTGTACCCATAAAATCCATCTCGAGGAAGAAGTGAAGCCATCTCGTGAGATGCAAAGGCGGTTAAATCCAACAATGAAAGATGTTGTAAGAGCGGAAATAATCAAATTGCTAGATGCTGGAATTATATATCCCATTTCGGATAGTAAATGGGTGAGCCCAATTCAGGTCGTTCCAAAGAAATCAGGGATGACTGTGGTTGAAAATGCTAAGGGAGAGTTAATACCTCAACGCACCACCACCGGGTGGCGTGTTTGCATTGACTACCGAAAGCTCAATGCCGGAACTCGAAAGGATCATTTTCCTTTACCATTTATCGATCAAGTTATTGAACGAGTAGCGGGCAATCCTTATTATTGTTTTCTAGATGGGTATTCCGGTTATAATCAGATTGAGGTGGATGTTCTTGATCAAGAAAAGACGACTTTTACATGTCCATTTGGTACGTTTGCCTATAAACGTATGCCATTTGGGTTATGTAATGCGCCGGCTACTTTTCAGAGGTGCATGTTAAGTCTCTTTAGCGACATGCTTGAAAAAGGTCTTGAGGTGTTCATGGACGATTTCAGCGTTTTCGGTTCATCTTTTGACCATTGTTTAGCTAATCTTGAGAGAGTTCTATTCCGATGTGTGGAAAAAGACTTAGTCCTCAATTGGGAAAAATGCCATTTCATGGTTACCGAGGGTGTAGTCTTGGGCCACATAGTCTCATCTAGGGGAATTGAAGTTGATCGAGCAAAAATTGAAGTAATAGCTGAGCTACCCCCGCCAAAATCACTTAAAGATGTGAGGTCCTTTCTAGGCCATGCTGGATTTTATAGGAGGTTTATCAAAGACTTTAGCGCCATCGCTAGACCTTTGAGTAATCTTCTCATGAAAGACACTCCATTTGAGTGGAGTAAAGCATGTCAAGAAGCATTTGATAAACTCAAAAGCATGCTTATTTCTGCACCTATCATGCAAGCTCCGGATTGGTCGCTTCCCTTTGAGCTTATGTGTGATGCAAGTGATTTCGCGATTGGGGCTGTTCTTGGACAGAGGAAAGACAAGAAAGCTCATGTTATTTACTATGCTAGCCGAACATTATCTGGCCCTCAGCTTAATTATTCTACTACAGAGAAAGAGTTGCTAGCAGTTGTTTTTGCTCTCGACAAATTTCGCTCTTACGTCGTTGGGTCGCCTATCCTTTGCTTCACTGACCATTCGGCATTGAAGTATCTCTTAAGCAAGAAAGATGCCAAACCTCGTTTAATCAGGTGGATCCTACTCCTACAAGAGTTTAATCTCTCCATTCAAGATAAGAAAGGAGTAGAAAACGTCGTTGCTGACCATTTGTCACGACTCTCGTCCGACGTACCTATTGATCCCATTCCCATAGACGAGTATTTTCCGGATGAGAATCTATTTGCTACCTCTTCTCTCCCTTGGTTTGCGGATATTGTCAATTACCTTGTCACCGGAGTTGTTCCCTCTAGTTGGAATCCGCAAGAGAGAAGGAGGTTTATTACTTGGTCACGCATGTTCTTTTATGATGATCCATACTTATTTAAGTATTGTGCTGACCAAATTATCCGGAGATGTGTACCCGATGAGGAAATCCAAGGGGTGATTCGATTCTGTCATTCGGAAGCATGTGGCGGTCATTTTTCTAAAAATAAAACTGCTGCGAAAATCCTTCAAAGTGGTCTTTATTGGTCCACAATCTTCCGGGATGTGAATGATTTTTGTAAGACTTGCGATAGATGCCAAAGAATGGGAGCCATTACTCGCCGTGATATGATGCCAATGTCCCCTATTTTAGTTTTGGAGTTGTTTGATTGTTGGGGAATTGACTTCATGGGGCCCTTTCCCCCTTCTTTTGGTTTTCTATACATTCTTGTCGCTGTAGATTATGTCTCAAAATGGGTAGAGGCTATAGCTACACGGACGAATGACAGTAAGGTGGTGATCAAATTTATTCAAGAAAATATACTTTCTCGCTTCGGTATGCCTAAGGCCATAATTAGTGATAATGGAAGTCATTTTTGCAATAGGCCGATGGATAAACTAATGCGGAAGTATGGAATTGTTCATAAGGTTAGCACACCTTATCACCCCCAATCGAATGGCCAAACCGAGCTTGCAAATAGGGAGATCAAGCATATCTTGGAGAAGACAGTTGATCCTAACAGGAAAGATTGGTCTCTTAGGTTGACTGATGCTCTTTGGGCTTATAGAACCGCATACAAGAATCCCCTTGGGATGTCCCCATTTCGTTTTGTGTATGGCAAACCTTGTCATCTTCCGGTTGAAATTGAACACAAAGCGTATTGGGCTATCAAAAGGGTGAACTTTAAAATGGATCAAGCCGGTGAAACACGTAAACTTCAGTTGAATGAGTTGGAAGAAATGCGCAATGATGCGTATGAAAGTGCCAAAATTTCCAAGGACCGAATGAAACGAGCTCATGACGGAATCATTCGTAAGAAAGAGTTTCATTTGGGACAGAAGGTACTTCTCTACAACTCGAGGTTGCACCTGTTTCCCGGTAAATTGCGGTCTCGATGGTCTGGTCCATACATTGTGAAAGAAGTGTTTCCCCATGGAGCCGTTGAGCTAATGGATGAGAAAGGGGGAACCACTTTTAAAGTTAATGGACATCGTCTCAAGCCTTATTTGGAAGCCATGGTTAAGGAAGCCGACACAATCTGGCTGTCGGACCCCATTTATGGGGATTGATTGAAAGAAGAGAGTGAGGTCGTCGCACCCCCGACATGTATGGGGTGATTGTTGTACATTTGAGTCGTAGGATGTAGAAGTTATAGGTTCGAGTCCGTTCTGAGGGTTGAGAATCCGAATGGTGCGGGTTGTTCGTTATCAATGGTTTGCGAGGTTGAAAAATCATTATTGAGTGGAGTATGAGTTTTTAGGAAGAGAGAAGAAGAATTCTGGGATCCTGAAACCGGATCGGTCCGGTAAAATAAAAGAACCGATCCGGTCATCCGGATCGGTCCGGGGTAAAAAAGGAACCGATCCGGTGAGGCGGATCGGTCCGTCCCAAAACCGGATCGGTCCGATATTCTGCAGGTTGATAATCCCAAGAGACACACCTCTTCATTTCCACCTCCTCAATCCCCTCCCATTCACTTCACCCAATCCAACCCCTCCTTCAAAATTTCGTCCATTCCATTTCCCACCCATTCATCCCCCCATTCCCCACCCTCCTTCCTATAAATACATACCTTCCCCTACCCATTTCTTCACACCTCCACCTATCTTCTCTCTTATATCTCCATAGCTATCTCCTCCTCCATACCTCATGGCTGCTCCCCAGAAGTACACTTCCATTGAAGTTCTCCCCAACGGCAATGGGGAGTATCGTTCCCGCCAAGAGGCAAATTGGTGCCGAAAATTTTTCAGCCCTGCGCGCAAAATCCATATTGAGCGCCAAGTATTATGGGATCAAATGCCCAATTCGGTCACTGCACTTTTCCAGTCAAGGGGCTGGTGCCGGTTCTTTAATGAGCCATATGAGGCCGTGTGGGAGAATGAAGTTCGTCAATTTTACGGCTCTCTTGTCCGTACGGCCGAATTTGAATCCCAAGCCTTTGTGGATTCCATACCTATCCCGTTCTCGCTTGACCTCGTGGTACGCAAACTCGAATCATATGGTGTGCTCACTCCCTATCAGTATGACTATCCGAGTCCCGATCCCGTCCTCACAAAAGAAGTTTGTATCTCGCGAATCCAACCGGGTGCGGTTTGGAACACCGAGACATTTCCCGTCGGCCGCTTGTCCGACAAGGCACGATTCACTTTCCATATCGTTTGTGCCAACATTTTGCAAACTTCTAATGATTCGGCGATGAGGCCTCGCCAAGCCACCATGGTGTATCATCTCTTCGACCCGGCGACTGTGATCAATTTGGCCCGCACATTTTACACAGATATCCTTTTTGTGGCCTATACTAAAAAGGGCACCGCTCCTCTTCCATATGGTCGTCTCATCACCTCCATGCTTCGAGATGCCGGTATCGCACCCCCTCAGGATCTTGTCAACCTTCCTAAACCTTTAGGACAAGAGTCCCGCACTCGAAGTGAGCGGCAAATTCAGCTCGTCCGTGCTCGGCACGGCGACGATTCTAGTGAGGAGGATGACGATGACGAGGAGAACATCGCCGAGGAGGACGTGGAAATGGCGGAGGGTGAAGAGGCAGAATACGATGAGACAGCGGATCCGGATTACATTCCGGAAGATTCGGTCTTGCACGAGCGCGTTCTCTCTCTTGAGACGCGTTTTGATGCCCATGTGTCCTCCTACGAGAGGGATATGAGTTTGGTCCTGCGTATGCAGGCCGACTTGTACCGTCTCCAAGCGGGACCCGAGGCCCCTCTTCCCCCCTACTATTATAATCCATATGATCCATCTGCTCCGAGTACTACCCATCCCCCACCCGCCCCTTAGGATACCCTTCCCTTATTAGGATTTTTATCCCTATGTTATAGTTTTTCTTATACAGTTATTTCCACAGTTTGTTTGTAATCTACAATTTTAATATGATATTGGCATGTTTTATTTATCGCACTCTTTATGTTGTCTTCTTTTTATCTCTTATCTGTTTGATTGAGGACAATGCAAATCATTGTGTTAGGGGGGATGACAGGTGCGTACTCATAAAACTTCGCTAATATTCATATATTTATTTAAAAAAAAAAAAAAAAAAAAAAAAAAAAAAAAAAATTGAAAAAAAAAAAAATTTTGAAAAAAAATCCAAAAATATTTTTCTTCAAAATAAATAAAAATTGGAATTTAAATTTTTCAAAAATGTCACCTTTATTCTATTTATAGTCTCAAATTGTAAAATTCATAATGCACCAAGCCAAAATTGACCGAAGATGGAAATTGAAAGAAAATTGACGACTTTACGAATAAGTGTGGAGATTGATCAAACCCGGTGAGATTTCGAGCCTTTCAATTTTTTATGAGTTTTTAAATCAATCCGAGTTTATGATTAACTCAAAGTTCTTTTCAGCGTTTTAATAAGTCGTTGATGATCTCAATCCTTTATTTTGATCGGTTATGGGAAATGTGTGAAATGTTGTCTCGAAATTCGTGCTAAATATATCTCTGAACTTAATTAATCTCGAGATGCATATGGTAATGTGATTAGCAATTTGGACAATGAAGTAGGCCCTCGTTTGTTACCCAAAAATATTAGCTATAAAAAGTTGTGAAAAATAAAATTATCCTTTTGCAACCCAATTTGAGCCTAATAAAAAATTTATCCTTTCGTTTGATAACCCGAAAAACCCAAATAGCCCGAAATTGTGAAAATTGAATATTCATCAAGTCCAAATTGTGCAACAAAAAGGGGCAAAGAAAAAAAAAAATAGATATGCTCAACAAAAATAGCAAGAAAAAAAAAAAAAAAAAAAAAAAAGAAAAAAAAAGAGAAAGATAAAAATGAGCAAATGCCCGAAAAAGCACAAATGGACGTCATAAGGACATTTTCCAATTTCGAACATTCCGTTTATTCCCATTTTTACCCTTTACACCTTTTACCCCAAAAAGTCCTAACCGAGTCCAAATTGCAAAATTAATTACTGCGTGGAGAGCTAAGACATGGAAAGATAATATGAGAGATTAAAATGGTGTGAATTAGAGGTGATGTTCCCATTTCCTAATAACCGTAATCCGATGATGAGATCTTTTCACCATAAATTTCTTTATTTTCAATTTTGTATGCATGAATTTGTGTCCATTATATTTACTCTTTATATCATGCATACCGAGAGAAAATAGCCACAATCCGAGTGATTCGTTTGTGAGTGCATCCGTAAGAATTTGAATCAAAACGAATTTTCGGAAAGTAACGTAATGCTCAATCGGTGGAAATTTGAGGTTGAATTTTTGGCTTTGCACACACACACGATGGTTTGAGACAGTTGAATATGAATTTATGGTGATTATTTTTAGAAAAGTTTAAATTGTACAATTTTTAAGTATTTTGATATTTATTTGAGTCAATAAAGAATTTTGTGGGTAAATTCACTGCAAACCCTCACGAGACAAAACTCGTCCTACTAGGGTAACCTAGGGGTTTAAAGGCTTGTTGCATACGCTAAATGCAATCGCATGCCTGCGAAAGTGGAATACTATTTCAATAAAGAAGTTTTCAAATGATGAATGTTGGTTAAATTCAAATACATTGCCCGGGACGTGCAAAGTCCTAAGTTAGGGGGATTTGATCAAGCATAAATTCTTCAGAATTTATCTCCTTAATTTAGTGATTTTAATATCTCGAACAATGTAATTGAGCCATTTTTATGCCATATCACTCCATTGTCTATTCCTAACAACTTTCCCTAGGTTTTGTATAAGTTGGATGAAGTTTTCAGGAATGGAATGCAAGAAAGAATCCAAAAGAAAAGAAAGGATACAAGCAAGAAATGTCTAAGGACAAAAGTGTAATTCCATTCAGAATTCGAAAGTGACACCAAAAGGGAAGTTGAAGAGAATGAGTTCACAAGAGCATAGGAAGAAACGGCATCCAAATCGGAGGTCTAGATAAGAAGATATGGCCAGTCAAAGCTGTAAGGAAAAAGTCAAAGAAGAAGAAATTCGGACCGATCCGGGTAGGATCCGGACCGATCCGATTTGCCCAAGGCCAGTGTACCCCGGATGGATGGCAAACCGATGGAAGAAAAATTCGAACCGATCCGGACACTATCGGATCGATCCGGAAGAAAATAAAAGAACCGATCCGATGGATATCGGACCGATCCGATAAAGACCCGGACCGATCCGGGAATGCGAAATCCTGAAATTAATTTCTCATTTATTGTGCAGATTTGATGAGTGCGTAGCTGTGAACCTTGTTCCACAAGCACAATTGGAAACCGACTTTGGAGGATTTGTGCTATAAAATGCCAAGTTCTACATCAGTTCAAGGAGGCTAGAGAGAGGCTAGAGAGAGGCTAGAGAGAGGCTAGAGAGAGGCTAGGGTTAGGAATTTTAGAGAGAGTTTTTAGAACAGCTTTGTAGGTTAAATTTCCATTTCCTTCAAGATTTGCATGAACCCTAGTTTGTAGTCTGAATCTCAATTCCGTTTTTGTGCTGAATTCAAGTAATATCATTCTATTCTCTTTTGCTTTAATTTCTGCAAATTTCTTACAATGTTCTGCAGTCTCATAATTTCATTTTTGTTCTTCAATAAAATCATGAGTAGCTAATTTCTTAAGGGTTGGGGTACATGAACTCAATCCACGGCAAATTATGTGTATGGAAAATTAGAAAATAAATGAAAATATTGGTTGAATCGTGAATGAAAATTATAGATGCATTGTCATATCTTTTAATCTCTCTTACCCTAGGTACTTGGGATGTTTAAGAATGTTTTGTATGTATAATTTATCGTTCACCGCCTTATATTGATCTTTGATTTCATATGATGCGGGCTTGACCCTCATATATGTAATGCTTAGTGATGATAAGGACTGGATTTAATCAAGAATTTTGATTTATAATTCTAATATTCTAAAGGATAATTTGTTAAGGATTGAGGGATTGTACCCTACCCTAATTTTCTCTAAATTGTTAAAACCTAGTTTTGCTGTTAATTTCCAATCGTTCTTCATAAGTAAGTTTTAGAAATTTTCCCAAAAATCAATCATCTTTTCATTTCTTTTAAGAAATCATTTCACGGTTTGGTAATTTTCCTTGTTATTATTTGGCAATTTTGATCCCTGTGGAGACGATCCCGACTTACCGGGTTATTACTTGAGCGACAAGGCTTGCACTTGAGCCTAGATAAATACGCACTTTTGAGACAAATATTAAGTCGCGTCAGTTTACAAAGAACTTATGTACGAGAGTAATTAAGACTGTGTAATCAGTTTTTAAAACTAAGGCAGTTTAAAAAATTCAGCACACTTATAGAATGAGATGAGTAGATGAAGATAATCAACACACAATTTTTAACGTGGTAAAACGTCTCCCAACAGAGGAAACATCCACGGTGATTTCTAAGTCACAAAAGCAAAAATCCACTAATAACAAAAATTAGTTACAAACAATACAACATGCAAGCACACAAATCAACCTATTCTAAGTTTAGGAGTATACCCCACTTGGTGTCTTTCTAACTTCTCATAGATCTAATTTGTTGATGATGTTTCTCCAGTTTGCTAACTTCCTTTGCTTTAGCTTCCTTACGTCGACTCAATGATCTCAGATCTTATACACAACACTTCCAGTGTAGTAGTGTGTTAAGTGTTTGTGTAGTGATTCCTACCAACATGCATGAACTCACACACACTTAGATTTACAGACAGTCCTAGTAAATTACATATAAAGACTATATGCAGTGATTTTAGTTTAGTTCTTTCTCACAGAACTTGAACCCTTTTTTACCTTTAAATATAACCCAGATTCCACGAAGATCTTGCTTCAGAAATCGGTCAAGACCTTAATCAATCTCTTTTGAAAATATTTATGAGATTGAAAACCCTCCAAGTTCGAATCCAACTAGGTCAGGGTTAAGTTTCGTAAGAACAGAAACCAGAAAACATTTTCAAAACCAAATCAGTAAAGATTTTCTTAAATCAAGTAGAAAAAAATGCAGATCTAGTGAAAATGTAACATGCAGTATGTAGATCTAAAGTTTCTATGAAAAAGAAACAAGATCTTCACACAAATGTTTAAGTTGTGAACAAGATCAAAAGATCAAGAGGTTACAGCAACGATATGAACAAACCACTCTCTCTCAAACACTCAAGGTTGTGTTTGGGGTTTAATATACGAAGGTTTGTTTCTGAGAAGATGAACTGTTTAGGGTTAGGGTTTGGCTAACTGATATCCCTTTCTCTCTCTTCTCTCTTTTCTTTTCTCTATTCTCTCTCTCTTTTCTTTTCTCTCTCACTTCTCTCTTATTTTTTTTCTCTCAGAAAGACGAATGCCCAAAAGTCTTCGAAGGCTGAGAAGTGGAGGGTATTTATAGGGTTGAGGGAAGGTTCTGGATGTTCGAGGCAAATCAAGGGCTGAGATCAAGTCATGCCAGCTTTGACTTGATCCAAAGGTTATAAAACAGTGGTGCTAGAAAATGATTGTGATTGTATCAAATGGGTAACACCGGGATTAACTAAGAACACATGCAGACCCTCGATTAGGAATGATCCAACGATCACCAATGCACCAGGTTATCCTCTCACACAACAAACACAAACTAACGCAACTAGAGGATGACAAGTGTTGGCCTGTGAGTGGCTCTCACACGCGCGTCAAAATAATTACAAAACAT
Organism: Sambucus nigra; assembly: GCA_949130495.1. NCBI lineage: Eukaryota > Viridiplantae > Streptophyta > Magnoliopsida > Dipsacales > Adoxaceae > Sambucus > Sambucus nigra. The sequence goes on from CASBWL010000118.1 coordinate 344,480, forward strand.
CACCCTGAAGTCTCTAGCGCTTTTGTATTCTACCCAATCAAACTTTCGAGTGAAATATGGAGTTTACAAAATAGAATATTAACCCCACAAACTATATAATCCCATTTTATTAATAAAAACATTTATTTCAAAAATGTTTAAAAAAAAATTTAAAAATACCCAAAAAATTATTAAAGCTCCAATTCAAGGGGAATTAATCACACACTCAATTTTAAGCAATATGAACACATGTATGCACTTCTAATTGTGTGTAGTGTGATTAATTTTATACCTTCATAGATCATTGAAGAGGATTAGAGAGATTAGTTCTGAGGCTTTTTGGATTCTAGGTTGGACAACTAATTTTGTCACTATTTCCAAACTAGTTGAACACTTATACAGTATAGACTTAAGCAAGTCAAAGGTATAAGGTGCTTCAAAAGGTTTTATCTCATATTTAAGTTTGGTATCGCACTCCCATGAGATAACCCTCACCTCTCCACTAACAGTGCACTCCTAACGCATCCCTCTAAACATCATAGTCAAGCTACCCTACTAAACTAGTCTGTCACCCAACCACTATCAATCCTAGATAGTCCAAGTAATGTACTAAGGGCTAAACTTCACCCTAGTCTCAACGGTATGCCATGTTCGTGCGTGGGGTGTCTCGCAAAGAGAAATCCAAACAAGGAACCCCCCCTCGATATACTACTACGCGGCAAGGTCGATCGTCAAGATCGGCCAATCCCTCAGTACAGAAAATATATAAATATATATATACCAAGAGATATTTATATTAGAGCACTAAGGGTTAAACTCCTCCCCATTCTCAACACATTTCCATATTCGTGCGTGGGGTGTCTCGCAAAGCGAAATCCAAACAAGGAACCCCCCCGATACACTACTATGCGGCAAGGTCGATCGTCGGGATCCATTAGACCCTCGGTACTCGATTCATGCATATATATATTCATACTACAATATACATCCGGATCTATCTCCAGGAATGAGAATTCATATACCAAGTATTTATCAATACCATGCATTTTTATCTCAAAACTTTCCATTTCCCTTCTCATATCCAAGAAATGTATTTAAAAGCCAATTCATTATCATGAATTGCTTTAACAAAACATATAACTTTTCAAAAGCCAGTTTTATTATCATAAAAATACTTTTCCGTTTTAAAATATCGCATTTCCCTTTTTATATTCAGGAAAAGTATTAAAAACCATTTTTATTATCATAAAAATGCTTTTACCATATCATATGCTTTTTATTATCATATGCTTTTACCATATCATATACCATATATTCCTCCTTGAATATATATATATATATATATATATATATATATTTATATATATATATATATATAGCCATATTTTTGCCAATCTCATCTAGCGATGACCAATAATCCCAAAGATTCTCTCAAAGAATCATAATCATGCATTCATATAAGCATGATACTAAACCCTAAGTATTTCCTCATATACATTCAATTACGTAGATACCTAGGCTCGATGGTATCCGAACTCTATCTTTCAAATCTTATTCGTCCCGAATGTTAACTATGTTCGTTCCCTGGATTATGCCCTACAGCAATCCAAGGCCTTCTCCTCATCTAAAGGTTAACTAACCCTCAAAGCCATCATTTGGGAGTCCTCGTATCATAATTAGGATCCCCCATATAAGACCCCAAATTGTAATTTAATCCCCTTATACTCTTTAAGGGAATAAACTGGCAATCCTGCCCAAGGCGAATTGATTCACCTCATTTGCGAATCGATCCGGCTAGGCGAATCGATTCGGTTCCCAACCCGAATCGATTCGGAAAACATTCTGCAAACAGGTCCCTAATGGCGAACCGATTCGGTCTAAACCCGAATCGATTCGGCCCACTGCAGAAACCCAAGTCTCCTTAGGCGAATCGATTCGGTCTGGATCCGAATGGATTCGGCCCGTTCGAGGGTCACAGTTTGGGCGATTTTTCACATTCTAAAATACCCAAACTCAATCCAATCTCCATTTAAATCCTAACTTGGATTTATTCCTACAAACCCAAAGTTTTAATATCTCCTCAAATTCTTTAGAGGTCCTAACAATCCTTTTGAGAACCTCTAATATTTATCTCCAATAAGTTATATCTAATGATTTCGATCTTGGACAGCTTTCTGTAGAAAAATCACTATAAATCGAAAAAAAATCCGAAAAATACGCGGTTGGCTCCCACACGACCGCGTCGAAAAGATCTACAATTTTTATTTTTTGACCAAGAGCCTAATCGATTTGCCTCTAGGCCGAATAGATTCGGCAAGCACGTTGCCTATACTATTCATCGTCTTCTCCAAGACGGTTTCGGTCATTAAAGCTTCTCCCAAGCTTTTGTCGCCTCACCCAACGTCCTACAACCTCAACCAACTACAAATACACATATATTAAGGGTTATAAACATTCTAGAACCCAAAACCACCAATTAATTTCAAATAAATTTCTAGGTATCTCCAATTAGAAAATTTTAGGGGTTTATTCGTTTTAACTCCCGAAAACCCGTTTTATCCACGAAAACCCAACCCAAAATCTTTAGGGTTTGATTATACCAAACTACGGTATGGGATATTTATGCAAAAATTAAATAAATCAAGTAAACACTTTCCTCGTGGATAAAATCCGACGTCCTCGAGCCGAATCATGCGGAGGTTGGCCGGAATCTCCCCCTTTTCTCCTATTTTCTTCCTCCTCTCTCTCTTCTCTCTCTTTTCTCTTCTTTCTATTTCTTTTTCTTTCCCTCTCTCCCTCTTTATATAGGAAGAAAAGGTTTTTAACCCTTTAAACTCAAAAACGACTCGTTTACCCAATTACGAGTTACTTTTACCTCTAAAATTCTCCGAAACTCAATTTCGATAATCGGACACTCTTTTCCGACTATCTCGGACATTCCGAGACTCACGGCGCAGTCAAAATTTCCATCCGATGTACTTGATTGCAAATCACTATTCTACCCCATAATCTGACCTTTTTGTCGCTTTACTCCACGGTGGCAAATAATTAAAATACTTCGACCTATTTAATCCCAAAAATAATTACAACACTTATCGAAAATCATTAAATCCTCAAAAATCCCAAAAATCACTATTTGGAGAAATTCTCCAAATTGCCAATTTATACTTAATTATGGAATTTAATTGTCTCTAAAAAGGATGGGTTGTTACATACTCCCCCCCTACAACGGAATTTCATCCTCGAAATTCGGATACAACCTATACCACCAATCCTAGGATCGCTCCAAATCCTAGTATCTCAAAGGGGAACGATATTAACCCAATGGTTCCCAACTATATACCGTACTGTAACCACGGTTGTAAAGTGAATCCAATAACATCACATTGTACTCAAACATTTCTAGTGCCTCACGACATGAACTTCAAATTTATATACTATGCTCCTTCTATTTCAGGCGGTATATAAACCAACTCACTAAGGTGCCCATACACCTTTCTAACCTGTGCACATCTACACATACGTAATGAACGTCTTACACGTAACACTCTCCCCCAATGAGGGTCTCCTTTCCTCGGTGTAATACTCACCTATGGGTCCTCCGAACCCACGAAATTCAATTCTCCTAACCTCGGCGCTACTAATTCTACTAAACTTATATCCTAATAATACTAAAGTCTATGTGTTTTCGTACCTACACAAGACGAGTCTAATCCTAAATATATCCCTAGTGCCCAAGGCCTCTCTCAACTTCCGACATTTTCTCAGTTTTGTGCGTGGGACGTCTCGCTGAAGCGAAATCCAAACAAGGAACCCTCCCGTTACACTACTCCCTCGCATAGTCGGTCATTGAGATATATCGACCTAAGGCACACCAACGGGACATCCTAAATCCTACTAAACTAACCTACGAACGCATTCCTACTATCCTATCCTTCCGCCCATACGAAAGGAAACCTAAATAATCGAAGTTCCTAATCTCTGTAAGAGCAATATGAACATCATACCCAAATCATATTTCTTTAAAGTTTGCCTTTTGATTAAGGCCTGACTATAATCCTCAAATTAATTTCTCTAAGTCCAACTCCATCCACCCACTTGTGGCGAGAAGGCCACTTTAGTGCTTTTCCATAGCACAATATTTCCATAAGCATACCATCATCACATGGTTCATAGTCTATAGCGATTCATCCACACTATAAGACTTTTCCACAAAACCAACATCCTTTCATCCTATAACAACTCACCACTCCCGACGCCGTTAAAAGTCATGTGTGAAGCGTCTCGCAAAGAGAAATCCAAATAAGGAACCCCTCCACACATTGACACTTGACTTGGTCGGTCATGGAGTTCCGTTATTTCAAACATGCAACCGGGATAACCCTATCCCCATTTCCAATAAAAGGTGGTCTGAACTCCTATCTCTAACTAAGAGTCGCCCCACCCAGCGCTCGCACTAATTTTAAGTCCTTGCGCAAACAATAATGAGTTAAATCTAACAGCTCAACAATAATCCTGCGGCCTTAAATCATATCTATAAGGTCGCCACATATTCAAATCACGATAATGAAACCTATGCTCATCGAAGTTCCATCTACCCATAACAATAAAGGCGAACTCAACCTGTATCCAGGTGAGACAACGCAACAACAACCCGTTCCACCCTGGAACTGCGGACACGATAGTCTTGTCATCATTAGCCTGCTATCGCTCGGAACAACCATTAACATTATATGCTCACCATATTACCATACTCGTATAGACATATAAAATTAGCATCCCAAACCAGATATATATACAATATATCAACATCCTCCTTTATGGCGAATGAAGGAAAATAAAATTCCGCTATCGCGAAAAACACATAGACATACATTATATAATGTTATCGATACCACCACAACTCAAATTACGCACACGAGTCTAGGGCTAACGAAACACCGCGACTTTATCAAGCCACGCTAAATATACCTCCTTCATTGAGGTAAAACTCATAATAACCACTTTACCCCGCTCCTTACAATCATCTTACTAGTCCTCATAACATTTCCGTTAGAAGGAAATTCCACTACAAGCTTCAACCTTATAGCTCCAACTAAGCCCCACCTCCTACCGCCATCCAAGCCCCGCAAAGGATTCTCAAACGAGCGTGCAAAATATTACTATAATCTTCTAACATGGCAGGAGAATGAAATCTCACAAGAGAAATCAACAATCCTAATCCTGAGGCTCTATAGAAAATCGAGAGCAACGCTGAAAGCGTAGTACGTCCGCACAGATTCCTAAAGACACTAGAACCTGATGCTCTGATATCATCTGTGACACCCCGCCTAATAAGATACCGGGCGATCACTACAATATTAAATTAAAACAGGAGTCTCATATGGATCATTCTTAGCATCACTGTCGAAAATCCATTTAATTACTAATAACATATTAGGCCGGTGTCAAAATTTTACTTAACTACTCTTTTTAACAACAACGAATAAAAACATCCACACAGTTTTTGCGTAAATGAAACTGAAATGAAATAAAATAACCGAACACTCGGTCAAAATATACAACCATATTGAATGATGCTCAAAAAGAATAAATAAATGCAATTGGACCATTGGCCCGAATATTTATACAGTACCTCCTATCTAGAGTACAAGAATGGAAGCGGCTATCAAAAACCTGCACGCATCCACAGGTGCTGCAGCTGACGTCTGACTCGAAGGAAGTGCCATCCAGGCGTCCCTGTGTCTGGACACCTATATATATATATATATATATATATATATATATAGCAAGACAGGAACAGTAGATAAACGGGTCAGAGCCCGAGTTTTGAAAATATTTAACAAGTGCATAAATGCCTTATTATTTTGAAAAAGGTTTTATCTCATATTTAAGTTTGGTATCGCACTCCCATGAGATACCACTCACCTCTCCACTAACAGTTCACTCCTAACGCATCCCTCTAAACATCCTAGTCAAGCTACCCTGATAAACTAGTCTATCACCCAACCACTATCAATCCTAGATAATCCAAGTAATGTACTAAGGGATAAACTTCACCCCAGTCTCAACGCTATGCCATGTTCGTGCATGGGGTGTCTCGCAAAGCGAAATCCAAACATGGAACCCCCCCGATACACTACTATAAGGCAAGGTCGATCGTCGAGATCCGCCAATCCCTCAGTACAGAATATATATAAATATATATACCAAGAAATATTTATATTTAAGCACTAAGGATTAAACTTCTCCGCAGTCTCAACACATTGCCATATTCGTGCGTGGGGTGTCTCGCAAAGCAAAATCCAAACAAGGAACCCCCCCCGATACACTACTATGCGACAAGGTCGATCGTCGGGATCCATTAGACCCTCGGTACTCGATTAATCCATATATATTCATACTATAATATACATGCAGATCTATCTCCAGGAATGAGAATTCATATACCAAGTATTTATCAATACCATGCATTTTTATCTCAAAACTTTCCATTTCCCTTCTCATATCCAGAAAATGTATTTAAAAGCCAATTCATTATCATGAATTGCTTTAATAAAACATATAACTTTTCAAAAGCCAGTTTTATTATCATAAAAATACTTTTTCGTTTCAAAATATCCCATTTCCCTTTTTATATTCAGGAAATGTATTAAAAGCCATTTTTATTATCATAAAAATGCTTTTACCATATCATATGATTCCACACCCCTTCTTCCATCCGGGAGTGTTACCGAAGCCAACCTTTATCCCATTTCCCTTCTTCCATCCACGAAATGTAAATTAAAGCCAATTTATTATCATAAATTGCTTTAACATATAACGCGTTCTAAGACCGCCCGTTCGGGTTTCCCCACTGTGCGCGCCCCTAAATGGCTATCATCTTCCAGGACCTATCATCAAGACAACCTGGGATCCTATAACGCAGGACGTAGGGAAGCGGCAATATGCATGCGGGATAGTCAAGACCACACCCGGAATCTCCTAACCAGCGCAGAAAAATACAACAAACGCTCATATGGCCTATAGGACTATATCCACCTTGCATTCATTAGCCAGGGGGATTCACCATACGCACGCAACTTCCCTTATGATAGCGATTTAGAGAGGTGTGTATCCATATTTTATTAATTAGGAAAATCATTTATCTTTCCATTCTGAAAACATTTATATTTTATTTTCAAAATCATTAACATCATATCATATATATACTTTAATCACATAGTATATATATATATATATATATATGAAATAACGTTTCCAAAGCCGTTTATGAAAATAAACTATTTAAGCAACTCCGAAAGTTTGTTGAAGAAACTCTTTACTAAAATCAAACTGATTTTGAACACAAGATGTGTTAACAAAATTATGTACGAGATATGGACAAGATTTGATAACAAGTTTTAGTAAAAGTTTAAAATGTTTTAAACTCAGCACATTATTAGAAAGGGATGAGAAGATGTAGAAACATTGATACTCAGGATTTTTAACGTGGTAAAACCTCAACCTTGAGGAAACATCCACGACTCCCTCTACGGAGTAAAACAAAAACAATCACTAAAACAAATATGTAAGTTACAACATATTTAACTAACATGCACACAAAACAAATCTATACAAGTTCAGGATTATACCCTCTGGCGTCCTTAACTTTTCTGCAGATCTTGTTTGTTGATGTAGTTGTCTCAGATTGTCAACTCTTCCTTTGTTTCAGCACTTTACGTCGACTTATGTTCACCAAATCTTATAGCCAACACTTTCAGTGTTTGTAGTGTGAAGATGTTTGTGAATCGTGTTCTAAAACACATGCATGCACTCACACACACTTATTAGTTACAGACAATCCTAACAAATCACATATAAAGTCTATATGCAGTGATATTGTTAATTTTCTTTCTTACAAAACCAAGAACCTATTTGACCTTTCAGAATAACCCAGATTCCACGGAGATCTTGCTTAAGAAGTCGGTCAAGACCTTTCTCAATCAGTTTTGAAAATATTATGGAGATTGAGAACCCTCCAAGTGCGAATCTAACTAGGTCAGGTTAGGTTTTGTAAAAACAGAAATAGAAAAACATCTATTGTCGATTTTGAAGAAGAAAATGTTTTAACAGAAAACAATCAACGACGAAATTCTCAAGATGAGAAATAAATGTGACTATGTGTGTTGTGACATGCAAAACTACAGATCTATGATTTCTATTGAGTCAGAAACAAGATCTGAGTCTATGTCTAAGTTGGAAATAAGATTTAAGAACACAAGGATTTCAGCAACCCAAGAACTCTCAACTCGAACTCTCATAAACTCAAGAAAACACTAAGGATGGTGTTTTTCTGGTTATGGTGTTTTTCTGGAGAGGTAAGTGGTTTGGGCTTTAGAAATATTTGGACGAAGTTAGGGTTTCTAACTAGGGTTTGATTTCTCTCTCTAACTTCTCTCTTCTCTCTTCTCTCTCTCTCTCTTCTCTCTCTATTCTCTGAGACTTTGCAAAATGGCAAAAGCTTTCGAAGGCTGAGATGAGAGGCCTTTAAATAGGAAGAGGAGAAGATTCCAGAGCCTCGTTCAAAAACAACGGCTGTGATTAAGTCAAGATCTTTTGACTGCAATCCAAGGGCTCACAACAGGCGGTGGATTAAAAAGGCTGTGATTGGCTAAGGGGTTTACACTGGGATTCACTCAGGCGACATGCAGGCCATCGATAAGGGTTGATCCAAGGGCTGTAAACACGCGAAGGTTTGTCTCTGTAAAGAAACACAGTTTGGGCCAATCAGAAGACAGCAGGTGTTGGCCTGTGGACGAAGATAAACGCGCGTCCCAAAATAATTACAAAGCCAACCCTAGAGTCTCTAGCGCTTTCGGTTTCTACCCAGAGTAACTTTAGGCCAATAAACACAACAATCCATATTTATATATTGACCCCAAGACTTTTTAAATCAAGTTTTAATTAAATAAAACATTGTTTAAAATAGGTTTAAAATTCCCAAAAAATTATTAAAAATCAAATTGAGGGATTTAAACACACTCACAACATTAATACACATAGAGGTGCAATATGAAATGCAAGAATCAAATTCTGAGTGTGTGAGTGATGGCTATAGTCTTAGGATCATTACAAGATAGATAGAAGAAGAAGCAACCCAATCTCTGAAGCTCTTTGGTTTCTAGGATGGACACTATTTTGTCACAATTTCCAAACTAGATGAGCTCTTATACAGTCTAGACTCAAATGAGTCAAAAGTATAAGGGCTTCAATATATATATATATATATATGCCAATCTCATCTAGCGATGACCAATAATCGCAAAGATTCTCTCAAAGAATCATAATCATGCATTCATATAAGCATGATACTAAACCCAACGTATTTCCTCATATACATTCAATTACATAGATACCTAGGCTCGATGGTATCCGAACTCTATCTCTCAAATCTTATTCGTCACGAACGTTAACTATGTTCGTTCCCCGGATTATGCCCTACACCAATCCAAGGCCTTCTCCTCATCTAAAGGTTAACTAACCCTTAAAGCCATCATTTGGGAGTCCTGGTATCATAATTAGGATCCCCCATATAAGACCCCAAATTGTAATTTAATCCCCTTATACTCTTTAAGGGAAGAAACTAGCAATCCTGCCCAAGGCGAATCGATTCGCCCCATTTGCGAATCGATCTCGGACAGCTTTTCGTCAAAAAGATCTACAATTTTTATTTTTTGACCAAGAGCCTAATCGATTCGCCTCTAGGCCGAATCGATTCGGCAAACACGTTGCCTATACTATTCATCGTCTTCTCCGAGACGATTTCGGCCATTAAAGCTTCTCCCAAGCTTTTGTCGCCTCATCCAACATCCTACAACCTCAACCAACTACAAATACACATATATTAAGGGTTCTAAACATCCTAGAACCCAAAACCACCAATTAATTTCAAATAAATTTCTAGGTATCTCCAATTAGAAAATTTTAGGGGTTTATTCGTTTTAACTCCCGAAAACCCGTTTTATCCACGAAAACCCAACCCAAAATCTTTAGGGTTTGATTATACCAAACTACGGTATGAGATATTTATGTAAAAAATAAATTAAGCAAGTAAACACTTGCCTCGTGGATAAAATCTGACGTCCTCGAGCCAAATCTCGCGGAGGCTGGCGGGAATCTCCCCCTTTTCTCCTCTTTTCTTCTTCCTCTCTCTCTTCTCTCTCTTTTCTCTTCTTTCTTTCTCTTTTCTTTCCCTCTCTCCCTCTTTATATAGGAAGAAAAGGGTTTTAACCCTTAAAACCCAAAAACGACTCGTTTACCCAATTACGAGTTACTTTTACCTCTAAAATTCTCCGAAACTCAATTTCGACAACCGGACACTCTTTTTCGACTATCTCGGACATTCCGAGACTCATGATGCAGTCAAAATTTCCATCCGAGGTACTTGACCGCAAATCACTATTCTACCCCATAATACTTAATGCGGGCTTTCTAATCAAAATCTGACCTTTTTGTCGCTTTACTCCACGGCGACATGTAATTAAAATACTTCGACCTATTTAATCCCAAAAATAATTACAACACTTATCGAAAATCATTAAATCCTCGAAAATCCTGAAAATCACTATTTCGAGAAATTCTCCAAATTGCTAATTTATACTTAATTATGGAATTTAATTATCTCCAAAAAGGACGGGTTGTTACATTGACTTGGCTCAATTGTGTCTTATGAATATCTTTTTTTTTTTTTTTGAAATATTGTGTAGGTCCCAACGTCCATATTAAAATAACAATTTCTAGTAGACTAGTGGATATTTTTTTCTACATCTTAATCCTTCATTGAGTTTCATTAAACATTAATATTATTATGCATTAAGAGAAACTTATTATTGAATTATTTTAATAAATTTTTATTATAAATTTCTCCTTTTTTTTTTTCTAAATGATATTAATAAAAACCATATTAGTAAACAGTTGATAATAATCAAATAATCAAATTACCTATACTCAACCTTCTGGAGGTTCACTCCCTACCGAAATCGGATGTTTAATGCAGTAAGAAACAAATCCTTGAACCTAATCCTTTTATCCTGAGCCAACTTCTTTTATACGACGTGGGAACGTTATAATAGTGGAATATTACTAACAAACTTGACTCTGAAGACAATTTTATCTCATAGTGAAATATATATTATATGGGAATAAATATTAAAAATGAAAGAGATTCTCACATAGCTATTATTTACATAAAACTATAAATGGTAAAAAATAAATTATAACAGTGTTTTTCACAAGCATTCAAATTAAAATATTAATTAAGCACATGAAATAGTAGAATATTTCTCTACTACTATAGATTCTTGCTATTTTGATAAAATTAATTTATTTTCAATATTGTCTAACTGAATCGACATTAACTCCTTTAAATTTGATCGCTTAGGCTAAATGTATCAATCAATTTACTTATGTTCTAAATTTTTTTTATTCAATTTCAATCATTTTGCATTTTTGCAATGTAATATTGCTATTGCATTGTGTTAGAAATAGTTATTATGTCCATACATGATTATCTCGACTAAATAAATCAAGACTCCCAAGTGTCGTATAAATTCTTGATGGGTGTTTTTTATATGGATTTTAAGTGCAACAAGAATAAATATATTTTGACACGTTTAAGAAGTGCTGATTTTGTTACATATTAAAATTTTATAAAATATGTGATTCCCTGAATATAATGACATTATATATTTAAACTTCACTTCTGTTATTGCAGTTTATGTGCCATTACGAGGGCTGAGTTTCGGTCAGTTTGGTCGGTAAATAGAGCATACTAATATCAAACCAACTTTGAAAGAATCAAATCAAAATTATTAGTTATATCATCCATTACATCAACCCATAAACAAAAATCAAATAGCACAGTACATCAGTAAAATAGTTTTTTTTTTTTGCGGTAAAATCATTTTTTAAGAAAATATGGTAATTTCGATAAATTTCTCTCTACGGTAATTTTGGTACTACTCGATATATAATGGTATTTTTTATAGCACTTATCTAAACCTACAAACTCATTAATAACACCTAAAAAAAACAAAAGAGTAATTCAATTTTTTAAAATTTAGGAAGCAAATAATAACAAATATATATAAAGGAAACAAAAGGTAAGTTCACAAAGAATAATCATTTTAGAAAGAACATTGCGACATAATCACAGTTGTATCATTAGTATTGTTTTCATCAATCCCTGACATCTATGAATTAGCAATACCAAAATAGAAAAAATTAGTCACCGGTCATATGCATTACACTGGTATGCAAAACAAAAATAGTGAACAACAAATGCATTACCCTGTGTGCTCCAACCAAAATATAAGGAACAATAAATGCATTTGTATAATTTGTAAGGTTAAACTTTTTAAGGTTTTAATAGGCAAAATCACAAATATATCATATTCTAACAACCCCTATCTTTTTTTGTCGGTACTTTGTATCAATCAAAATCACGACTTTCTGAAATTACCTTATTTGGGGTGTTCCATCAAATATTTTGTTCACTCTCATTCTAAGTAAAAAGTTATGAAATGTTGAGAGAATAACACCAACCGTTACTAATTAACATTTTTTTCTTATAAAAAATATTAAGGTTAATGGAGGAGTTTGTTGCATTTTATATGAGTTAAAATGTATGGTTTAGATTTAGTCTAATAAATCAAAGACTCTCATCCAATATAATAAAAATAACAACTGTAAAGTTAAGAGCTTAAGAGTGTGGTTGTGTTTGTCTTCATCCATGGTATTCTTATTTTATTTAATATTTAATATGGTAAGTTTGATAATATCATCATGATAATTTTGATTTTCCATTTCGATATGGTACAATTGGTGAATGGGTTATTAAAATGTTAAAACCAAAATCAACAAAAAAAAATTTAGTAATTTCGATTTTGGTAGTTTCGATTTCGATAATTAAAAAATGTATACCATTACCCTTTTTTGGTATAAAACGGTACAGTACGGATTATTACCGTACCACGAACACCCCTAGTTATTACATTATCTTCTTTTACATAGGATTATATCTAGTTTCATTGCAGAATGGAAAGTTGAGGATGAAGGCTATGAGTTATATTCGAAATTCATAACATTTTTCCATTAATATATATATATATATATATGATAATTAGTTATGTGGAAGTGTAACACAATATTAATCTATATGAAAATAATATTTCTATTATTTGGAGCACTTAATTAATAGTGGGAAACATATCCAATAATTAAACTGGAGATTAAAATCATTCTTTTTTAGGTAAAGGATGAACATTGTGGGTGATGTTGACAAGTAACTTAAGATACATTTGTTATAATATTTTGATGTGGGTAGCTTTGATAAATTCTAATGTGTAAAATAATTTATATCTATATACTAATATAAATCTATATACTAATATAAAATGTACTATAGAATTAAATGATACTTTCGTTTGAAGTTGACACGTGGCAACAAAATTTTAAACTCCAAAAAACTTTCAACTTCAAAAAACTTTGAAACCTTTCCTCTCTAACCTTACACCTTCTCTCCATTCCTCTAATCCTTTTTTTTAATTTCCACTACTCATATCTCCCACTATTTGTCTCTTCCCCTCGCCTCATTCACTACAAAATGTAATCTCCCCACACTACACATTTCTCCTTCCACTCAATAGCATAAGACCAAATCTGAGACTTTTGTGTGACACCCTGCCTAATGAAATTTCGGTTGATCAGACCTTTATCAAATTAAAAATGTATTTCCATATGGTTCATTCTTAGCATCACTGTCGAAAACATTATTAATTACTAACCACCTAATCATTAATTAAGTTGTTGCCAAACTTTTATCTTATGAATTGATCCAAACCAACAAGTACAACAGGAATCTATATATAGCCAATGCAGTATAATCAAGTCCGAACATATAACATATGTCTAAAATAAGTGTTAGCCGAATAAACATCGACATGGAATAAACAAACTAACATAAATTCAACCCATGAAAGGTATAGCAAATACAAGCTGGATCAAAATAAAGAGAACAACTGCCATGAGCAACATGCTTAATATACAACTAAGAGACTATCCCTATCTAGAAGTTAGTGAGATAAGCATCATAGTCCAAGTCCTGCCACACCCACATGTCCCACAGCTATGTTCCCTTAAAAGGAATCAAGGCTGGTGCCCCTGTGGTTAACACCTAAAAGGTTTTGAAAATATTTGATAGCAGGGTCAGAAACCAAAACATTTAAAAATATTTAGCAAGTGAATTAAATTGTAGTAAATTAAAAATCATGAATGGTCTTCATATTTAAGTTAGTCTTGAACTCTCTTGAGAACTGACTCACCCCTCAACTAATGTGCACACCTAATATCTTTCTATGTAACCCCTCTAGCTATCTACCCCGTAGTTAGTTTTGTTATATATTTCCTACCTCTTACACTACTCTAACCCGATTATGTTAATATACATGATCTATAAGTTATTATTCGCATCGACTTATTTCAATTGGGCCATATAACATTCTCACGATTCATATATAATCAATACAATTCATCACTTATATTTTTACCCGTATATATTTATTCGCATTATATATACGTATCAATGATCTACAACATTTGCGCACTTGTAGTAAATATATATAACCATCCTCCCAAGTAAGCATTTACCGGATGTTCTCTAAAATTCTATCAGTCCAAGTATACTCAACCACCGGGATGCCCTGATCCGGTTAACACCTCGAATCAGTGAAATCAAATAAACGTAGCGGAGGTGGCCATCGTTCCCCCTGGAAATGAAACTGACTCAAACCCTAGACATCTCACCCTTAACAATATGGACGTTATGACTTGGGGGCTATACTCACCCTGCTCCTCAAGTCAGGGGATTCACTCACATCGCGCAACCTACTATGATAGCACTCAAGGGGTATTCTTTACTATAAATATTATTCACGTAAATATTTATAATTCACACAATTATATATATATATATATATATATATATATATATATATATATATATATATATATATATATATATATATATATATATATATATATACCCGTGTACAATTACTGTAACACTAGCCTAACATTCCCAAGTATATATTCCAAACCCAAATTCAATTAATCACACATTAATTAATTTATGACCTTGCTGTCACTCAACCATTATACCCGAGCTCGCTCACTTCGCTCGAAAATAAAATGTCTGAATTTATTATTCACAATTATTTTTAACAATTCTTGCACATATATAAATCTTAAGTTTCTTAAACCCCTCTATTTAAACCTTAATTCTCATTTGGAACTATATCTCTTATTGTCCCATTTAATTTTCATATACAACATAAACCCATAACTGTAGCCATTTTAGTAGCCCAAAGAGAGAAGCATTCCCAAACAAAGGAAAACAGGATGCATGGCGAAAAATAGGGGGAGGGAAGGTGGTTGGATATGACCTATCTTTCGAACGAATCGCTATGTCGTTCAAACGACAATGGTTCTCACTTGAATGGTCATCTGTTTCATTCAAACGACATCTGGTTTTTCTATTCCCTTTCATTCCTATCAGACAGTCCGCCATTAACGATTTCTTTAAACCCCAGAACTCATTTATTTCAGTTGCAAATAGATATATAAACCACGATTTCAAATCCTCAAACTGTAATCATAAACCCCACAGATTTAAGACATAGTAATTTCAATTCCTCAATTGCTTTATAGATTGAAACATCTAATTATATTTAACCCAAATTAGATATTAAACTAACCCAAGAACATAGCATATATCTAATACCCATTAAGATATAAATAGGAAATCTGCATTTAATTTAAAAGCAAGTGTAAGCACTTGCCTTCCAGGGTTTGTAGGGTCTGAATCTCTTATTTAAGATGATGGATTTGATGAAGAAAGTCCACACGTGCTCTCGATTTAGGCTCCCAAGATTTCTCTAATTCATCCCTCTTTTGTCTCTAGTTGATTAGATTTTTTTCTAAAACGAGTTATGGCTCTCACACCCTCTCACTTTTAGGATTTAGTAAGTCAATCCCGTTTTTATCTTATGGGCTTTATTAAAAGGGCTCAAATACTCTTATGTGGGCTCAAATGTGTCAAAAATGTTTCGAAACCCATTTTTTACCCATGGGCACTCTTTTCTGACTATTTTGCCTCATCCAGACTCAACCGTACACACAGAATTGCCGTCTGAATGATTATTTCTAAAAGTTAATATTAACCTATTAACTTAGTTTATTATTACTTATTTACTTAGTAAATTTAAATTCCATATATATTATTCGCCTACTCACCGAATTAATATTTAAATAATAATAATTAATTCAATTAAATTATGATCCACTAGTAATTTAAAATTTATCGAATTAATTAATTAATAAAAGACCAAAAATAAGAGATGTTCCATACTCCCTCGACCACCATACAAGGGATTTGGTCTCCGAAATTAGATCGTACCTGTGGTGAATAACTCTGGATACTGCTCTCGCAAGTCATTCTCCCTCTCCCAAGTAGACTCGTCGGCACTGTGTTGTCCCCACTGAACTCGAACTAATGGTACAACCGTAGACCGTAACTTGTGTTCACTGTGATGTAGGATAGCTACTGGTCTCTGCTCTTATGAAATATCGGGATGCAAGTCAATCTCCTCAAGTGGGACAGGCCACAAGGCCCTCAGACTCCTCCGATATTTCTTTAGCAATGTCATATGAGACACGCCGTGTATCAACTGAAGGTGATTCGGCAAACCCAATTGATAAGCTACTGGCCCTAATCTATCAATGATAGGGAAGGGGCCCATGTACATTTTCACTAATTTGACTTTGTTGCCAAACCTCATCACCCTTTTCATGGGGGACACCCGCACCAATACCTGATCTCCGACCTCCAACTCTACATGCCTCCTATTCGCATCAGCATAGCTCTTTTTTCTGTACCGATCTATACAAATACATCACTGAATTAACTAAATCATGGCGGACGTGTCTTGAATAATCTCCTACCCCAATATCTTGTTGTTCCTCACCTCGAACCAACAAGTAGGTGAATGATAAGGTCTCCCATATAGTGCCTCAATGGGGCCATGCCAATAGTGAATTGGTATGAGTTGTTATACAAAAATTCTACCAATGGAAGGTATTGATACTAAATCCCCCAAAGTCTAGAATACACATCCTCATTATATCCTTGAGCATATGATTTACCATCTCCGTCTTCCCATCTGTCTGATAGGCGGTGCTCAACCTCAACTCCATTCCTATAGCCTCTTGAAAATTCTGCTATAAGTGCGACACAAATATCTTGTCTCTATTAAACACTATGTTGATCGGCACCCCATACAACTTGACTATCTCTGCTATGAATAGCCTCGCATACTGCACCGTCTCAAAGTCTATACGAATCGATAAGAAATGATCTACCTTGGTCAACCAATCCAGTATCACCCATATGGAATCTTGACCCATCTGTGATCCTGGCATACCCATAATGAAATCCATAGAGATGATCTCCCACTTCCATACCGGAATCTAAAGCGGCTGCAACATCCCTGAAGGCCTCTAGTGGTCCACCTTCAGAAGATGAGAAGGGTCACACTTTGAGATAATCTCTATGATGTCTTGATTCATCCCTGTCCACCAGTATTGCCTCCTCATATCTTGGTACATCTTATCCCCACCGGGATGTACTGCGAACCTAGAGCCATGGGACTCAGTCAAAATGGCATGTCTCAAATCCTCATCTTCAGACACGACCAACCTCGGATTAAAGCGTAACCCTCCCTCTGAGATGATGGAGTATAACTCTGCACCTTCTGCTAGTAACTGTCTCACCCTATCTTAGCAAAATGGTTCCTCTGCCAGAGCTCTCACTGCCCTCTTGACAATCTCGGGCATGATCACTAGAACTGCCATACATGTCTTGGCGTCCTCATCGTAATGCCGAAATTCACTCCAGTTCACTTTCCAAACCTCTACTAAGTTCTCCGTGGGTCACCGACTCAACACGTCTACCACCATGTTAGCCTTACCAGTATGAGACTGAATATTAAACTGGTAATCCTTTATGAATTCTATCCACCGCCTCTGCCTCTTGTTCAGATCCTTCTGTGTGAAGAGATATTGAAGTGATTTGTGATCCATCAATAATGTGAACCTCTCTCCCAGAAGGTAGTGCCTCCATATCCTCAAAGCAAAAATATCGATTCCAACTCAAGGTCATGGGTGGGGTAATTCCTCTTGTGGGGCTTAAGCTTTTTAGACGTATAGGATAAATCCCTCTCCTTGTGTTGCAATACACTCCTAAGTCCTTGCAAGGATGCATCTATATAGACCCGGTACTCCAATGATGCCCCAACCAGAGCAAGTACAGGTGATGATGTCAACTTGTCTTTCAGTTCATCGAAAGCTAACTGACACTGGTCAGTCCACACAAATGGCACCCCTTTATGAGTCAAATTCATCAACGGTCCCACAATCTTAGAAAATCCCTTAATTAAGCAACGATAATATTCGATTAACCCTAAAAAGCTATGAATCTTGATCAGTGACATGGGTTGTCCCCACTCCCTTACCGTCAATACCTTTCTTAGATCCATAACAATACCCGAATCTAAAATAATATGGCTAAGGAACATCATATCCCATAGTTAAAACCCACACTTATCAAACTTGGCATATAACTGGTGATCCAGTAATGTCTGTAGAACCATACACAGATGATCTGTCTGCTCCCCTTCCATTCATGAGTAGACCAAAATGTCATTTATGAACATGATGATCAACTGGTCGAGAAACTTTCTAAAAACCCTATTTATGATCTCTATGAACACTAATGGCACATTAGTGGAACCGAATGGCATCACCCAGAACTTGTAGGATCCATACTGTGAAAAAATAGCTATTTTCGGGATGTTCTCCTCCCAAATCCACAACTAAAGATTCCCTGATCTCAAATTAATTTTGAAGAAGTATGCCTCCCCTCTCAACTGGTCAAATAGGTCATCGATCCTATACAACAGATACTTATATCGTATCATGACCTTATTCGGCTCCCTATAGTCGACTCACAAGCAAAGTGATCCATCCCCCTTCTTCACAAATAGCACGAAAGTACCCCACAATGATGTGCTCTATCGAATGAAACCCTAGCCCAAAGGTTACTAAATTTGCTCTCTCAACTCATGAATCTTTCAAGAGGACATGCGATAAGGTGCTCGGGCAATCGATCTAGTAGTCGATGTTAGATCAATGACGAACTCAATCTCCTAACTAGGTGGTAATCCTAATATGTCCTAAAATACATTGACAAAGTCCCTCACGACTAGAATTAAGTCTATGGGAATCAACACTTCCTGTGAGGTCTCTTCCTTAATATAGTATAAATGAGTGTGTGATCCTCCCTCGAAAAGAGGCATCGCCACTAAAAACATCTCCTGGCCTAAAATGTAGAATACTATGGTCCTCTCAACATAATCCACCATTGCCCTATACCCGGCTAACCAGTTCATGCTTAGGATAATGTTATAACCCTCCACACCTAATATTAAGAGGTTTGGTACTAAACTTAGTATCCCAATCACAATATCTAATACTCTAGAGATCAACTATATAAGTGACCTACCCCCACCAATGACTCAACACCCATAAGGAGACTATCGTCTGACTCTAACAATCCAGTAACTCTAGCAAACCTGGTCCTAATGAAGGAATGTGATGCACCAGTATAAAAAAAGAATACTACCCTCATGACCATGAATAGGAAACATACATTTAACTACTGGTGGTGCCTGTAGTGTTGGTGGAATTGGGACATTTCGAACGTTATACACATGCTCGTAGTGCAACTACCCCTTCTTTTGTGGGGATGGTGGAGTTGGTAATGTCAGAGGCCCCTGTACTTACTAGCCCCGTGGGGAACCCTACTCCTAGCCCCTACCTTTCAGTGGGCATTCCCTCTTCAAATGGCATGACTGGTCATAATTAAAACAACACTTTAGAAAACCACCATGATACTGGCCCTGACAAGGTTATCCCTAGTGTTGGCCTTGATGGCATCCCCCATGGCTCCCTTGGCCCTGGGGCCCTAAGGAACCTACTGTTGATTCGAGCCCTGTTGAGCCTGCCTGAAGCCCTGTCCTCCATGCTGAAATATCTTAGAAGGATTCCCCTATAGGGTATCTTGCCCCTGTTTTGCTCCACTAGTAGAACCACCATTCGCCTTGCCCTGCTAGTTGCTTCCCTTCAGATGGAAGCGATGGTCCTAACAATGAAGCAAAGTAGCATTAACCACATCTATATAGGTCACTAAAGAAGGGTTCCCATTTAAGTTTTGTCTGATCCTCCAGGCCAAATTATCCACACACTTAGCTTTCTTCCTCTCCTCGTTGCTCACCTTGTCTGGCACTAGATTAGCCAAACGGGTGAACTCTTCCTCGTACTCCGCTATGGAACTGTCACCGTGAATGACCACCCAAAACCTCCTCCACATCATATTCTCAACAACTAAAAGGAAGTACTTACGGTCGAACCATGCCCAAAACCCAGTTATAGTCATCGAATATCTCTCTCTAATAGTGGTCGTCAACTCCCACCACTTCAAGGCTGCTCTACTCAGCCTAAATGTTGCAAATATCTGCCTTTGAACCTCACTGCAATCGACCATACGCAAGTGTCGCTACATATCCCTCCCCCACTAGTAGGCTAGTATCATATCTTTACCTCCCTAAAACTTTAGGGGATAACCCTTCTAAAGGCCTCGCTGATATGCTGCCACTCAGATGGCCCCGGGTGAGCCTGCACTACTGGAGCCAGGAGTTATTGTGCATAAGGCTAAGGCTGAAGGAAATGGATTGCCATGGATATCATGGCAGCATTGATCGCCTGGTCCACAATGTCCTCAACTTGCTCTGCAGACATAAACCCCTGTGGGGCCTAGGGCTGTAGAATATCGAGCTCCTGATGAGCCGCTTCGTCTCCGCCCCTACCTCTCCCTCTTCGAGGGGGTATCTGAAATTAAGAACGAGTTGTATTAGTTCATGATTAATACAAATCTAAAATAGAAAAATTTCGATATCTAGTAAAAATAAAGATGAGTCAATAGTCCTAGTAATAGGGCTTTATATCAAAGAACGCAACACTGACGTAAAGCAAGTCGTACAGATCCTAAGGACAACTAGAAACCAATGCTCTTGATACCATTTGTGACACCCCGCTTAATTAAATTCTAGTTGATCAGGCATTTATCAAATTAAACAGGATTTCCATATGGTTCATTCTTAGCATCACTGTCGAAAACATTATTAATTACTAACCACTTAATCTTTAATTAAGTTGTTGCCAAACTTTTATCTTATGAATTAATCTAAACCAACAAGTACAACAAGAATCCAAATAGATCCAATGCAATATAATCAAGTCCGAACATATCACAAACCTCTAAAATAAGTGTTAGTCGAATAAACATTGACATGGAATAAACAAACTAACATAAATCCAATATATGCAAAATATAGCAAATAAAAGATGAATTAAAGCAAAGAGTACAATTTCCATGCGCAACATGCTCAATATACAACTAAGAGAAGATTCCTATCTAGAAGTTAATGAAATAGGCATCTAGTGTAAGTCCTACAGTACCCACATACACCGCAGCTACGTACCCTGAAAAGGAATCAAGAGTGGCGCCCCTGCGGTAGGACACCTAAAAAGTTTTGAAAATATTTTATAACAAGGGTTAGAACCCAAAGCATTTGAAAATATTTAGCAAGTGAATTAAATTACAATAAATTAACATGCATGAATGCTCTTCATATTTAAGTTAGTGTAGCACTCTCTTGAGGAGCGACTCACCCCTCAAGTAATGTGTACACCTAACATCTTTATATATAACCCCTATAGTTATCTACACTATAACTAGTTTTGTTATATAGTTCTTACCTCTTTCACAACTCTAACCCTTGAAAGTTAATATACATGATCGATTGGTTCTTATTCGAATCAACTTATTTCAATTGGGCCATATAACATTCTCATAATTTATATATAATCAATACAATTCATCACTTGAATTTTTACCCTTATATATATATATATATATATATATATATATATACTATCTACAACACTCGCGCACATGTAGTAAATATATATAATGATCCTATTGAGTAGGCACTCACCGGCTATTCTCTAAAATGTTATCATTCCAAGTATACTCATCCACATGGACGCCCAGATCTTGTTAGCACCCAAAATCAGTGAAATAAAATAAACGCAGCGGAGGCGGCAACTGTTCCCCCTGGAAATGAGATTGCCTCAAACCCAAGACATCTCACCCCTAACAATACAACGCTATGACCTGGGGACTATACTCACCCTGCTACTCAAGCCAGGGGATTCACCCACATCGCGCAACCTCCTATGATAGCTCTATAGGGGTAGGCTTTTCTATAAATATTATTAACACAAATATTTATAATTCACAGAAATACACATACATACTACACATCACTGCATATATATATATATATTTAATTATATCCTGGCCACCCATGTACAATTACTGTAACACTAGTCTAACATTCCTAAGTCGATATTCTGACCCCAAATTAAATTAATCACACTTTAATTAATATTATCTCGGTGTCACTCAACCATTATACCCGGACTCGCTCACTTGGCTCGAAAATAAAATGTCCCAAATTTATAATTCACAATTCCTTTTAAAAAGAATTGCACACCAATAAGTCTTAAGTTTCTTAAACCCCCCTATTCAAACCTTAAATCTCCTTTGGAACTATATCTTTAATTTTCCCATTTAATTTTCATATACCACCTAAAGCCATAACTGCAGCCATTTCAACATCCCAAAGAGAGCAGCATTCCCAAACAAAGGAAAACATGATGCATGGATGAAAATATGGGGGAGGGAAGGTGGTTGGATTTGACCCGTCGTTCGAATAAATCCATATGTCATTCAAACGACAATGTTTCTCGCTCGAATTGCCACCCATGTCATTCGAACGACATATGGGTTTTCTATTCCCTTCCACTCCTATTAGACAGTCTGCTATTAACGATTTCTTTAAACCCCGGAATTCATTTATTTTAGTAGCAAAAAGATACATAAACCACGATTTCAAATCCTCAAACTGTAATCATAAACCCCACAGATTTAAGACTTAATAATTCCAATTCCTCAATTCCTTTACATATTGAATCATCTAATTATATTTAACCCAAATTAGATATTAAACTAGCCCAAGAACATAGCATATATCTAATACCCATAAAGATATAAATAGGAAATCTGCATTTAATTTAAAAGCTAGTTTAACCACTTATCTTTTAGGGTTTGTAGGTTCTTAATCGATTGTTGAAGATGATGGGCTTGATGAAGAAAGTCCACACTTGCTCTTGATTTAGGCTCCTAACATTTCTTTAATTGCTCCCTCTTTTGTCTATACTTGATTAGTTTTTTTTTAAAATGAGTTATGGCTCTAACAACCTCTCACATTTAGGGTTTATTCAGTCAATCTCCTTTTTTGGCTTCTGAGCTTTATTAAAAGGGCCCAGATACTCTTATGTGGGCTTTAATGTGTCTAAAAATGTCCTGAAATCCATTTATTACCCATGAGCACACTCTTTTTACCATTTCGACCCATCCGGATTCAACTGTACACTCAGAATTACCATCCGAATTATTATTTCTAAAAGTTAATATTCACCTATTAACTTAGTTTATTATTTCTTATTCACTTAGTAAATTTAAATTCCATAAATATTAATCGCCTATTCACCAGATTAATATTTAAATGGTAATAATAATAATAATAATTAATTAATTAAATTAAATTAAATTACGACCCAAGAG
Source organism: Sambucus nigra (assembly GCA_949130495.1). Classification (NCBI taxonomy): domain Eukaryota; kingdom Viridiplantae; phylum Streptophyta; class Magnoliopsida; order Dipsacales; family Adoxaceae; genus Sambucus; species Sambucus nigra. Next base: position 368,364 of record CASBWL010000118.1, read on the forward strand.
TAATTTAAAATTCATTGAATTAATTAATTAATAAAAGCCCAAAAATATGAGGTGTTACATTTTGAAGATGGTAATAATGAACACAACAATAACTCAGCTAAGTAGGTCGGGCCGTGGGATTGGGAAAGTTAAGGAAAGAAGCGTCGCTGAGTCAAGAGGAGTTAAACAAGAGGGCGGAATTCGGTTCTATTGTATATTTTCAATAACGGAGAATAAATTCAGAATTCATGTATATAACTCCGATAATGGTAAAGCTTTCATTCGTTAGGTGAAGAAACTTTTGGATTCCATACAGTTTTCGGACTCAAACAGTATTGGTTTCCCTTATCCAAATCACAAATTCCTCACATATTGTAGCAGTCTTTTTTTCCATTCTTATTTTTAGATAGTATTGATGAATTTTACTTTGCCACCTTTTTATATCTACGTTTTCTCTAATCTCATAAAATAAAAATGAAAATAGTAAAAACTAACAATTTGAAGAAAAATAAAATAATGTATTAAAAAAATTGAAGAAAAAATTGTTTGGTTACCAAGAAAATGAAGGGAAAGAAATAAAAATCTTTAAAAAATACATGAAAAACAGGCAAATTAAAAAGAAAGCAAAAGAATCCACTCTCTCCTACACTTAATCTTTGAGAGGAGTTTAGATTCTTCCCATTTGATGAGTCGCAATTCTTAAACATCAATAATACTAAAAGATTGGACTATTATATGTGTGCATTATTGGTGACATAATTTTTGGAGGACAAATATCTGCTACTTGGAACCTGCTTAATATCTTGGCGGTTAATACAAAATCTCATTGCTTATTTTCCTTTGTAACACCCTGTATTTCTGAGTATTTAAAATTTGATTAATTCAGTTATTTCAAATTACACATGTGGCGTAATTTAATTAAATTTAATATTATGTGTTAATTAAAATATAAATCAGAGGAGGCAATGATTAAAAAAATTTCAATACAATTATTAAGTGGATAGTAAATGATTATTTTACGTCATAGTGAGTGATAGCAATGTGACAGTGTTATATCTCAACGGGGAGTCTTGTGTACACTATATGAGGTTGAGATAGAAAATTAATGTAGAGTGACTCGAATGACGATTTTAAGGTCAGGATTAGTTTCGAAAGGGTCGATGTAGTCAAAATAGCATACCGAGGGGGTAGTAATTCGGTGCTATCGACTTTTTAAACATAATGGGTCTCACACGAAGGTATTTGGGTCATTTAGTCTTGACCCATTGACCTAATTTCGGGATTAGGGATATTAAACCTAAGTTTATGAGTTATAGTAACCCACAACTCGTATTCAAAAACTCTAGAAATTGAGAGAATAGGGAATAAAGAAAAGGAGGGAACTCTAGAGGACAAATTTAAAGAGGAATTTAATGTGCCTTGTCAAATCCATCTTCTACAATGCGGAATCAGACCCTACGAACCTAGACAAGCGAGTGATTAACTTTCTTTCAATTTAATTTTTAGAAATTCATGTTCATATAATTGATTTGGGAATGGGTTCATGTGAAAAATTGGATTTTGGGGTGAAACTAATCTCAAGTGTTTAATTGGATGGAAATTTTATGTTGTAAGCAAATTAGGATTTGTAAAAATTGAACATTGTAGATATATATGGGCTAGTAATACATAATTTGAATTAGGAAATCAAATCTTGGGTTATATTTGGGGATTTTGATATAAACCCATTCAATTGAGTAAATTGGTCATTTTTAGTCCAATATTTGATGTTAGACTAATTTATGAAAGTTATAATCATCATAGTTATATCCCGTAAAGGTTTATGCATCTTGATGAAGGTTTATTATCATCAAGAATGAGATAGGATCGCTGTTGATATTCAAAAGTCTAGTTTGGGTTGGTTGTAACTGGGCAGCGAACCGATTTTCCACAAAACCAAATCGGTTCAGATTTTTAGGAATGCGAACTGCTTCGATGCAGGGGCCAAATCGGTTCGATTTTCAGACAGTTGCGAAATTGGGTTGTTTTGATGGTTAGGTGATTTTCGGGAGGTTCAATAGAATTCAAAAAACTATAATAGTTAAAGAATATTATTAGGGAAATTTAAAAGATATTAAATTACGTAGGGATGATGAGGAAATAAAAATTTAGAAAAATTATAGTAAGATACATAATTGATGAATAATTGTGAATTATGAAGTGAGTGAGATGAGTTCAGAGATAGTCGATGAACGGGCGGGGTTCGTAAGCTCGAATACTCTAGCAGGGTGGCGCCAGGTCGATTATATAATTATTGGGAGTTTAATTAAATAAAGAATCAAGGAATAGAATTAGGGATTATGGGCTAGTGCTACGAGTGTTTGGCATATTTCATCCAGATTTGTTATATATTTATGTGTGTGTGTGTGTGTGTGTGTGTGTGTGTGTGTGTGTGTGTGTGTGGGTGTAATTTATAAGAATCGGTGTGTACGATATTTATGTGAAAACATACCCCTCTAGTGCTATCTTCGGAGGTTGCGCGATATGGGTGAATCCCCTGGCTAGTGAATGCAGGGAGAGTATCGTCCCCGGGTCATATCATCTAGTATTTTATCGTGTGAATTATTTTCAAGGTGAGACATTTTTTGTATGATTCGGTTTCACTCTCGGGAAAATATGGCCACCTCCATTACGTTTGTGATTTTATTTACGTATTTCGATGTAATTAAAGAAACTTATAGTAACTGGGTTAGAGTGCACATACACGGGACACGATAGCATTGTAGAGACAAATATCCAATGAGCTATTACTCGAGAGTATAGTTATTATACGCGACATATGTGTGATCGTTGTAGTATATTTATGCATAAATAATAGAGCGAATAAATTAGATACGGGTTAATAATATAAAGTGTGAATGTATTACCTATATAACTAGTGTGAACGTTATATACTTAATTAAAGTGGAAATGATTAGCAAAGTTAAAGGGTAAAATAACTTAGGAACCAAATGGAAAAAGTACTCGGAATATAGTAGAGTGATAGAAAGATATGTAACAGGAGTAATTAGGTGGGTTAGTATGACTGGTTGGGTTAGAAGGCAAGTGTTAGGTGTCGACAATCATTGAGGGGGCTTGTAGGACTTTGTGCAGACGCTTCAGTTATTCATTTCTAGACTAGGTTGCTAATTTAATAGTTCATTTGTTCATGTTAACCATTTTAGTTTATACACTTTTGGATTTATTTATAAAACAATGTACTTGGATTTAGGTTAATTCTATAGACTTATGATTTGTATTCTATTTTGGGAAACGATGGTTTATTCAATAGTCATTATTTATCTATTTATTGTGTAATGATTCAGACTCTTATAATTATTATGGATGAGTTATATATTTTATTTTCTGCATGTTATTACATTAATGAAATATAAAAATTTACACCAACTTAATTGAACATAGGTGGTTATAAATTCAAAAAATGATTTTTGATAGTGATGCTATGAATGAACCAAATGAGATTCCTGTTTATTTTAATAAAGGACTGATCACCCATGATTAAAGTAGGCAGGGTGTCACATATGGTATCAGGCCATCAGGTTATAGTATTCATAGGATTTGTGTGGCTTACTATGATTTCAACATATCATTCTTTGACATAGAGTCATAATATTAGGACCCTTGCATTCATGCTTCGTATTTGAGATCAAATTATTCTGATATTATATTTGTATTGACTATGAACTCATACGATTCGATATAATTTTAGATGCTATAAGGGAGAGAACGACCAATGATGGCAGTGATAAGAGATGATGAGAGAGAGGATCAGTAAGATCCATAGCCACCACAGTCACGCTCACCATATGGGATGATTACGACAGCATAGGTGGTCGCTATTGTAGCACATGTAGTTAATGCTGCTATGACTGCCATGGAACTCTACTTCCCTCAGCCCCAGCCACCATAGCAGCTAGTGGAATCTATTGTCCAGGCCCACCTGGGGCCCTCAGATTGGCAGAGATGAGGAAGGAATTTTAGAAGGGACACCTACCCGAGTTTCAGGCTTGTTCTGATGTGATTTTGCTTTGCCAGTGAAAAAAGGATATTTTGCATCATTAACGCATGGTTGACTGTAGTAACGTGCAGAAGCAAATGTTGGCCAGTTTTAGACTTGTCGGGGCAACTCTATAATGATCGGAGTCTATTACCACTGTCGGGAAGAGGGATATTATGCTCATTGCTATGTTTTGGGTGCAATTTAACCGCAAATACTTTTTACCAACTGTTGAGACAAAGATGCAGAAGAGATTCAACAAGGTGGTTTAGGGATTCACGCGTTTAGCTAATTTTGTGCCGATAAAATTTAACACTGAAGAGAAGAAGAAGCTAAGATTTATGGATGAGCTAGCCCGAAGGATCAGGTAGCACTTCATAGGTAACCCTGCATTAAGGACTTATACTGATGTCGTCAATGTCGAACTTCTGCATTGCCAAGATCATCATTTCTATCTGAAAGGAAGTAAGAGAGGGAATCAGTCTAGCCAACCGAACAAGGGAGGTATGAACGGTGACAGTGAGCACTGAAGGCATCAGATGGGCAGACATCAGGGGCAGGATTTCTGAGAGGAGGATTTTTCCAAAAGATTTAGATCTGGGAATTATTGACCCGACGGAGGTATCAGGCAAGGCTAGCAGGGACTTATTAGTAGCAGTAGCCTGTTCTTCACGGTAGAGGGAATAATGGGGAGGCAAGTAGGGCTGAGGCCACAGGGATATAGTAGGGATAGCCTCGATAGGGACAACGGGGCCAAAGGTAGGGTGACATCTCGGAGAAATTCTTTGTGTGAAGGAAGACGAGTCATATGAAAAGTGAGTGTCCATAAAGGGGCAGGGGACCACATCAGTAGGGTTCCCAACAAGTTTAGCAAGCGAAAATACCCTCGGCAACACCAGCACCAGCAGCCCCACTACAATAGGGGAAGTTATAGTACGGGCGTGTCTATAATGTTCGATATGCAGTCATATAGAAGGCACCATAGGCGCCACCTGTAGTAGAGGGTACATTTCCTCTTAACGGGATTAAGGGTAGGATTTGATTTGATATGGGGCATCACAGTCATTTATATCCACTAGATTTTCATGTGCAACTAATTTATTAGAGACACCGGTAGTCTTATTATGAGTGTAGAGTCACCTTTGGGTAGTGGGTCACTTATACACTAGATCTGTAGTGGTGTGGACATTGATGTGGGTAGATTATTCTTATCCACTGACCTTCTAGTGTTATATATGGAGGTTTACAATATCATATTGGCTATGGTTTGGTTTGACAAATATCAAATGATAGTGGATTGTTTTGAGAGGACCTTTGTGTTCTCTATTACATGGAAAAGATGTTTTTATCGACGATGCCTCTTCCTAAGGGATATTTGAGAACAAATATGTATTACATTAAGGAAGAGACCTCATGGGATGTGGTTGTCTCTTTATACTTGATTCTAGTGGTGAGAGAGTTTGAGGATGTGTTCTAGGAAATACCAAGGCTACATCCTAGCCAGGAAATTGAGTTCATTATTGACCTAGCACTTGGTACGAGGCCTATCGCCTGAGCGCCTTATTACATGGCCCCATCAGAGATGCGGGAGTTGAGGGAGCAGATTCAACAGCTTTTAGTGAATGGTTTCATTAGACGGAGTACATCCTGTGGGGCGCGCATATGTTGATCGTCAAAACATTGGACGGATCACTTCTATTACGTATTGATTACAAGGATTTGAATAAGGTCACGATCTAGAATAAGTACCCGCTCCCTCAGATATATGATCTGTTTGACTAGTAGAGGGGAGCAACTTACTTATCAAAGATAGATTTCAGGTCGGGATAACATCAGTTGTGCGTCAGAGATTAGGATTTCCCTAAAACTGCTTTTCTGACACGGTATGGGTCATACGAGTTTAGGGTGATATCATTTGGACTCACCAATGTGTCAACAGTGTTCATGGATCTGATGAACCAGGTTTTCAGAGAGTTCCTTGACCAATTTGTGATCGTGTTCAACCACGCTATTCTGTGTAACACCCCGCCCCCCAGGGAGAGCGAACGGAGCGCTAATACGATAAAATAAATCCAAATCCACAAGTGACAAGGTATAGAGCATCTAAATAAACCCATAATAATATAAATCCACTAATCTCAATCTCTTCAATTACAACAAGTCTCTCGAATTAAATACAACATCTAACTCGAAATAAAATAAATCACAATGCTCTATACATCAAAATAAATAAATACAAGTCTTCTCATCCTGTATTAAAAATTATTCCCAAAATATGAAAGCTAAAAATCAATCTCCAATTAATCCATAGCGCCAAAATCCACGCTAACCTGCCACTAAAAGAAAATATGGGGAAGTACACAATACGAAGGGAAAGATGCTCAACAAATATTAGCGGTGAATAAAGTGAAACACCATGAGTACGAATATTCAAATCAAATGCAAATATCAAAGCATTTATCAATATAATTTCTCAACAACACTTTAATCGGGTCACCAGGCCTCACCACATCCGTATATGCTTTATCAAGCCATAGCCCGGGAAACAGGAATTTTGGCGGGTGCCCAACATCCGTGCCATATTAAAATCTCATGACAACGTGCTCATCAATAATATAATGATACCACATGAATCAAAATAATTTCAACAATTATTTTTTTGGATTTCAAATAATTTAACAATTCAAATATGAGTTCAATTAATAAGAGTTCAAAAAGAATGACACTCGCGAGATTTAAGAAGCATATTGTGTAAAACCCCATACCTCAAACCATGATGAGAAACCAATGATCACATCCTCAAGATCAACACAAAAGATCTACAAAATCTCCTCCAAGAACATCCAACAAAATAGCCCCAAGAACACCTCTAATCTAAGGTTGGAACTCACAAATCTCAAGGGCCAATGTGTATATAAAAAGAAGAGGAATATAAAATATATTTGCTGCCAAAATTTGTGCCAAAAGTATGTTAAAAGGCTTGCCCATGACTCCCTTTTATAATGCAAAGAAATGAAGAGTTGGAATCCAAAAGACTCCTTTAAATAAGGCAAAGAAATGAAGAGTTGCAAGTCAAAACAACTCTTGAAAATTACTTAATGTTCGCCGACTTAGAATTCCAAGAGTTAAAAACATTTAAAAATCATTTTAAAATCCGTTTTAACTCATTTTTCGAAACCGTTTGAAATTCTCGCCTTTAAAAATAATAACCAACATAGTTGAGAAATAAAAATAATTTTATCAAAAACTTTATTTTCCTCAATTTTCCTGAAATTAATTAAAATAGCACAAAATTATGCGGGTTTTTACATTCTGGTTTACTCACGTTCTAAATATAAGCATACTGAGCATTTGCGGATCGTTTTGCAGACACAAAGGGATCACCAGTTGTACGCCAAATTCGAGAAGTGTGGTTTTTGTCTTTGAGAAGTGCAATTTTTGGGCCACATTGTGTCTGACATGGATATTTTTGTTTATCTGAGTAAGGTATCAGCAATGAGAGAGTGGGGAAAGTCCACGACACCGATCGAGGTTCGTAGTTTTTTGGGTCCTAAAGGATATTATCGGTGATTCATTAAGTGTTTCTTAAAGAATATGGGTTTGCTGATGAATCTGACTAGCAAGAGGGTGTTGTTTATTTGGGATAACTAGTGTCAGTATTCTTTTGATGTGCTAAAGGACAAATTAACCTCAACACTTGTACCTACACTACCTAGGGGAAGAGTGGAGTACCGTGTTTACACAAATGCATCCTTCAGGGACTTGGGGGTGTAGTACAGTAGGAGGAGAGGGATATAACTTATGTATCTCACAAGATAAATTCCTATGAGAGCAATTACCCCACGCATGACTTAGACTTAGTTGTAGTTGTGTTTTTCTTTAGGATTTGAAGGGACTATCTTTTAAGGGCGAAGTTTACCTGTTCACGAACCATAAATTACTTCAGTATCTATTCACGAAGAAGGATTCGAATATGAGGCAAAGGAAATGGTTAGAGTTCGTGAAGGATTACCAGTTTGTTATTCAGTATCACCCTGTGAAGGCTAACGTGGTGGCAACTGCATTGAGTCGACGACACACTAGGGAGGTAACAGAGATTTAGAAGAAAAAGTGGAATGAGTATATTGATTGTCACATTGAGTATGCAATATTATAAATATATTTTGTGAAGAATGAAGCATAAAAATTCTTACCAGGTTATTTTTATTATCTTAAATATTAAAAATCAAAATTGAATGCATTTAATTAATTTATGCTTAAAATCTTAAAATTAAATGCAATAACTATTAGTGGGGGCAATAATTTGCTATAGAAAAATATTTTTAGAGGCAAATCTGAATTGCCACATAACTATATCTACCTTAAGAAAAAATTTAGTTTTGGTAACAAATCTTATATTTTCTACAAAAAGAACTTTTTTAGTGGAAAATCCGAATAGCCACAGAACTATCTTGCCTTAAGCAAAAAATTATTTTTGGTTGCAAATCAAATTTTTGCTATAAAAATAACTTTTTAGTGGCAAATAACATATTTTTAGTGACAGTTGCTATTATTTTTTGTGCAAATAATTTACCACAAAAAGTACATCATTTAGTAGAAAAAATCTATTTTCCACTAAGTTTGTAACATTTAGTAGCAAACGCCAAAAAAATTTCACTAAAGGTATTAGCAACAAGTCTTTAATAGCAAAGTTGTGACAAATATTTTTTTTTTGCCACTAAATGATTTAGTGGAATTTTTTTAATGATCAGTCACAATTTTGTTTCGTAACTAAAAGACTTTTTTCTTATATCGATGGTATAAATTATTTATAAGCCCTATCTTCGACGTATCATTGCTGGCCAACATTTACGTGAGAAAATGGGGGTTGTTACACTTGGTATCAAAGCACACTTCTAGTGTCCTTAGGATCTATTTTTGAGCTCGTTATGTTATGAGTTGCATCTTTTGATGTAGCGCCCTATGATCCTTTGTAATTCATTACTACGCGTTCGGCAAAGGGGTCAATTTTGAAGAGAGAGCCATAGAGACCTTAGTGTGGGTCACTTACTAGAATTGCGAGAAGTTTGAGTAATTTAGTGCCTAGAAATTAAAAGGAAGATATCTAGATAAATAGAAGAATGTGATAGTGCATGATAGTACACAAGAAGAGGTTAGTTCATTTAGACTAGTAGGTGTGTCTTTATGGTAGTAAAGGTCCGTCACTACACTAAAAGAGTGAGACCAATTAGTTCATGATTAGTTTCAGGTGAAGCTCGAGGGGACATTTTCCCAGACATTTTTTTGAAATCAGAAATGAAGAACAAGGCGGAGAAAAGATTTAAGTTTTTTTCGGCATGACAAGATAAGGGGTAATATGTGCTAAAGGACTCAGTGTCTGATGGGTTCAAATGGATAGTCTATTTATAAAAAATAAGAGTTATATGGACTTCGTATTTGGGATAGTGTTTTACATTGGTTCATCGTGGATGAGAAGGGGCAATTTTAGGTTGGTAAGTAGATGTACAAAAACGTCTATTAGGAGGCTTATGCTAACTTTAGGCCTAATTGTTAAGCTATGTTGTAGTAAGATAATTATCCATCAATGAAACCTTTCTATTTGTGTTAAGAGTATGCAAAATGGAATAAATTTGTATGTTACAAATATTTGGTTCCTTTGGGAATATTAGGAATAGTGGTAGTCCTGGTTACATAATGAGGTGTACGATCATAAATAATGTTATTATAATGATGATGTCATTGGAAATGGGCAGTGATAGCCTTTACTGGAATGCATGGAGCCATATAAATTGATTAAACCCATTTATTGACTTAAGTCCTAGACCGACAAATCTCAATAACCAACAAAGATATGTAGTAGTGTATCGGGAGGGTTCTTTGTTTGGATATCGCTCACAATACATCCCACGCACGAAAGTAGAAAATATCGGGAGTTGAAAGATGTTGGGTCCTAGGACATTTTTGTTATTGTTCTTCGTATGATCAAACGAATAAATCTATCAGAATTTAGTGTATCCCTTATAAGTGAGTAAAGTTTTGTTGAAAATGGTCATAAACTAGAATATATGTAATTGGCGTAAACAATTATTTTCATTTTTGTCCTAGCACAATAGATCTCAATAACTGACTAAGCCATGTAGTATTGTATCGGGGGGGGGGGGGGGGGAATCCTTGTTTGGATTTCACTTGTGAGACGTCCCACACACGAAATTGGCAAAAGTCGGGAGTTGAGGGAAGTCAGATACTAAGATGGTTATTTTATTTTTACATGTACGTATGTGGTGGTGTACTTGATGTATGGATATGTTTAGTATAAATGGTACATATTGGATGTATATGTGTCACTCATCTTTGTTAATGGTACGTGTGTGCATATAATGTGAGATATATGGATTCTCTGTTGTGTTATAACAGGCGGGATGAGCCTTTCATTTATCTCATGGGATATGAGTATGAATTAATTGGGTATAAACTTAAGATAATGGTACGTTTTTTTTTGTAAAGAATAAGGTATATATAGAGTGCTTAATGAACATCAAGAATCATCAAGAGTTACGAATTCAAAACTGAATTTTGAACATTGAAATCTTTCATGGTATAGAGAACTAAAACTCTAGTGAGTAATCTCGATCCTAGTAGTCCAAACCATTATACCATTTCACCGATGGTGATAGCCACCATTAATTGCTACCATCCGTTGGGTATAAAACATGATGAAGGCCACTGCAATTATGAGTGCAGTCACATCGACATGGGAAACAATTCTTAGAGGTCGTTGGTCCAAAATTCTGAGCAGTCTTCCATAGAATTCCGAAAGCTCGGCTTGAAGTTAGTTGTCCAATTGGGAAACACAAGGATTACACCAAGGTTTAATTTGCCTCCATCCCACGTAGTTTATTATCGGGCCAATATATGATGTTGGTAAAAACCTAGATGCCTCTTTAAAAAATGCTTATTGTTTAAATCGAACAGGAGTAATGTTTTCTTCATTATAATTGAGAGACCTAGTTGTATCAGGTCTAAATAAATAGTCCATGAACGGGTTTGGTATTGATTGAATACCATAAGCATTATCCCATGGAAGACGAGTTCGTATAAGAATTCATGAGGGTGATTTAACATATGGGCTTAAAGAACTGGGCAACTAGGCAAGCTTCTTAAAATAGCAATAATTTAGTATTCAACTCCATTGAGATGTAAGGTCTACAAAATTGAAAAAATAACCTAGGTGCCAATATATTTTCCGAAAAAGAACAATTGATTGTGTGCCACAATCCTTTTATCTAGGAAGTTAACGGGCTCCTGAATCCATCGTGATTAAGCCCAAGCAGAAAATCAGCCTCTGAATCCATTGTCGTCAAGTTATATTGGCCCGAGTGTTCCATTTATTACAGGTGTCGGTCCAGCAAAAAATAACAATTAAGCCTCTAAATCAATTTGGATCATGATAATTATAGTGTAAGAGACCTTATATTTTCTAATTTTAAAGATGAATATCGTATCTTTGCATCCACCGCAGTAGAAATCATATGGGTTATGTTTATTCTCATGGATTATGGTGGTGTTAATAGTGATCTTCTCACTCAGTTTGATCGCACTCGTCATCAGTTGCCCAACAATCCAACCAAATTTTTTGTACTCCGCAATTTCAAGATCTACAAAGCTTAGTGTTTGTCTTCCACACACCCTTTGCTTGAGGGGATGTTAGAAAACATATGATCACACCTGCTTCTATGACACATGCATAGGATCATGCACACACATGCATCCAAACTGAGTTAACAGATGATACCAGGTCTTGTGGATAAGACCTATGTTTATGCTCAGGGGCGGACCTAGGTGGTCCCGAAGGTGGGCGGCCGCCCACCCGGATTTTTCGGAATTTTTTTCCCGAGTATAGGTTTTTTTTTTGGACCTATGTGTAATATTTAAAAATAGAAGGTGTAATGTTTTGGGGGCAGAAACGAAAATAACCAAAATCCCTATCTCTATACATACACAAACAACACACGTTTTTTTTTCTTTTACCCTAATAAGCCGACGTCATCTTCTTTCTTCTCTCTACCGGCACAGCAGGAGCTGCTACTCCTCCGGCCGCTCTACTCCCCTCCGCCCGCTCCCTCCGGTCCGGCCTCCTCCTCCGCAGATCCTCCGCCCCTCCTCCTCTGGATCTCGGCCTCAACTCTCTCTCCACTCCAGCTACTTCGCCGGCGCCTTCCCTCTTTCTTCTCCGTGCTACACAGGTAATTTTTTTATTTTGTTGAAGTTTTTATTTTTTTGACATTTCTTGAGTTGAGTTATGTAAAAATGTTGAAAAAATTTACTGTAAAAATTTATGATAGAATTTATGATAAAATTTATGAAAAAATTTATGGTTTTATTAATTTACTGTAAAAACATTGAAAAAATATAGTTTATTGTAAAAATTAGTTGATTGTAAAAATTAACATTGTTAGTTTAATTTAAAAATTAGATTGTTGACATTGTTAATTTAATCTACAAATTAGATTGTTGAAATTAGTTTATTGTCACAACATTGTTAGTTTATTTTAAAAACATTGAAAAAAAATTAGTTTTATCATTTTTTGCTAATTTTAATTGTCAAAACATAATTTGAAATATATTTTCAAATTTAGGGCAATAATGTTGAATTTTTTTATTGTTATTTATAATTTAGGATAATATTCTGTCGAGGTATTTTGAAAAAAGTCTGCAAACAAAGCGGGAGAAAAAAATGGGTGAATATAAATATTAACATTTTTAGGGTTAAAAATTTACAAAAAAAAAGTAAAAATGACCCTAAAAAAAATCGCCTCGGGGGATCCCGCCCCCGAACCCCCGGCCTTCGTCAAAAATTTTCGCACCCCCCAATCAAAAATCATGGGTCCGCCACTGTTTATGCTAACAGCTTTTGTAGTCTAAAATTTTCAATTAAAAATGTGTTTGTTTCTTTTGTATAGCAGAAGCATTATATATCTTGCTCAGTAATCCTCAAGAATCATGAAGAATTTTTCAGCTTGACTCCATATGATGCTAGGAGAATGGTTTTTTAATTTGATTTATTCTCAGGGATATTATTTGTATATTTAATTGGGAAAGAATTTTAAACAAAGGTGAATATATAAATTTTTTTCTTATAATTTATAAGATGTTTGGTGGTTAATATTCTAGTGAAATTTACGCTTATTAAGTTACACCATTAACATGTGTGTGTCCAATCAAGGAATTATGTGTAATAATAGTAGATTTGGTTCGATGTGTTTCACATATCATTAGATGAAATAATATTAACATCCAAGTTATAATCTATTGAGATTTTACCATCCCAATGATTTTAGGAAAATCTTTTAAAACAGCATAAATGAGTCGTCCAATCTCTCATGACAATTGATGTAAGCAATATAATTATGTAAAATATAAATATTATAAAAATTTGTTTAAAAATAATTAGAACGAACAAATTATACACCCGAGAATATTAGAGATTTTAAAAATTCAATTTTAATTTGTTTGATCAGAATTTATAGGTTTTTCCTTGTCATGTAAATCATATGATAACAATAGTATTTTATTAGGCTTATTACGCACTAATCATGATTAAGTTCATGTGAACAATGTAGTTAGTAATTGTTTACTGCCTCCACATACTTTTTTCGTTATAAAGTGCAACCTTAGGCTGGCTTGTGTGCATCAGATTAGTCCTTCCACCCCAAAAAACAGTTGTAGATAAAGGGAATCATGTAGTTTGTGTCAAAATATTAACAAACAGTTGATTTTTATTATGAACTGAGCTAAGTATTTATACACAGAATTGATGTATCGTTAAGCTACAAAATAGGAACACATTGGAGTTAGTTTAATTCTAGCGGTTGATGAGTTTGTTACACACTTTGAATGAGTCTTGAGCAGCTACATGAGCGGGTGTGATGATCTGTTAGTTAGCAGCAGCTCCTGATAAATCGCTAGTGGTTAATACTCCCCCGCAAGTTGATGGAGGTTTGGTAAAAACCATCAACTTGTCACGTAGAAATTGAAATTTAATAGTGGAGAGACCTTTTGTAAAAATATCAGCTACCTGATCATGGGTAGAAATAAATTGAACTTGGAGCTGCTGTTTGGCAACTTGGTCTCGAATAAAATGGAAATCAATTTCGACATGTTTAGTGCGAGCATGGAACACCGGATTTGCAGATAAGTAGGTTGCACCAAGATTGTCACACCAAAGGATTGGAGGTGTGCGAGGGGAGAATCGTAGTTCCTGCAAAAGAGATTTAATCCATATAAGTTCAGCAGTGGCATCGGCCATTGACTTGTATTCAGCCTCGGTAGAGGATCGGGATACTGTTTTGTGTTTCTTGGATTGCCACGAAATGAGATTAGAACCCAAGTAAATGGCAAACCCTCCTGTAGACTTTCGATCATCAACGCAGCCGGCCCAATCAGAATCGGTAAATGCTTGGAGTTCAAGTGAGGAAGAATGAGTGAGTTGAAGACCATGGCAAGAGGTGGCATTTAGATACCGAAGTATCCGTTTTACAAGGGTCCAATGTGTTTCAGTTGGTTGATGCATAAATTGGCATGCTTTGTTGACAGCAAATGTAATATCGGGTCGAGTAAGAGTGACATATTGGAGTGCACCGACTATTTGTCTGTAGGGTGTAGGATCTGGTAAAGGTGTTCCATCATGTTTGGACAAAGGAATGGTGAGGGAAAGGGGTGTCCCAGGTATTAAACTATTAGCAACGTTAATCAAAATTTTGAGCTTAGGGGATGGACGACTCTTAGGGTAGGCAAAGTATGTAGTCGCCTAGCCGATTAATCGGGGTCCCCAAATTATAAAAAAAACACTATGTATAAAAAAGGTATTAAAAACAATTACATATAAAAAAATTCGTTATGAAATAAATTGAGTTTAACACTTAAAAAAGGCCCTCCAAATAATAAACTTATTCAACTTAAAATTAATTGCAAAATAAAAAGGCGTAAAATAAAAGTCCTAAAGACCATATAGACTAATGTTGGCAAATGGACGGTTATGGGCGGGTCAAAAATAGATACGGACAAATATGGACGGGTCAACGGAGAGTTAGGCAGAATAACGTGGACGGGTCGGGTCAAACCCGATTTGGGACGAGTTGACCCGTTTTCAAAAAAAAATTACTATATCATATACGGATAAACATGGTATAATACTTTCGAAAAAAAACTATTCAAGTACTTGATTAAAAAAAATCTATAAAGTCTTTAGTCTCTTAAAAAATCAAAATGAAATTTGAAAATTTAATGTTTCTAGCATTTAAATTTGAGGTTCCTAACAGTTAAATTTACATTTTGAAGCTTAACCTTTAAGATATTAAGTAGCCAACTCTTTTAGTTAAAGTAATATGAGTTTTGTTTTTGAAAAGTTCCAAAAATATTTTGACCCGCTAATGACCCCGGCCAACAAACTGACTTATTGGATCAATCAAACCATTTTAATCCACAAACAAAATTAATGAGCGTCAAACACAGTTTTGGACGGATTATGAATGATTTCGGCCTCAAGAGCTCTTATTATCGGACCTAATATAGACTTATAATTCCAATCCAAATAAGCTCAAACCAACTTGAATACTAAACCCACACAACTTAACCCACTTCCAACGTCACCTAACACACTCGATAAAAATAACACCACATAACCAAATGTCTATCTCTCACTCGCTCTCATTCTTATCTCTTATATGTCTTGTCTCACCTTCTCTCTTTTCTATCACACCAAAAAAAAGATTTCATTCATTTTGCAACCTCCTCACCCTCTCCCATCCCATTTCACCCATTTTCACCCTCTCCCATTTTAACCCTCTGATTTCAACACAAAAATTAGCGATTTCACTAAATAAATACTTTAATAAATCTAGAAAAATGGAAAATGAATATGTTGAACATAAAATATAGAATATTTAAATAATGAACATGTTGAATGTCAAAATTTAAAACAATCATGTAAAGTCAACTACTCAAATACTTTTTTCACTCAGAACTTTCACTTTAAACTATAACCGAACAATTTTAAAAAAACTATAAGGATACTTTTCGGTTTTTGTTTGATTTGAACAAAATAAAAACTTTATGTGATGATATTTTAAATAATTATTGTTTAAGCTTGAAGATTATTTAACGTATGACAACAATTGTGATATTAATGGAGATCAATTATTTTGTGAATTGAAACTTTTGAAAATGTCTTTACCAAAAGAAACTAAAAAATCAATTGAGGTGTTAGACTATATTGAAGGAAAGGATTTTTTTTCCCAAATGCTTAGATTGCCTATTGGATAATTTTTTAAATATTCGTTATGGTTGACTCGGTCGAAAGAAATTTTTCAAAGTTAAAGTTAATACAATCTTACCTTCATTCTACCATACACAAGAAAGACTGTATTAGATATATTATCAATTTAAAAAAATTATTAAAAATAATTAAATTTTATGATTTAGTTGAAAGTTTTATATAAATAAAATAAGAGAACATACTTTTTTAATTTGATTATTTTATGTAAATGGACCCCAAATTAGTTGTTCGCCTACCCATAAAACTTCATATTTGACCCAGGCTTGGAGTAATACGACCCTTACTTTTCGGCAAACTACCAGGTAACCGACCTGTTCTGGTTACCTCCATGATACACCATATGTTATTCCAATCGATAGATGTTAGAATGGTTCATTAATAATCACAGACATCTCACATGGATTATTATGATTTTAGTTTGTCAGCAAATTTTATGGAAATATGATGTAAAATAAATGGGTATTTATTCGAGTTCATGCACATAAAAATGTCACATCTCAAAAATACCTTAATAGGGTTTGATTTTTTTTCAATAAGATATTCATATTTACGAGGTATCTATTATATTGTGTAACTTTTTTTTTTCCAAAAAGAAGAAACTAAATTAAAACAACGATATTTTACATGAGATGTTTGTAGTAGAAGACCAAAACACACCAACAGGATTCAGATCAAATTGCAAAGTAGGAAATAAAAACGGAGGAGCAGACTAGAAAAAACGAAAACAAAAAGGAATATTTATAGTTGGAGAAATTATTATTCAATTTTAATTTCATTTAAATGTAAAGATATTGAAGGATTTTTATACTATTAAAATTAGAGTCGAAGGTTATATGACCATTTTTATGCATTTATTGCGATAATAAAGTTTTATTAAGAATTTATAAGATGTATAAGAAATAATTGACCAAGGAACCCTCTATCATAATATTCCCCCCCCCCCCCCCCCCCCCCACATGATTTTACTAGAGCAAAAATAAATCTATTTTAACTATATGAGCGTTGCATTATTCAACAAATATGTTATTGGACTTTCACCATCCAATAAAGAACTAAATTAAGTTATGATTTTTTGGGATAACTAGTGTTTAGTCCCTAGGATCCAAGGACAATTTTCACTTAGTCCACCTTATTTTTTATGTTCTAAAAATAACTTATTTCGTTTTTTTCATCTTCAATTGTTCTCCATCCACGGGTCCTATTTCCCAAATTATTCTCATCTTTTACATTCTTTGGAGTGCGGATGTGCTCAATCCCATCTCCTTCCCAACCTATCAAAGACTGGCATTTATATGTACAGATGAATATGTTTGCTCGCCGTCGTATCTAGTTGAGGTTGTTCATGGTTGGTCGGAGGTTCCTTCCAATTCTGACCCACTTCTCCAGGATGATCTGTTCATATCAGACCCCATATTTATCTTCATGGGGTTCTCCAACGATTTACCTCAGTTCTCTTGCATCCTATCTCTTTAGGGGGTGGGAGGTGGTGACTCCATGTGTATATCTGGATTGTTATCCATAGCTGGAGTCACTGCAACTAGTTCTAGATGAACTGGTCAGCTCCGTTAGGCCAAAACACTTTAGGTGAGATACTTCATGCTTTATTACATATCTTCTTGGCATTTAATTAGGCTACTGAAAAATCCAACAAGATCTTGTATTCCAACAGGGTTTGAGGGTGGATAACTTTCTTTTTCCCTGCTACTACCTCGATTTTCAATCATTTTTTTCAAAATTTATAGAAAAGAGAGTGTAAATGCTAGAAAATAGAGTATGATTGGATACTTGGGAAATTGAAAGTGGAGATACTGTTTGGGCCATAAATTAGTGCATATAGGTTTGGAATACATTGAGTTAGGCAATGGAATAGTAAATCAAAGATATAAAGTGAGAAATCAAAACAATTTGACGATTTGATTAGCGAGATGATGATCAATGAGACTTAGGGTTGTTTTACAAAAAATCCATAATTTTTGCAATTGGAAATTAAGAATCAGATAAGAAACAACTTGGCTTTAGTTTTTCCCATAGATGGGGCCATTCTGTTAGCATCTAAAATTTGTTTAAATGCATCGTCTTAGCAAATTGAGATCAAATACGATCTAATAAACAGTCGATAAGTAGTAAAATTCGAATGCATGAAGACAGATTTTAGAATATGAAGAATCACACAAAGAGTTACGTGGTTCAACCCATAAGAATATGCTTACTTACATAGGGTAGTTTTTACTAGTGGGTATCAGTTGACAAGAGGTCTAAGAATAGTACAAATCGATTTTTCTATGTTCATCCAATGATTAAAAGTTATAATGTCTTAGTCTTTGCACGAGTCTAGATCCTAAAAGGGAGTCTTGCCTTTTATAACTAATGAGTTTGACGGAATATTTGTTGGATCATCATGGGATGGGTAAGAGAATCTTCTTAATGGATCTATATAATGGTTTAACATGTTTTTTTTATTGATGTTGCACATGGTATTGGTAGGTGTTTAACAATGTTACTAACGGTGTAGTACGTCAATTAGCCTTGATGGCATCGACTTAGTTATCCCAGATGGAAAGGAGGTTGAACTCATTGTTGAGTCGAGGTGATCCCTTGGTGTCTGTTACGCCATGGTCGAGCTCTTTCACTTGCTTTTTAATATGTTTATTCAGTTCTCTTCAAATCATGAGATGCCTTACAAACAATTATGGTATAATAGGAAAACTTGATCATCTATTGTAATAAGTTCATGGAGAACCTACATTGTCTTCTCGAACATCTAAATGAGTCATCTTACTTATGACAACCCACTATAATTGTACAATAGCTATGTTGTATAAAATTATACAAGCGCTAAAATCCTTAACCTTTGTGGGTAAGATGAACATTATTGACCAAATCACCCATTATGTATAACAACCTCACTCAATAATATTTAACCTGAATATATAGCACTTCCAAAAACACATTCTAAACTAAAATTAAGTTTATTAAATTAATATAATTATTTAAATATAAAAAATTCATAACGACAAAAAAATTTCATTTCTTTCAAAGTAACTTGTACATCAAAGGTAGAGTTATAATCTTCATGTGAGAGGACTATGATGACTTAGTGACAAGTCAATCAAAATAAATTGGTCTGGCTAATAATGTTGGACACATGTATCGATTCCTCAAATCATCACTAAATCTAGTCGGTTAGCGACTACGCATTGTGTCAACTTCCGTTTAACCACACATTATATGGTAGGCCAAAAGTGAATTTTCAAGAATCTAGCAAGATTCGTCCGGATAATTATCATAACAATGAAGTCTTATTAAAACTCAACTACAACCTTCAGGATATGCTCGAGTAGAGAAGTGTTTTCAACAGAATTGTAATATATCATAATTATAGGGAGTTGGAACTTTATTATATTATAAATAAGACCTCGCTCTATGTGAAGGGCACATATCAACTCTTTGTCGAACATAATACTCTTGTATTTATATGAAAGATTCTCGACTAGAAATCTTAGAACTTCAACCCACTTTCATATCAATAAGAAATCTCTCCCACTCTTTTCAATGTGATCGTATACACAATCGACTTGTTGAATCACGTTAAATCTTTGTATTCATTTACTTTCTTTCATTACACTAAAAGGAAAATTGATTAATGACATTATTGTAGAATTAAACTTGTAGAGTAGTTTAGACTTCAAATATTATTCTGAAGTAAAATAAATAATAATTAATAGAATTGTGTAATTAATGATAAAGTTTAATTAATGATCTCAATTCTACTAAAAACTAGTCTTCTATTCTCCGCACGGTCTCTATTATAGTGGCATAGAAGCAACCCTGATATCCTAATTGTGTAAAGATATATGGTTCCCACACATGAGTAACATTTACTTTTTTTCAGTGGGAATAACATGAGATCTCATAGGGTCACCTTCTTGATCTCTATCTTGTCTCCCAAATTGATCATTGAACTTGAATATGTTGTTCTGAAAGCCCCAAAACAATAGTAATCATGAGAAATATTCATTTAATCTAATAAGGACATGAAAAATTTATTCAAGTACACAGACGATGTCATGTTTTTTTATTTTATTTAAAGTCCCGAATCTCCACACGAACGAGCCCTTGGACTCTCTCGTGTTTGCTAAACAGAGGGGTGTAAGTGTCAAAGCCACCCTAACACACACCCCAATTTAATCTGGCACTCGAGGGAAAATCAAACTCAAACACCTTACGGCATACCCGCACGGCTCAGAACCCACCCTTACCCTCAGGGTAGGGATCGAACTCACGACCTATGGTCTAGGGCGAAACTCTCCTCACCACTGGACCAAGCCAGAGTGAATGATGTCATGTTTTAACAACATGGAGTTTGTTCGAGTGCAATTAATAGAGAACTTGTAACTATATTATTCGTCAATACTGAGCAATAGTAATTTTTCTTAACAATTCATAAACACCGTAATTTTATCCACAAAATTCCACACCCAACAAGTATGGGGGTAAACCACGTTGAATTTTAGAATGGATTTTCATAAAACTAAACCTTTTCAGTATTTGAGGTTATATTGTCATCGGTTTAGATTTTAAGCAAGACCCTACAAAAATCTATAGAAATGATGTAAATATAGATAAATCCTCTCTCAAAAACGTGATTTTGAATGTAAATTATCTTCGGGAAACGTAATCCTTAATACGTTAAATTGTCAACCATAACCACAATTAATTATGACAATGTTTTGTATCTTTATTTTAAGATTTAAATCTTATTTTGAGACATCTAATATATATATATATATATATATATATATATAATAAAGTATAAAACTTATGTATGTCATAAGCTTAAAAAATGATGTCATCAATATGAGTTTTTTTGCATTTCCCATTTTATCCTTGGAAATTTTGGTTTCCCCCTCTTTTTTTCTCAATACTTAATTCCCCTCTTCCACTTTAATTCAAACATAGGGCTAATTTGGTAAACACACCAAAATTTACACTTTTCTCACCACATTCTCCCTTACACTAACCAAAAACCCCACGATCTCTAAGCTCTCTTCTCTCACTACCGAACCATTCGTCCTCACAACCTAGGTCTCTCTCTCTCTCTCTCTCTCTCTCTCTCCATCTCCTATTGTTTGGGTGTGACTCACATATCTAGCCGCTTTTATTAGGTTTAATTTGACGGTTATGTTTTGCAGGGCAAAATTATTGTTTAGGTTAAAAATCGGCACCACGATCTGCATAAATAATTGTGAAGGTAAGATTTGTCAAAACTACTACTTTGGGCATACAACTTCTTTTGATTTTGAGTTGTTATTTTGCAAAAATCATCTTTTATTAGGTTTGATTTTCTAACAATGATGTTTCATTTGTTCTTTATTTCATTTTTATGAGAGGGTGATAAGAAAA
This sequence comes from Sambucus nigra, assembly GCA_949130495.1. Classification (NCBI taxonomy): domain Eukaryota; kingdom Viridiplantae; phylum Streptophyta; class Magnoliopsida; order Dipsacales; family Adoxaceae; genus Sambucus; species Sambucus nigra. The sequence continues at coordinate 390,116 of CASBWL010000118.1, forward strand.
CCCAAGAATGTCTTTTTGGTACTAATTGGGTAAGTGGGATTATTTATTTTTTCCCTATTTTGATGATATAAACATATTGTTCATGAAATGCATGTTTGCATATAAACTATTTGTTTATAAAATGTGTGTTTACCTTTTGGAGATATATACATATTCTTAAAATGTATGGTTACTTATAAAGATAGTTGATTTTCTGGGTATTTTAAAATTTCTATTTGGGGTTTTTTCAATTATAAACATAAAATAGTCTTTTTTTTTTAACTTGCAACTATACAGGTACCATTGGGAGGACAAATGAGGTTGGTTAATCTCACTATAATTGTTCAATTATTTTATTGCAGGGTGTTAATTTTACATTATTGCAGACATATTTCCTCTTTTTTGTTTAATTATAGTTTGTTATTTTTTTTAACAATTTCCTTTGTTTATCTAATATTCTGTTTTTAATTTTCTACCAGCGAACTCCAGGTCTCCGAGTTGTTTATAAAATTTTGTTTGTTAGGTTCAGATTTTTAGGAATTTTCAATGGTTTTTTTGCTCAGGGAGTTTTTACATGGGGTTTTTACTCACGGGGTCATGATATATGTAGTTATTGCGATTTTTCTTTGCTACTTACCACTCATCCCATTGTAGTGAAGCAATGCATTACAATGATTGGTTGACATTTTTTTAATTATATTTTTAAATCCACTATCGATTTTAATTATTGTTTACTATAGAAGCATGTCACAGACATGCAAGGAAGCGTAGCGTGGACACAATTACACCGAGAAAATAAAATTATCTCCATCCCATTGGCACGGGCATACCCTAGGCATAATTGTTGGCTTATATTTATTGATTGAAACTATGTTTCGTCTGTGGGAAAATGGCTTATTAGTTTCGGTACAAAGCTTTTTTGTAATTATTTTTTATACAAATTTTGCATTTGGGAACTTTCATCTAAAATAATGGTTAGTGTATGTATCCCTCTAAGACCCTTTATGTGCTTGGATATCTTTGGGATAATCCATACCAAATTACTTGGGCATAATCCATACCAAACAATGGTTAGAGTGTTTGAAATTGAAGCATTATTTGGGGTTTTAATGGTTTTCTGTTCAAACAGAATACATTTTCACTGACGGGGACATATGGGTTCTCATGTAATTTTATTTTGGAGGTTCTTGGAAGTTCTTTCTTCATTTTTTTATGTATACTCTCTATTTTGTTATTGTTTTTATGATATGAAATTGGATATTAGCATGACATATTTTTGTGCACTCAAAAAAAGTAACTGATATACTCCAAATGAAGTAAATTTCCTGATTTTTATATATGTGATCCGTAAGAGTTTTTGTACATATATCTATGTAGATGAAAAATTCGTCATATTGGATGCATTCTATTGATGTGTCATTGCACATATTGTTTGAATCATTTGATGTTCAAAACGTACACAAAAGTTATTTTTATACGCCCTGTACATTTATACACCACTTTTCTTCCTGATTTTCTTCATTGGATATGAACAGTTCAAATTGTTTTTGTGCCTTTATACATTGCTTTTCTTCATTGGAAGCTAGATATTAGTTTCATATTCGATATGTTGAGATTGAAATTTGTTATGTTGGTGACAAAATTAAGAATATAAAACTAATGTTCTTAAGAACAATCTCTTATTTCTATGCAAAACATTCTAGCCGTTTTCACTAATCAGTTTTATATATATTTCATTGGATACACTTTTGTTTGGTCCCATTATAATTAAACCCACTGTTGACACGGAGATAACTAAAGGATATTTTAATTGAACAATTGGTAAATGCATTTCAGAGTGTTACCCAAACAAATTTGATGGAAATAGTAGATTTATTTTTCTTTCTAATATTTTATGTAATGGGCAAATGATAGTAATTAACAGTCGAGGTTTCGGATTGTATTGTGTGAGTTTTGTCGAGACATTCATATTTGTTTCTTTGCTTTTTAGATTTTTTTAGCCTTGCTTTGGGTATGAATTTGGTTCTTATAGATAATGTATTTCCCATTTTCATTGTGATAAAGTTTCTTTCGTTTTGTTTTATAAATATAGAATTCAATTTTGCATACAGTTCTTATTTTTTATTTTTTAAATGTCTTCAAATATTGTGATGAAGTTGCTTTCGTTAAAATATTATATATAATGCTTGCATCCCACACCTTGAAGTGAATCCTATTCGGCAAGACTCAAGGTATTGTTGTGAGGAAATTATTTAACTTCCTACTCTGTATTTTACTTTTCAAATCTTAAAAAAGGCCATAAAAATCACATGTATTCTGCAGCTCATTCACTAAAAAATTTGATACTGAATCAGTTTATTAATGTGGTAAGTAACCAAGTCTACATACTTAGAGACCTAAGAAATTAGCACTCTCGAAAAACTAACTAGGAATTATTATGCTACATGCATATGGACTACTTGAATTATGACAAACACTGAAATAAAGTCACATATATTCGAGTGCGGCAGGCAAAAGCTGGACCTGAATCATGAACTTGGAGGCTACAGTTGTCATTGTATAATGAGTTATATAGAACACGAGGTATCAGCTTCTTCCATGCTTTTAGGAGACTATGTTTTTAGCAGATATTTGACCATGTTTTTAGCAGATATTTTAGCAGTCCATGCTTTTATCAGATATTTTAGCTACTTTAAACTCAAAGTTGTCACCTCCTGCAACTGCTACTTCCATATATGATCCTTCTCTGCATATATAAATCGACCCGACTTCCTATTATCGCCTTTTAAGGGCTCTGCAGTTCTCAATGAGCCTTCCAAATCAGTGTTGAGATGTGTGGGATGACAATTATAAGCAATACCTAAATTTGAATTCTCCCAAATCCCATTATCCTCATGGATCATCCCTACAATTGCAATAATTTTGACCCCTCATAGGTGTTCCCTCCCATTTTGATTTTAACCCGTCCATACGTTAGACTTTCTTACCTGAAAATGTTTATTTTTCTAACAAGGCTACCAAAATCGAATTGGAAAGGTAGTGTTCATATCCGCTTCACAAACATGGTCGGAAGCATGGAAACACTTTATAGAGGTTAATGTTGTTATTGTTGCACCAATTTTAATGATGCTCATAGGTTAAACTTCAAACTTAAAAGGTTAACACTGCTCATAAATACCTATTTGGACTGTTTTCTTCTCCCATTTATAAAAGTTTAGGATGTTGATCACTTTAACGTGTACTTATATGGTTGAACAGTGTAATCATATAGAATAACTATTTATATGGAACATGTATTTATATGTGATAATTGGTACTTATAAGCCCTAAAAACATCTCTTTTGCAATATGTATAAGAAAGTCTAACTTGATTTTTTTTTGGGTTATGGTTTTGGAATTCATAGCTATCATGTTCTATTACATTTAATTATCTTTTTTTTAGTAAAGCCCGAACAGTTCTTACTATTAACTTTAGTTTAGAGGTACAATTCACTTAGAAGACCTTTTGTTATCGGGTACAATTCAAAAATATTACATAAACTGAAATTGCTTTGATTTATAGGTGATCTTAGAATTGCATTGGCAGGGATTGTACGAAATAGTCTAAGACAGTCGGGAGATCTATACCAAATTACACACGTGGGAGGGAAATACACTGCAAGGAGGTGTCAGCTCACAAGTATTCCTCACAAGGCATTGGCATCCTGTTCAAATAATTCTTTTTTTTTTCATTAAACAAAGAATCAGCGGTTTAAAGATTTTGTCGATTGAAATAAACACATATCTAACATTTAATTCAGTTCATGCTGGATATGTATGACATGGTATCGATAGATCAGTGGTTTAAAGATTCTGTCATTCCGGATATGTGTTTTAATTCAGTATGGACTGAATTAAACCCCGTCATACAACATGAATTAGTTTAGTTCTGTCATATAACATGAGTTGAATTAAACCCTGTCATATATCAGTGGTTTCCACTGTGTTTATTTAGCAACCATTACCAGGATATGTGTTTATCAAGAGAATCAGTGATAAGGATCTCTCCGTGTTTAGTTCAAACGCGCTAGCAATCATTTATATGTATTGGTAGCTTTAAATCAGGTGTTGCTGCAATCACTATATATGGTGCTGCAATCCCTGTTCAAGTCCAAGTTGGGGCCAACAATTTTGTTCCTATCAACAGTCCGCTAGCAGGTCCCACAAGCAGGTGTAATACTGCTTCGAAGAGCAAGTCTTCCATGGATAACAAGAACTCTAATTGGTGCTTCGGGTTTAAACTCTTCTTCCATGATCAACAACCCCTAAACAGGTAATTCAAGCATGTGTAATTGTGTTGTGTTATGTTAACCGAACGCACGTGATATGTCGTCCACATAATCGAACACACGTGTTGATAATATTACGAACTATTATATTTGTTGGTGGGGTATTTTTTTCTTAAACATGGTGGATAGTCCTATAAATAAAGGATACTATACTCTTTTTTATTTTTATTTTTTTACAATTATTTGTGTAATATACAAAAAATGGACTTTAATTATACATGAATTAATACTTCAAATAGTATATTCGGGAGAAATGCCATAACTTTTTAACCGTAAATCGGAATGAGGCGATTCTGGCGCCATTGGATTCGTATCGACCGTGCCTAGCTAACTTTGTTTCGGACTATTTTCGGCTATGTTCAAGAGGTCAAAATTGACTTTAAAATCAGTAGTTCTATTTTTTCATTGCCGAATTTGGTTCATGTAAGTGTTTTTTTTATCAATTCTTTAACTATTCTAATTACTTTTTGAATTACATTTTATTGTGCTACCGATATGTTTTTTCATAGTTTTGTTACCAATACGTTTTTTCATAGTTGTGTTACCAATATGTTTTTTCATAGTTGTTACCAATACTTTTTGAATTTTTTAACTATTCTAATTACTGTTTTTTCATTGTTGTGTTACCAATATGTTTTGAATTACTTTTTCACGTTTCACAATTATTGTAGTTTACTCATTAAACATCCCTTTAGTGATAATGGCTTGCTCCATGGGTGCATCAAGGACCCTTTTTAGTAATAATCTTACTACTTTAGCTATAAAGTGCTTATGGAACTTGATTGCTGATGAATTCAAAAAATGTCAAATCACAGGTAAACTGTGTTCTTCAAGATTTCCAGTTTAATGGTTCGGACCGTTTTAAGTAGTTTGTGTCTCAAACTAAAGCGAGAATGGAGGTATTTACTCAACTTTTTATTTTGGTGAAGAAAATAGTCATGACGAGAGAACATTTTTACTTTTCTCTTATTTAAATAATAATTTTATGCTACAGAAACAATTAAGGGACAGTGGTCATGGAGTTGCGGCTGCAAGGATTGGTGAAAAATTGAATATTGAAGGTTGGATCTATGAACAAATGGGTGGCATCATGACGAAGGCAGGACACATGGAATGTGGCGCAAGCATCGACATAATGGAAAATAACTCATGTTTTTTATTAGATTAAAAATTCCACGGCGTGTTAGTTTTGTTTCATCGTCATTTTCTTGGTAAAGTTGCTAATAATTATTTTTTGTTGATTTATATAATGTCCGCAATGGACTATTTGTGTAGCTTTGTAGTTTTTGTTTCTAAAACACATGGATAGTTCTATAAATAAAGGATACTATGCCCGAATTTTCTAAATCGTGTTCACATTTTTGTGTTTTATACTAAATTCTATGATTACAAGTCTTAGTCGATGCATTTTTTTAGATTTGTAAATCGTAAAAAACTACTTTAGCATGTTATGTTGGGGAATCATATTTTTGTCGCTTTGCAATTACGTACTTTTGGAAATTTTTGTTGTTTTACAAGTACGTGTGGTCCAATTAGCGAGGTACATTTTCAAAAATTTGTGTCGTGCCTTCAGGCACGGGCATACCCTAGTATATATATATATATATATATATCCTATCTAAGTCGTATATATATAATACTAAGTATATCCCTAGTGTCCAAGACCTATCTCAACTCCCAACATTCGCTCGGTTTCATGCTTGGGACGTCTCGCCGAAGTGAAATCCAAACAAGGAACCCTCTCGTTACACTACTATCTCGCATCGTCGATCATTAAGATGTGACGGTATAAACACATAATCTGGATCGATAAATTTTAACTTACAATTTTATTAACAAAATTCTACTTCTACATCTTACCATAGCATCATTAAAGATTTCAATTAATTAGACATTCATTTTCTGTGAAGTCTTACTACTTTTATCCCATAACATATATACATCTTTCCAAATAGCCTTCTTATCAAGGCATAACCCGAATTCTCAATTTGACTTCATATCTCAGTCTCCCTCACATCAATCAGAGGAGAGAACTATGTATAGTGCTTCTATCTCGCACTTTAATATCCCTTAATCACTCTTCTACGTGATTTTCGGCTAAACCTTTCATCCCAACTCTTAACCAACAAAATAAAATAAAATAAAATGGAATAAATTAAAAGAAGAAAGAACAGCATCTCCCCACTTCCAATGTCGTTGAGGTTCACGCGTGGAGCGTCCCGCAAAAGCAGAATCCAAACAAGGAACCCCTCCTATGCATTACTACTCAACTTTGTTGGTCGTGGAGATAAGGTATACCAATCACATACAATGCAAATAAGCAATCAAACACTCAAACAAGGTAACACATAATACCAGTAATACATATTACACATATATATTTAAAATATTATCACTCACCTCATAATGAGTGAAGAAAACATAAAACTTCCCTTCCACGGAAGTCATATAATTACCCTATTTAATAGCGTCAATATTACCACAAACTCAATATGCACACCCGAATCTATAATAGATACGATACTACTAAATCTTATCCTAAGGAATACACCACCCACTAATTAGGTGGAATTCCCGCCAACATTCTTGCTAATCACTCCGGGTCAATACCAATGGTTCTCAAACACGACATTCGGGTCTTCTCCGAACCAACATTACTTCCATCAATTGCCCAACTAGGCACTTTATTCTTGCCCTGGTTCTCCAAATCAACAAGATCAAAAGGAGTGGTTCTTCCACGTCATAACCATTGTTCCACCCCTAGCTGCCAAACAATTGCCCACGCAGTCCCCTTACTTTCTCAGTAAAAGAGAACAGGCTCTCGGCCTCCTCTTTCTCAGTTCAATGAAACCTTGCCAGGCGGATGTCCACCAATGGGGCTTCATGGTCACTGCTCCATCATAAGTGTTAACGACACTTATTCTGGAGCTTATCATTCATTAGAGGGCTCTTTCTCCCTTATACCTACCTTTCTTTAGTGTACGATCTCCCTAATCGCACATCTCTTCATTCGCATGTCGGCCCCTGACCCAGCCTAGCATGAACATTTGAGAATCTACCTCCTCCTCCTCCCAGTTATCCCATAGAAACTCACTATAGAAAGTATCTATCGGGTTCCTCCATGAACATAACTTTCTGCGTCCACAAATAAGGTGACTACGCCCCCACCATTTCAACACTACTCCTACGGGTGAAGGATTTCCTCCATTCTTTTTATTTGGGAATTTCTCGACTTCAATCTAACATCGCTTGGAGTCCCAAGCTTAGTAACACCCTCTACTTCTAGCGTTACTTGAAAAACTAGGTCTACCATAATTAGTAGTCGCAGTAGCAAAATAAGAAATGCCACAAAGGAGCGACTTCCAAATCAGTCCTCACCCCGACCACAAATTACAGTTCTTAGAAATCCCATCTAATGACGCCTTCACCTCAACCTTCCCTGGTGCCCTTCTTAAAACGACCTACTATTCTCACACGAACACGTAAAAGATTCTATAGGTTCTACCTCATGGCAGAAGAACGAGATCTCACTAAAGAAATCAACGATCATAATCCCAAGGCTCTATTGTCAAATCAAAAGCAACGCTGAAGATGTAAATCGTTCACACAGATTCCTAAGGACTCTAGAACCTGATGCTCTGATACCATCTCTGACAACTCGCTGTCCCAAAATAGGGGGTGGCCAGCCCCATACTCCAAAATAACGGAATCATGGATGGAATCATTCTCAGCATCACAATAAAAGAAGTATACGGGATAACCACTCCTTATTTCAGAAAAACGGGTTGCCAATAATTTTGATTTTTAAAGTTAATAAAAGAAAACAACTTAACAACCCAATAAGAGAAAGTGGAAATCCAGATAAATTATACTACATACGCATAAATGTACAACAAGGAACCGAATATCGTGTCGGCCACAGACTCATACAATAAATTAAACAAATTCATTAATTACATAATACATTACATTAATCAACTATAAAAGCTTGGGCCTCTCGCCTGAGTAAAAAGACCCGATCTTATCTAAAGTGCAAGGATGACAACGTCTATTTCCAAATGCCCCGTAATACCCGTAAAGCATCACGGCTCGCCAAAGACACCGAGATCGGAATTCAAATCTGACATCCTTGCGGCAGATTACCTGAACGGATACAAGATGCATACACAACAAGAAATATGAACGGGATAGGGCCCGATTCTATATGATTACCAGATGAATAGAGAGTATGACAGTTATGGATGATGAATCATGATGAAAGAGAAATAAGAATCTACCAACGCAATTTAAATGTAAGCTAAGTAGGAAAATAAAATGAATAACATTAATCTAAAACTTCATCATGCGCACAATTTATTTCATAAATCTTTTCCTTAATAGGAAATATATATAATCCCAATCTTATTCTCTTTATGGCATTATTATCTCAATTTTACCTTTTGTAAAAATCCTTTCCTTATCAGGAAAATAATAATTTTCAAATTCTCTTTGTGGCATTTATATGTGTTCTTTATGGCACTTCACTATGCAGTTTATGGCATATATAATCCATCAAGTCCCACTTGATTATGAATAGTTACATTTATATACATATAATGATTCTAAGATCGCCCGTCTGGGTTTCCCCACTGTGCGCGCCCCTAAATGACTATCATCTTCCAGGGCCTATCATAAGACAACCTGGGATCCTACAACGCAAGACGTCGGAAAGTGGCCATGTGCCTGCGGGATAGTCAAGACCACACCCGGAATCTCCTACCCATCGCAGAAAAATATATAACAACAAACGCTCACATGGCCTAGGACTATATCCACCCTACATTCATTAGTCAGGGGGCTTCACCTCACGCACGAACTTCCCTTATGATGTCATTTAGAGAGGTGTGTTTAAACCATTTTCTTTACCATTTTCAAAATCAAGTAAATTATTATTTACCATATTCATTACCATTTCCATATCATTTTCATTTACCATTATTCACATGTAGGTTTCATTTTATCCGAAACCATTTTCATTTACATTTTGTAAATAATTTAACTTATTATCCGGAGCCATACGATAAATTATATCGTTGCTACAACCTCAAAGGAGTAAATCAACTCTTAATTACCTCCAAACATTTTAGGGTATTACTTTAAAACCCCAATACTATCATACCTCAAAGGAATGGATAAACTTTTAATTTATTCTCACAACAGTCGTTTGCGGCGTTATTGTGAACCATCAAGATTAACATAGCTCAATTGAGTTCTAAAATCTTCCAACATTCTTTTGGGGTGATAATATAAACCATCAAAAGTAATATAGTTCAATTGAGATTCTCAAGTCTCCCAAAGATAATATTATAACTCTTAGTCTTATAGTAATTGACTAGAAGAAAAGAATGCCCTATCATCAATAGGCATAACCCCGAAAAAGTCCCCACATAACCCATTCCTAATGTTGGGTGATTAACTAACTCATCACACACTCTAGGACACTAAGTTTACTTCATTCAAGAAGGTTCCTAGGCCCTAGACTTAAAGAAAATGATTTAAAATTGAGTTATAAAATTAACTCAAAAATAGCAAGAAAACGAACGATTCGCCCAAGGGCCGAATCGATTCGCCCAAAAAGCGAATTGGTTCGGACATGAAGACCTGGGATTCTGTAACAGCCAAATCGATTCGTCTTGGGATCGAATCGATTTGGTCCAAGAAGACTTGGAAACTGGCCCTTAGCGAATCGATTCGCCCAGGGGGCCGAATCGATTCGGCCGGAGAAATTGCCAAGAATGGCTTACGGGTTATAAACCCTAGATTTTCCCCAAAACTAAATCTTACTCCATTTTTACCCACATTCATCAACATAAATCTACCCCAAATCATCCTACATGAATATTCACTACTAAAACCCACAATTTCTTCAACCCAAAACCAAATTTAGGGTTTAAACATCATAAATTTTATATTTATCCCAAAATTACAAATACAAAACTATCACACAAATTATTCAACTTCAATCACATATTAGCAAGTAGAAAACTTGCCTTAGGGTTGAAATCTCAGATTTCTTTTGGGTAGAAGCAATCCCAATCTTCAATCTTCCAATCTCTCTTCTTTTCTCCTCTTTTCTCCCAAGCTCTCTCTCTCTCTCTCTCTCTCTCTCTCTCTCTCTCTCTCTCTCTCTCTCTCTCTCTATGTTTAAGACATAAAATGAGGAAATGAAATAAGGGGTAAGACTTAAAAATCGTGGCTTAAGTCTAAAGTCTCCAACTTAAGTGGTTAGTACCACATTAAAATGACTCCCAAATACGCGTTTAAGTTAAAACCAGGTAAAAGTGCTCGATACCCAAAAATACAATATGGCACTTATTTTGACTGTCTCGAACATTCCGGGACTAACTACACCCTCTAAACTGGCATTCGATAATTTTATAAATTATTTCGAGTTCCAATTTCACTTAAACCATAATGTCATTTAAAACACATGACACTATAAAACAAACAACCTGATGATATTTACTTTCACATGCAGTAAATATGCATCAATCTAGTAAATAATAAATTTCAATTAATATTTACTCCAGTTCCAACATTTTATATAATTACCTCATGCGGTAAATTAATATAAAATTAGCCTCCTAAAAGCGAGGGTTGTTACACCTTCCAGCGAATAGGTTAGAAGTAGCCTCGATGTCTAGGGCCTGGTTGGTTGAAAGGGCTAGTCAGAACTTGGCCTTATTAAATACTTAACTTATTTTTCTATCTTTAGCAGTGTATGTTTGATATTTATCCTATACTGACATTGTGTATTTCCTCTTCTACAGTTATCGATTGATTATAACCAAATGCTAGAGAAGGACAACAAGATGAAGGCTTCCTCGATTGATGTAGAGGCAGCTTTTAAAGGCTTGAAGAAGTCCTTGCAAGCATCTTGGGAGGCCTTGTAGAAAGAGAGAGAGAGAGGGAAAATCTTGGCAGGATAAGCTGAAAGTGCACTAAACCAAAACTGCTAACTTGTCACGGTCAAAAACCTTGACAAGTTAAACTTATCACGTTCTTTGATCGTGATAAGTTTCAGGGTGACAATTGTTGTTGTCGCGGACTTGTCATGGTCAAAGACCATGACAAGTTTATTAAAGTTATCACGGTCTTTAACCTTGACAATTTTATCACAGGCAAAGACCATGATAAGCCCGTGACAGCTCTAACAAACTTGTCACAGTCTTTGATCGTGACAATTCTAGACAGAATTTAAAAAAAATATGTTGGGCAGTATGGCCACTACCACTGCCGAAAATTATATTTGTAGATGTTATAGTAAAATTATACCTGTCCAAATATCATATATCCAAGTAAAATATAAATAATGTACCAAATCATGCCATATATAATCCATATCCAAATAAAATAGAATTACAATTATCCATTCTAAACAAACATGTGCCAAAACAAAAAAATACAAATAGAATCAAATATCCAAATAAAATAGATAAAAATAATGTCAATGCATAGAATCTGGAACAGGTCGAAGGAGGAAGAGAGGCCACATGATATATGCATTGGCACACCCATCAATACACATCACGCTGCATTATTGGCGCAACCACAAAGGTGAGTTCTCCTTTCTGGACAACACATGCATGACGAGCAACTTGGCCTCAATGTCTTGGAGGGCACGTCCATGAACCACGATACCCTGGATGAATCCCGGGTCCCTCAACCCCCTCGTTATCGGCTGCCCATCATATATGTCAAGTAGAAACATGCTCAGCTACCCGATTGTTGACATAGGCCGCTCGACCAGAGTCACGATGGGAAATGGATCATATGGTGACGAGTCCCTGCATATCGATGATGAAGTAGTGACATCCTCGTCTACCTCTACCTCTACCTCTACCTCCTTCTCCTTCTTCTTCCCCTTTCCCTTACCTTCCCCTTCTCATAGGTGGACCCCAACTGACGCTTTATGAAGGCATACGTATCTAATACCATCACCTCCAACTTGGATAACTTCTCGCCATGGGTGTCCACCTTATTAGCCAACCCTGTGTTGCTCGTCTCCATTCTATTGATCCTTGACCTCCCCTCCCGTGAGCTCACCCCCTAGTCCTCCCCTTTTGATCATCCCCAAGCATTTGGTCAAGTGCGTCTGTAGCCAAAGATGCTCTGTCGCCATCAGACAGCGACTCATGCACTTCCTTAAGCTTTGCCTAAAACTACAAAAAGTATACGATTAGGTAATTAAGTAAATAAATAAATTATAACGTAAATAAAAAAATTAAATATTTATAACTTACAATCATGGCAGCTACGCTCGGGGACACCTCCTTATCCTTGCCTTTCTTCATCCGAATTGACACATAGGCGTTGAGCCTATGTGACCTACACCAAGGGCCACTCCCCGTCTCCTAAAATAAAAAATTGCAGAATTAGTAACTCAAAATAAAATAATGCAGAATAACATAAAACTAAAATTAAAGAAAAATAAAAACTTACCATCATGTACTCCACCTCGGCGTAAGACGTCAGCCCAGAGTAATGCACGTCTGACCTTTTGGCCCGATTTTCCCTCCCCGATTGGTGTGATGCCAATTTTTCCTCATCGATCTCATTGTCGACAAACTTTTGCCATTATGCTAATAATATTGGCTCCTTCGTCAAAACAGTTTCACACACTCTGATAATAGAGTCCCGGAGCTTCCCAAAGTACTGTGCCCGCATATTCTTCTTTCATGTCTTATATTGTTCCCTTAACTGCTCCAACGTGAAATTGTGAAGATGTGGGGGCAGGCAGAATTGTTCCTATCAAAAAAATAGAAACCAAAAGGAAAGTAAGTGTTAGTTTCTTATAAATATAAATTCAAATTCAAATATAAATATAAATATACTACCAGTAGTACCTCCCAAATGGCCAACTTGAACTGATTTGGCATCTCCCTCTAACTAGTGTACCCCGGGCCGATAATCGTCTTCACTAACTCAAGGGATCTAGCCAATAATGCTATCTTGATTTTGAGAACGGATCCCAATTTGCCCCATTTTGGGAGCCTAGGGCCCGAGGAGCCCTCCCATTTTTGTTGTCGCGAAGCCCTAAAGAAGACATTTTTTGTAAAAATTATTATTATTAGTACATATCCAAATGAATTAGAAGAATATAAAGTACTGACACTAAACTGATCAAGTACAAATGAATTAAAAGCATTAAACTGATGTCCGATAATAATAAGACATAGAATAATACACATATTAGTCATGGACTTTGAATTAATGGTTAAGAATTAAATATAAATAGTACATGCAGTAAACTGATCAAGTACAAATGAATTAAAATCATTAAACCGATGTTCGATAATTGGAATACTTATTACAAATCTAAAAATTGTTTGGAATTCGGGTTATCATTAAAATTGGATTGATATTCGGTAGGAGAAACCAAGTCGGCCACACTACAGTTTAAATTCTTTGGCCCATGTATGATGATTGACCACGGCTCGTTGTTGATATACTCCGAGTAAAGAACTTTCTTAACCTGTTGAAAAGAGCAAACAAATGGATCATCGCTCACGTGTTCATTGCTCTTCACCTTGGACAAGTCAACCATGATCAAATTGGTGCCAATATCAACTTTACAGGAGTTTTTATCCTCAACTCTTACCCAATCACAGTAAAATACACCCTCTATTAATATTACATAGTCCAATTCAAATATATTTAGAATTACACCATAGTAAGTCATTCCAACTTCAACGAGGTTTTTATCTTTCGTACTCGCTCGAAAGAAAGTAAGATCCTTGTATGAAATGCCCGAGTTCTATACATTTTTATTTTCCTCATACACCCTTGCACCGATGACGTAACCATTCAATCAATAATTTTTATACTGGGCAATTGATTTTGGGGTTATTGCACACATTTACGCACACACCTACCCCCACCCCCATCTCACTACCCTCCACCACCCCTGAGTTATCATTATTATATGTTTATGTGATTTTTGCTGCACCAAGTTGGGTTTGTTCAACACTTGAACATTTCTGGTTTTGCGATGAAGAAGTGATGGATATCATGTTCAGCATCGTAGACGAATCAAGCCGTATCGGTGGACACCGAGACATACGCGGATGCGTGTGTTGTGGATGAGCATCGTAGAAGACGTAATTTCTATGCGGGCAGTATTGAAGAACGATATAAGATCAGAAGGAGCGTCAAGACCCATTGGGATCGAGTCGTTGAGTAAGGCTACTCTTTCTTTGTATAACCATTATTCACAATTATAGTCTAGCTTGGGCCGTCCGAGATTTTTTTGGATTTGGACTTTTCCTCGTATCTTCGGTGTTATGAGTATATTAACTTTATTTTAATTGCTTTAATCACTAGATTCATGTTTAGGATTAATCAAGATAAAATTTGGTTAAGCTAATTTATTACACAACTTGGTTTGGTTTTAAACACATATTTTTCCGCACTTGGTTATTTTGGGACCTAAAAATTGCTATCAGAGCAGGTTTCTCTAATTTATCAAGCGATCTTGATTTTTATTGTTTTTCCTATGATATAAATTTGACTACTCATGTATTCAAATTGGTATCAGAGCAGGTTTCTCTAATTTATCGGGCGATCCTGATATTTGGTGTTTTCTGTCTAATATAAATTTGACTACTCATGTATTCAAATTGGTATTAGAGCTAGAAACATATTTTTATTGCGTTTGATCCCTTTTTGCTTGAAAGGATGAATTTTGGAAATTATGATAGTTTTCGTAATCTTATTTTTTATGGCACTAATTATGCTTATTGGAAAATGCAAATGAAAAGTGCATTAAAATCCATTGATGAGAGAGTGTGGTTAGCTGTTGAGAAAGGTTGGACACCACCGGTCACACGAGAGGGTGAGGTCACTAGTTTGAAACCTATTGAGTCATGGATGGAGAATGAACATAGGCTTGCACAGTACTACTCTAAAGGTCTGCACGTTATTTCCTCACAAGTCACACCTGAAGAGTATCATAGGATCATGACGTTCAAAACATCGAAAGAAGATTGGGATATACTTGCACTCACTCACAAGGGAACGAGCACGGTTAGGGCGTCTAAGTTTCCAAATCTCACTATGCAATCTGAGACGATTAAGATGTTGGAAAGTGAGACGTTTGATGAGTTTTACACTAGGTTGTCCATTATTGTTAATGCGGCGTTTAATCTAGGTGAGAGATTCTCGATAACCGAGTGATTAAGAAAATTTTGAGATGATTGCCGAGTAGGTTTGATGCTAAAGTGAATGTTATGAACTCCCTTCCTATGCTTAACTCACTGAAGCTAGAAGAGGTCGTAGGTGACTTGTAAACCTATGAACTCGATATGTTTACCTCCAAGCAAGTGCCAAAGAAGGAAAATGGCATTGCTTTGAAAGCCCAGAAGGAGAAGACTAAAGTTTCGAATGACGATTCTGATTCCGACTTTGAGGATGTCGTCTTGTTAACAAAGAAGTTCAAAAATTTTCTTGAATGTCAAAATCAATCAAAAGATGCCAAAAAGTTTGAGAAATTCAAGAACAAGGGAGACTCCACCCCTAGGGATAAGAGTGATAAACCTAAGAGAGATGATTCTGATAGGTGTTTCGGGTGTGAGGGGTTTGGTCACAAGGTTGCTGAGTGTCCCACTAGACTTAAGAAAGAGGGCAAGAAACCGATATAATATAACGCCACCTTAAGTGATAGTGAACCGAAAGAGGTAGAGAGTTCCCCCATTGAGCGTAATTTTGTTACTTTTATGGAATGTCATGTGAACGACGATGATATAGCTTCCCCTGAGGATACTCATGTGCATGACACTTCTGAGGCTGTTGAGAATGCTTCCCGAGAGTGTGAGGGTGATGAGAGAGAGGATGAGGAGATCGACGTAGGTGAGTTACAAGCTGCATTTCGAGAGTTATTTGTGGAGACGATGAAAGTGAAAAAAAAAGAACTCGAAATTGAAATCTAGATTGAATGAGCGTGTTATAGAAAATAATGATGCGTTGATTGAGGATCTCAGGACACAGGAGAAGATGCTTAGGGAGAAGCTAGAGTATGTCAAAAAAGAGAGAGACACCCTTAGAGTTTTGATGGTGGCTTTGAAAAAGGACGTCCAAGAGTTTTAGGAGTCTAGGCATCTACTCGAGTCTAGGATGAAAGAGTTGGCGGAGAGTTTGAGAGACTCGTCTAGAGTTAAGTTTGTCTTGGATTCTAGGTCGAAGAAATTAGATTGGATTTTAGGCACCGTCTAAGTCAAGAGAGAGAGGTTTGGTACAGGATACGAAGAGAGAGTTGTTCCCATTACCAAAGACAATACCAATCATGTGAGAGATCCAACTAGGAAAGCTAGGAGAGGTCGATAGTTTGGTAATCATTCCCACAATATTTACACGTGTTCGCACTGTGGTAGGAAAGGTCACCTGAGACGATTTTTCTATGACCTTAGAAATTCTCCTAGAAAGTTTAGGAATAAAGTTGTGTCGGTTCCCAAAACCCCCATGCATTATGTCACACCTACTTGGGTTAGGAAATCAGATTTAGTAGCTTTAGGAATAAAACTTGTTGGTTCTCATTTGGTTGCACTTGATTCTTCACATGCTAAATCTAAAGGATGATTATGTTACCATGTTTTTCATATGCTAGTCTTCGCTTTCATAATATATACTTTGCTAGTATTATGACATGTTTATCATTTGTATTATATTTTTCATTTATTGCATCTTATTAGAAAAATACTGAAAGATTTTGTTTTTGATAATTTTTTTTGAAAAATACAAAAGATTTTTGGTTTTAAATATTTTTGAGAAAATCCAAAAAGATTTTACGTTTATTTGAGTCAAAATATTTTGAAAAAGGCAAAAAGATTTTCTATTTTTGTGTCGTGAGTTAACATATTTGATATGGCATATTGGTGTGCTTGGACCCCCTTCCTTTCATTATCCACGTGGCTAGGACATTTGGTCATAATTAATGATGCTTAGAATGATCTTAACCTTTGTATTATGGGGTTGTTTCGAAGTTGATATGCATTTTGATTCGACTTTGTTTATATGCTATCTTTCCACACATGCACGAGTTTATATGGATGTTTGACTACTGTTGCATATTTGAGTTTGGTGATACGTTATTATCTCAATCTTGTCATTTATACGTAAGTAGACTTAAGGAGGAGGTGCTCATGTAAAATCCATTTACCCGTGAGTATTATAACTTCAATGAAAAAATGATGAGTGCATGGGAAAGGGCTACGAGAGTGAAAAATTGACTTGTGGTGAAAGCCACCGTTTAAAAGAGCCCATAAAAATTAAAACGCAATAAAAAGAATCATATGCCAAAAATTGGGCCAATTTAGTTTAGTTCATTCAAAAGAAAAATATGATATATTTGAGGGTGTTTGGATGGATTAAAAATTTTAAACGGGTTTGTACAAAGAATCCTAAGGTTGAAAATTCGTGTCATGACACTATTGTTTGTAGAATCGTCAATATTACATATTCATGTGCATGATGTTTGTTTGGTTCATTAAGCTCATATTTTAATTATCACATATGACTTAGATAAAGTTTGATGATAGATTGTTATCAATTAGAGCTTCTTGATCCTTTCGATGTGTTGAAATTGTGATTTATTTATTTTAGTTCATGCACATACATTCCATGTTCATGTTTGAGCACATAGATACTATGTTACAATGTTACTCATAGTTGTTTGTTTTGAGTTTACTTAGTTTACTTACAGTTTTTCTACTGTTTCGCAGTTTTGAGCGCCTTCCAGTTAGAATTTTCATTAAATTTCTTCACTGGGCAACACCGTTTAACTTTCTGGGGAGACTTTGAAAGTTTGATTTTGTCGATCTAGAGACATTCAGTTTCATTTGAGTGACGTCACATCTCTTTCAAGCGATATCCATGGCTCGTTTAAACGATAACCTGTTTTACCATTTTTTACTTTTCTCGTCGTTTTCTGTTTCAGTACCCTGCTGCTTAGTGATTCATATTTTCATGCTAGGTTTTTATTTTTGCAGTTCACTTTGATAGTTGACATATTTTTCTGCATTGATTTGTTTGTCACACCTGCTAGTTCGATATTTAATTTGTGTTAATGTTATAGTTTACTAGCTACAGATTTGACATTATTTGATCATATTTAGCTAGTGTTAAATGATCATCTTTTCACCGGATTCTCTATTTGAGACAAAAAGGGGGAGAGATGTCTATAATGTGGGGGGAGTGTTGTGAGTTTTATTCTTGATATCCTGGTTTATATATTTTCTTTACACATATTAGTAACTCGTTTACTCACATAACATTCAGATTTGATTTTTCATGTTGGTTTATACCATTTGTTATCATTTGTTCCTCCACACTTCACTTGGTATTTGTTTGTTTCATGTGTGTAGGTATGCTTAAAGAGATTCGAGATTTGGAGTCTACATCACATTTAGACATTCAAGACAGTTTCATGCTTGCTAGTCCATCGTTAATAAGTCTTATCATGTACTGATGATGTACTTTTAATTTTGAGTTTTATGGGATGATATTTAGGCATCATATGGCTTGATGACCCGACTTAGACATTTCACTTTTGGTTTTATCTGAGAATAGTCAAAGGGGGAGATTTGTAAGGATCAAATTTCCAATTGAGTCTTAATTTAGCTTTGACTTATTCTAGGAACAAAACATGTCTGAGTCATATGAAGATTTTTATTATCCAATCACTACGAGACTATGACTTGTCGAAGATTAATTGCAGATGCAGTGGCAAAGTTTCAAGGAAATTATTTATGCCGAAGTTTAATTGGTGTAATTTTATTCGTCTTCAAAGTCAATTTGAATTCTGAGATCACATAGGTATGAATGCATAATGTTAATGAAACTCGAAATTTAGTTTTATAAGAATAAGGATGTATTTGTTTTAATGAATTTTTTTAAATGTTTTTTATTTGTTTACACTTCGTATTTATCAGATAAGGATGTTTTAGAGTTGGATTAAGTTTAAACTCTAAACTGGGCAAACTCCAAACGAGATACGATGTCGTTCGAACAAGAACCACTATCGTTCGAACGTCGTGGCATCTCACTCGAACGAGAGTTACAAGGACTTAAATTATTTATTTAAGGCGTGTCCCATTATTTTTCTCTAGGTGTGTGCAGTATGAAAAACAATTTTGATCCAGAGAGTTTTTGGCACAAATTTTTCCAAGGTTTTAAACTTAAAAACATCCTTAGAGTTTATAAACATCTGAGTTATCATTATCATATGTTTATGTGATCTTTGTTGCACCAAGTTGAGTTTGTTCAACACTTGAACATTGTTGGTTTTGTGATGGAGAAGCAACGGATATCGTGTTCAACATCGTAGACGAATCAAGCCGTATCAGTGGACACCGAGACATACGCGGATGCATGTGTTGTGGACGAGCATCGTATAAGACGAAATTTCTACATGATCATTATTGAACAATGGTAGAATATCAGAAGGAGCATCAAGACACATGGGGATCGAGTCAGTGAGTAAGGATAATCTGTCTTTTTAAAACCATTATTCATGTGATTGTCTGGCTTGGTCCGTCTGAGGTTTTTTCCCGTTTGGAGTTTTCCTCGTACCTCCGACATTGTGAGTATCTTTACTTTATTTTACGTTCTTTAATCACTGGATGCATGTTTAGGATTAATCAAGATAAAATTTGGCTAAGCTAATTTGTTACACAACTTGGTTGGGTTTGAAACACATTTTTTTCCGCACTTTATTATTTGGGGGCCTACAAAGAGGAGGAGGCAACCAATAAAGTGTGGGCTAAGTCATTTTCTATTGCAGCCATCCAAATTGAGCATGCCAAGAAGCTCTCATACGTTGGTCGGAAGCCTTAAAGGAGGTCCGCACCCAAGTTGTTTCTGAACTATTTCAAAGGTATAACCCAGGATCCCCCCCCCCCCCTAACTTGGATGAGGAATTTGATGATAAAGAGGATTCTAGGAAATCTTCCATGGTTCCCGCTGTTATAGATGACCTGCCTCCTCCTGACTCAGTTGCTAAGGATAAGGAGAGGGTTTAACTCCTTTAGCTAGTGTTTGCTTATTTTTTTATGTATTTTTCTTTTCTTCTTTCTTATCTCTTCATTTGTAATGGAACCACCCTTGTAATCCTTGATTTATCAAAGAAATAAATAAGTTTTGTTGAATCTTTCTAGTGTTCCTTTGGTATTTTTTTCTTATTTGATTATTATTGTTTGTCTTCCTTAGTCAGACTTGTGTCTGATACTCGTGAATTACAAGTTTGATGCCAGGAAGAATGTAATTATTTCGGCTGAATTCGGCATGTTGAGATGTTGCAAAAGTCTTCTTGAAGCTAGTTATGTGGCTCCGACTAAAATAGAGTTGGTAGGATTTCTCGGCGTAGATGCCTCTAACTAAGTGAAAGATATATATGGTCATCTTCATTGTCACTTTAATAGGGTTGTGGAAAACAACGCTCCCTACTATGATATGATTAAACAGATGTAAAAAGATTAAAATCTTCCTCGACCATTGCTACATTCTGAGGCCCTGAGTGCAGGTTGGGGGTTTAATAAGAAACTGCAGGAAATCACATATGCCTTGAATAATAAGAAGGAAATTGTGTTAAATAGAGAAACATACACTAGTCAGGAGATTGTTGTACTTCTGGAGAATGAAATTAATGCCTTGAGGGATGAGCTAGATAGTCTGAAGAGGACCTCTGAGACTTGGCTAAATGAAGGTGCCTCTTTTCTAGAATTGTAGAATTCCAGACTGCTAGAGGAGATGGAAGACTTAAATGAGAGAAAAATTAAGTCTGGGCAAGTAGTGGTAGCTTTGCCAACTGTAGATGAAGAGAGAATTAAGAAAACCTTGGACGACCAAGCAACTTCGTTGTAGGAGAAGGATAAAGAAAAAAAAACTCCAAGACATGGTGGACCGAATAACTTTACACATTCATAAACAACCCAAGGTTGTCTGGATGGATATGATGAAGCCTTAACTCACTTAGATGGCCATATGGAACAAGCTCGCCAAGAAGGATACAAATGGGGGTTGGTTGAACTTGTTGGGGCTGTTGAAGAAACACAGGAAACATGAATTATATTACTGGTATGATCTAGGGATATTAGATTACCCTGACACCCCCCCCCTTAACATTGATGTCAATTGGATTCCAACCGACGCCATTCCTCATATCTTAGTGAGAAAATACGTTGGGGATTATGGCCTTCAATGAGGAGATGAATATCCCCCCCCCCCACATCTGTTAGATCAATCGAGCAGTAACAGACATAATAGTCCAAGAGATTTTATATCTAAAACCTTCTCGAGCACCCTTGATGTGCCTCCTACTAGGATGAGTAAAGTTGAAGGAAAATATCCAGTAGAATAGACTTATATTGCCAATTTTTTATTTTTGTATTGTAACATTAAATTTGTTAACAATAAAATATACTTTGTTTTTTCAATATGTATGCTTCTTAATATATTTTAGCATTCATTTAAGCTTGGTATTAGTTAATCGACATGCTTAAATGATAAGTGTTTGGTCTAATGTTAAATCTAATTTGAAATGCCATAGATTCTACTAATGCACTTAGATAAAATAATAAGTAGTTTTTTTGGGCTAAGTTTTTGCATCAGTTATCAGGGGTGAGTAAATGTGTCAGGAATGTATATTTATCTTTGTGTTTAACCCGGTTGGGTAAAACTTCCTGTGTTGAACTTTAAGTCGTACATGAAGTGTTTTTGACTTCTTATTCTTGACTTGTCAATGAAGAAATCATACATGAAGTCTAACGGAAATTTCATAAGTTTTTTGAAGTTGTAAAAGTTTGACTTTTTGGAAGATGGAAAAGTTTGCTAGTGGTGGGTGTATATCACCTATATCACCATACCCCGAAAAAAAAAGGAACCATAATTGGTAGAAACTCGCAACTTAATTAAATTGAATAAAATATTACATCAAATCAAAATTACTGATAATATTTTCAGAGGTGGTCAGTATTTCATGGATTCTTAAATTCTTCCCCTTCAAGTGTTTCGAGATGATAGGTTCCTGGTCGGATGACTGTCAATATGCATTAAGGACCGTGCTAGTGGACTCCAACTTGTTACCCTTCTGAACTATCTTTTTAAGAACATAGTCTCCTCCTTTCAGGTTGGTCACCTTGACCCTCATATTGTAGAATCTAGTAGTCCTTTGTTGATAAACAACTGTTCGAATTGCAACGTCCTCTCTGACCTCTTCAATCATGTCTAGATCCAGTCTTCTTGTAACATCACTCTAAGGGGAGTAAAAATTCAACACCCTGTGAGTCGGCAGACCTATTTCAGTTAGTACCACTTCCTCAGTACCGAAAGTAATCATGTGGAGAGTCTCTCTTATTTCCGTTCTCGGCGTAGTTTTATAAGCCTAAAGGACATTTTGCAGCTCGTTTATCCAGTTCCCCTTAACATCATCTAATATTTTCTTCAACTCTTCAAGAAAATTCTTATTAGTGATCTCTGCCTAACCATTGGATTGTGGATGTCCAGGTACTGGATGAAGTTTTTAAATCTTGGACTGAATGCAATATTCCTAAAACTCCTCATTGTTAAACTAAGTACCATGATCAGGGATGAAAGCAAAAGACAACCAATAATGACATATCATCGTCTTCCATGTGAAATGAAAGACTCTCTGATAAGGCATGTCAATCAAGGGCTCAGTTTCCACTCATTTGGTGAAGTAATCCACTGCTACAACTAAATACTTGAACCTTCCTTTTGTGGTCGACAATGGCCCGACCAAGTCAATCCCCTAAATAGAAAATATCTAAGGAAAAGTGATGGGAGTTAGATCATCCCCCGATCTTCTATGAATAGTGGTGAAATTTTGGCACATATCACACTTCTTGGCAAAAAAAACACAGCTTGCCTTCATCGTCGGTCAGTAGTAGCCTTGAATAGTTATTCTTTGTACGAATGATCGACCTGCTGAATGAGCTCCACATGAGCCTTCATTCGCCTTCTTGATCATGTACTTCAGCGAGATGAATACGTCGAAGTAGGGAGATAATGTACCCCCTTCTATACAAAATTCCTTTCTACAAAACATAACTCGTTGCTTTATATCTCAGCTTCCTGGCTTCTCTCTTATCGAATGACAACCCTTATTTTTTAATGTAGCCTTCGATCGGATCCATCTAAGAATGACCTAATTCTATAGGGATAACGTTAAAATCTTTCACATAAATGTTTCTGTGTGTTAGGATCTCTACTGAAATGATTTATCTGAGTTCTATTTGAGTTACTGACGCTAGCCAAGAAAGTGCATCAGCTCAGGCGTTCTCTACTCTAAGGATCCAGACCATATTGACTACAAGAAATAAAGAGAAAACCTCCATGGATTTGTTCAAATACCTTACCATAAGTTCTCCTATAACTCAATATATCTGAAGCATTTGATGGACAATGAGTCGAGAACCACTATGTGATATCACCTTCTCGACACCCAGTGATAAAGCTAGTTCCAAACCCATGATCAATGCCTCGTACTCGATCTTATTATTGGAAGTCTGGAACTGAAAACGTAAAGAGTATTCCACATCTAGGTCATCTTGAGTGTTGATGATAAATCCTGTTCCATTTCCAGTGGCGCATGAATATCCATCCATAAATAATTTCCATATGGGAATGTCATTGTTGAAGTCTTCCTCTGATAATACTCAATTTTGAATATCTTCTTGCTTTGTTTAGCTAATTGCTAAGATTTTTCTTGAGCAACCGATGTCTCTGCTTGGTCGGCGACCATCTCAGCTTGCTTTTAAGTGGATCTCTCCTCCAAAGAAGTATGCTTGACAGGCCAACTTGAATTATTTGTCATCTCTGGGTATATGAATTCTTAAATAAAATCCGCTACTGTTTTCTCTTTCAATGTAATCCTTGGCTCATAGAAAATCTCATATTCTGCTAGTTCAACTGCCTAGGACATCAACCTTCCCGACTTTTCTAGTTTGTGCAAAGCTTTCCTCAGGGTCAAATCAATATTCACCACAATAGTGTGCTCCTGGAAATATGGCATCATTATCCTAGAGGCTTCAATAAGTGCAAGTTCTAGCTTTTACAAGTGAGGATACCTAATTTTTAATCTTAGAAATGATTAGCTGGTGTAGTAGACAAGCTTGTCAACTCCATCTTCCAGCCGGATCAAAGGTCTAACTAACAGCTGACTCTGAAATAGCCAAGTACAAATATAACTTTTCTCCTAAATGTGGTCGGGAGAGTGGTGGTGGAGATCCCAAATATTTCTTCAACTACAGGAAAGATTTTTCACATCCATCTTCCACTCAAAGGTCTTTTTGAGAACCTTAAAAAATGGAAGACACTTTTATGTTTATTGCGATATAAAATGGTTGAGGGTTGCTACTCTTCCAGTTAGTTTATGCACGTATTTATACATGTGGGAGATTGCATCTAAATCAAAGCTTTTATCTTGTTCGAATTGGCTTCAATTCCCCTCTAGTTCATAATATATCCTAAGAACATTCCTTCTTGTACCCCGAATATGCTTTTGGTCGGGTTAAGTTTCATCAGGTGCTTCTCTAACTCGTCAAATGTTTGAGCTAAGTCTTTAATGTGGTCGGCGACAACCTTGCTCTTGGTGAGCATGTCGTCCACATATACCTCTATGTTTTTCTAATGTTCTCTTCAAACAATTTTGTAACACCCCGTCTAATTAAATATCGGGTGATCATGGCTTTATTAAATTAATATAGGTTTCTTATATGGCTCATTCTTAGCATCACTGTCGAAAATATATTAATTACTAACCACCTAATCGTTAATTAAATCGGTGTCAAATGTTTTCTTGTAATTAAACCAATATACCAAAAGTACGAAAAGTAACATCAACATTCACAAGAATATAGAATTCAACCATCTCATGATATCTAATGAATTAGATAAAGGTCTTATCAAGTAAATAATCGGCTAACAATCCAAAATCCAATAAATAATCCAAATCCAAACTGAATAAAATCAACCCTAGTAAAAAACTAAATAATTGAAGTACTGGGAGAGGACAACATGTCCATACATGGAAAATAATGATATTAAGATCCTACACTATATCTGAATAAAAGAATCGTCTATGCAAATCCTATCAACATTCACAGTTCTATAGCTCCGAGTCCCTCGAATGAGATCGTCAAGTCTGGCGTCCCTGTGGCTTGACCCCTAAAAGGTTTTGAAAATAGTTTTATAGAAAGAGTTAGTACTCAAAACATTTTGAAAATATTTATCAAGCATTTATCATAATAAAATTTGGTTATTGATTATACATGTTCACATACACTCTCTCTCAAGTTTGTCCTCACCTCTCATATATAGTGCACGCCTAACATTATATACTTAGCCCACCTAGCTATGCTACCTAAGCTAACTAAAATAACATATTCAACTGAACTTATCTCCACGTCTAAGTTCCCATACTTCCCATACATTACTCTAATTTATCAACATCTCTCATGTGTTATTTATGTCTCAAGTAGCATTTCACATATGTTATTTGACTAACTTATGAATAATTCTCCCTCCTTAATTTAAATTTCTTAGATATTCACAATTTATCTTCAATCGGTTAATTAACTCTCGCACCTTAATTACTTCGCATTTATGTATCTATATATAACATTTACTAGTCTACTATGTCACGTAAGTAGAATAATCATTAAGTATATATTTCACACACAATATATAAGATAAATACATACTTTATAATCACATCCCCGTATCACACTTTAGGGGTTATTGGCTCGGAATCCTACCTCGATCACCAATAGTGATTTATATCTCTTTTCTCGAAATCTCATACCTTGATCACAAATGGCTATTGATTATATTGGCTCGGAATCACACCTTTATCACCAATTGTTATCAAATCTAGATTGGATCGGAATCATACCTCGAGCACCAATATATATAGTATACTTTCGGAATTCACACAACCTATGTATTACTATCCATCAATAGTTATTCACATAACCCGGTAATACCTGTTAGTACATAGTATATATCTCTCACATACTCGTCGTACTATTTACTCTACGATTTATCTCACTATCATTTTAAATATGAGTATTCACCCAACTCTAAGGGTCCTAGTTACCCCTTTTATGAATTCAGTAGTTAAGCCTAACTTACCTTACTGGTCTATACCTCAATTTATTCAATTCTCATAATTCTTTATCCGTCTCTCAGAAATATTACATCGTAATATATCCCAAAATCGTTCCCGTCTTATTTCTCCCATTAAGACTCAATCATCACTTTAACATGGCCTACTTTAAAATAATAAACCTCTCAATATTTTTTTCACAAGGTCCTAAAAGATCCCACACTAACAATTTAGGAATTTAAGGCAAAAAGGAATTTTTTTTATAATTTTCTAGTGAGCCAAATCAATTCGCCTTAGGCCGAATCGATTCGCACCAAATTGATTCGCCTCTAGCCGAATCGGTTCGCACCTATTCATCTTCAACCTTCGGATTTCTACGTTTTTCCACTATTTTTAAGTTGCAAAGATTAATTACACTACACTAAACTCACAACTAAATATTCCTAACCATCTCTTCATACATTAGGACGGTTAAAACGTTCTAAACATATTAAATCATCACCATATTCAATAAAGAATGAATCAAAATCCAAAACTTCATTAAAACCCTGAAATCGTTCTACACGTATATCCTATCCCAACATGCATAAAAATCATTATTTTTCTCCCAAGAATATTGATTTAACAATAATAATTGTTGAAACCCTACACATGGGTATTATGACTTAATAATTTTTGCAATAAACAACTTGCCTTAGTAGAAGGGATCTGATTTCGTGTTGTTGAAGATGTATTCATGATTCTCTCTTCAAATCCTCACTCCTTAGACTCTTTGGATGCAATATCAAAGCCCAAAACTCTTCCAGAACACCTCCTAAGCCTTGAGAATTGTCTCCTTCTTCTCTATAATGGCCTCCTTTTGTTTTTGGTCTTTCTTACCCTAGCTCCAATCCCTAATCATCAGATATGGGACTCTAATTTTCGTAGTTCCCTCAACCTCTATTTTCCAAATGATTGACACACCCTCAATAGGTGTCGGTTTGGTCTAAAAATGACCCGGAACCCAAACTATACCCCGAGTACACTATCCTGACTATTTTGACCCATTCGGAATCATTCATGACCTCTAAATTACCATATGAGTCACTTAAAATATATTTCCTATCTCGATATAAATTTAGTCCACGTACGGCTCTCAGTTGAGATAAAATAAAATACTTACATATCACTCGCTATGTCGTATCACAATAATCATTAATTATTTACATAGAGTAAAGATCATAGCATAATATTAATCAGTATCTATCTCTCGATTAATATTTAACAATCATATTTACTATTGAATCCCATTAAATTACTTCACCTACGTAATTTAAATAAAACAAATTTTCCTAATTAATTGCCCAATTAATTGGATTAAAAATAGGCAGAAATATGGGGTATTAATTACAACTTTGTTCACCAGCCTCTGGTATGTTGCTCCAGTGTTTTTTAGCACAAAGGGAATAATGTTGTAGAAGTATGTACCTCGATTAGTGATGAAACACGTGATATCATTGCCTTCTATCTTCATTTTAATCAGGTTGTAACCAGAATAGGCATCCATGAAGCTGAGTAACTCATGAAATGCAAATGTATCTACCAACTGATCAATACTTGGTAAAGGAAAGTGAACATTTGGGCATGATTTATTGAGGTTCGTAAAGTCTACGCACATACGCCATTTGTCATTATTCTTTTTAACATCACTACATTGTCCAACCAACTGGGATTCTTGACATCTTTTATAAATTGAGCTCTTTATAATTTCTCCACTTCCTCTTGGACGGCCATGTTCTTTTCAGTATTGAGCACTCTACGATTCTTCTTGATCGACTTAGCATCTTTGTAAATGTTGAGGTTATTGCATATGAAATTAGGGTCAATTCCTAGCATATCCTCATCGCTTCAGGCAAACACGTTCTTTCATTCTCTAAAGAATGCAATCAATACTTATTTGAGAGAAGGTGTTAAGTTCGAGCCAATTTGAGTGGTTCTCTGCAGTTTTTCATCATCAAGCACAATGGTCTTTATTGCCTCTATAAAATTTCACTTGACCAAATGTTCTTCTTCCCGGGGATCCATAGTGTCGATATGATAGGTGGTAGTGCCTTTCTAAACTTCTTGTTGGTCAGCAAAAGTGTAATAGAACTCTCTAGCTTCCATCTGGTTTCCCTTCACTATGTTGAATCAATAATTAGTAGGAAACTTCATACATTGATATACTGTAGACAGTACTACTTCCGCCTGCTTCACCCTAACTCTGTCGAGAATCATATTATAGGCTGAGTGGACATTTCTATCCAATATAAAAAAGAGAATCCTCGCCTTTCTGCTTGTTGGCCAAGTGCCGACCAAGACGTTACGCTTAATTGTTCCCAATGGATACACTTTTTCTCCTGAGAATCCGATGAGGGGCCTGTGATCAGGTTTTAATTTATTGTCCCATATCCTTACACTATGGAAAGAGTTATAGAACATGACATATGTTGAACTCCCATTATCTACCAAGATTCTGGCCACTCTGCCTTGATGAACCCGAAAAGTGACAACTGGTGGGTTGTCATGAGGGCAAAGTACCCCATTCAGATCATTCTTGGATAAGTCGGTTCACTTCCTGGGCTGACCATCTGTGTACTCGGACATGTCAATTTGTTTGATGGAGTGACAGGCTTTGGCTTCATTTAGATAAGACTTTCTATCAGCTATCTCATCCCCACAATTGGAATCTCCTCCTGTAATGAAATTACAACTAAAAGAAATCATTCCCAACTTAACTTCTATCTCCTTAGGTTTCTTTGGTAGGTCCGTATCATCCTCATAATCATCATCGTGAGCCCTTTATTATCATATTTTGCTCTGAAAGGTCACTCAGACATCCTTCTAGTGTTCCAGTTGCCATCCTAATCAATAAATTTAGTAAATTGTCCCCGATGGATGAGGTTTTCCACTTCATTCTTCAGAGTGATGCAACTGCCAGTGGTGTGCCCATGGTCTCTGTGAAAATCACAATATTTCGATTTATCTCTCCTATTGGGAGGCAACTTTAGTTTTCTCGGCCAGTTTAACTATTTATTACCTTTGATATCCTCCAGTATGTAATGCGCACCTTTAATGAGGTGGGTATATTCATCATACTTCTTGATTTTGCCACTGTTGATGTAAAAAATTAGATCGATCTAATTATTCAATCACAGATAAATAAAATGAGACAAAGATTTTTAAAGTGGTTCAGCCTTATAAGAATGGCCTACGTCCACTGTTATGTTATTGCTGAGTGTTTGGGAATTCTCGATTACAAGGTTCTCTCAAGAAATTCCCGTCCCTTTGAATGAGGGTGATACAATGTATTTATAGCCTTGAGGCTATCATCTGAAAGGGTGATACATTAAATGATATACATATGAAAGGGTAACTCATTTAATGCTCTTCAAGCGTGTGCGTCAAGATGATAAGCAGTCAATGAATAGTTTGAACTGTTGGTTATCTGGCAATCAATGTTGTGGTCGAGATGCAGCTCGAACCGCCTTAGTTGCTCGTCGTTCAGGAGTTCCTCGGAGAGATGGAGTTCCTCGGAGTATGGTAGTTCCTCAGAGCAAACATAACTTGGTCGGCGAATGATCTTCCTCGTTGTTATTGTGCCATGTAGATTGACACGTGTCTTCTTATTATTCGTCAATATCAGCATATTAATTTTGGTATCAACAGAAGCCCCCAATGCTTCATGCTTGATGGTTTACTTGAAAGGATGGAGTATTTTATTTTGCAGTGTTGCTCGGTGCTCGTGAAATTCTTGATCTACCTTCTTGATTTGTTGGACATAAAGGGCATTATCTCCTGGACGACATATGATGCCGCTTCTAGCTTATCATAATCTTCAAGTATGTTGATTGGTTTTCTAGCCGACCTACTGCCTCCTGTGAGCTAGTGGAGTTGAATTAGGTGCTCGACTGCATGATGTTATAAGGGTGTGCCATCAAATGAACAAGTATATCTGTAATAGAAGCCCCCAGATGAACAAATACTTTATCGAGCACCTCCTAGATCGACCATCCATGATGAATATCAGGATGCTCAAAGATCTTAACTTCATAAATTCTCCTCTTACTTTAAATGATCCACCTGCTGGCGAGGAACCTGTTTCAAAAGCAGAGGGAAAGAAACCAATAGAGTAGGAATCTCAATGTAATAGTTAGTATACATTTTCATTTTTGTTCGCAAATTTGTATTTGCTATTGTCTTGTAAATATCAAACACTTTCTTATTTGTGCTTGCATAACAATATTGTATGGTTCATCGACCAAAAAAGTTACAAGTATCAATGTTGCTCGATCACTTAATAATAAAGTAATGAGTAAAAAGTGTTGAAATTTTTTCCAACCAACCAAGGTTGTTAAATTGTGCTTGTCGACCAACTACAGTTAGTGGGTTTTTATCCCCGACCAACTATACTTGGTAATTTTTTGTCTTTAAAATGTGTCCGACCAACCAAGGTCGATAAATTCTCCTCGTCGACCAACTAAAGTTAGTGGGTTTTTATCCCCGACCAACTATACTTGGTTCAGTTTGGAATATTTTGTTCTTCGAGGAACTTATTGTATTTTTCTTACCTCCCGACCAACATAAGTTGGCATGTGAGAGCATATTTTGTTTTCAAACCAACCGAGATTGGCATTTTTAAGAATGTTGTTCTTGCCCTTTTACCAAAATAGGTCTGAGCCAGTGTCAGCCTCCTAACCGAAGGAGTATGGTTTGTTCTCGCCCTTTTACCAACCGGAGTTGGTCGTGGGTGTGAACTATCGGGTTCTTTCGAACTATCGGGTTCTTTCGAACTATCGTGTCCACTAGTTATTTTACCAACCGGAGTTGATCACGCTAGTGTACGCCTCCTAACCAAAGGAGTATAGTTTGTTCTCGCTATTTTACCAACCGAAGTTGGTCACACTCGAACTATCAGGTTCTTTCGAACTATCGTGTCCACTAGTTATTTTACCAACCGGAGTTGATCATGCTAGTGTACGCCTCCTAACCAAAGGAGTATAGTTTGTTCTCGCTATTTTACCAACTGAAGTTGATCACGCTTGAACTATGAGGTTCTTTCGAACTATCGGGTTCTTTCGAACTATCGTGTCCACTAGTTATTTTACCAACCGTAGTTGATCACGCTAGTGTACGCCTCCTAACCAAAGGAGTATAGTTTGTTCTCGCTATTTTACCAACCGAAGTTGATCACGCTCGAACTATCAGTGTTGCTTTTATTGCTGAACAGCGTAGTGTTGTGCAATAGTATTCCTCGACAACCTTTCGATAAAAAGAAAGAAGATGGAGAAACATCATCGTTTTATTCATATTGATGGAACTGCTTTACATTTTACATCACTGATAATACTTGCGTAGGTGTTCATCATTCCATCATATCAGCATTCCAATTTATTATTTTTCTTCTGCCCGACGAGGAGATCTAGATCTCTCTCTTACTCGGTCTTCATTACGATCAACATACTTTGACAACTTTCCTCGTCTAATGAGAGTTTCGATCTCGTTCTGTAGGGCTATACAATTTTTAGTCATATGACCATGATCCTTATGAAACTCGCAATACTTATCGCTATTCCTCATATCAGGGTCTGACCTCATTTTCTTTGGCCATTTTACCTCCTCGTTATTCTTGATTTCTTCCAAGACATGATTAATACCCATTTTCAAAGGAGTATAATTATCGAATTTCTTCAGGATTTCCCATGACGACTTATTATTCTTGGAATGCTTGTCACTGCCATTGTCCTTATGCTCTTTATTGTCGACTTCCACCTTGGTTTCTTTATCCATATTCTTCTTCGCAGCCATAGCCTCCTCGGCATTCATGATTTTGGCCGCTTTTGCCATTAACTCTGACATAGTTGTAGGTGGATCTTTGGCCAAAGTGTAATACAACTTGTTAGGCAACAACCCACTCATCAAGGCGGTGATTGCTGTCTTTTCTTCATAATCTACGACTTTTAGCTTCTCGTTATTGAAACGAGTTATGTAATCTCTAGTACTCTCACCAGATTTTTGTCTAACACTTAGCAAGTGTGCTACTCGTTTTACTGGCTTTGCTCCAAAGCAGAAATTGCCAATGAACAACTCGGCTAACTGAAAGAAAGTTGAAATCTTACCCCGAGGAAGATTGTTGTACCATATCTGGGCAGATCCAATAAGAGTTCCCGAGAATGCTCTGCATCTCATCTCGTCGGGGACGGCATAGATGTCGGCAGCAGCCTGATATTGCTCTATGTGAAGAACAGGATCTGTCTTTCCATCAAATTTGGGGGTCACCACAGGTGCTTTAAACTTCGACGGTGTAGGAAAATCCACAATGTCCTGTACAAAAGGTGTCCCTTTGAACAAAAGTTCATTGTAGGGGATTCTTCGCCTTAGCCATTTCTCCCAATCTATCCTCTAATCGCTGAATGGATCCTTTCCACGCATCATTTCCTTCCTCGGGCCTATTAGTCCGAGCAATTGATTGTTCTGACGTAGCTTCCTGAGATCTATCTCGACGAGCAACTGGTCGTGATTGTGCTGATCCTTCTCTTAAATCTGATGGTTGTCGAAAACTCCTCGACATGACTTTAGGTGGACTCTTATTCTTCCTCGGGCCTAATCGACTGAAAGGAGACACCCTGCTCAGTCTTTCCAAAGCACTGGCCCTTTCTGGAGAGAGAGTAATACGTTGCTCCGTATCTGTGGCCCGTATTGATGAAGTTTGCCCAGGTTGATATGAGAAATCATCAGATTCATCATTACGATATGTCACCGTATGCCTAGATCGTGAAGAAGGTGAATAGGTTTGCCTATGACCACTTCGTTGTCCTGAACGTGCAGGTGCAACGCCGTGAAGAGTTTGTATGAGTTGTCGCATGGTTTCTTGCATGGCGGTTTGTCCTTGAGCCAGATTCGTCATGATTCCAGCCAGATCTGGAGGTGCAGACGGATTTGGAGGATTTCCAGTATTTCCAGCGTTTCGATTGCTGGATTCCGGATTATCTGCCATTGATGATGAATGAAATTTTGTGAAAAAACGATAACAACAGTCGTTTCCCACAGACGGCGCCAATCTGTTGATGTAAAAAATTAGATCGATCTAATTATTCAATCACAGATAAATAAAATGAGACAAAGATTTTTAAAGTGGTTCAGCCTTATAAGAATGGCCTACGTCCACTGTTATGTTATTGCTGAGTGTTTGGGAATTCTCGATTACAAGGTTCTCTCAAGAAATTCTCGTCCCTTTGAATGAGGGTGATACAATGTATTTATAGCCTTGAGGCTATCATCTGAAAGGGTGATACATTAAATGATATACATATGAAAGGGTAACTCATTTAATGCTCTTCAAGCGTGTGCGTCAAGATGATAAGCAGTCAATGAATAGTTTGAACTGTTGGTTATCTGGCAATCAATGATGTGGTAGAGATGAAGCTCGAACCGCCTTAGTTGCTCGTCGTTCAGAAGTTCCTCGGAGAACTGGAGTTCCTCGGAGAGCTGGAGTTCCTCCGAGTATGGTAGTTCCTCGGAGCGAACATAACTTGGTCGGCGAATGATCTTCCTCGTTGCTATTATGCCATGTAGATTGACACGTGTCTTCTTATTATTCGTCCATATCAGCATATTAATTTTGGTATCAACAGCCACCCTTCTTATCTTTCTGATCCTTCTTAGTTGAATTATTTTGGCTTTCAGTCTCCACCTTTGAAGTTTCTTTATTAGCCATTACTTCCTCAGCATTTATAATCTTCCCTTCCTTGGTCATCAATTATGTCACGATCTTGGGAGGTTTTTTTACCAGCACCTAGTAAAGATCTTTGGCTACCAATCCACTCATCAGCATTGCAATGGCAGTCTTCTCTTAATAATCAATGACTTATAGTTTCTCATTATTTAAGCGAGTGATGTACTCCTGAGTAGTTTCTCCAGATTTTTAAGGAACGATCAAGAGATGCGTAAGGCTTGGCCCTAAAATAGATGTTGTCGATAAATAGCTCAGATAATTGAAGGAAGCTTGAATTTTTTCCTCTAGGTAGGTTGTACCATATCTGGGTTGAGCCTGTGATAAAACTTGAGAATGCCCGACAATGCATCTCATCGAGGACAAAGTATATATCACCAGCAGCTTGATATTGCCCAATATGGAGGATTAAATTAGTCTTACCCTCATACTTAAGAGTAAGAAATGTTGGTTTGAATTTAAAAGGTGTGGGGTAATCCCCAATAGCCTGGATGAAACGGGAACCCTTCACAAAACTCCTTTGCAAAGGGATCTTATAGTCGTTGCTTGAACCCTTTCTTGGAATTCTCCTCTGGTTTAGACTTGGATGAGGAATCTTTGGTGGCTTTACTATGCACATGGCCTCTCTTCCTAGGAAGTCTTTTTGTCACTCATAGAACCTCCTATGCTAGCCCTAGGCCTAACGAGTCATTCTTTGTGCTCGCGGGATCGATCTGGCTCCCTGTGCTCACCTACGGTTTCTCAGGGCCCCAAGTGATCAAAGGAATATGACTTACTTAAGCGTTCTAACACACTTGGCCTTTCAGAGGAAAAATACCTACCATCATAATAATCTGTTGATCGAATTGATGATGTTTCTCCCGGGCGGTAAGATCTGTCACGAGAATATCTGGAGTGGCTACTTCTCTAATTTTTGGTTAGTGGGGGTGGCATGTCCCTCTGGGATGGATCAGTAGGGGACTTGTCTTACAATGTAAAAACCAATTATCGAACTGACTCTTGCATGGCTTCCTTCCATTTAGCAAGGATAAGTAAAATTCCTTGAAGATCTCCCACGCTAGGAGGAGCAAATGAAATAACAACGTTGCCTTCATTCCTAAGGCTGTTTTCTAGGTCAGTCATTTTTCCAAAGGAAAAGAAATTAAACAAGTGGTAAAGAACGATGACAGATAAACGTTCCCATAGACAACACAAATATGTTGATGTCTAAAAATGGAATGGGTCCAAATTTATAATCACAGATAAAATAAAGATAATCAAGCAAGACAAACACACAACAAACAAGGTTCTTGAAGTGGTTCAGTTATGAGAAAATCCTACATCCACTATTTTTAGTATTTCTGGTGGTCACAATAGCTCGGGGTTGAGTATATTTTTGCATGATTGAATATTCCCCTTGAGCTAAGGGAGATCGTGTATTTATAGTGGTTAGGAACCTAAGAGAATGAATTCTTTTATATATCCAGGCATTTATATCTGTATACAATAAATAAGAATGTTGATATTTATGGGTACGTGTACAAGAACTGTTAGCCATTCCACCCGAGTGACTTTTTCTATTATTGATGGTTCGTATTCTTGAGGTTAGTTGGCCGATTGGCCGACCAAGTGCCTCTAAGCCGACCAAGAAAGTAAGCACTATGAGAATTACCACATAGGAGGACATGTGCCCAAATCTCATTGGTCCACGTAGATGAATATTTTTTTCATACAACCGTTGTGTTATTTATGAAAATCAATTACTTTGTAAAATGAAACTTTTGAAAATTTCTTTACCAAAAGAAACTAGACAATAAATTTGGGTGTTAGGCTATATTAAAAGAATGGATTATATTTTTCCTAATGCTTGAATTGCCTATAGGATAATTTTCCTAATTCCTGATATGGTTGCCTCAGCCAAACGAAAATTTTCAAAGTTAAAATTAATAAATCTGACCTTCTTTCTACCATACACAAGAAAGACTCGATGGATTAGATATATTATCAGTTGAAAGAGATTTGTTAAAAATAATTAAATTTGATGATTTAATTGATAGTTTTGCATTGAAAATGCGATAAGAACAAATTTTCTTTAATTTTTTTTTATGTAAATGGACCCCAAATTGGTTGTTTGCCTATGGCCCATAAAACTTCAAAGTCGACCCTGACTTGGGGTATTAAGACCTTTACTCCTCGGATGACTATCAGTCAACTAACCCCTTCTGGTTAGATCTATGATACACCTCATGTTGTTCTAATCCACAGATGTTGGAATGGGGCATTACTAATCCCATGCCGCTCACAATTGCTTTTATGATATGAGTTTGTCCAGCTTCAAACAACTTTTATGGAAATATGATGTAAAATATGTGGGTATTTGTTGGAGATCATGCACATAAAAATGTCACATCTCACAAAAAA
Source organism: Sambucus nigra (assembly GCA_949130495.1). Classification (NCBI taxonomy): domain Eukaryota; kingdom Viridiplantae; phylum Streptophyta; class Magnoliopsida; order Dipsacales; family Adoxaceae; genus Sambucus; species Sambucus nigra. The sequence goes on from CASBWL010000118.1 coordinate 426,729, forward strand.
ACTTAATATCTTTTTATCTTTTATCAATAAGATATTCACAAATATTGGTGAGGTGTCAATTGTATTTTGTAACGACTCGTACCAAATATTGTGGATTTACATTTATTTAATTAGAGAAATTATTATTCATTATTTAATTTAATTTGAATGCAGATATATTGAAGACATTTTATAATATTAAAATTAGAGTCGAAGGTGATGTGATAATTTTTATGCATTTATTGTGATGATGAAGTGTTATTATGAATATATAAGATTTCTAAGAATTAATTAACCAAGGAATGCTCCTTAATAGTGTTATTTGAAGTTATAGTATTTAAAAGGATGTATTAAAACATCTCAAATTTATATGGGGGTATTTTGACCCCCTATGATTTTACTAGAGTAAAAATAAATCTATTTTAACTATACGAGAGACAAATCAGTTAACAAATATGTCGTTGAATTTTCACCACCTAATGTAGAACTAAATTAAATTTTGACTTTTTAGGGACAATTAGTGTTTAGTCCCTAGGATCTAAGGACATTTTGCACTTAGTCTACCTTATTTTTTTATGTTCTAAAAATTCCATATTCTATTTTTGCATCTTGAATTGTTCTCCACCCTTGGCCTTGTCTCCTATATTCCTCTCGTCTTATACATTTTTCGGGGTGCGTATGTGCTCGCACCCCTTTCCTTCCCAGCCTACCAAAGACGGGTATTCTACTCAGCCTTCTTAAAGCATTTATGTTTTCGGTCGAATATGTTTAGTCAGCGTCGTATCCAAATGATCTCATAGTTTAGGTTTTTCCTAGTTGATAGGAGGATCCTTCATACTGTGACACATTTCTCCGAGTAGATGTGTTCATATCAGACCCCAAATTTAGCCTCCTGGGATTCTCCACTAATTTACCTTAGTTCTCTTGCCTCCTATATATGTATGGGACACGAGGGGGTGATTCCCTGTGCTTATCTAGGTTATTCTCCATAGCCGGAGTCACTGCAACTGGTTGTAGATGAACTAGTTGGATCTATGAGGAAATAACCCTTTAGGTAAGCTACCTCATTCATTATTACATAGCATATTGAATTTTAATTAGGCTATGCAAAAATCCCGATAGATCTCTTATTCCATCAGTGTTTGAGGGTGGAGAAGTTTATTTGTTAGATTATACACTTTTAGGACTTAAAATAATATTGGTTATGAATATAGGACATTCAACTTTATATTTGTGGAAATAGTGCCTCCTTTTTATTGAGATGGATTAATTTGTTAAAAATATCAATTTTACCCTTAACTAGAAAAAGTCCCTATTATGGTTTTAGGACAATCAAATTTTCTTTTATGAAAATGGTCCCTATTGTGGTTTTAGGAAAATTAACTTTTCTTTTTATAAATATGGTCCCCACTACTGTTTTAGGACATTACTCTTTTCTTTTATGAAAACCATCCTTATTTCTTTTGTCATTAATAAAAAGAAATAGATTATGCATTTTTAAGATAGGTAATAATGTTGGTTATGGATAAAACACAGTCAATTTTTTCCTGTAAAAATACTCCCTATTTTTTGTAAGTTTATTTTATTTTAAATAAAATACCAATCATTCCTTGTATTAGATACTATAAAATAATATTTATTTTCAAACCACAGACCTTTGCATCTTCGATCGCCATATTTTTTTTTGCCTTCGATCACCAGAGGGCATCCTATCACCGACAGTAAATATAAATTCACGATCGAAAAAATAGAAAAAACTTTACTGATTTTATAATTTCTTAAACACAAATTTTGTTTCACCATCTGGAATCATACCATCTCGTCAATCCCCAAACTTATAAACTACAAATTCCAATTTGCATATATTTTTCTACAAAATTCAATTTTTAGAGTCAAACGAATCAACATTTTTTCACAGGTTGAAACTGCAAATATTAATTTTAAGTGTAAAATCTTTTGAATCTCCAAAATAAAAATTATGTCAACATATACTATATCCTTATTAGAAAGCCTCCCATTCACAATAACAAAATATTTTGCATGGAACAAGGGGCTCATATTTTTCACTTGAATGAGATGGTACCAACTAAACTAAGCTATCACATATACGAATGGAAACAAATGAAATATATCTAAACAAAAAAATATTATAAGGCTGGAATGAAAACTTCTCTGATTCTCCCTTTTGGGGGGGCATGAAATTTTTGATGTATTTTGTTAATTATTGATAGATGAAGGTGTCGATAAGATGAACATATTTATATGAATATTTACTAAGGAAAACGTATGATATCAACTTGTTAAACGAGAAGGGTTTTTACTTATTAACTGATTTCCTGGAAGGAACGTGAATGACAGATTCATCTAATAGATCTGGAATATAATTTATTATGAATTTGAGTGATAATGAGTCTCTGATTTGGTTATATTTAATTACCAAACTTTTCAGCCTTTTTAGATCTAATAGATTTGGAACTTCGCATTCCAAACTTTGTCTGTGTTTCGTTGCTTGAAATGAAGAGAGGTAGGGATGGAGAGGAGGTCTCCGCCTGAGAGAAACAATGCTCGAGGTTACTTCAACCGAGAGGTTGTGTCGAAGGTTATCATCACAATAAGAAGTGTTGCGGCCTGCTGTCTCTTGATTTTCTAAGTTGAAGTGAGAGATAGGGTAATGGAAGTTATATGTTAAATGAGGGATATTTCCGGGGGGGGGGGGGAGGGGAATATTTTAGAGACTATTTTTTATAAAAATTATGTTCTGTCTTATTTGTATAATAGGATTGTTGATATGTCTTTTTCCACAAAAGCCATTAAGTAAAAGTATAAAAGTTCCAATATGGTTTTAGGTAGGGGTGTTCATTGTACGGTAAAACCCCGTACTATACTGTTTTGTACCGGAAAAAAAGGTCATGGTATACAGTTTTTCCTTACTGAAACCGAAATTACCGAATTTTTGTGGTTGGTTTTGGTTTTAACATTTTCATAACCGATTTACCGACACTACCGTACCAACTGAAATTACCAAGATGATATTACTGAACTAACCATATTAAATAAAACAAGAATACCATGGCTAAAGCCAAAAACAACTACAGTATTAAGTTCTTAACTTTACACTTGTTATTTTTATTGTATTAAATGAGAGACTTTGATTTATTAGACTCGATCTAAGCCATACATTGTAAGTCATATAAAATGTAACAAACTCCTCAATCAACCCTTAATGTTTACGATGTTTCTGTCGATCTCTCTCTCTCTCTCTCTCTCTCTCTCTCTCTCTCTCTCTCTCTCTCTCTCTCTCTCTTTCTTTCGATCTCACCTGCGCCTGGTAAGAGCTTTCTCCCTCTCTTTGTATCCCCTCTCAATCTCACATTCTTACATGTATTCTTCAATCTAAATCAAATGAATCATATTATTTCATTTACCAAGAACACGGGGTACAATGTTTCTGCTTTTGTGATAGTACTTTGTTGGCTATCCTCCTCTACATTTGTCTTTAATCAATGGATTTCTAAGTGGAGATATTTTCTTTAATGTTTCTGATTCACTTTTGCAATTTTTTATAAGCAGAAAATGTTAATTAGTGTCGGTTGGTGTTATTCTATCAACATTCTAGAATGTTCATTTGGAATGACAATGAATAAAATACTTGATGGAATACCCAAAATAAGGCAACTATAACTCAAAAGTCATGATTTTAATTGAAACGGAGTACTGATAAAAAATGATAAGGGGTGGTTAAAATATGGTATATTTGTGGTTAGAATATATATTCTTTATCATTTTCTTCATAAATTAAAAAAAAATTGAATTACTCTTTTTATAAGTGTTATTAGTGAGTTTGTAGGTTAAGGTAAGTGGTACAAAAAAATACCATTATGTACCACGTACTACAAAAGTTATCGTAAGGATAAATTTACAAAAAAAAATCGCATTTTTTGGAAACCGATTTAACCGATGTACCGCGTGGTTTGTTTTTGTTTATGGGTAGGCGATGAGTACATTATTTTGTATATTTTATACCCGAATTTGTACTTTCTTAGTCCCATTTTAGTTTATTTAATAAGTTCTTAGGACTATTTGATTAAAAAGAGGAAAATATGCAAGAATGGTTGAATTTAAATTAAAAACGACAATTCTAAGTCAATAATGGGCACTTCGATGGTTTTATAATATTCTTGTGCTAATTTGGGGAAAAAGTTGCTTAGTGAAAATTTTGCAGGTAAGATGGAATTTAGTGCAAATTGATGATCAACTCAAAAAAGGCGTGAAAAAACTGATTTTTATGATCCTTCGAAAAATGCTCTTTGGATGAAATTCCCCTGATTCGAAAAAGATAATTTTTACGATCGTTTGAAAAATTTTACGGTCATAAAAAAACGTCAGATATTTTTATTCTCCGATTTGGATGAAACTCATCATGTGTGTTTAACAAGAAAATCTAAGAGTTTTCGAGTGGGGGGAAATTCCGTCCCTTATCCCGATCCAAAGTTTAAAGAGGTGGCAAGATAGATTCCAACACCATTCGGCCAATCAGGGTGAGTCCCACCACAACTCAAATACATCGCCACTTGTCCTATAAAAATGACCCTTGGGCTCATAATTTCGTATGTAATTTCGAGGGCGGGGATTTCGGGGAGCAACTTTGAGTGGTCGTAATCAATTTGTGGGACAAGTTTTTATCATTTTTTTATAGAGGATTAAAGATTGTTGTGAGAGAACTATTTGTAGGTTTGATTTATTAATAAAAAATCTCTACTCGTTCTTGCAATTTATCTTTCATTATGGTAACTTGATTCTTCTATTAGGATTAGGGTGAAGTTTATCATAGTTAGCTAATATTGTCACGTTAATTTGATTGTTATTTATTCCCTAATTGTTTTAATTGTTAATAAAGATTCACTATTCATTTTAAAATGACACGAGAGTGTGTTTTAGAACCTTCAAGATTGTTTTGTCAAATCAAGTTTTGAGATTTAAAGATAGTATTTTTTGATGGATTATTCTTGCACTTTGATTGTTTTGATAATCCATGCTTAAATACATTTGCATATTTTAAAACTTGTATTTTTTAAAGGAATGGGGATTTGAGTCGTCTATTAGAGACGTTAAAAATATTTTGAACATAAACGTCATATTTTTCGAATTAGACGCGACGAGAGTCGGTTTAATTTGAGTTATAAAAAGGGAATGACAAAATTAAATTAGTGTGCAATATTAGTTACATGATAAATGGACCCAAAATCCAAATTATTTTCCAATTATTTACAAATCTTTTGTGTTACTCTCATTTATCGTAGTTATTTTTATTTAGTGTAGTCATAATTATTCTCTACCCCATTTTATCCAGTTGGACAGTTGCAATTCTTTTAAAAGTTAAATTGAAAAATCTTTGTGGGTTCGACCCGTACTTACACTCTCTATTCTATAATAGCATGCGCACTTGCGGCATTTTATAAAATTGATAAACAAGTTTTTGGCGCTATTGTCGAGGATTTGTTCAATTTTTTTTAAAGAAGTTGTGACTTTCGGACTAGTGTTTTTAGTAAAAAATTCAAAAACAAAAATCATGCGATGTAAATTACAATGGGTGATCCTCGTATTGTTATCCCGTCATCTTTCTCATATGCCTCTATTGATCTGGTGGACGTGTTTTTTCAAAATACTGAAAATTTAGATGACTACGTATTTCAATTTTAGTCAGATGGGCCAGTAATCGTTTTAAAAATTAAAGAAGGTGCGAATGAGAATCCAACCCCTTTAATTACTATTTGTCCACCAAAGTGTGTCAATGGGAAAGAAGTAAACAAACGGTATAATAATGCTATTTCGAAAAATAATCCTGAATTAAATGGGGATACTCAATTTTGTGAGGAGAAAAAAACTGTCAATCTTGACACAAGTAACACTTGTGATGATTTGGATGTTAATTTATGCCGATATTTTTCTCCTAATTTAATTAAGAAAAATACTAATTCTTCTTACGTGAGGGAAAATTTATTTGAGGATTCGTCATCTGATTTTAGTGATACTACAAGTAATTATGACGGTCCTCGCATTTTTTATGAAGAAAGTGTATCGCCCAACGATACCTCTTCTTCTTGGGATTTTCGTAAAGCCTCACAATTAGGAGTGGAGTATGTGTGACAACCCCCTCCTTATAATAACGGGTGGCCTGCCCTATACTATAATAAATCAGGTATCTCAGTTGGCACAGTCTCAACATCAACTGACAATACAAAATACTATAAGGCTAACTACCCGAAATCATAAAAAGCAAATTGTCAAAAATTTTAAACTTTTATTTAACAACAACAACAAAACCAACTATATCATAAACAACCAACAATACTACATCTAACTATGATGGGTGATACGTGCAAACTCCAATAGAATAAAAGAGTGTAATACAATGTACAACAAAATTTACAATGAAATACCCGAATAAGTTGTTGGGTCACAGTCAATACAAATAATCTGAGGAAAAAAATGTAAAAGTGTTAATCTACAACACTTGAATATAAAATTGAAATACAAACTGGATCCTAATCTAGATACATCAAAGATAGGAATCGTTTAAACAAGATGCCGCAACAGTTCGCTACTGCCATAGCTCCACGAATACACTGGATAGATAAACATCAATGGCGTCCTGGCGGAGGAACACCTAAAGTAATACAATATATACATGGACGGAAAAAATATAAACGGGTCAGACCCGAGTTGAAAACATTTTATAGCAAGTGCATTAAAATGCATAATAATTATAAATGCATTATTACATGATTTAATGGAATCGTCCTCTCCATAAAGATCCATCTCACCTCTCAACTAGAGCGTGCACTTAACATATGCACATGGTCTCTAAATGAATGCCCAAATATAAATTAGGCAATAAAATCTAACTAGATCCCAATTCGAAGATACGATTAAGATTTTCTAACTTATCTCGCAATCTACCCTTAGATAGGTTCCATCTACACATTACTTTATTTAAAATGGTATAGTTCTCTTTATATGTGTTCATTTATTGAACATATAAGGTTGCATAATCAACCACATAACCACATTATCACAATACATCAACATTCTCATGTACTAGAATTTCATATATTCTAGTTATGCCCTCATATGGCATGTAAACAATATATAACTATATATGAGTTATTAGCTTCAAGTGTTAAGGACTAAACTTCTCCCGATTCTCAATACGGCACTGCGTTTCGTGCGTGGGACGTCTCGGCGAAGCGAAATCCAAATAAGGAACCCCCCGTTACACTACTCCTGACAGTATCGATCCTCGAGATTTATTATGACCTCAATGCAGGATGCATGTAACCCAAATTATTATCCAATTTTAATTAATTAATATTCCCAATTCTCAACAATACACGGCGTTTCATCCGTGGGACGTCTCGCCGAAGCGAAATCCAAACAAGGAACCCACCCGATACACTACTCATGGCACTTTCGATTGTCGGGATAGGTGATATATATATATAAGTATGAGCAATAAGGACTAACTTCTCCCTAATTTCCTACATTACACTGCGGTTCGTGCCTGGAACGTCTCGCCGAAGCAAAATCCAAACAAGGAACCCCCCCGATACACGAATCCTGGCAATGTAGGTCGTTGAGGTCCATTATGCCCTTGATACCCAAGTACAAGCACAATCAACAATATCATAACCATCCAATCGAGCTATAACTCGAGGACGCAGGCTCACATGCTATCATCTTCCAGCAGCCCATACACGTATCAAACTGGGGCCACCTGGTGGGGTTCAACGGCACCCACCTCGTGATCAAATCACGCACACAACGTCCCGAGAAGCGGTCATAGCTCCTAACCGGCAAGTGATAACGTCACCTACCCCCGACTTCTCACCCCCAAAAGAATGCATATATATATCGCATAAATAATCACAATAGACGACTATGACCTGGGGAATATCCACACCCTGCTCTTTGAGCCAGGATGCTCACCCTCATCGCACGCAACTTCCCAATGATAGCAAGGAGGGGGTATGCTTCACTATATATATATATATATATACCATCATATAAGGTATACATACATCATCACATCATATAAAGATATACCATCATATAAGGTATACCTGTCACATTGTTTTCATATTTATTATAGGCTCTTAGGCGCAACCAAGTTAATGCCATTGTTTAGTATATTCTCTCTTGATATACTAATCGTTAATTCTCACACGGCTTCCCCACTTAGTATACACTATACTATTTCTCGCTTGAAGCTCACATGTCGCTTCTATTTATGAATTGTCTCCCAAATCCACTTATGTTAAGGATATTATTTTATCCTAATGCACTTCAATTAGCATTTCTCATTGTGTGAGACATCTCCCAAATCAATCATCAATAAGGATATTTCTATATCCGTATACACATCAAATAGCATTTATAATTCTCCATCCATAATAGGGTTCAATTCATTTTATGAACCTTTAAAGTTATCCCATTTGGGATTGGATCCTAAGATCCATTATCATTAAACTTATTCTCATTCTTTCATATAAATTTAATTATTATCTCCAAATAGGACCTCCACTCAAGGTGGGCTTCCCCACTTAGAAAATACCATAATATCTAATCGGTATTCCTCAAATTTAGTCAATATGACTCCAATAATTTCTTATAAGGTAAACCCTCTAAAAGTATCCAAAACATACTCCAATGAACTCCTATAGAGGTTCCCAATTGATAACCTCGAACAAAACGGAATGAAATTCTCCCTAGAAAAACATTCCCCCAAAATCCCTATTTCCGAATCGATTCGGGCAATTTTCGAATCGATTCGGCCCAGTGAATCGATTCGGCCAGGAAGGCGAATCGATTCGGCCAGGAAGGCGAATCGATTCGGGTCATCAGACCCGAGACTCTTGTGACACCCCGCCTAATTAAATACCAAGCGATCACTCCTTTATTAAATTAAATCAAGGTAAACAGTTGGTTCATTCTCAGCATCACTGTCGATAAAAAATACATTTTCAATTTAACACCCTAAATAATTAAGCTAAGTGTCAAAAACCATTTTCATACATACCTTCCAAATTTTAATTAAAGAAAAAGATTTATTTATTTAAAAACAACATTTCTACAATTAAGAATCACATCACAGTAAACCAAATAATATAATACATTCGTCAATCGAATGTCAGCATATGAAAACTAAAGTCACAAATCCAAACTGAATAAATCCCATGGAACAATACTGCAAACAACTGAAATATAAATGTCCCAATAACAATGAAATAATGGAAATGGCGACACATGCCCAATAAATGAGAATGCTAGAAGTGGAGTCAATATAGGAAGCCATCTACACAAGTGACCTGCAACTCCCACCTAAGCTGCAGCACGTTCCTCTCAAGGGATCCTAAGCAAGACGACCCTGTGTCTGGGCACCTGAAATATATACATATATATACAAGATAGAGAGAAAAAGAAACGGTTCAGAGCCCGAAAGTGTGTTTGATTTTAAAATACGTTTAGCAAGTATTTAAATTGATACAGGCCAATGCAACAACATATTAGTGCGTCACTCTCTTGAGAAATACTCACCTCTCTTCTAATGTGCACACCTATCGCACTAACCTTCCCAACGGTTGTTCTTATCAATTTTATCATACTAACCTTCCCAATAATTTAGCGTATCTTAACTTACTCATAAGATTTCAAAACCAAACAATATTTTGTTTAAAAAGAGTATTTCCAGATTAACAGCACAACTCTCGTGTTATCTTTTATTAATTTATAAAGTTTCTCAGTAACATATTATACTATCACAAAACAAGTCTTTACTATCTGAGTCATCAACCATGTCCTACTTATCAAATCACAGTAGGCAGTTTCAAATTTCCAAATCTCGTATATATATTAACTACTCGTATAATATACATAAAATAACAGCACCCCACATAGAACTATGGTGCCTGCATACTCTACTATCCAAAGCCCCATATCACTCATATTAAGGGGAATACATTCGGAATCACTCTCGAATTGTATTAACATAAATACACAAACAATATTGAGGCGAAGAATAGATTCCAAGTCTCTAAGAGGATGGCACATACCTGCGTCTCTTAGGACCGTCTGAACTATCACATCGATAGCCTGTACCAAGGATATCTATCTTCTAGGGTACAAGTCAATATCCCCCATAAAGGTCCCATCGAGATAAGACTTGTCCCAGCGCGGAAACCTCAGGGATAGCAAGTAGCGTGGGCATGATTTTCAGAAGTATATAATATATGTACACACAATCATATAAATATACCACTTTATCATATTAATATAGGTTCTTCTCGTCGCCCATAATTATACCATTTATCCTTAATTTCACATTTATAGAATTACATATAAGGTTTCATTCCTAACCTTAACTCGAAGGGTTTTCTCACTTATTACCTGACACTCGTGGACTATATCCTCACAAATCTGAAATTCAGTAAGTATCTTTATTAGGATTCGAACGTAACTCTCTTACGCACCTCACCCTTTAAATTTATAAATTTACTAACCCTAAAGTAAATGTCCCATAAATACCATTCTCGTTGAAGATTAAAGGTCCCAACATTTATCTATATGCCCTACTGGTCCTCAATGTCTCCCAAATCAATTTATCAAGAATGCCCAAGAATTATATCACGACAATTTGAATTTAACTCATTTAAAGAGGAAATTAGGAGTCTACCAGTAGGGGTCGATCGATCGAAGCTTGGCGCTCGATCGATCGAACCTTCGATCGATCGAAGCTCTAGGCTCGATCGATCGATCAAGCAGGTCTGCGAAAAATTCTGCAGAATGTAGTTACTGGTTTTACCAAATTTCTTCATCCAAAACCATGTTTTTCCATTCTAATCATCCCAAAAATCCTACTACAATCATTATAACCATATACCAGATGTTTATAACGTAAAGCATGTGTATATCTAACATTAAAAATGGATAATTAACCCAGAATTCCATCTAATCATCAAGAACCCTAGAGTTTTTCTTAATCAAGGTTCTAATCTATTTTTACCAGAAATTCCTTCTAATATATTATCAAAATTTCGTGGGTTATATTCCTCTACATGGCAAGGGTTCCAGAATTTCCATATAATCAAAACTACATGCATTTTCCTAACACAAATTGGGTTTTCTTCCATAGTTTTCATCCCAAATCATTCCTAAACTAATATGAAGATTGCACCAACGAAAAATAGCAAGTTAAACACTTGCCTGGGATTTTTGGTATTCTGATTTACGACTGATTTTGGTATGGCTGCGTTCCTTGTCTCACGATCTACGCGGTGGTGGTGGCGGCGGTGCAAACCGGTGGCTTTTTGGCCTTGAATTGCCTTGGAGCTCTCTCCTCTCTTCTCCAATGGCCGTCACTTGATTTCTGGATATTCTAACCCTAAAAGGCTAACCTAAATGGTTGATATAGGTTGCTAAATTTCGTGGGTTTAATTACCCAAAAAGGTGAAATGACTAAATTGCCCTCCCGGGGTACCAATTAGGCCTAAAAACACCCCGAGACCCAAACTAAACCCCCGGGTACACTTTTCTGACTATCTCGACCCTTCCGGACGCTATGGCGCACTCAAAACGACCATACGAACAACTTATAAAATATTCACTTTTTATTTAACAAAATTAGTCCCGACGTGACACGAGCACGTCCCGACTTGAATTTCCGAAATAGTCATTTAATTCACTCATGACATTCAATATAACCAATATAATATTACTTTGCTCATTAGTAATATTCAACAAGTTTACCATAATTACTAACTCTCATCACGTTAATAATTATAACATAATTAATTTCCGGATTTTTATTAAATAATCATTCACATTAAATTTAATAAATCCCCAAATTAATATAGCATAAAAATACGGGGTATTACAACTCTGTCTCAGGCCGAATCGATTCGACTGGGATCCGAATCGATTCGGTCACTCAGACCTGGGCACCTGCATATTTTCGAATCGATTCAGTAGGAGGCCGAATCGATTCGGCCTACTTGGAGGCACGAAAATGGCTACTTTTTAAGTAAGCCAAAAATCCCAAATTTCATTTTAATCATTATCTCTCCATTTCTCTTTAACCCAATCACATATATAACATCAATATTCATCATAGAATACATTTAAACTAATTTCCATCATCAAATCCAAGATCTACATAACAAATCTAAGATTTTACCCAAAAGTTAGGTTTTGATAAACTAAACCTAAAACCCATAAATTTGATCCAAAAATCATGAAATAAATGTACACAACAATTATTTAGCAAGTTTAATCACTTGCCTCGAGTTCGTAGGGTCTGAATCCGCCTTGAGATCGCGTATTGGTCGAAAAATCCTCTTTCTCTCTCTTTTCTCCTTCTTTCTCTTCTTCTTTCTTTCTCTCTTTCTATTTATCTTTCTCTCTAAGGAGAATAAGTCTCCCGTAGGCATTATAAGCCTTATCTCCCAAGATACACAACTTTAAATGATAATACACACTTTAAATGGCTCGGTAACTTTAATTCAAGCCAAACGACTTAAAAATTATTTTGGAACCTAAATAGACCCCAAGTACAGTCATTTTGACTTTCTCGACCCTTACAGACACAACTACACCCTCAGAATCTCCATTTGAAACACTTTATAACGACTCCAAATTTTTTACCTCAATTGCCAATTTAATTATTCTCCAATAAAATAATATTTATTTCTCCCAAAATAAATAAATCATCGTCTCCAAGACTTCGGGTTGTTACAAACTTCTCCACTTACAAAAAATTCATCCTCAAAATTTTTAGCTAAGCCTAATTCTCCAAAGCTCAACTTGATCTACTACACCCATCCTCACTAATCCTATCTCCAAATCTCTAACTTCCCACGACGAATTAATTTAATTTATTTCAAGTTGATTTTAAGTCTTATAAAACCAATTTTCCACCACTAGGGCGCCCATACACCCTTTATATCCGAGCTATCGCTCGTACCAATCATAATGAGGCTTCATTTGCCTCCAAAGTTCCACAAGTGTATAATTTATACTGGCATTTTAATGATGTAAAGAATTTTTTTTTTAATGGTCCAAAGAAATAACTCCTCTCAATTCCTGACATTCGCCACTTTCGTGCGGGGGACGTCTCGCAAAAGCGAAATCCAAACAAGGAACCCTCCCAATACACTACTATGAGGCGACGTCGGGGATTGAGAGTTTGTTACATCCGGACTAGAGTTTGAAAATATTTTGGGGGAAAAATCATTTTGATATGGCCCAAGGCCTAAAAAAAGTTTTATTTTGAAAATTAGTTATAAAAATATTTTGATTTATGTCTTACAATATTTGCATAAAATGCCTTTTTTCCAACACAAGGTCTTTTCAATCATCATACATATAACAACATATAGCTCACAAAAATTAGCATAATTATGATCTAAAATTTTCCTGCGTCCCATCAAACCACAAATCCTGAACTCTGTTCAGACATAACATCTTACATCATTTTAATATATAGCCATTTATAAGGCCCATCCATATCTGGAGTACAACAATTATATAAGTCTATCATGACTATATAAAAGAAGTAGCTTTATCATTACAACTTATCAAACCACCATAATTCTTACATGTACCACAAGGTTTATAGCTCTCTTTGACCATATTACAAAATTATCTATTCTACCGAAAGATAATTAACATGAGAGCCTAACTTGCTCAAAATTCCCCTTAGGGTCAACACATACATAATACGGTTATAGCACTACCCTCTCGTCAATATCTCATACGATATTCCCAAAACTTTATATAATAATTATCCTATTCATAAAGGAAAAATTAACTTACATCATCCACCTCTAGTCCGATTGCCCTTCCTCATCAATGGGCTCCCAAACAAAGTCCCCCGGTCTAAAATGACCTCAAATATATTGTAGGGGTTGCACTTTCAAAACTTCATCAAAACATGGTCCTTTACCTCTTTTAGGACAATCTCTCTTTCTATGACCTATTTCTTTACAAAAGAAACACTTACCCACAAATCCTTTTTGCCCACTCGCATTACTGGCACTCTCATCGCCAAACTTACTTAATGAACCCGAATCTCCAAAGTTCTTACCCTCTTGCGAATGAGGAAGATATTCATGGCACTTTAATAGTGTCGTATCGTGACAAGTTCGTGACAAAAAAAGTTGTCACCCCAGGAATTGTCACGGTCATTGAACTTGTCAAGGTCAATGACCGTGACAATTCAGAAGATTTGGTGTAGTGGATAGCGAAGATTCATATGGTGATATGCCCCTTTTAGAGGGAATTCTAAACATGTCAAATCTCGCAAGTGATTCTTTACGAGAAAAGGAAGACCATGAAATTAAGGAAATTCCTAAATTTGATCTTGGAATGTCAACTAATTCTGCAAAAGCTCGGGCATTTATTGAACACTCGGTTGGAAGAAAATATGGATATCAAATGTCCAAAACTCCAATTAGAAGTTTCTTTGAGGTTTTAGGGAATATAGAAGAATCCATTAACTTAGTAGAGGAAATTGGATTAAATCTTATTCCTAGTGACCTCCCTTTGACGAAGCCGATTCGACTTCAGATTCATGATAGTCGGAGTCTCGATCTTATTGTTGAAATTCCAAAGAATTCGGAACGTAAGATGGGGGGATCTTCACAATCCCTCTCTAAAACTTCGATTGTGAACGATTCGCATAAATGCAATGGCTTAAGTCGTGAAGAGATGACTGCAATAAAAAAAGCTTGCACCCGAAGGTCAAAATAGATTCTTTAAATTTTCATTAGCACATGTAAGAGCAACTACGAGAGGCTATTTCTCCTAAGCTTATTAATAAAAATTATCATTGCTACACAAAAATAATATTAATAATAAATCATTTATTTGAATAAAAAATATAAGATCCAAGTATAAGTTCAATTTTCCCGATCAGCACAATCTCTCCCAGCTGGATAGTTGGATCCAGTGTTCCTAATATTTCTAGAAACACCTAACCATATTTGTGTTTCAATATTTCTATCAACCAAAATTCAATAATCGGAGATGAAAAGTGGGATTTGTTTAGTTTTATGCATAATGCTAGTATCTTCCCTCTGTGCTCTTAAACGATAAGTTCTACTCAATGTTGTGTGGAAATATTTAAAAAATTGCCATTTAATGGTTACATTTTTTATATATTTCTAACTTTGAATGTTCTTATCCACTTTAGATAATGCACTTTTAGGAGTTGTTATGAACATGGTTATAGTTATATTTTTAATCAGTATTTTGAACCGCCAAAATTTCCTAGTTGTGTTTCTTAGATTAGCCCATGTTTTATGATTGCGTGTTTTCCATTATATTGTTGTTTTGCAATTTTACTTATTTAACGTTTAAAAATAAAATTATAGAAATTTACTAAAACACCCGTAATGACTATTTACAAAATTAAATCAGCAAATCAATTTTTCAAATAGTTGACGGGTACTTATACTTAATTTTTCAATGTCAATGATTAATTACATTATAGCAAAATCGTTTTTGAATTTTTGGTTTGTAAATCTATAACCTATAATATAATGTACATATATTTAGAATAAGATTTATTTAAGAAATTATACATTTGCATGTAGCATGTATGATATCAATTATTAAATACTCAGTACCAATTTTTGTAGCACTATCAGGTTTTGCGTTTGATTCCTTTTATTAATGAAAAAATATTTAGTATAAAATTTGATTTTGCACTAGGTTCCAACAATAATTTCTTGACACGAATGAAAAAGGAATGAAATCAGTAATGATTATATGTATTAAATATTCTCTATTCTGAGAAGCGTAAATACATGAATTAATGGCTAGGCCTCTAATGTCTGTATTGGCATGATTTTTTTTATTTTAAAACTTTGAGACTATTTGTATAATATAAATGTTTAATTTCCAATTTATATAATGTAATTACTTGCAAGTTATTTTTTTTAAAACCACTATCCATTTTAAACACATTTATCATCTCTATTTAAGAAAAGAAGGTTCATGTGCACATCTCACTATAAATATTCCCATGCGGACTTATTTATTTAAAGTTGCACAAAAACTATTTTCAACTTGATTTTTCTGTGGGGTACCGTTATATGCGCTCCAACAAAATTCTCTAGCACTCCACATTTCTTAATAGCATAATTGAAAGACCAAACTGACCTTCTTGCTCCATTAACTCTTCAACATTCCAAATACAAAATTATCCATGTAGTTAAGATCACCTGACTTCTTTATGTTCATAATTATTTTAATTATATTATTTATTAGTATACTTTGGTTTCTTTATGTGCCACAAATTCCAAACTGTAATCTTAAATCTTACAAAAAAAAAAGCGCATGATATAATTTTTTTTACACCTAAAACGGACACCACCCAAATAAAAACAATACGGCACAATTTTTTTTGCCGAACATGAAAACTATTAACTAAAAATGTGGTTCGACTTGAAATCTTATTTTTATTTAGCTAATACAAATACAATCATATAAAAGCGACACGACAATATACGACACACCACAAAATATTTTTTTTAAATAAGATACGAACGCGACCCAGTTAAAATGCGACATACCATAAAATATTATTTTTTCACCTAACATGAATAAGACTCAAATAAATAAGGATCAAATACAAAGAAGTCTCTCAAACATTTTTTTAATACACATTTAATCCAAGCGTTTTATTTTGTACCAAAAAGTCCCTAATTCTCTTATCTTTAAAAGTCCACTCCAGCAGCATGGTAAAACCTTTTTGGCATGGTGAAAGACTTTTTGGTGCAAAATAAAAAGACTTGGACTAAACGTGTATTAAAAAATGTTCGAGGGTCTATTTGGTATATGCCCCAATAAATAATGCAAAAAAAAATTTAAATGTTTTTTATAATTAGATTATGTTAAAAAGGCACCATAAATAGAAAAAATGGAATATATGGTTCTTTAATTTAAAAAAAAAATGCTAATATTTATTTTTGTATTTAACAGGAACATGATCTAATTAAAATGCAACACGACAAGACATATAACCTTATTTTTTTTACTTAACACGACCCAAATAAATGTGACACGATACTAAATCTATTTTTTTTTATCTAACATGAACATGATCTAATTCAAATGCAACACCTCACAACACGAAATTTTATTTTTACCTAACACAAACACGATATTGTGTTCTATTAGGTCAAATATAAAATTTCATGATGTACGGTATCGCGTCATCTTGTAATTGGGTCATGTTTATATTGAGTAAAAAATAGATCAACAAGTATTGTGTTCGTGTTAGATAAAAAAAAAGATTTCATGTCTCGTCGAGTCGTGTTACATTATAATTCAGAATAATTTTATAGAGGCGCTCAAAATTATACACAATCACCAGGTTTAAATTTTATGTATAATGTGAGGATCTATCAAGAATCACTCTATAATTAAATCGTATTCGTTTTAGGTGGAAAAAAAATTATGTCATGCATTTTTTTTGTAAAAAAATTAATAAGTTTTTTTATAAATAATATAATGTTTTTTAAATAAAAAACTGAATTTTGTGATTTTTTATTTTCAGAATATCAAAATTTTAATTTTCCAGAATATTAGGATTTTTTATATTCAAAATTTATGTTCTTATTTTGTTTTCAAAATATTACGTTTTTTTTAAGTAATAATTTTTTTATCAAAAGATTCTATTTGCTCAAATCAAATATTTATTGTGGGTCTTTTGGTCATTTAGTGTTTAATTATTAGAAAGAGTGGGGGAAGACTTTTTGAGGCGTGGGAATAGACGTTCCCTATAGTTATTTTACCTAATACGAGCACGACACAAATAAAAACAACATGACACGAAATCTTTTTTTGCCAAACACAAACACGATAGAGTTGAAACACGACACGGCACAACGCATATAAAATGCATTTTTGACTTAGTTTTTAATTTATTTAGTTTTAACTATATGTGAAATCAAATTCCCATTTTTGACATGCATTTTTTTTATTTTGGAAAATCTTAATTTTTGGTTTTGAATAAGTTGTGCATTTAGAATAAGAATAGAAAAATCAAAAACACCAATTTATCAAAAACATTTTGTTACTTATAAAAAAATTATTAATCCTGTTTATAAAAGGACGTTATCAAAAAAATATAGTATTCTGGAAATAAAAAAGCATAATATTTCGAATAAAAAAAATCCCAATATTGCAGAAAATTTAAATTTTAATATTTTGAAAAATAAAAATCTTTAAAAGTTAGATTTTTATTTATAAAAAAATATTATGCTACTAGTTTTTTTTAATTAAAATGGATGTTCTTTTAAAAAAAATGTCTCGTTATTTAAGTTTAAAAAACTGTTTTGTTATTTTTTAATTAAAAAAATCATCTTTTTATTAAAAAAAAAACTATTTATTTTTTTTCTATTAAAATGCTAGTTAACTAAAGTATGGATGAATTGGAGAGCAAGGACATTTTTGTCTTCCTTTTATGCTGTGGAGCAAAGTGGAGTGCTAGAAACTTTTGTTGGAGTGGGAATATCCCCACCCTTTTTTGTAGGGTATTTAAACATTCACGAAACCCCTCCAAATGTAGCTCAAAATTAATGTTTTGGCTATTTTAAAAAATATGTCAACCTTTTTTTAGTTTTTAAGCTCCTTAAAAACTAACATATTTTGACCTATTAGAAGAAAAAACCAAAAAATATTATTTTTAGCTATTTCTGTTTTTATGGTGTTTTTGCTGAAATGTGTAAAAAACTAGACAAAAAAAAGTAATTCTAGAATAATTCTTCAATATATATATATATCGAGTAAGGGTCACCTACATCATGCAGTATACATAACACCGTAGATCACACCTAATTCTAGGTTCTGGAAAACTTTTTTTTCAAATTTTATATTTTTCCCTTGAAATTAACCTTCCAATCAACCCATATGCAAAAAATTAGGTCAAAATATATTTTGTAGCTATTTTTAAGAAATGCACAAAAAACTGCTGGCGCAGACCCTTATAAATAAGGTATTTTTAGCAGTTTTTTGTGAATTTTTTAAAAATAGCTACAAAATGTATTTTGACCTAATTTTTTGCATATGGATTGATTGGAAGGTAAATTTCAAGGGAAAAATATAAAATTTGAAAAAAAAATGTTTTAGGACCTAGAAATAGACGTGATGCACTGGTGATGTATAGAGCATAATGTACTATAGCTTAGCTCTCTCTCTCTCTCTCTCTCTATATATATATATATATATATATATATATATATATATATATAGAGAGAGAGAGAGAGAGAGAGAGGGAGAGATTAGTATACCACAAAACAAAGGAAGATTTGAGTTGAGCACTACAGCATTGTGATCTTTGGTTGTTGTAATTGGGGAATCAGTACTCATGGAGCTAGATATGATAATGGAGGAAAGATTGAGCACAACCATACACATAAACATGCATTTGAGGATTCTCTCCATATTGTTTTAATTTTTCCTTGAACGCTTGTAAGGTGGGGGTAGGGAGATGTTGTTTACATTATTAGATTTCCAAAATATATATAGACGAATAGACACGATATATTGAACCTTATTCTTCTGATATTTTCATATTACAATAATATAGTCTCAAACTACATTTCATATTACGATAATCAGATTCATTATATAACATAATATAGATAAATATGGAGCGATATCGTGAATCCAATTATTGTAATACAAAATGTAATCAGACCGTAATCTGAAATATAATAAGAACAAGAGTTGATATGCCTACTATATATACAAGGGCGGAGCCAGGGGTGGGCACACCAGGGCTGTAGCCCACGCCAAAAAATAAGATTTTTTTGCTAGTCATTTTATTGTCCAACCTAACACCCAATTTAGCACACTTTAGTCCACCCAAAACAACATACTTATTTTGAGATATGAGCATTGAAGAAAAACCCAGTGCACTAAAATTTTGTCACTGATTTCGTTTCTTAAGAGAAACAAAATAATGAAAATGACACTCGGAATACCAATATCGATTTCGTTTCTTATTTGAATGGTTTTTGACAAACATGAAATCGATATTGGTATTCCGAGTGTCATTTTCATTATTTTGTTTCTCTTGATTATACTCTCTCTATATTTGAATTTAAGATTGTACCACTTTTGTGTATATGTTTGTATTGGTTGGTATTTTAATAATGCAATAATAAATGTATATAAGTTTCTTTGAGACTTTGATGTCTATATACATTTTTTTCCAACAATGTCATCGATTTGACAACTAATTTTGGTTAGGGGTATATAAATTAAAAATCTAGAAAATTTGGCAAAATATTTCCCTACACTCTAGGGTCTATTTGATTAAGTGTACAATATTTTAGGTAGTGAAAAATGAAGTGGTACAATTACCTTCAACATAATTGAAATTAATTATCCATTTAATCGTAGTTTTTTTCCATTAAAAATAGTTATTTTTCTTCATTTTATTTTTATTTTTATTTTTTCTTGTTTGATTTCATATATATTCTACGTAAAAAATATTTACATATATTTAAAGTAATTCATAGTTTTCTCATTTCCATCCAAAAAATTGATGTCATAGAAAACTTTAAAAGTAGGATTAAGCCACTCACATATTTTTTTAGTATTTTTTCAACATTTTAATGTCATTGTCATAATATTAGCCCACCCTCCCTTTGAATCCTGGCTCCACCCTTGTGTGTATATATATATATTGACATGTATCACCTGGCGGTGAGCCCAGAAAAGAAAGAGAGTATGCGTATAATTTAGCCGATAATTTCTAGGGCACGAAAAGAGAGAGAGTATGCGTATCATTTAGCCGATAATTTCTAGGGTCACAGTAAGGTGACACACACACACACACACACACACACACACACACACACACATATATATATATATATATATAATGTTCTTGTGCGGACTAATCTGCATTTTAAGAGTGCGGATTGGACATGTGTCACCTAACGGTGCACCTATTAATTATCGCCTAAATTATTGACACATGTGCGATCCGCATTTTTAAAACGTGGACTAGTCCGTACAAGAGCAGGATTCTATATATATATATATAATGTGAACCAATTCTTTTTACATACAAAAAATGCTAAGATACCCAGTAAAACAAATCATCCCAAAATAATGATTTTTACAATTTTAAAAATTTGTTAATATAACTTTGTTTTTAAGAAGACTAAAAATTAACATATATTGAGCGATTTTTTTTTAAATAGTAGAAAAAAATTTCTTATTTTTTTTAACAGGCTGTACACGAGTGTTTAAATAATTTGCAAAAACAATCACCCCAAAATAATTTTTTAACGTTTAAAAAAAATGGTTTGCATTTAAGGAGATCAAATTATATATACACACACACACATATATTTCTTGCCATTTTTATCTTTATCTACTTGGTTCTCGGGAAGTCTTCGGTTAGGCCACATATGATTAGAATCAATATACTTTTCATTCCTTTTATATTTTTTTTAGTGGAGGAATAACCTTATTGTTTATTTTCCCTTATAAGATAAAATAAACTATACATGCACACACATCGTTATTAATATACACCTGTGCATGTATGGGGTAACGTGTGAGAGACAGAGGGGGGAAAGATCCTATTGGTAATTGTATCACACGTTTGATTTATTATTGTTGGGTATGTATGTTAGTATATATATTTATTTTGAATAAAGTAAATAAGTTAGTGGGAGTGGCCAAGTGGTAAGTTAGTGGGGGTGTGTGCATGAGGTCTTGGGTTCAAGTCCTAGGGAGCACACTAATTATTTAGGGTCAAAGATTGGGCCTTGGGCCTTGGGCTCTTGGGGATTTCTAATATGCATTAAATCGTTTTAATTTTTTAAACCGTTTTAAGTCTTTGACTATTTCTTCCACTATAGCTGTTAGTGGAGATATTAGTGGGTTAGTTGGCTAAAACCTCTACCCACGTTTTTTACCATTTCCCTTATTTAAGAAAAGGCTACAGAGTCAAAAAAGCATCAAAAATCTCTCTCACGTTATCTGCAAAAATACTTTTGCTATTTTCTGCAAATCACTTTCTCTGCAAAAATAATTTTGCTACTTTCTAATTTTCGTTAATTTTCTGGGAGTGCTGGAGTATCCTGAGAGTTCAAAGATTTAACACAAAGTTGGTGTGTAAATCTGATCGTTGAATCCTGGGAGGTGTATGTTCACGAGGCTGACAGCTACAAAATCAGCGAGCAATTTCACCTTTAGGACTTTGTGTCGAACACAAACCTCGATCGATAAGTCCTTCTAATTTTATCTATTTCATATTTGGGTTATTTCATTTATTCTGCAATTATTACTACGAACAATCTAAAGGTGAAATTAGTTGTTATTCTACAAACTGCTATGGAAAATCCTAATGCAAAATACTCTGAAAAACCTGAATTGTTTGATGGAAAGAATTTTAAGAGATGGCAAATGAAACTGCAATTTTACCTAACAACTCTTAAAGTCGTTGACGTTATTGCATCTGATAGACCTTCTGTACCTGAAGAACTAGTTGTTTGGAAACAAAGAGATTATATGTGTAGGAATTATATTCTGAATTGTCTCTGCCTTGAACTGTATGATGTTTACTGGTCATGTCCTACTGCTAAAGAATTATGGAACTTACTGGACAAAAAATATGCAACTGAAGATGCTGGGTCTAAAAAATTTGTGGTTGGAAAATTTTTGGATTTTAAAATGGAAGATAATAAATCTGTTGTGTCGCAACTGGAAGAACTACAAATTATTATTCATGAAATTCTGGCCGAGGGTTATAGTATATGTGAGGGATTTCAGGTTTCAGCTATAATTGAAAAACTGCCACCATCTTGGAAAGATTACAAAAACGGTCTGAAACATAAGAAAAAGGAAATGTCACTAGAAGATTTGATAGTTCGTTTGAGAATTGAGGAAGATAATAGGAATGCAGAACTTAGGGAGAAAAATTCTGAATTCAGTTCTAAGGCTAATTTGGTAGAGGGAAAATCAAATGGAAACCAAAAACAGAACCAGTCCAAGCCTAACCATTCAAACCAGAAACATGGGCACCATAAACCAAACCAGAATTCAAGGTCCAACCATAAATTCAAACCTAACGATAAGAATAAAAATTCTAAACCTCAGTTTAAATCTAAACCTGCAGGTCAATGCTATGTATGCGGAAAACCAGGTCATTACACTAAAGATTGCAAGTTTAGGAAGAGTCAAGATGTGAAGCCTCAAGCAAATGTAACCGAGGAGGGTAACTTTTCTGCTGTTGTGACAGAGGCAAACATTGTGAGTAACATGACAGATTGGTGGCTTGATTCTGGCGCCACCAAACATATTTGCGGCACGAGAGGTGCCTTCACTACCTTCACTGCTGTTAGTGGGGATGAACGTCTGTACATGGGAAACTCCTCTTCGTCTAAGGTTGAGGGCAAGGGAACCGTAGTTTTAAAGTTTACTTCGGGAAATGTTCTCACATTGAAAGATGTTTTGTATGTCCCTGAGGTTAGGAAGAATTTGGTGTCCGGTTTTGTCTTAGTTAAGAAAGGTTTTAAAATTGTTCTAGAGAGTGATAAGGTAGTTGTGACTAAGGGAGGTGCTTTTGTGGGGAAAGGTTATGTTCATGAGGGTCTTTTCAAACTAAATGTAACCGTGGATGATAATAATAAAATATCTACTTCTTCTGCTTATTTGATTGACTCTTGTGATATGTGGCATTTTAGACTTGGTCATGTAAATAAGGCATCCATTAAAAAATTAATGTTTTTGAAAAACATACCAAAATCTGATATTTCTACCAACTCTAAATGTGAAATATGTGTTGAATCAAAATATGCTAAAAAACCTTTTCCAAGTGTCGAAAGAAGTTCAACTGTTTTAAGTTTAATACATTCTGATCTTTGTGATTTAAAAGGTTATGTGACACGTGGTGGAAATAAATACATTGTTACTTTTATTGATGATTACTCTCGTTATTGTTATATTTATCTCCTTACGAGTAAAGATGAGTGTTTCTCAAAATTTATTTCTTATAAATTAGAAGTTGAAAAACAATTGGAGAAATCCATTAAAACATTAAGATCCGATAGGGGAGGAGAATACACCGGTGATCTTGATAAATATTGTAAAGAAAATGGAATAATTCATCAAGTTACTCCTCCTTATTCACCCCAATCTAATGGTGTAGCTGAAAGAAAAAATAGAACTCTTAAGGATATGGTAAATTCTATGTTAAGCACTTCGGGATTACCTTATAATATGTGGGGTGAGGCACTTCTTACTGTTTGTTATATTCTTAATAAAATACCTTTTAAGAATAATGATAAAACTCCTTATGAAATGTGGAAAAATAGAAAACCTTCTTATAAACACCTTAAAGTGTGGGGGTGTCTTGCTAAGGTTTCATTACCATTACCTAAGAGAACTAAACTTGGCCCAAAGACTGTTGATTGTGTTTTTATAGGGTATGCTAAAAACAGTAATGCTTATAGGTTTCTTGTAATTGATTCTAAAAATCAATATATGGATAAAAACACTATTTTTGAGTCAAGAGATGCTGAATTTTATGAGAACAAATTTCCTTTTAAAGTGAGAAGTGAGGGAACTAGTAGTTCTGTTCCAATGGGTCCTAGTGTTAGAAATGAATCTCCAAATTCAGAAGATATTGAAATTAGGAGAAGTAAAAGACCTAGGATAGCTACTTCTTTTGGTCCTGAATTTTTAACGTACTTAATGGAAAATGACCCCGTCACTTTTAGTGAGGCAATGTCCTCACCCGATTCTATTTTTTGGAAAGAAGCTATCAATAGTGAATATGATTCTATTATTTCTAACAACACGTGGGAGTTAGTTGACTTGCCTAAAGGATGTAAAACTATTGGATGCAAATGGATTTTTAAAAAGAAATTAAAAGCTGATGGTTCTACTGATAAATTTAAGGCAAGATTGGTAGCTAAAGGCTATAGGAAAAAGGAAGGAATTGATTTCTTTGACACTTACTCTCTTGTTACTAGAATTACATCTATTAGGCTATTAATTGATATTGCTTCATTACATAATCTGATAATTCATCACATGGATGTTAAAAAGGCTTTTTTGAATGGAGATCTTGAAGAAGAAATTTATATGGATCAACCCGAGGGGTTTGTAGTCCAAGGCCTAGATAAAAAAGTGTGTAGACTTAAAAAATCTTTATATGGACTAAAACAAGCTCCTAAACAATGGCATGAAAAATTTGATCAAGTAATGATCTCTAATGGTTTTAACATTAATGAAGCGGATAAATGTATTTATAGCAAATTCAAGGATAATTCTGGTGTGATTATTTGCTTATATGTGGATGATATGCTTATTTTTGGAACTGATATGGATGTAGTTAATAAAACTAAACGTTTCCTTAATAAGCAATTTGATATGAAAGATTTGGGTGTTGCTGATGTTATACTTGGAATTAAAATCATTAAAAATTCCGATGGAATTGTTTTAACCCAATCTCATTATGTAGAGAAAGTTCTTAAAAAATTTGAACAATTTAATTGTATTCCTGCTAAAACACCTTATGACCCTAGTTGTCACTTAAGGAAACATTCGGGTCCTGGTGTATCATCATTAGAATATTCTAGAGTTATTGGTAGTCTAATGTATCTTATGAACTGCACTAGACCTGATATTGCATATGCTGTGGGTAGACTTAGCAGATACACTTGTAATCCTAATAATGAACATTGGGATGCTTTGATTAGAGTTTTGAGATATCTTAAATACACAATAAATTATGGTATTCATTATATTAGGTATCCTGCTGTAATTGAAGGCTTTTGTGATGCTAATTGGATTTCTGATAATGATGAATGTAAGTCTACGAGTGGCTATGTTTTTGCCTTGGCAGGAGGCGCTATATCTTGGAAATCTACCAAGCAAACATGCATAGCTAGATCCACTATGGAGTCAGAGTTCATAGTGTTGGATAAAGCAAGCGAAGAGGCTGAATGGTTAAGGAACTTCATATTAGATATTCATTTGTGGCCTAAACCAATTCCAGCCTTGTCCATTCACTGTGATAGTCAAGCAGCAATCGCAAGAGCACATAATAACTCCTACAATGGAAAGTCTAGACATATCAGGAGGAGACACAACACAGTGAGACAATTATTGAAAGATGGAGTTATAGCAATCGACTATGTCAAGTCAAAGGAAAACCTGGCGGACCCATTGACTAAAGGGCTAGCTAGAGAGCTAGTTTATCAAACATCGAGGGGGATGGGCCTGAAGCCTATTAATATCTAAATCACCTATAATGGAAACCCAACCCATATGACTGGAGATCCCAAGATCTGGGTTCAATGGGATAACAAAGTTATACGAGTGATTTGTGGGGGTACAAATTTAAGTTTTACTTAAAACCCATTCCTATGATGTAGTACCTCTGTATCGATGGAGGATGAGATTCAATCTCTTAATGCTTTCTATAGCTGTTATTCAGTAGGGTGTGAGATACAACACACTCTTGATAGAAGCACCTATATGAGTGTGGTAGTGGGGCCGCTTCCTATGAGAATTAAGGCTGATTCTCTAGAGCACTCAAGAAACCTGGGCATGCTCAAGGCCGAAACGAGCACAACTGTGGGAACTCGATGATGATTTTTTGGAGTCACGTGTGTGTTCTATTGACTTAAGTTTACAACAACGGTGAAATAGTTCAAGACATTAGTTCACTATCAACCGGTAAACTCAATAGATCATCACAAAGCAAAGGTTCAAGTCAAATGACACCTTTGCCTTATACGTCACTCCTTATGATACTCCAGAGCGTCGTTTTATTTAATTTATTTACTTCATTCATGTGGGGGATTGTTGGGTATGTATGTTAGTATATATATTTATTTTGAATAAAGTAAATAAGTTAGTGGGAGTGGCCAAGTGGTAAGTTAGTGGGGGTGTGTGCATGAGGTCTTGGGTTCAAGTCCTATGGAGCACACTAATTATTTAGGGTCAAAGATTGGGCCTTGGGCCTTGGGGCCTTGGGGATTTCTAATATGCATTAAATCGTTTTAATTTTTTAAACCGTTTTAAGTCTTTGACTATTTCTTCCACTATAGCTGTTAGTGGAGATATTAGTGGGTTAGTTGGCTAAAACCTCTACCCACGTTTTTTACCATTTCCCTTATTTAAGAAAAGGCTACAGAGTCAAAAAAGCATCAAAAATCTCTCTCACGTTATCTGCAAAAATACTTTTGCTATTTTCTGCAAATCACTTTCTCTGCAAAAATAATTTTGCTATTTTTGTAATTTTCGTTAATTTTCTGGGAGTGCTGGAGTATCCTGAGAGTTCAAAGATTTAACACAAAGCTGGTGTGTAAATCTGATCGTTGAATCCTGGGAGGTGTATGTTCACGAGGCTGACAGCTACAAAATCAGCGAGCAATTTCACCTTTAGGACTTTGTGTCGAACACAAACCTCGATCGATAAGTCCTTCTAATTTTACCTATTTCATATTTGGGTTATTTCGTTTATTCTGCAATTATTACTACGAACAATTATAACATTATATATCAAATTAGACTTGCACTTTGTTTTTATGACATCAAAATAAAACTGTTACAATTTAAACTATAATGTGACAAACCATTATAAAATTGAGCCAGTGACCTGCATAGATCATATGTTTGTTATAGGTTTGTCCCCATATGATGGGTAGGAGAATGGTTTTTGAATTTGATTTATTCCCGTAGATATTATTTCTATATTTAATTGGGAAAGTGTTTTCAACAAAGGTGAATGTACAATTTTTTTTCTAACAATTTATGAGATGTTTGGTGCTTAATACTCTAGTGAAATTTGTGGACATGTATTTGGAAAAACAACTCAAATGAGCATTTTAAGGCTCATTTTATTGTGGGACACACATTCCGATTTGGTCAGCACTCAACACCATGTACAAATATGTTCTCATCCGTTAGGAGTATGTCCTAGTACATTTGTTTGTCCAAAAATATTAAGTAATGAATGAAAAATTTGAACTCAAAGTGACATATTTGAAAGCTACTCAGTTTAGTAAATGTGAAAAATATGTCCCACATAAGAAAAATTGAAAATTTCGATTTAGTTAATATATTCAAAAATGTGCACGAAGGTTTGAATGCATTTGGGGCATTCTAACTCTTTGAAGGGGAGATGCGTATATTATGCATGTATAGGGCGTGGGCATTTGGTCCACACGCGCGCATCGTTCGACTGGCTCGATTCGATCTTGGGCTTATAAAAATTCATTTTTTTTAGGACCAATTTAATTGAGTTTGTAGGTCAGACTTTAACCTATCATTTAACCCATTTGGCTTGATGTTTGGACCCAGCCGTTTTTAACTGTTTTGCTAAACGGTCACTTAGAAAACTATAAATTGAACACCCCTATTCATTTGCAAAACACGGAATTTTTTTTATTTCTCTCCTCCTTTACTCCAAAATTATATGTGTCTGCATAATTTTTCGTGTGTGAGTCAGTTCAAGTGTTACACAAGTTGAGTTCGTCGGAGTTGAACATTACTCTTTTATTTGTCATTATTTACTCCAAAATCTATATATTATAGATATAAAAGAGTAGTAGTAACAGTGTTAATGCGCTTTTAATAACATATTATCTATTTTAATATTCTACAACGCAAGCATGTACTTATTCAAACACCAAAGTTCATTTTGAAGAGACTGTTCTTCAAAACCCCTGTCTCTTAAGATCTTTACCCTTTTCTCTCGTATTATATATAACAAAAACCAATCTTTCAAACCCACATGACTCCCACCTTTACCCTTTTGTATAGGTTTAGTTGTTTATTGAAAGAAGATTTGTGCCTTTTGAGATTTGAATTATTTATTTAAATAAAACTAGTTGTTGGTACAAAAGGTGTTTGTTGAATTTAAGGGTTGAGTTGGGTGGTACAAATCGGTGGTTTGATAGTGTAATGGTGGAAATGAGGTGGGTTTTAATAAAGGAAGAGAGAGAAAAGATTGGTGGGATGTTAACAGATGAAGATATGAGCGAGGAGAGAGAGAAACTAAATCTGATTTGTATTTGAAATGACGTATTGGAGTATGTTGGATATATATTAGTGTACGATAGTTGGTGTGGTGATGGGGGTATTTTGGTGTATGTGTGTGAGTATTTATTTTTTCTTTTATTTTTAGTGTTTTTTTTTTAGAATAAACTAATATTCAATAGTCTAGATAGGTAAAAACATGTTTACAAATAATCCCACACAAATGTTTGGGTTTTGGAGTTTATTTTACATTTACAATTATTTATTTGGGTATTTTGTTTTGATATTTGATTTAATCTGTTTTTTCATGGTTATGCATTTTGGTTTGTATTTTTTATATCATTTGGTATTTCATTTTGGGTTTTGAATTTTGTTTCCCATTTACTTTTATTCTATCCCACTATTTACTTTTATAGTAACGAAAAATTACAGTGACATTGTGTACTGTGTAGACATATGCCGATAAGGGTGAGGGTAGTATCGTTCCGAGAAAGTTTCATGGTTCTTTTATCAGAAAAGGACGTTCAAGAATCATAAAAGGTGAGGAGAAGAAATCTCTCCCGATCTGCTCCATTGAAGAATTGGAAATACCGCGAATAACTTTTGTGTGATTTTGTTATTGTTTTGGTGTTCAATTTATTGAACATGCACTTGAACTCATTTATGGGTCCACAAGGATTTTTTTTTTATTATTTTTCTTTGTATTGAAAATGTCTTAATTAATTTTTGTTGGAAATTGATGGCCTATGCTTTGTATATTATCATTAGTTTATATTCACGGAGTATAGTGTTGGAAATTCATGTGAAATACTGATGTAAATTCGTGTACTATTGTTGTACCTTAAAATATATTTCCCCAGTTAGAAGTTTATTTCCCCTAATTTTGTGATTGTGACTTTTGCGTAATGTAACAATTTGACGGTTAGGGTCGTGTTTGGGCCTAACACTATATGACGAGTATTGTTTAGGTACAGACATGATATGATACAAAATCGTTTTTTTTTAATATCAAACAAACACAATCAATTTTAAACACGATATGACTAATGTGATTAAAAACTTTAACATGTAATTAAACATGATTATACACAAAAATATGAGTAAAAATACGAATAAGTCAGCAACATGTTACGACTAAGACATGTCGTAATCTTCACATAAATATGACACGAAAAGACATCATTTTAGTTTAGGTCAATTTCGAATAATTTTATTGTATCGTGCCTACAATTATAAACTTACTTTTAAGTACCTTATTTTGTTTTCATTCACCATAAAATATTAAGCAGAATATTGTATGTGCTGAATCAATTATAAATGCATATTTCAGAGACTCACATCATACAGACGGACGGGAGCTTTGACTCAATTAGTGGACTGGGAAACTTTGGAGGTATCGTGCGGGATGAGGAGGGGAGATGGGTTTTTGGTTTCACTGGTCGTATCCAAGGAACGGCAAGCCCAATTAGAGCAGAACTGGAAGGTACCTTTCATGGGCTAAACATCGCCTCCAGGGAGAATTGGATTGGTGTCTGCCTGATGTCCGACTGTCTCGAAGCCATCCAACTCTTGGATTCGGAGGATAAGGGAAACCACCCCCTTGCAAATACCATTGAAGATTGCTGTGAGCTGGTCATGAGCACCAAGACAATGGTCATCCACATCACGAGAGATATGAACACCCAAGCAGATTGCATGACAAAGATTGTTAAGGATTCGCAGGATATCTATATGGAGTATGAGCACACCCTGCAGAGGCTCCTCATAATGCTTGAACGCACCGAGATTGATAACCCTATGCTATAAGTCTTGATTTTGTCTTGTTTTGTTTTGTTATTTTCTTCCCTTATTGTAACAAAAAAAAGAATATTTTTATCAAACGTCACTGCATTTAGTTATTTATGATAACAATAGTTATTAGGTTTATTATACAGTAATCATGATTAAGTTGACGAATAATGTGGTGGGTCATTGTTTACTGCCTCCACATACTTTTTCTATAGAAAGGGTAATCATGGCTAGCTTGTGTGCATCATATTAATCCCTCCACCCCAAAAAACACTTGTAGATAAAGGGAATCATGCAGATTGTCGTCCCAAGTATTAAACTACTTGCGATGTGAATCAAAATTAGGAGCTTGGAGGAGGGACGATTCTTAGTGTTGGAAAATTATGCCGTCGCCTAGGACCCGATCAATATGGGCCCCCAATTAAAAAAAAGGTATTAAAAACATTTACATATAAAAAAATTATTTATGAAAAAAAACATTAAATTTTAACACTTAAAAAGAACTCCCCGAACAATAAAGCTTGTTGAACTTAAAATCAATTACAAAATAAAAATGCCCAAAATAAAAAGCCTAGAGAGCCACCATATAGACTTATATGTCCAAACAAAGAATCTCTCCCTCTCTCTCTCTCTCCCTCTCTCTCTCACACACACACACACACACACACATTCTTATCTCTTCTCTTTCTTCTATCACCTTCTCTTCCTTATATCACACACACTAGAAATAAGAGATAAACACCAAAACAAAAATAAATCCTCACTACAAGAAAAAAAGCTTATTTAAGACGCTTTTAAAAATTATCATACATCACTCACTAGTCAACCATCATAAACCATTAGACCTACTTGATTTTATATCATTTTTTAATTAGTTGACCTAAATATGTTTTTAATATGATGATTATACAACAGTTATATTGATAACACCTTAATTAGTGGTATCATTCCTGCCCAACTCGGAAAACAAAACCCATGTTCAGTCATGACTCCCCAACTCCTACATATTCGAATCCCCCTCGATATCTCTCTCCCGCTGCCTTACGACAACTGTTCCATTCTCTATATCCAAATTCGACCCTCGAATTCTCTCACCCTCTTCATTGCGGCATTGGTTGGAGGTCTTACTTGGATCAACTACAAGGAAATCGCATCAGTTGTGTATTTTTCATTCAAAACCTAGCATTGCCCATTTACTTGGCATTTCAATTCATTCGCTTGACATTTAAATTGTGGCTCTGTTTGTTCAATTGACATTTAAACCCCAACTTTGATGGTTATATATATGTTGGTCTTTTCCATTTCAAATGATAACTCTAAATGTGATGAATAATTAAAATGTGATGTCCTTTTTGTTTAATTCCTTTTGAGTCATATATTTTTGTATTTTTGTTTCATTTTCTTGGATGTTGATTAATTATATAGAAGCGGATTTGCAAACGTTTTGTATAATTCAAATGAGTATATATTACTAGAACTTTTTGAGAAACATAAAGAGAGTAAAATATCTACAACACTTTTTATTGTTCAATACCATTTTCTTGTCACCTGTGATACACACGAGAAAGGGTGTTCATTTTCCTTGTCTAGTTACAAGTTACAAGTCATCACAGTATTATTCTGTTGCACATGTAAGGTTGTGTTTGGATCCTCTAATCAAATATTTTGTTAAGGTTTGTAAATATAATTTTAGAATTCCTGGTATGATTGTTTGTGTATCACTATTTGTTTTATTCAACTGTTGATTGTGAATGCTAAAATTTAGCACCCCTAGAGAGTGATGCAGTGAAGCAAATGTAGCACAAACAATCACACATTAAGCTCACTAGAGATTGTATAATTATTTGTTTGGAAATCTTACCATTTCATTTAAATGATATTATACTATTCATATCTAGCATGTCCATTTCCTTGATAATAACGGTGAATTAAGATATGTATGTAAAGCTTGTAGTCATATGTGAGTGAAGTACTAAAAAGTACACAAATTACTTTCAAAATTATTGGTATCATTGCTATCTACTAATAAAAATATACCAATATCCTAATATACTAACTTTATATATTTTTCCTTCTAGGCTCCCACGCTAAGTGTTCCCCCTCTTAACACCGATTGATATGAACTCATGGTTAGCTCTTGCCTCTAAAAACGACTTGTAAAGGGTGTGTTTTATGCAAACGTGAAATTATAGTAAAACATGAATAGACCCATTTAAAATTTTTGCAATAGACCCCAACAAGTCCAATTGACATTAATAGTAAAGGGAATTTTGATGAAATTAAGGCAATCAGCTCATCTACTACCCCTAATTACATAAACTCTAATTACAAAAGGTATATAATAATCAAAATATAAGGCTAAATGCAAAAAAAAAAACACCTAAACTTTCCAATCTTTGCCAAGAATCTCAGTTAATTATGTTTTATACAAGAACCCTCCTTCACTATGCTCGTTATTTATATTGTATTGCAAAAATATGTTGCTAAATCTTAACAGGAGGGGTACTTGCAACAAGTACATAGTTTAGGGGTGATTTCTTGCATTAAAAATAGTCCAGGGAGCTAAAGAATTAATACTTTCTTTCTTCTGGAACTTAATCGAAGAGATAACATATTTTTTGTATCAAATGCCATCTAAGTTGCCACCTCATGCGCATGCCTGACCCTAAGGTTTGGGGGCACCGAGGTGAACCTATAAAGCATAATCTTTATGTTAAATCAAAATGGCAAAAAACAAACAGATTTATATAATGCTTGGAAAAAGAAACTAAGATGAAAGCCTAGAAACTGGATTTATATAATATTTTTTTGTTCATTTTAACACTTTATGATGTTTTCCACTCTTTAAGTCAATTTTCAACCAATTCGTTGTATAGAAAAAACATGTCTTAATTACTTATATTGTTTTTGGTCCCCATGAAAAATTCAAAATTTGGTAAACTGAGGTGCTCATCTCTCTGGCGCCTGCCACTGCATGGCGCCACCACATGATCCATCAGAATAGTTTTTTAGGTGCATAAATTTATATGATAGTCATGTGTTATCAAAGTTGGCAAGTATAAAGGTCAATTGAACAATTTGCTTTTATTTAATTATAAAGATGTATTACTTTTAGTCTACGAGTTGACATCTTAAGAGCAATATTTAAAACTAGAGTTTTGTAATACCCCGTATTTTTACGCATAATTATTTTTATGGAAAATGGGGATTAATTAAATTAAAGGGAGAAAATTTAAATTTAAAATAATTCGATTTTATGATAATAATCACTAACGGGATGAGAGTTAGTAATTATTGAAATAATAGTATGGCCGGGAATGAGACACACGACAGTTATGTTATAAATATTTGGGACGCGTATGCGTCGCGTTAGTTGTATATATTTGGGGGGTTAAAAGATAATTTATTTTTGTATAACTCGGACGACTGCTTTGAGTGCGGCAGAGTGTCCGGAAAGGTCGAAATAGTCAGAGAACACTATTCGGGTATGTTATTTGGAGTCTGGGACTTTTTAACCCCAAACGGCACTCCGGAGGGGTATTTTGGTCTTTAGGAATTTTAAGGTAATTAAATGGACGAAAATTGGGTTAATTAAAAAGACATTAAGGGTTAGTGGCTGTCAGTTTCAACCTACGTGAGAAGAGAGGGAAAGAGAGAAAGAACTAAGGAAGGAGAAGGAGACTCCATTGGAGCCTTAGCCAAGCATTCAGCCTTTCACAACAAAAAGAACACCAACGCGTAGATCGTGTCAGGAGGATCGTTCCTATACCAATTTCAACCCGCAAATCAAAAGTTCATTTTTAAGGCAAGTGATTATCTTGCTCTTCTCTTAGCAATTATTATTCTTGTTAACATATATTGAGGTTTCAAAACAACAAATACCAATTTGGGTTTTCCTATGTTGAAATCGTGTAGAGTACTTAGAAAATCTGATGGGGGTTCGCATGTAGAGGATTTTCCCCTTAGTTGAATTGTCAAAGTGGATGAACTAGGTGTAAATCATAAATTAAAATGGAGTTTTTATGAACAAAAAAATTATGAGCTCATGTTAATAGGGTTTGTGGTGAAATTTGGGAATTTATTGAAATTTCATGGTGATTAGAAGGATTTGACCCCCAAAATTATGTTATTATATATTCCAAGATGACTTAGGATAGTGGGAAACATTGTATTTGGGTTCGAATGAATTTAGGTTGAGTTTTGAGTGGTAAAAATTGGGAAAAACGAAGTTGAGAGACGAACTGGGCAACTTCGAAAATTTCGTTAGAAGTCCATCCCAAGTCGTTCGAATGACCTCGTTCGAACGAGACTTCAAACGAGATTCCAGTAGCCCTTCTAACGAGTTTGGTGGTTCGTTCGAAGCCCTTCGTTCGAACGAGATTTCTGGACCTTCAAACAAGATTCCAGAATGGTCCTTTTTAAACCGATTTTGTTCCGAATTTCCCGTAGGCTTCTTTTAATGAGTGATAAACTAGAATGATCGTCGACTGACTTATATTGATAATTAATAGTGAGAGGAAAATATGTCAACCCTCGGAAAGTATAAAATTCATAAAATTGAGGAGGTGAAAAAATACAAGGTATGGTATACACGAATAAAGTACGGGTCATAATAAGAGTTAAAATACGTACTGCAAACACTAGACTGTGGGAAAGATAATGAATTCATATAAGTGGTGTGCATGGTTATTGTTCAAAATATTATGTGTATAACATAACTAGCTAGTGGCTATCGAACGGAGGTTTACGCATTGTGGACGACCGAATCTTGTGTGCCTTCGGGGGATTTAGAGTTGTACCACTAGAGCATGGAATCTAGGTACGGGATATCAGTGAGAATGATAGTGATGATGGTCGTATGGCTGTATAGGTATGTGTGTAGCCCATCGACTTGGGACTATGTTCTCCTCCAATATGTGTTTATGCTTCTATTGGTTCTCGATAGATTGAACCTGTTGTCCTCTATGCGTGAACTTTACAAATGGACTAGATAACCGAGTATGCGTAGTACTAATGGGTTCTTAACCAAGGGTGTGATATTGCTATACTTATAT
Organism: Sambucus nigra; assembly: GCA_949130495.1. Lineage (NCBI taxonomy): Eukaryota > Viridiplantae > Streptophyta > Magnoliopsida > Dipsacales > Adoxaceae > Sambucus > Sambucus nigra. Next base: position 462,626 of record CASBWL010000118.1, read on the forward strand.
AATTTGATATGTACACATAAAGCGAATAAGGTGCGTATAACGGAAGTCATGTTTGTTGCCTTTTGTTGTTGTCAATATTTTTATTTGTACACTTATGGTATTATCAGTTGGGCATTTAGAAGAATATGAGAATAACCTAAAGAAATCCTAATTCTATATTGAAATCATAAGTACGTCGGTTTTACTTCATATTATACACTTAGTAGTCAGTAAGGGTATCATGACAAGTATGGGTAGTTAGGCTCGTTAGACGTGCACACTAGATTGAGGGGTGAGTATCTCAAGTGAGTACGCTAAGTTAACTTGATTAATAATTGTGTTAATTGAATCAATTTAAGCACTTGCTATTTTAAACTGTTTTCAACTCGAGCTCTGACCCGTTTTTCTGTCTATCTTTCTAGTGTTCCTTTCACTACAAGAATTTGCACCATTAGCAACATACAAAATATGTTGCTAAAGTTAGAAATATGTTGCTAAAAGCTTTTGGCAACATATTTTACTATGTTGCCAGCTTGTTACCAATTGTCTGTCTAGGAAACCCTTTAGCAATACAGCAGGCTTGTGTTGCTGAAGGTATACTTTTGGCAACACGCAATTGTGTTGCCAAAAGTATTTTTTAATTTGTCAAATTTATAATAAAAAATATTATTTGTGTTGCCAAAAGTCACTCAATAGCAACAAAAATAGTTGTGTTGCCAATGGTACGGCTTTTGGAAACACAAGAGCTGTGTTGCCAAAAGGCTATACCTTTGGCAACACTAGAGCTGTGTTGCTAAAGGTACGGCTTTCGGCAACACAAGAGCTGTGTTACCAAAAGTCGTACCTTTGGCAACACAACTCTTGTGTTGCCAAAGGTATAGCCTTTTGGCAACATAGCTCTTGTATTGCCAAAATTGGTACCTTTGGCAACACAACTCTTGTGTCGCCAAAAGCAGTACCTTTGGCAACCAAATATGTGTTGCCATATCCAAAGTGATAGACAAAAAAATGTGTTGCCAAAAGTACAATATTTTTATTTATTACATATTTTTTTCGCAATTGGAAGCACTTTTAAACCTGCACTTTTTTCATCAAACGTGCAACCTTATCATCCAGAATAACATTACGCATTTTTCATACAATCATAAGTAATACAAAGTTCCACAATGTTCAACCAAATCTCATAAATATGAATTACAAAATAATATTCCATCACAATCCAAGTATAAAGGTACAAAATAAATGCCTCCCAAATAAGAACATAACAAAAGATGTAAACATGATCTACCCTAATACATCAACACATCAAAAGACGTTAAAAAAAATTCACGTAAACAAAAACGACGACAACAATATCTCTCCCTTACACTATACGAAACCGCAGCTCCAAGCCACCACGAACATAATAACTCCAAGAAAAATCCATCATCAACCTGTACAAGATACAAAAATAAATGACTACATCGGTTTGTCTAACTTCAAATGCATGTTTGTTTGGCTTGATCAATTTAAAACACTATTTAATTTTAGAAAATTTCGGCAGAGTTTCTTTTGTTTATTCATGAAATCCAACATGTTTTAACATTAAAATAAACCCAACAACAACAAAAACCGCAGCTAAACCACCAAAAAATCCCTTCCACCGATTTAACATCTAAAAATAGTATATACGAGCCCGCACGACCATAGTATCCGAATAGATACATACCTGGCTCCTCCGTATCCATTGACTTTTCCATGTGTTGCAAATTCATTTTCATTCTACAAAAAATACAAAATAAATTATTATCAATCTGACTTCAAAAGATAATAACAATTTATAATATAATGCAGTGATTGTTGTGTTTTATTGGAGCAATAACAATTTATGCTTTAATGGCATGTTTTATGTTTTTATGTTTGGATTGATACTCCATTGAGTACCTCCTTTATTCAAGTACCTTCTCTGTTTGGAGGACCGACATTGTGTTTTTCTGAGTATATACTATGTCACAAACTGTTGGGTGTATATACTCTGAAATAAACAGGGAGTGTATCACATTACCATTCGTTGATTTCAAGCATACAAAAGTATATCGATGCAAAGATATCGGTATACAATACATGAAATTCGGCCTGGCACTATAACATATATAAAATGTGAAAACCATTCGGTTTATAAATATGATTAGACGTAATTACATACACTTCATAAATCTTCAATTGTACTTCACACAACCATCGAACACCAAGTACTTCACACAGCATATATATGTTTATATAAACAGTTATATATATACTGTTATATATATGTATAACAGTTATATACTATTATACATATATATAACAGTATACATATATATATATACATACTATGTATAATACATGTATATATATGTATATATAGTATGTATATATAATAGTATGTATAAGAGTTATAACAGTTATATATATATATATATATATATATATATATATATATATATATATATATAGAGAGAGAGAGAGAGAGGAAGGCTCACATACATCATGCTCTATACATTACATCGTACATCACGCCTAATTCTTGGCACTAGAAAACTTTTTTTAAAAATTTTATATTTTCCCCTAGAAATTAACCTTCCAATCAACCCATATTTAAAAAATTAGGTCAAAATACATTTTGTAGCTATTTTTAAAAAATCCACAAAAAACTGCTGGCGCAGGCCCTTATAAATAAGGTATTTTTAGCAGTTTTTTGTGAATTGTTTTAAAATAGCTACAAAATGTATTTTGAGCTAATTTTTTGCATATGGGTTGATTGGAATGTTAATATTAAGGAAAAAATATAAAATTTAAAAAAAATATATTTTTAGGGCCTAGAATTAGGCGTGATGCATGGGTGATGTATAGAGCATGATGTACTATAGCCTGACTCTCTCTCTCTCTCTCTCTCTCTATATATATATATATATATATATATGAACTACTCCCTAACACTTAAAACAATAGATTATGTAAGTTTAGGACTTAAAATAATATTGATTATGGATATAGGACAACAAACATTTCGTTTCCATTTTTAGTCCCTATTTTCAAATTAAAAGAACTCATGGCATGCTATGATTGGTTGACGTATATATATATATATATATATATATATATATATATATATATATATATATATATATATATATATATATATATATATATATATATAACAGTTATACATATTGTTATAAGTATGTATATATATGTATAACTGTTATAACAGTTATATATATACAGTATGTATATATAACAATTATGCATACTGTTATAAGTATGTATATATAACTGTTATATATGCATACTGTATATACATATATATATATACATATATAACAATATGTATATATATATATAATTGTTATGTAACAGTTATATACATATTGTTATATATATATATATATATATAATATACATGTATATACATATTGTTATATATATATATACATGTATGTATATGTAACAGTTATAACAATATGTGTATACATATATATAATAATATGTATATACATGTATATATGTATATACATGTATATACAGTTATAACAATATGTGTATACATATATATAATAATATGTATATACATGTATATATGTATATACATGTATATACATATACATACATTTATATATATATATAACAATATATATACATGTATATACATATTGTTATACATATTGTTACATGTATATATATATATATATATATATATATATATATTGTTATATATATATATAAATGTATATACATATTGTTATACATGTATATACATATTGTTATATATTGTTATATATATATATATATACATGTATATACATATTGTTATACATGTATATATACATGTATATACATATGTATATACATGTATATATACATGTATAACAATATATATACATGTATAACAATATATATATATATATATATATATATATATATATATATATATATATATATATATATATATAATAATAATATGTATATACATAATAGTTATACATACTGTTATATATACATACTGTATATACATATATATATACATGTATTTTACATACTGTATACATATATACATACTGACATACTATAAACATATATACATACTGCCTACTGTATACATATATACATTATACATACTGAATACATATATACATACTGACATACTATATACATACATACATTATACATACTGTATACATATAAACATACTGCCATACTGTTGTATACATGTATATATGTATATACATATATATACTTTGATATGAAACTTTATGGCTATTAAATTAGTCAGGTTCCTATCAAGAGAAATGCCTGGTCAGAAGTAGGTCTTTGCATTAAATGTTGAACGGAATATCTGGCCAAAATAAAAAATCAGCATAGATAGAGATTATTGGATTTCTACTAATCAAGACTATTTTTGTATTCATTATTAAACAAAACTGTCGGTGTATCGGATTTGTTGTAGAAAAACTGGAGCTTTTGATTTATTTATAAGGATTGACGAGAATTGGAACTTTTGGTTGAGCAATCATTTGGGAATTTTTTTGTTGGGTAGTGTCTTCGTAATTTTAAGTTCTGTTTTACTAATTATGATGGCCTTATTTTCAAGTTTTCTTTCATATAAGATTTTTGTTTTATTTAATGAAAACCATGTAGCCCAGGTACAAATTTGTGGTTGCTTATCATTTGATACTACTGTGTATACATATGACCACTTCGATTGTAATTCATTTGAGGTTCTGCGCCGTGTCTAATACCACTGTTCCTCAGATTGTTTATAATCATTTGAGTTTGTTTGAAATAGCCATTTGCAATCTAAGTGCAGAACGCGTTTCGTGAAACATTTATTGAGTATTTTCACCTCCAACCCAAGATATTTCATTTATGGAGCTGGGCTACTCTATTAGATATAACGAGCAGCAATTATTTGGTTTTGCCAAGGCGAGGTACCATTAGAAACAAATGTATGTTCTTTTTAATGTAAGTTTTTGTAATTTCTCTTAATACATTGAATGGCACTCTCAATACGTTGATAGTTTTTTTTTGTAATTATCTTCTTTACAACAGGGGAAGATCTGTTGCAGTAGCTCACGTGTTAAAGATCTGTTGCAGGGGTACAACGGCAGATGTGGGGGTTGATCTGTAACATCCATTAAGGCTTCAGCGGTAACTGTCAGGTCTTGAAAGATGAAAAAGGTTGGCATTAAAGTTAAATCAATTGCGATTTTAGTTTTATCATTCGTGAGGGGTACCTTCATTAAATCTTGCTATTCGGGAGCAGCTATATCTGGGTCCTTTTCACCATCAGTCCGTAGGTGTTTGCGAATAATGTTTTTAATATATTCTTTCTTTGGGTTGTTTTTAGGGTTAATGCAAGGCCTTAATGGTTGAGATAAATCTTATGATTACTTTATAAAGATTGACGAGAGTTAGAGTCTAATTTTTAGCTTAAGTCAATTTTTTTGGAAATTTACGTCCTACACTCAAACCGGGAGCCCTGTGACTACGCGGTCGGTTCCTACGAGTCACATTGGTCCCGTGGGAGGTGTTCGTGACTCTTACCAGACCGTTTTGTGCGTATTTTACGTTTTCACCCTTCAATGGCATGTTATGCTTAAGTCTAAATTTTTGCAAATTTACGTCGTACACTCAAACCGGGATCCTCGTGACTAACTGGTCGGTTTCGACGAGTCACATCGATCCTGTATGAGGCGTTCGTGCCTCTTACGGGACCATTTTGTGCTTATTTTCGTTTTCACCATTCGATGGCATGTTTTTATGCTCAAGTCTAAATGTTTTGCAACTTTACGTTGTACACTCAAATCGAGAATCCCGTGACTACGCGGTCAGTTCCAACGAGTCACATTGGTCCCGTGCGAGGTGTTCGTGACTCTTACCGGACCGTTTTGTGGCTGTTTTACATTTTAACCCGTCGATGGCAAGTTTTTATCCTTAACTCTTTTTTTTTGCAAATTTACGTCGTACACTCAAACCGAGAGCCTCGTGACTACACGGTCGGCTCCTACGAGTCACATTGGTCCCGTCCAAGGTGTTCGTGACTCTTACGAGACCGTTTTGTGTTTGTTTAACGTTTTCACCCTTCGATGAATTTTTTTATGCTTAAGTCTAACTTTTTCCAAATTTACGCCGTACACTCAAACCGGGAGCGCCGTGACTACGCGGTCGGTTCCTACGAGTCACATCGATCCCGTTCGAGGCGTTCGTGCCTCTTACGGGACCGTTTTGTGTTTTTTTTTATGTTTTCACCCTTAGATTGCATGTTTTTATGCTTAAGTCTAAATGTTTTGCAAATTTACGTCGTACACTCAAACTGGGAGCCCTGTGACTACGTGGTCCGTTCCTACGAGTCACATTGGTCCCGTGCGAGGTGTTCGTGACTCTTACCGGACCGTTTTGTGGTTATTTTACATTTTCACCCTTCGATGGCATGTTTTTATGCTTAAGTCTAATTTTTTGCCAATTTACGTCGTACACTCAGACCGAAAGCCCCGTGACTACACGACGGTTCTTACGAGTCACGTTGGTCCCGTGTGAGGTGTTCATGAATCTTACCGGACCGTTTTTTGGCTGTTTTATGTTTTCACCCATCGATGGCATCTTTTTATGCTTAACTCTAATTTTTTGCAAATTTACATGGTACACTCAAACCGGGAGCCCCGTGACTACGCGATCGGTTCCTACGAGTCATATTGATCCCGTGCGAGTTGTTCGTGACTCTTACAAGACTATTTTGTGGTTATTTTATTCTTTCACCCATCGATGGCATGTTTTTATGCTTAAGTCTAATTTTTTATAAATTTACGTCGTACACTCAAATCGGGAGCCCCGTGGCTATGCGATTGGTTCAAACCGGGAGCCTCGTGACTAACCAGTCGATTCTTACGAGTCACATCGATTCCGTGTGAGGCGTTCGTACCTCTTATGGGACCATTTTGTGCTTGTTTTACATTTTCACCCTTCGATGGCATTTTTTTATGCTTAAGTCTAAATGTCATGCAACTTTTAATCGTATACTCAAACTGGGAGGCCCGTGACTACGCGGTCGGTTTCTATTAGTCACATTGATCCCGTAGGAGGTGTTCGTGACTCTTACCGGACCGTTTTTTAGCTGTTTTATGTTTTCAACCTTCGATTGCATGTTTTTATCCTTAACTCTAATTTTTTACAAACTTACATCGTACACTCAAACAGGGAGATCCGTGACTACGCGATCGGTTCTTACGAGTCACATTAGTCCCGTGTGAGGTGTTCGTGACTCTTATGAGACCATTTTGTGTTTGTTTTACGTTTTCACCCTTCGATGATTTTTTTTATGCGTAAGTCTAACTTTTTGCAAATTACGTCGTACACTCAAACTGGGAGCCTCATGACTACGCGGTCGGCTCCTATGTGTCACATCAATCCCGTGCGAGGTGTTCGTGCCTCTTACGGGACCGTTTTAAGGCTATTTTAGGTTTTCACCCTTCGATTGCATGTTTTATGCTTAAGTCTAGATTTTTTATAAATTTACGTCGTACACTCAAACCGGGAGCCCCGTGACTACGCGGTCCGTTCCTACGAGTCACATTGGTCCCGTGTGAGGTGTTCGTAACTCTTACCTGACCGTTTTGTGGTTGTTTTACATTTTCACCCTTCGATTGCATGTTTTTATGCTTAAGTCTAATTTTTTGCCAATTTACGTCATACACTCAAACTGGGAGCCCCGTTACTGCGCGATCAGTTCGTACGAGTCACGTTGGTCCTGTGCAAGTTGTTCATGACACTTATAGGACCGTTTTGTGGTTGTTTTATGCTTTCACCCTTCGATGGCATGTCTTTTATGCTTAAGTCTAATTATTTGAAAATTTACATCGTACACTCAAACCGGGATCCTCGTGAATAACCAGTCTGTTCCTATGAGTCATATCGATCCCGTACAAGGCGTTCCTTCCTCTTACAGGACCATTTTGTGCTTGTTTTACGTTTTCACCCTTTGATGGCATGTTTTTATGCTTAAGTCTAAATGTTACGCAACTTTACATCGTACACTCAAACAGAGAGCACCGTGACTACGCGGTCGATTCCTACGAGTTACATTGGTCCCGTACGAGGTGTTTGTGACTCTTACCGGACCGTTTTTTGGTTGTTTTACGTTTTCACCCTTCGATGGCATGTTATTATCCTTAACTCTAATTTTTTGCAAATTTACGTCGTACACTCAAACTGGGTGCCTCGTGACTACGCAACGGCTCCTACGAGTCACATTGGTCCCGTGTGAGGTGTTCGTGACTCTTACGAGACCATTATGTTTGTTATACGTTTTCACCCTTCGATGAAAGTTTTTATGCATTAGTCTAACTTTTTGCAAATTTACGTCGTACACTCAAACCGGGAGCGTCGTGACTACGCAGTCGGTTCCTACGTGTCACATCGATCCTGTGCGAGGCGTTCGTGCCTCTTACGGAACCGTTTTATGGCTGTTTTAGGTTTTCACCCTTCGATTGCATGTTTTTATGCTTACGTCTAATTTTTTTGCAAATTTACATCGTACACTCAAACTGGGAGCCCCGTGACTACGCGGTCGGTTCTTATGAGACACATTGAGCCCGTGCGAGGCGTCCGTGACTCTTAGCAGACCATTTTTTGGCTGTTTTATGTTTTCACCATTCGATGGCATGTTTTTATGCTTAAGTCTAAATTTTTTGCAAATTTACGTCGTACACTCAAACCGGGAGTCCTGTGACTACGCGGTCAGTTACTACGAGTCACATTGGTCCCGTGTGAGGTGTTCGTGACTTTTACGGGACCATTTTGTGTTTGTTTTATGTTTTCACCTTTTGATGGCATGTTTTTATGCACAAGTCTAACTTTTTACAAATTTATGTCATACACTCAAAACGGGAGTGCCGTGACTATGCGACCGATTCCTACGAGTCACATCAATCCCGTGCGAGGCGTTCGTGCCTCTTACGGGACCATTTTGTGCTTGCTTTACATTTTCACACTTCGATGGAATGTTTTTATACTTAACTCTATTTTTTTGCCAATTTATGGCGTACACTTAAATCGGGAGCTCCGTGACTATGCGGTCGGCTCCTACGAGTCAAATTTGTCCCGTGGGAGGTATTCTTGACTCTTACGAGACCGTTTTGTGTTTGTTTTACGTTTTAACCCTTCAATAAAAATTTCTTATGATTAAGTCTAACTTTTTACAAATTTACGTCGTACACTCAAACCGGTAATCCCGTGACTACGCGGTCAGTTCCTATAAGTCACATTGATCCCGTGTGAGATGCTCGTGACTCTTAACGGTCCGTTTTGTGGTTGTTTTACATTTTCACCCATCGATGGCATGTTTTTATGCTTAAGTCTATTTTTTTACAAATTTATGCCATACACTAAAACCGGGAGTCCCGTGACTACGCAGTCGGTTTCTACGAGTCACGTTGGTCCCGTGCGAGGTGTTCGTGACTCTTACCGGAGCAAATTTGGGGTTAACTAGAACTGAAAATTTGGGGTAAAATTTTTCTTGACTTATCGGAGCAAAGTTATAATAGTGGGATTCAACAACCACCACCCACGAATGAGGATATGTTCTCTATCTAAGGAATTATAAGGCGTATATTGATTTTTGTAGCGATTAATAATATATGGAAAAATGGGTTGCTAAATTTTGACAACAGCACTGTTATTCACGTAGACTTACCGACGGGTGTAGGATACCTATATTTTCATGTCATCACGTGGGTTTGATTTTTATCGCGGAATTACTTACTTTGGGCATGTCCGAGCATGCTATGACTATCGACATGCATTGACTTGTGGTATAGGAGAGCGTATGTACTACTACTATAGCTAGCATATTGTCTTTTTATAAGAGAGTAGATGAGTAGAATTTATTCGAATTAATAAAACCTGTAGAGAGGTTATAAACTATTGACTAAAGACCTGAGGAGTTTCGATGACCGACTACTTTAGGTAGTAGTGTATCGGGGGGGTTCCTTGTTTGGATTTTGCTTGCGAGACACCCCACGCATGAAACTAATAACCGTTGGGAGTCGAAATAAGATAGGTCTTTAGGATATGAGTTTATAACCTTTGCTATTATAATGAAAGTTGTACGATAGGGTGTATGGGCGCCCTAGATGATTGGATTGTAGTAGAGGGCCCTAAGCGAACGTAAACCTCCCGTGATAGCAAGTATGGTAGGTATGTCATACACATAAAGTTATATACTAAGCATTCACACATCTTAGATATTTAAATATTAATAAGGGTATACTCTACATCATTATACCATTATTCCCGATTCATATTTTTCAAGTATCTCGAACATATATAATTTAAATAGTCGACACGTCTCATGTCGTAATTTCTTAAACTTAAAACCTATCTCAAATAGACTATTAAGTTCCCCTAATTCCCGCATATAACATATTTATACCTAAGGTCATTACTTCTGCCCAAAACCTTATTTCATCAATTTATTCGAATCTGTACTATTAACCCAAACATTATCTCATATAGCGAATTTCATTAATTTAGAATAAATCTTCAAATTAAATTCCAATTACAGTCCAATATCAAAATCATGCCTACTGGTCTTCCTTAAAATATAGGGTAATCACAATGTCTCCAATAATATTATCCAAGGGTTATCATCATTAAAATTCAATTAAGGAAAAATTTATTCATTCTGGGAAGGTCGATCGATCGACCTTGATCTTCGATCGATCGATGGTGGTCGATCGATCGACTGATGAATGTCGATCGATCGATTGCACAGGTCTGTTACGGACTGCTTCGTTTTGCAGTTACAGATTCGACCCAAAACTCTATTTTTAAGCATGAAACTCCAAGATAAGGTTACTATAACATGATACTAACATCCTACAAGGGTTTTAACATTCTAAGTCCCATAATTCATCATTTAAAAGCTTAGTTTAGATCAAAACTACATCAAAATAATTTCCAGAATCCTTCCATTCAAGAACATCATCAAACTTCTTCTAATTCCTCTTTTAGATCATCAAGGTTCTGTTTATCACAATTAAATTCGTCCAGAATATACTACATGCAATTCCTACATAAATCATGGCCTTTAACTTTCAATTCATGGGTCTAATTTATCTCCAAAAATCAATTTCGAAAATTCCTAAACATGGAAACATAACTTGAATTAAAGGAGTTTAAATCACTTGCCTTAATTAACTCAGAATTTGGTGTAGAATCTTGAAGTTAGGTTGTTCTCCTTCTGTTTTTTCTGCAGAATTCTCTTCCTTCTCTCTCTCTCTCAAGCTCTTCTCAAGATTTCCTTCTCTCTCTCTCTCTCTCTCAAGCTTTTCTCAAGGTTGAAGATAATGGAATATGGAGTTGTGTAATGGTTTGTGGAAGTTGAAATGATATATCAACTTCTCCCGTAGCCCATAATGACAATTAGTGGGGTTAGTGGGTTAAGTGGGTTGAGGAAATAGTCAGATTATAATCTCTATTTTCGTCATTAATTAATTCCCAAAAATGCAATTTACCAAAATACCCTTTTTGATGCCGGTATTATTCACAAATACCCTGGGACCCAAACTAAACTTCCGGCTAGTGTTTTCTGACTATCTCGACCCTTCCGGACACGTTGGCGCACTCAAAACGACCATACGGTTAATGGAACTAAAATTCACTTTTTAATTTAATAGCAAATTACCATGACGTGGCGGTCACACGCGTCAAGCAAAATTCCCAAATTGACGTATTTCAACTACATGACAATTTCAATATTACCAATAATCATATAATGTCAAGTATACACATTATACTAAAATACTAACTCACATCTCGTTAATATTTTTATCCGGATTAATTTCCAATTAATAAACATTTAATTCAATTAATCCCCAAAAATAAATATCACAGAAAATACGGGGTATTACATACTTCCCCCCTAATAACTTAATTTCTTCCCAAAATTCGGAACTAGTAAGTACCTGGTAAGAATAACTCTGGATATCGTTCGCGCATGTCATTCTCGCGCTCCCATGTGGACTCCTCGACATTATGATGTCGCCACTGAATACGCACTAATGGGACTATCTTTGACCGCAACTTCCGCTCATTTCGGTCCAGAATAGCTATCGGCCCCTCCTCGTAGGAGCTATCTGGCTGGAGATCAATATCCTCCACAGAAATGAGAGAATGAGCCAAATTATCTCTAAGGTATTTCCTAAGCGAGGAAATATGGAACACATCGTGAATCCGATGTAGATGCTCCGGTAACCCAAGTCTATACGCAACTGGTCCGATCCTCTCAATAATAGGAAATGGTCCCACATATCTCGGTGCCAACTTCCCTTTTTTCCCAAAACGCATAATCCCCTTCATAGGAGATACTCTGAGCAAAACCTGATCCCCCACTTGGAACTCTCTGAAAAATCTCTTCGCATCAGCATAACTCTTCTGTCTGTCCTGAGCCACCCGAATGCGACTTGGAATCAATTCTATCCTTGCCGAAGTATCCTGAATCACTTCCGGCCCGAGTAGTTTGTTGTCCCCCACCTCCAACCAACATGCTGGGGAACGACAAGGTCTACCGTACAATGCCTCGAATGGAGCCATGCCAATGGTGAACTGATAGGAGTTGTTGTAAGCAAACTCCACCAGTGGAAGGTACTGCTCCCATCCTCCCTGAAAGTCAATGGTGCACATACGTAGCATGTCCTCCAACATCTGATTTGTGCGTTCGGTCTGCCCATCGGTCTGTGGGTGGTACGCCGTGCTCAACCGTAACTCCGTGCCCATGGCCTGCTGAAAACTTTCCCAAAATCGTGAAACAAATATCTTGTCTCGGTCAGACACGATATTTAAGGGTACACCGTGAAGTCTCACTATCTCTGCAATAAAGAGCTGGGCATACTGTCCCGCAATGTAGTCTGTCCGTACGGGTAGAAAATGAGCGACTTTTGACAACGTGTCCACAATCACCCAAATGGAGTCGTGGCCTCTCTGCGACGTAGGCAACCCCGTGATAAAGTCCATAGAGATGCTCTCCCACATCCACATCGGGACCTCTAACGGCTGTAGCAGTCCTGCCGGTCTCTGATGATCCACTTTTACGAGGTGACAAGTGGCGCATTTTGAGACAAACTCGGCAATATCTCTCTTCATCCCGCTCCACCAATACTGACGCCTCATGTCTTGGTACATTTTGTCCCCTCCGGGATGTACCGCGAACCGTGAGCCGTGCGACTCTACCATTACCTCATGTCGCAATTCCTCCCCCTCCGGAACTACCAATCTCCCATTGAAGCGTAACCCCCCCGTCTGAGCTAACAATATAGGATTCGGCTCCCTCTGCTAATAATCGAACTATCTGCTCCTGACAGAACAAGTCGTTTGCCTGTGCCTTCACCACCTTCGCGACAATCTGTGGTGTAACAGTCATCACAGACATGAATGATCGGGCCACTGCATCCTGGTGTCCCAATTCCTTCCACTTGGCCTTCCACACATCTGCCACCTCATCTACCGGTCTACGGCTCAACGCATCAGCCACCACGTTAGCCTTCCCCGGGTGATACTGGATATCGAACTGATAATCTTTCACGAATTCAAGCCACCTCCGTTGCCGCATATTCAACTCCTTCTGCGTGAATAGGTACTGAAGGGACTTGTGGTCCGTGAACAATCGAAACTTCTCCCCCAACAGGTAGTGTCTCCAAATACGAAGGGCAAATACCACTGCCGCTAACTCCAAGTCATGAGTAGGGTAATTCTTCTCGTGAGGCTTAAGCTTACGGGAAGCATAAGCTATGGCCTGACTCTCCTGCTGCAGTACACCTCCAAGTCCTTGTAAGGACGCATCGATGTAAACAAGGTACTCAATTCCCGGTCTCGGCAATGCTAACACAGGTGCTGAGGTTAACTTGTCTTTCAACTCATCAAATGCCAACTGACAGGCATCACTCCAAATGAACGGCACACCTTTACGGGTTAGGTGTGTCATGGGACCCGCTATCGTGGAGAAACCCGGAATGAACCTCCTGTAGTATCCTGCTAGGCCCAAGAAACTACGGATCTCTGTCGGTGTCGTGGGCTGTCCCCACTCCCTCACCGCGGATACCTTACCCGGATCAACCGATATTCCCCGGTCGGAAATAATATGACCCAAAAACTGAACCTCCTTCAGCCAAAACCCGCACTTCTCATATTTTGCATACAACTCATTCTGGCGCAGTGTCTCCAAAACTAGTCTCAAGTGCTCGGCATGCTCCTCTTCTGTCTGGGAGTAAAACAAAATATCATCGATGAAGACAATGACAAACTGGTCTAGGTAATCCCTGAACACCCTATTCATCAAGTCCATAAATGCTGCTGGAGCGTTGGTCAAACCAAATGGCATAACCCGAAACTCGTAGGAACCATATCTCGATAAGAACGCAGTCTTCGAGACGTCCTCCTCCCTGATACGCAACTGATGGTAACCAGATCGCAAATCAATCTTTGAGAAGTAAGAAGCTCCTCTCAACTGGTCAAATAGGTCATCGATTCGAGGCAACGGATATTTGTTCCGTATCGTGACCTTGTTTAACTCCCGGTAGTCCACACACAATCTCAGTGAACCATCTCTCTTCTTTACGAACAACACAGGGACACCCCAAGGTGAAGTACTCCTCCGAATAAACCCCTGACCCAATAACTGCTCAATCTGATCCCGTAACTCCCTCATCTCAGCTGGAGCCATACGGTACGGTGCGCGTGCTATAGGTCTCATATCTGGTAGCAAGTCAATAATGAAATCTATCTCTCGACTGGGGGGTAGGCCTGGTATCTCCTGAAATACATTTGAATATTCCCTGACGACTGGGATCGAATCTAAAGGAATCACAACCTCCTTAGAGGTATCTTCCTCTATGTAATATAAATGAGCGATCGAGCCTCCCTCTGGGCGAGGCATTGCCACTACAAACATCTCTTGCCCCGGAATGGCAAAAACAATGCTCCCACCAAAGCAATCTATCATGGCTCTATAATCAGCGAGCCAATCCATACCGATAATCACATCGTGAACATGCATATCTAAAACCAACATATCTGCAGGTAATACCAAACCACCAATCTCTACCCCCACTCCCCGACATATAAAGAATATAAGCGACCCACTCCCCAATGGTGAGTCGACACACGTGACTGTGCTCTCCGCTGTGGCTAACAACCCTAAAGCTTTCGCGAAATGTGTAGCAATAAAACGATGTGTAGCCCCCGTATCAAACAGTACCCGACCCATAGTGCCATGGATAGAAAACGTACCCTCAATCGCGGGCGGAGCCTGTGGGACTGCTGCCTGGTGGACGTTGTAGACACGTCCATACTGTATCTGCCCCTGCTGAACTGGGACTGCTGGAATAGGTGGCAATGCTGCCATCTGTGGCGGTGTGGGAAGAGCGGCGGGAAACATAGGCCTCTGTGGCTCCTGGCGAGCTCCCTACTGCTGCTGCTGTGGGGCCCTGCCCCTATCCGGACAATCCTGCTTCTTATGGCCAGTCTTCCCACAAACAAAGCACTTCCCCGGGAAGTTCCCTCCTCTCTGCCCTTGCTGACCCCGGCCCTGGTGGCCGTTATCGTTCCTCCCTTGGCCCTGCTGGCCCTGCAGAAACTGCTGATGTTGACCATTTTGGCCCTGTTGGCCCTGATGGCCGTTATGACCTTGCTGGCCATTCCGAAATCCTCCCTGACCGTTCCTGAAACCTCCTGAACGGAACCTCTTATGATCCCCCTGCTGAGAACCCTGCTCTATCTGTCTCTGCCCCTGAAAAGATTGTGCCCCACCAGCACCATGTCCTCCAGTCCTGCCCTGATGGCTAGACTCTCCCGATCTTTTGCCCTCGGCCATATGAAAGCGGTGATCCTGGCAGTGTAATAAAGCAGCGTTAACCACATCAGAATAAGTGGCTAACGAAAGGTTCCCTAACAGATGCTGACGGATCCTCCATGACAGCCCGTCGGTAAATTTCTCAATCTTCTTCTTCTCTGTTGGTATCTCATCAGGGACGATATTCAACAGATTAGTAAACTCGGCCTCATACTCGGCCACGGTTTTGCCCTCCTGCCTCAAACTCATCAATCTCCTCCTCATTTCCGTATGAACAACTGACGGAAAGTACTTGCGGTCGAACCGCACCCAAAACTCCTGTAAAGTGAGAGTATCCCTCTCCTCTACGGTGGTAATAGACTCCCACCACTGCAATGCAGATCCAACTAGCTTGAAAGTAGCTAGCACCTGCTTCTGAACATCCGTGCACTCATACATCCTTAGGTGCCGATGTATATCCTTCCTCCATTGGCTCGAGACTACTACGTCTGAGCTACCTGCAAACTCAGGCGGATGCGCTTTCTGAAAAGCGTCGCGTACACGTTCCCAAGCAGACGGGAATGAAGTGGCCTGAAATGGCGCGGCGACTAGCGCCTGAGGCGGTGCCTACTGAACTAATGCAATGGCGACATTTACCGCTTGGGCTACAATTGCTGCAACCTCAGCGGCGTTCATCATGCCCTGGACCGGTTCGGGCTGTGGTTCTGGCGCCGCATTCCTGGGAACTCGTGGTGCGCGTCGTGGAGGCATTCTGAAATAAGAATAAAGTCTATAAGTTCGCAGTTATAAACTTTAAAATAGCTGAAGAACGTAGCATAAACAAAAGAATACAACAGTCCTAAAATATAGGGCTCTATATCAAAGAAAACTCAGCGAAAAACATAATAAGCCGTTCAGATCCTAAAGGACACTAGAACCTGATGCTCTGATACCACCTGTGACACCCCGACTAATTAAATACCGTGTAGCTACTCCTTTATTAAATTAAATCAAAACGCCAAGTTGGCTCAGTTAATAGCATCACTGTCGAAAACATTTTATTATTACTAACCACCTAGTATTTAAAAAGTAAGTTGCCAACTTTTAATTAAAATCTGATTAACATGTGACAATAGTAAAGAAGAATAATAACACCATTCACCATAGTAAAGTAAAGTGAAGTAACCGTAACATGATATAAATAAACTGGAGGAAAACTCCTCATAACATAATCCCACAACTGAAGTAAATAATGAAATACTAAATACTAAATGAATACATGCCAAAATCTGAAAACTGAGATGGAAATGTATCTAATAGAACTTGGGCAACATGCCCTACAACTGAGGAAAAGTGAATAAGGAATCCAAATGATATAAGCGTCTAAAAGCAAATCCCTGTAGCTTCCACAAGCAGCTACAGCTCGTCATCAGAATGAGAATCCTATGCATGGTGACCTTGTGGCTGGGCACCTAAAAATGGTTTTACAAAAATATAGATTTGAAAGCAAACGGGTCAGAGCCCGAATGTGGAGATATTTTAAAAACCTGCAAGTGCTTTAAAAACATTTAAAACAGTATATGCAAAGTACATGTTAGGACGTGCTCTCACATGATATACTCACCTCTCGTCTAACTGTGCACTCCTAACGTTCCTGTACCCATTCATGTGTTATCCCATAACTATCTAAAGAGTTTCTAACACTTCTACTCGGTTCACATTTAATAACCAACTTTAATAATTAAATAGAGAGTTCTACTTTAATTCCCGAATTCCCAATTATTAACAAAACCATTTATTGATAAAAGTTCTCTTTTTATCTTTTCAAAACATTACCATAACTACACGTATTTTAACATAGTAAATTCCTTCTCATTAAACCGTATATTTTTCACATCATAAATATACAATACAAGCACCCAAAGGCTAAGCTGCGGTGCGCACATACTCTGCTATCTATCCCGGTACATCACGTACATAAGGATCACGTATTCCGAATCTCTCAGGAATCGTTCAGATAACAACATCACAAATTGTGGAGGCGAACACAGTCACCATCACATGGGTCACGCACATACCTACGCTCCCATGATCAGCAAACTTATTTACATCTCAATAAGTCCTTCAATGACCTATGTTCATCGAGGTAACCAGTCTAAATCCGGGCAACACAAGGATAAGAGGGCCCTAAGCGAACGTAAAGCTCCCGTGATAGCAAGTATGGTAGGTATGTCATACACATAAAGTTATATACTAAGCATTCACACATCTTAGATATTTAAATATTAATAAGGGTATACTCTACATCATTATACCATTATTCCCGATTCATATTTTTCAAGTATCTCGAACATATATAATTTAAATAGTCGACACGTCTCATGTCGTAATTTCTTAAACTTAAAACCTATCTCAAATAGACTATTAAGTTCCCCTAATTCCCGCATATAACATATTTATACCTAAGGTCATTACTTCTGCCCAAAACCTTATTTCATCAATTTATTCGAATCTGAACTATTAACCCAAACATTATCTCATATAGCGAATTTCATTAATTTAGAATAAATCTTCAAATTAAATTCCAATTACAGTCCAATATCAAAATCATGCCTACTGGTCTTCCTTAAAATATAGGGTAATCACAATGTCTCCAATAATATTATCCAAGGGTTATCATCATTAAAATTCAATTAAGGAAAAATTTATTCATTCTGGGAAGGTCGATCGATCGACCTTGATCTTCGATCGATCGATGGTGGTCGATCGATCGACTGATGAATGTCGATCGATCGATTGCACAGGTCTGTTACGGACTGCTTCGTTTTGCAGTTACAGATTCGACCCAAAACTCTATTTTTAAGCATGAAACTCCAAGATAAGGTTACTATAACATGATACTAACATCCTACAAGGGTTTTAACATTCTAAGTCCCATAATTCATCATTTAAAAGCTTAGTTTAGATCAAAACTACATCAAAATAATTTCCAGAATCCTTCCATTCAAGAACATCATCAAACTTCTTCTAATTCCTCTTTTAGATCATCAAGGTTCTGTTTATCACAATTAAATTCGTCCAGAATATACTACATGCAATTCCTACATAAATCATGGCCTTTAACTTTCAATTCATGGGTCTAATTTATCTCCAAAAATCAATTTCGAAAATTCCTAAACATGGAAACATAACTTGAATTAAAGGAGTTTAAATCACTTGCCTTAATTAACTCAGAATTTGGTGTAGAATCTTGAAGTTAGGTTGTTCTCCTTCTGTTTTTTCTGCAGAATTCTCTTCCTTCTCTCTCTCTCTCAAGCTCTTCTCAAGATTTCCTTCTCTCTCTCTCTCTCTCAAGCTTTTCTCAAGGTTGAAGATAATGGAATATGGAGTTGTGTAATGGTTTGTGGAAGTTGAAATGATATATCAACTTCTCCCGTAGCCCATAATGACAATTAGTGGGGTTAGTGGGTTAAGTGGGTTGAGGAAATAGTCAGATTATAATCTCTATTTTCGTCATTAATTAATTCCCAAAAATGCAATTTACCAAAATACCCTTTTTGATGCCGGTATGGCCCACAAATACCCCGGGACCCAAACTAAACTTCCGGCTAGTGTTTTCTGACTATCTCGACCCTTCCGGACACGTTGGCGCACTCAAAACGACCATACGGTTAATGGAACTAAAATTCACTTTTTAATTTAATAGCAAATTACCATGACGTGGCGGTCACACGCGTCAAGCAAAATTCCCAAATTGACGTATTTCAACTACATGACAATTTCAATATTACCAATAATCATATAATGTCAAGTATACACATTATACTAAAATACTAACTCACATCTCGTTAATATTTTTATCCGAATTAATTTCCAATTAATAAACATTTAATTCAATTAATTCTCAAAAATAAATATCACAGAAAATACGGGGTATTACATACTTCCCCCCTAATAACTTAATTTCGTCCCAAA
Organism: Sambucus nigra; assembly: GCA_949130495.1. Lineage (NCBI taxonomy): Eukaryota > Viridiplantae > Streptophyta > Magnoliopsida > Dipsacales > Adoxaceae > Sambucus > Sambucus nigra. The sequence goes on from CASBWL010000118.1 coordinate 482,418, forward strand.
ATTCGGAACTAGTAAGTACCTGGTAAGAATAACTCTGGATATCGTTCGCGCTTGTCATCCTCGCGCTCCCATGTGGACTCCTCGACATTATGATGTCGCCACTGAATACGCACTAACGGGACTATCTTTGACCGTAACTTCCGCTCACTTCGGTCCAGAATAGCTATCGGCCCCTCCTCGTAGGAGCTATCTGGCTGGAGATCAATATCCTCCACAGAAATGAGAGAATGAGCCAAATTATCTCCAAGGTATTTCCTAAGCGAGGAAATATGGAACACATCGTGAATCCGATGTAGATGCTCCGGTAACCCAAGTCTATACGCAACTGGTCCGATCCGCTCAATAATAGGAAATGGTCCCACATATCTCGGTGCCAACTTCCCTTTTTTCCCAAAACGCATAATCCCCTTCATAGGAGATACTCTGAGCAAAACCTGATCCCCCACTTGGAACTCTCTGAAAAATCTCTTCGCATCAGCATAACTCTTCTGTCTGTCCTGAGCCACCCGAATGCGACTGCGAATCAATTCTATCCTTGCCGAAGTATCCTGAATCACTTCCGGCCCGAGTAGTTTGTTGTCCCCCACCTCCAACCAACATGCTGGGGAACGACAAGGTCTACCGTACAATGCCTCGAATGGAGCCATGCCAATGGTGAACTGATAGGAGTTGTTGTAAGCAAACTCCACCAGTGGAAGGTACTGCTCCCATCCTCCCTCGAAGTCAATGGTGCACATACGTAGCATGTCCTCCAACATCTGATTTGTGCGTTCGGTCTGCCCATCGGTCTGTGGGTGGTATGCCGTGCTCAACCGTAACTCCGTGCCCATGGCCTGCTGAAAACTTTCCCAAAATCATGAAACAAATATCTTATCTCGGTCAGACACGATATTTAAGGGTACACCGTGAAGTCTCACTATCTCTGCAAATAAAGAGCTGGGCATACTGTCCCGCAGTGTAGTCTGTCCGTACGGGTAGAAAATGAGCGACTTTTGACAACCTGTCCACAATCACCCAAATGGAGTCGTGGCCTCTCTGCGACGTAGGCAACCCCGTGATAAAGTCCATAGAGATGCTCTCCCACATCCACATCGGGACCTCTAACGGCTGTAGCAGTCCTGCCGGTCTCTGATGATCCACTTTTACGAGCTGACAAGTGGCGCATTTTGAGACAAACTCGGAAATATCTCTCTTCATCCCGCTCCACCAATACTGACGCCTCATGTCTTGGTACATTTTGTCCCCTCCGGGATGTACCGCGAACCGTGAGCCGTGCGACTCTGCCATTACCTCATGTCGCAATTCCTCCCCCTCCGGAACTACCAATCTCCCATTGAAGCGTAACCCCCCCGTCTGAGCTAACAGTATAGGATTCGGCTCCCTCTGCTAATAATCGAACTATCTGCTCCTGACAGAACGAGTCATTTGCCTGTGCCTTCACCACCTTCGCGACAATCTGTGGTGTAACAGTCATCACAGACATGAATGATCGGGCCACTGCATCCTGGTGTCCCAATTCCTTCCACTTGGCCTTCCACACATCTGCCACCTCATCTACCGGTCTACGGCTCAACGCATCAGCCACCACGTTAGCCTTCCCCGGGTGATACTGGATATCGAACTGATAATCTTTCACGAATTCAAGCCACCTCCGTTGCCGCATATTCAACTCCTTCTGCGTTAATAGGTACTGAAGGGACTTGTGGTCCGTGAACAATCGAAACTTCTCCCCCAACAGGTAGTGTCTCCAAATACGAAGGGAAAATACCACTGCCGCTAACTCCAAGTCATGAGTAGGGTAATTCTTCTCGTGAGGCTTAAGCTTACGGGAAGCATAAGCTATGGCCTGACTCTACTACTGCAGTACACCTCCAAGTCCTTGTAAGGACGCATCGGTGTAAACAAGGTACTCAATTCCCGGTCTCGGCAATGCTAACACAGGTGCTGAGGTTAACTTGTCCTTCAACTCATCAAATGCCAACTGACAGGCATCACTCCAAATGAACGGCACAGCTTTACGGGTTAGGTGTGTCATGGGACCCGCTATCGTGGAGAAACCCCGAATGAACCTCCTGTAGTATCCTGCTAGGCCCAAGAAACTACGGATCTCTGTCGGTGTCGTGGGCTGTCCCCACTCCCTCACCGCGGATACCTTCCCCGGATCAACCTATATTCCCCGGTCGGAAATAATATGACCCAAAAACTGAACCTCCTTCAGCCAAAACCCGCACTTCTCATATTTTGCATACAACTCATTCTGGCGTAGTGTCTGCAAAACTAGTCTCAAGTGCTCGGCATGCTCCTCTTCTGTCTGGGAGTAAACCAAAATATCATCGATGAAGACAATGACAAACTGGTCTAGGTAATCCCTGAACACCCTATTCATCAAGTCCATAAATGCTGCTGGAGCGTTGGTCAAACCAAATGGCATAACCCGAAACTCGTAGGAACCATATCTCGATAAGAACGCAGTCTTCGAGACGTCCTCCTCCCTGATACGCATCTGATGGTAACCAGATCGCAAATCAATCTTTGAGAAGTAAGAAGCTCCTCTCAACTGGTCAAATAGGTCATCGATTCGAGGCAACGGATATTTGTTCCGTATCGTGACCTTGATTAACTCCCGGTAGTCCACACACAATCTCAGTGAACCATCTCTCTTCTTTACGAACAACACAGGGGCACCCCAAGGTGAAGTACTCCTCCGAATAAACCCCTGACCCAATAACTGCTCAATCTGATCCCGTAACTCCCTCATCTCAGCTGGAGCCATACGGTACGGTGCGCGTGCTATAGGTCTCGTATCTGGTAGCAAGTCAATAACGAAATCTATCTCTCGACTGGGGGGTAGGCCTGGTATCTCCTGAAATACATCTGAATACTCCCTGACGACTGGGATCGAATCTAAAGGAATCACAACCTCCTTAGAGGTATCCTCCTCTATGTAATATAAATGAGCGATCGAGTCTCCCTCTGGGCGAGGCATCGCCACTACAAACATCTCTTGCCCCGGAATGGCAAAAACAATGCTCCCACCAAAGCAATCTATCATGGCTCTATAATCAGCGAGCCAATCCATACCGATAATCACATCGTGAACATGCATATCTAAAACCAACATATCTGCAGGTAATACCAAACCACGAATCTCTACCCCCACTCCCCGACATATAAAGAATATAAGCGACCCACTCCCCAATGGTGAGTCGACACACGTGACTGTGCTCTCCGCTGTGGCTAACAACCCTAAAGCTTTCGCGAAATGTGTAGCAATAAAATGATGTGTAGCCCCCGTATCAAACAGTACCCGACCCATAGTGCCATGGATAGAAAACGTACCCTCAATCGCGGGCGGAGCCTGTGGGACTGCTGCCTGGTGGACGTTGTAGACACGTCCATACTGTATCTGCCCCTGCTGAACTGGGACTGCTGGAATGGGTGGCAATGCTGCCATCTGTGGCGGTGCGGGAAGAGCGGCGGGAAACATAGGCCTCTGTGGCTCCTGACGAGCTCCCTACTGCTGCTGCTGTGGGGCCCTGCCCCTATCCGGACAATCCTGCTTCTTATGGCCAGTCTTGCCACAAACAAAGCACTTCCCCGGGAAGTTCCCTCCTCTCTGCCCTTGCTGACCCCGGCCCTGGTGGCCGTTATCGTTCCTCCCTTGGCCCTGCTGGCCCTGCTGAAACTGCTGATGTTGACCATTTTGGCCCTGTTGGCCCTGATGGCCGTTATGACCTTGCTGGCCATTCCGAAATCCTCCCTGACCGTTCCTGAAACCTCCTGAACGGAACCTCTTATGATCCCCCTGCTGAGAACCCTGCTCTATCTGTCTCTGCCCCTGAAAAGATTGTGCCCCACCGGCACCATGTCCTCCAGTCCTGCCCTGATGGCTAGACTCTCCCGATCTTTTGCCCTCGGCCATATGAAAGCGGTGATCCTGGCAGTGTAATAAAGTAGCGTTAACCACATCAGAATAAGTGGCTAACGAAAGGTTCCCTAACAGATGCTGACGGATCCTCCATGACAGCCCGTCGGTAAATTTCTCAATCTTCTTCTTCTCTGTTGGTATCTCATCAGGGACGATATTCAACAGATTAGTAAACTCGGCCTCATACTCGGCCACGGTTTTGCCCTCCTGCCTCAAACTCATCAATCTCCTCCTCATTTCCGTATGAACAGCTGACGGAAAGTACTTGTGGTCGAACCGCACCCAAAACTCCTGTATAGTGAGAGTATCCCTCTCCTCTACGGTGGTAATAGACTCCCACCACTGCAATGCAGATCCAACTAGCTTGAAAGTAGCTAGCACCTGCTTCTGAACATCCGTGCACTCATACATCCTTAGGTGCCGCTGTATATCCTTCCTCCATTGGCTCGAGACTACTACGTCTGAGCTACCTGCAAACTCAGGCGGATGCGCTTTCTGAAAAGCGTCGCGTACACGTTCCCAAGCAGACGGGAATGAAGTGGCCTGAAATGGCGCGGCGACTAGCGCCTGAGGCGGTGCCTGCTGAACTACTGCAATGGCGACATTTACCGCTTGGGCTACAATTGCTGCAACCTCAGCGGCGTTCATCATGCCCTGGACCGGTGCGGGCTGTGGTTCTGGCGCCGCATTCCTGGGAACTCGTGGTACGCGTCGTGGAGGCATTCTGAAATAAGAATAAAGTCTATAAGTTCGCAGTTATAAACTTTAAAATAGCTGAAGAACGTAGCATAAACAAACGAATACAACAGTCCTAAAATATAGGGCTCTATATCAAAGAAAACTCAGCGGAAAACATAATAAGCCATTCAGATCCTAAAGGACACTAGAACCTGATGCTCTGATACCACCTGTGACACCCCGACTAATTAAATACCGTGTAGCTACTCCTTTATTAAATTAAATCAAAACGCCAAGTTGGCTCAGTTAATAGCATCACTGTCGAAAACATTTTATTATTACTAACCACCTAGTATTTAAAAAGTAAGTTGCCAAATTTTAATTAAAATCTGATTAACATGTGACAATAGTAAAGAAGAATAATAACACCATTCACCATAGTAAAGTAAAATGAAGTAACCGTAACATGATATAAATAAACTGGAGGAAAACTCCTCATAACATAATCCCACAACTGAAGTAAATAATGAAATACTAAATACTAAATGAATACATGCCAAAATCTGAAAACTGAGATGGAAATGTATCTAATAGAACTTGGGAAACATGCCCTACAACTGAGGAAAAGTGAATAAGGAATCCAAATGATATAAGCGTCTAAAAGCAAATCCCTGTAGCTTCCACAAGCAGCTACAGCTCGTCATCAGAATGAGAATCCTATGCATGGTGACCTTGTGGCTGGGGACCTAAAAATGGTTTTACAAAAATATAGATTTGAAAGCAAACGGGTCAGAGCCCGAATGTGGAGATATTTTAAAAACCTGCAAGTGCTTTAAAAACATTTAAAACAGTATATGCAAAGTACATGTTAGGACGTGCTCTCACATGATATACTCACCTCTCGTCTAACTGTGCACTCCTAACGTTCCTGTACCCATTCATGTGTTATCCCATAACTATCTAAAGAGTTTCTAACACTTCTACTCGGTTCACGTTTAATAACCAACTTTAATAATTAAATAGAGAGTTCTACTTTAATTCCCGAATTCCCAATTATTAACAAAACCATTTATTGATAAAAGTTCTCTTTTTATCTTTTCAAAACATTACCATAACTACACGTATTTTAACATAGTAAATTCCTTCTCATTAAACCGTATATTTTTCACATCATAAATATACAATACAAGCACCCAAAGGCTAAGCTGCGGTGCGCACATACTCTGCTATCTATCCCGGTACATCACGTACATAAGGATCACGTATTCCGAATCTCTCAGGAATCGTTCAGATAACAACATCACAAATAGTGGAGGCGAACACAGTCACCATCACATGGGTCACGCACATACCTACGCTCCCATGATCAGCAAACTTATTTACATCTCAATAAGTCCTTCAATGACCTATGTTCATCGAGGTAACCAGTCTAAATCCGGGCAACACAAGGATAAGAGGGCCCTAAGCGAACGTAAACCTCCCGTGATAGCAAGTATGGTAGGTATGTCATACACATAAAGTTATATACTAAGCATTCACACATCTTAGATATTTAAATATTAATAAGGGTATACTCTACATCATTATACCATTATTCCCGATTCATATTTTTCAAGTATCTCGAACATATATAATTTAAATAGTCGACACGTCTCATGTCGTAATTTCTTAAACTTAAAACCTATCTCAAATAGACTATTAAGTTCCCCTAATTCCCGCATATAACATATTTATACCTAAGGTCATTACTTCTGCCCAAAACCTTATTTCATCAATTTATTCGAATCTGAACTATTAACCCAAACATTATCTCATATAGCGAATTTCATTAATTTAGAATAAATCTTCAAATTAAATTCCAATTACAGTCCAATATCAAAATCATGCCTACTGGTCTTCCTTAAAATATAGGGTAATCACAATGTCTCCAATAATATTATCCAAGGGTTATCATCATTAAAATTCAATTAAGGAAAAATTTATTCATTCTGGGAAGGTCGATCGATCGACCTTGATCTTCGATCGATCGATGGTGGTCGATCGATCGACTGATGAATGTCGATCGATCGATTGCACAGGTCTGTTACGGACTGCTTCGTTTTGCAGTTACAGATTCGACCCAAAAGTCTATTTTTAAGCATGAAACTCCAAGATAAGGTTACTATAACATGATACTAACATCCTACAAGGGTTTTAACATTCTAAGTCCCATAATTCATCATTTAAAAGCTTAGTTTAGATCAAAACTACATCAAAATAATTTCCAGAATCCTTCCATTCAAGAACATCATCAAACTTCTTCTAATTCCTCTTTTAGATCATCAAGGTTCTGTTTATCACAATTAAATTCGTCCAGAATATACTACATGCAATTCCTACATAAATCATGGCCTTTAACTTTCAATTCATGGGTCTAATTTATCTCCAAAAATCAATTTCGAAAATTCCTAAACATGGAAACATAACTTGAATTAAAGGAGTTTAAATCACTTGCCTTAATTAACTCAGAATTTGGTGTAGAATCTTGAAGTTAGGTTGTTCTCCTTCTGTTTTTTCTGCAGAATTCTCTTCCTTCTCTCTCTCTCTCAAGCTCTTCTCAAGATTTCCTTCTCTCTCTCTCTCTCAAGCTTTTCTCAAGGTTGAAGATAATGGAATATGGAGTTGTGTAATGGTTTGTGGAAGTTGAAATGATATATCAACTTCTCCCGTAGCCCATAATGACAATTAGTGGGGTTAGTGGGTTAAGTGGGTTGAGGAAATAGTCAGATTATAATCTCTATTTTCGTCATTAATTAATTCCCAAAAATGCAATTTACCAAAATACCCTTTTTGATGCCGGTATGGCCCACAAATACCCCGGGACCCAAACTAAACTTCCGGCTAGTTTTTTCTGACTATCTCGACCCTTCCGGACACGTTGGCGCACTCAAAACAACCATACGGTTAATGGAACTAAAATTCACTTTTTAATTTAATAGCAAATTACCATGACGTGGCGGTCACACGCGTCAAGCAAAATTCCCAAATTGACGTATTTCAACTACATGACAATTTCAATATTACCAATAATCATATAATGTCAAGTATACACATTATACTAAAATACTAACTCACATCTCGTTAATATTTTTATCCGAATTAATTTCCAATTAATAAACATTTAATTCAATTAATCCCCAAAAATAAATATCACAGAAAATACGGGGTATTACATACTTCCCCCCTAATAACTTAATTTCGTCCCAAAATTCGGAACTAGTAAGTACCTGGTAAGAATAACTCTGGATATCGTTCGCGCTTGTCATCCTCGCGCTCCCATGTGGACTCCTCGACATTATGATGTCGCCACTGAATACGCACTAACGGGACTATCTTTGACCGTAACTTCCGCTCACTTCGGTCCAGAATAGCTATCGGCCCCTCCTCGTAGGAGCTATCTGGCTGAAGATAAATATCCTCCACAGAAATGAGAGAATGAGCCAAATTATCTCCAAGGTATTTCCTAAGCGAGGAAATATGGAACACATCGTGAATCCGATGTAGATGCTCCGGTAACCCAAGTCTATACGCAACTGGTCCGATCCGCTCAATAATAGGAAATGGTCCCACATATCTCGGTGCCAACTTCCCTTTTTTCCCAAAACGCATAATCCCCTTCATAGGAGATACTCTGAGCAAAACCTGATCCCCCACTTGGAACTCTCTGAAAAATCTCTTCGCATCAGCATAACTCTTCTGTCTGTCCTGAGCCACCCGAATGCGACTGCGAATCAATTCTATCCTTGCCGAAGTATCCTGAATCACTTCCGGCCCGAGTAGTTTGTTGTCCCCCACCTCCAACCAACATGCTGGGGAATGACAAGGTCTACCGTACAATGCCTCGAATGGAGCCATGCCAATGGTGAACTGATAGGAGTTGTTGTAAGCAAACTCCACCAGTGGAAGGTACTGCTCCCATCCTCCCTCAAAGTCAATGGTGCACATACGTAGCATGTCCTCCAACATCTGATTTGTGTGTTCGGTCTGCCCATCGGTCTGTGGGTGGTATGCCGTGCTCAACCGTAACTCCGGCCCATGGCCTGCTGAAAACTTTCCCAAAATCGTGAAACAAATATCTTGTCTCGGTCAGACACGATATTTAAGGGTACACCGTGAAGTCTCACTATCTCTGCAATAAAGAGCTGGGCATACTGTCCCGCAGTGTAGTCTGTCCGTACGGGTAGAAAATGAGCGACTTTTGACAACCTGTCCACAATCACCCAAATGGAGTCGTGGCCTCTCTGCGACGTAGGCAACCCCGTGATAAAGTCCATAGAGATGCTCTCTCACATCCACATCGGGACCTCTAACGGCTGTAGCAGTCCTGCCGGTCTCTGATGATCCACTTTTACGAGCTGACAAGTGGCGCATTTTGAGACAAACTCGGCAATATCTCTCTTCATCCCGCTCCACCAATACTGACGCCTCATGTCTTGGTACATTTTGTCCCCTCCGGGATGTACCGCGAACCGTGAGCTGTGCGACTCTGCCATTACCTCATGTCGCAATTCCTCCCCCTCCGGAACTACCAATCTCCCATTGAAGCGTAACCCCCCCGTCTCAGCTAACAGTATAGGATTCGGCTCCCTCTGCTAATAATCGAACTATCTGCTCCTGACAGAACGAGTCGTTTGCCTGTGCCTTCACCACCTTCGCGACAATCTGTGGTCTATGAAAGACTTATCGGGGAATTTATAAGTACGCTGACTATGGGTACGTAGGTATGTGCGTGACCCATGGGTATGAGAACTATGTTCACCTCCAATGATTGTGTTGTTGTTAATGGTTCGAGGTATCCTCACCGAACCTTTTGTCCCCTTTTCGGCGACCAGCGATATTGGGACATGATAGCAGAGTAATGCATTGCACCGCAGATGTGATTCGGGGTGCTGTATTATATATGAATATATATATATATATATATATATATATATATATATATATATATATATATATATATATATATATATATATATATATATATATATATATATATATATATAATGGATTAAATGAATGAATGGATATTTATTATGATTAAATCTATCTACGGTGATAATTGTAGATAACGGTGAATAAAGAAAGATAATTGAATTAAGTTAATGAATGTTTTTTGAAAAACTTAATTCATATTAATGAGAAATGATTCATGTTAATGAGAAACGATGAGAAATGTAAATGAATAATAATGTGACGTATGGTATGGGACATACGGGGATTATGATATTGGGATGGAATTATAATATGGAGACTAGAAAAGAGGAACCATTAACTAGGAGGTTAATAGGAAACGTTAAGTGTGCACTCTAGTTGAGAGGTGAGAATGGAAAGTGAGAGTTGGGTCTAACATGTACATAATAAAAGATTTATTGCACTTGTTAAATACTTGTTGTTTTAAAAATCATTTTCACAATCGGGCTCTGACCCGTTTCCTTGCATATTTTCTTTTCTATTGTATCTTCTATATCAAGTGTCCAGCAACAGGGACGCCAACTTTAGCGGATTATGATAGGCTATGGATTTATGGAGTTTTGCTTAGACGCCTATTATCATTTGATTCACAGTATTCTCTTAGTAGGGCATGTCGCCCAAAGGATTCAATTATCTTCTTCTATCGGGGTCAAATACTATGGTATTCGTGTCATTTTAATACATTTGATATTGTTGGGATTACTGTAATGGATTAATATTATTTGGGAATGTTTATTCCAATTGCATTCAAATTATTTGGTGTTATCTCATTGGTTTTCAGTGTTGTAGAATAAAATGTGTTGTGTTATTCTTAAACTGGAAATGGATTTTGTTAAATTAAAATTTGAAAAGTTTTTAACAACAGCTTAATTGAGTATTGGGTGAGTTGTAAATGTTTTCGACAGTGATGCTAACAATGAGCCAACTGTATATTCTGTTTTAAATTTGGTATGGGACTGGCCACCCGGTATTTAATTAGGCGGGGTGTTACAGGTGGTATCAGAGCATCAGGTTCTAGTGTCCTTTAGGATCTATTCGGCTTACTGTGTTTTCAGCTTAGCGTTCTTTGATATAGAGCCCTATGTTTAGGATTGTTGATCTCTTTGGTAAGATTTCGTAAATATTAGTGAATCTTATTTACGTTCGGGAGTGATCGAACAAAGAAGTATGGCAGATTAGGGCCATTGAATGGATAGCGGAGATCGTACTTAGGAGGTTATGAAGTATGTTCGAGTATGATGACCGTAGTCGAGGTCACCCCTATTATGAAAAATTGAGGAGAGACATCAGTAGAAGTTCTTGAAATGCGGGAATTGTGTGTGTTACCTAACGAAGGCAATATATTCAAAGGCTTGGGCATATAGTGGAGTGTGGTTAACTAGAGCTGAAAATTTGGGGTAAAATTTTTCTTGACTTATCGGAGCAAAGTTATAATAGTGGGATTCAACAACCACCACCCACGAATGAGGGTATGTTCTCTATATAAGGAATTATAAGGCGTATATTGATTTTTGTAGCAGTTAATAATATATGGAAAAATGGGTTGCTAAATTTTGACAACAGCACTGTTATTCACGTAGACTCACCGACAGGTGTAGGATACCTATATTTTCATGTCATCACGTGGGTTTGATTTTTATCGCGGAATTACTTACTTTGGGCATGTACGAGCATGATATGACTATCGGCATGCATTGACTTGTGGTATAGGAGAGCGTATGTACTATTACTATAGCTAGCATATTGTCTTTTTATAAGAGAGTAGATGAGTAGACTTTATTCGAATTAATAAAACCTGTAGAGAGGTTATAAACTATTGACTAAAGACCTGAGGAGTTTCGATGACCGACTACTTTAGGTAGTAGTGTATCGGGGGGTTCCTTGTTTGGATTTCGCTTGCGAGACACCCCACGCATGAAACTAATAACCGTTGGGAGTCGAAATAAGATAGGTCTTTAGGATATGAGTTTATAACCTTTGCTATTATAATGAAAGTTGTACGATAGGGTGTATGGGCGCCCTAGATGATTGGATTGTAGTAGTTTTCAAAATTGTGAAACAGTAAGTAGTTGTGACTTCAGGATTTATTTGTTTAATAAGTGAGGATCATTTTTCCCAAACTTTGTCACGAGGACGGTATAGGGAAGATTGGGTATAGTTTAGATTTGATTTAGTTGGAATTATATGGTGAGACTTAGTGTAACATCGATGGGGATTTTTGATAATGTACTTTATGGGCGGTACTACTTAGATTTCTTGCGATGTGAGATTTATACTCGGAGTTGACCTTATCAGTATGGTTCATTTTTCTGAATTTCGGGACGAAATTCTGTTATAAGGGGGAAAGTATGTAATAGCCCGTAATTTTAATGACTTTTAAAATGGGTTATATTTTAAATTAAAGGATTAATTGGATCTTATTATAAATTAATTCATTTGGGTTTTATCCGAATTGTGGATATTAAAATCGATTATTCTGAATATTACTTAAAGATATTTAGTTAATATATGAATGTGATGTCATTGATATGACGGTATGATATAAATTCGGTAATTTGAATTTTTAGTCAGACGCGGTATGGGACGTGTCGGGACTAATTTATTAAATTAAAAAGAAAATTTATTTTCTATCGACCTTATAGTCATTTCGACTGCGTCGTTGCGTCCGAAAGATTCGAAATAGTCAGAAAAGTCTATTTGGATGTTAATTTTGAGTCTCGGGTCATTTGGAAATGAAAAGACAACCCCAAAGGGCATTTTGGTTATTTTTACAAGGGGGGTGAATAGTGATTTCGGGTTTTGTCTTATTATAAGTATTTGGAGATTAGTGTGTGTAGGTTCATTTCATCTCTTCTACACAAAATTGAAAAGTCATCTTCTTAGAGAGAGTGGAAGGTTGCTTGGAAAGAAAAAGAAGTTTGCTTGGGAAGGAGGAGAACCAAAGGTCAAAGGTCACCACCACCATCACCACCTGTGTTATTCAACTCCAAAGGATCAGATCTTCATTAGAGGCAAGTGTTTGATATTTGCAATTTAAGTTCGTATATTGTCCATGTTAGGATAGTTATAAAAAGAGATGATTTTCATTCTTGGAAGATGAAAGGATATAGTTGTTAATGGATTTTTGAAATCTAAAAATATATAGGAATTAAACTCATGTTGTAGGTAGTTAGTAATCCAATAAATATTCATCAATCTGTGGAAGAAATTCTAAAAATAATTTAGTGTTCTTGAAGATAATATGTTGATAATTTTCTGGAAAAAGAGGCAAAAACGAGTGGAATGAGAAGAGCCAATTTGGAATGTTTAGATCTTCTTTTTGAGTGCATTTGGATGAAATTTAAGAAAAACTCAAAACACATACCTGACTCAATTTTTTGTGTAGAATCCAAATCTGAAGTCGGATTGATGATTTGAATAATTTTTGGATCTGATTTTTCTGAGTATTTAAAATATGAGAATTCATGATGTTGTTTCTTTTTAATGTTGGTTCTTATCCCAAAACTTTTGTAGATCTTCGATGATTATTAATTGGATATTATGAGACATAGAGAAGATCAGTAAGCCCTAGTTAAGATTTGAATTAATTTGATTGAGATTTAATTGATTAGAATTATGATAATTAAAGTTAAAGAGATTTCGGTTGCTAGATTCATGTGTTGGATTCTAATCTGTTTGTATGAGGATTAAGGATAGTTCAAGTATGGGAGATTTAATATAACACCTGGGTAGCCTTAGGGTTACAATTTAAACATCAAGGACTGAGTTTAAGCTCATTATTGATTTCGCAAGGGCTGAGTGTAGTACAAGAGCGTAGTGGTATGGCTCTTGGATAGAGATGGGAGTTTAGAACACATTTGGTTGAAAGAGGGGATGAGGTTATTCCGATCGCATATTTGAAGTTGACGAACCTCCTCGATCGATAAAGTTAAGTAGTAGTGTATTGGAGGGGTTCCTTGTTTGGAATTCGCTTTGCGAGACGCTCCGCGCATGAACCTTAACGACGTCGGGAGTGGAGAGATGTTATAGGATGCGAGGATAATTAAATTATGATGTAAAGATATGACATTTTAATACGTGGGATTTAAAGAGATATAATGCTATGTAAGGGAATAATCTAAGGTTAATGTGAGTACCTTGTTGTTAGTATACTATAGGTATGATAATACCTATTTGATTGATTAATGATTATGTGTATGACATACTTAGCTTACTTACTATCGGTGGGAGGTTTGCGCGTGAGGGCAATCATATCCTGATGAATCCATAGGATCTTTGATTTGTCGCTCGAGAACATAGGTCTATGAAAGACTTATAGGGGAATTGATAAGTCCGCTGACTATGGGTACGTAGGTATGTGCGTGACCCATGGGTATGAGAACTATGTTCGCCTCCAATGATTGTATTGTTGTTAATGGTTCGAGGTATCCTCACTGAACCTTTTGTCCCCTTTTCGGCGACCAGCGATATTGGGACATGATAGCAGAGTAATGCATTGCACCGCAGATGTGACTCGGGGTGCCGTATTATATATGAATATATATATATATATAATGGATTAAATGAATGAATGGATATTTATTACGGTTAAATCTATCTACGGTGATAATTGTAGATAACGGTGAATAAAGAAAGATAATTGAATTAAGTTAATGAATGTTTATTGAAAAACTTAATTCATATTAATGAGAAATGATTCATGTTAATGAGAAATGATGAGAAATGTAAATGAATAATAATGTGACGTATGGTATGGGACATACGGGGATTATGATATTGGGATGGAATTATAATATGGAGACTAGAAAAGAGGAACCATTAACTAGGAGGTTAATAGGAAACGTTAAGTGTGCACTCTAGTTAAGAGGTGAGAATGGCAAGTGAGAGTTGGGTCTAACATGTACATAATAAAAGATTTATTGCACTTGTTAAATACTTGCTGTTTTAAAAATCATTTTCACAATCGTGCTCTGACCCGTTTCCTTGCATATTTTCTTTTCTATTGTATCTTCTATATCAGGTGTCCAGCAACAGGGACGCCAACCTTAGCGGATTATGACAGGCTATGGATTTATGGATTTTTGCTTAGACGCCTATTATCATTTGATTCACAGTATTCTCTTAGTAGGGCATGTCGCCCAAAGGATTCAATTATCTTCTTCTATCGGGGTCAAATACTATGGTATTCGTGTCATTTTAATACATTTGATATTGTTGGGATTAATGTAATGGATTAATATTATTTGGGAATGTTTATTCCAATTGCATTCAAATTATTTGGTGTTATCTCATTGGTTTTCAGTGTTGTAGAATAAAATGTGTTGTGTTATTCTTAAACTGGAAATGGATTTTGTTAAATTAAAATTTGAAAAGTTTTTAACACCAGCTTAATTGAGTATTGGGTGAGTTGTAAATGTTTTCGACAGTGATGCTAACAATGAGCCAACTGTATATTCTGTTTTAAATTTGGTATGGGACTGGCCACCCGGTATTTAATTAGGCGGGGTGTTACATGCTTAAGTCTAACTTTTTTGCAAATTTAATCTGTACACTCAAACCGAGAGCTCCATGACTACGTTGTCCTATCCTATGAGTTACATTGGTCTCGTGCGAGGTGTTCGCGGACCGTTTTATGGTTGTTTTAGGTTTTCACCCTTTGATGGCATGTTTTTATGCTTAAGTCTATTTTTTTACAAATTCAGGTCGTACACTCAAACCGGGAGCCCCGTGACTACGCGATCGGTTCTTACGAGTCACGTTGGTTCCGTGCGAGGTGATCGTGAATCTTAACGGATCGTTTTGTGACTGTTATATGTCTTCACCCATCGATGGCATGTTTTTATGCTTCAGTCTAATTTTTTACAAATTTACGTCGTACACTCAAACCGGGAGCCCCGTGACTACGCGGTCGGTTCCTACGAGTCACATTGGTCCCGTGGGAGGTGTTAGTGACTCTTACGAGACCGTTTTGTGTTTGTTTTACGTTTTCACCCTTCGATGAATTTTTTTTATGCGTGAGTCTAACTTTTTGCAAATTTACGTCGTACACTCAAACTAGGAGCGTCGTGACTACGCGATCGGCTCCTATGTGTCACATCTATCCCGTGCGAGGTGTTTGTGCCTCTTACCGTACCGTTTTATGTATGTTTTAGGTTTTCACCCTTCGACTGAATGTTTTTATGCTTAAGTATAAATGTTTTACAAATTTACATCGTACACTGAAATCGGGAGCCCCGTGACTACGCCGTCCATTCCTACGAGTCACATTGGTCCCGTGCGAGGTGTTCGTGACTCTTACCTGACCGTTTTGTGATTGTTTTACGTTTTCACCCTTCGATGGCATGTTTTTATGCATAAGTTTAATTTTTTTGTAAATTTACGTCATACACTCAAACTGAGAGCACCGTTCTTACGCGGCTGGTTCCTACGAGCCACGTTGGTCCCATGCGAGTTGTTCATGACTCTTATAGGAACGCTTTGTGGTTGTTTTATGCTTTCACCCTTCGATGGCATGTTTTTTATGCTTAAGCCTAATTATTTGAAAATTTACATTGTTCACTCAAATCGAGATCCTCTTGACTAACCAGTCGGTTCCTACGAGTCACATCGATACCGTGCGAGGCGTTAGTGCCTCTTACAGGACCATTTTGTGCTTATTTTATGTTTTCACCCTTCGATGGCATGTTTTTATGCTTAAGTCTAAATGTCATGCAACTTTACATCGTACACTCAAACTGGGACCACCGTGACTACGCGGTCGATTCCTATGAGTCACATTGGTCCCGTACGAGGTGTTTGCGACTCTTACCGGACCGTTTTATAGTTGTTTTACGTTTCACCCCTTGATGGCATGTTATTATCCTTAACTCTAATTTTTTGCAAATTTATGTCGTACACTCAAACTGGGAGCCCCGTGTCTACGCGATCGGCTCCTACGAGTCACATTGGTCCCACGTGAGGTGTTCGTGACTCTTACAAGACCGTTGTGTTTATTTTACGCTTTCACCCTTAGATGAAAATTTTTATGCGTGAGTCTAACTTTTTGCAAATTTATGTCGTACACTCAAACCGGGGGCGTTGTGACTACGCAGTCGGTTCCTACGTGTCACATTGATCCCATGCGAGGCGTTCGTGCCTCTTACGGGACCGTTTTATGGCTGTTTTAGGTTTTCACCCTTCGATTGAATGTTTTTATGCTTAAGTCTAATTTTTTTGCAAATTTACGTCGTACACTCAAACCGGGAGCCCCGTGACTACGCGATCCATTCCTACGAGTCACATTGGTCCCGTGCGAGATGTCCGTGACTCTTACCTGACCGTTTTGTGATTATTTTACGTTTTCACCCTTCGATGGCATGTTTTTATGCATAAGTCTAATTTTTTTGCATATTTACGTTATACACTCAAACTAGGAGCCCCGTTCCTATGCGGCTGGTTCCTACGAGTCACGTTGATTCCGTGCGAGTTGTTCGTGACTCTTATAGGACCGCTTTGTAGTTGTTTTATGCTTTCACCCTTCGATGGCATGTTTTTTATGCTTAAGTCTAATTATTTGAAAATTTACAATGTACACTCGAACCGAGATCCTCGTGACTAACCAATCGGTTCTTACGAGTCACATCGATCCCGTGCGAGGCGTTCGTGCCTCTTACAGGACCATTTTGTGCTTATTTTACGTTTTCACCCTTCGATGGCATGTTTTTATGCTTAAGTTAAAATGTCATGCAACTTTACATCATACACTCAAACCAGGAGCACCGTGACTACGCAGTCAATTCCTACGAGTCACATTGGTCCCGTACGAGGTGTTTGTGACTCTTACCGGACCGTTTTGTGGTTGTTTTATGTTTTTACCCTTCGATGGCATGTTATTATCCTTAACTCTAATTTTTTGCAAATTTATGTCGTACGCTCAAACTAGGAGCCCCGTGACTACGCGATCGGCTTCTACGAGTCACATTGGTCCCGTGTGAGGTGTTCATGACTCTTACGAGACCATTGTGTTTATTTTATGTTTTCACCCTTCGATGAAATTTTTTATGCGTGAGTCTAACTTTTTGTAAATTTACGTCGTACACTCAAACCGGGAGCGTCGTGACTACGTAGTCGGTTCCTACGTGTCACATCGATCCCATGCGAGGCGTTCGTGCCTCTTACGGGACCGTTTTATGGATGTTTTTGGTTTTCACCCTTCGATTGCATGTTTTTATGATTAAGTCTTAATTTTTTGCAAATTCACATCGTACACTCAAATCGGGAGCCCCATGACTACGCGGTCGGTTCTTACGAGTCACATTGAGCCCGTGCGAGGCGTTCGTGACACTTACCAGACCGTTTTTTGGTTATTTTATGTTTTCACCCTTCGATGGCATGTTATTATCCTTAACTCTAATTTTTTTGCTAATTTACATCGTACACTCAAACTGGGAGCCCCGTGACTACGCGATCGGTTCTTACGAGTCACATTAGTCCCGTGTGAGGTGTTCGTGACTCTTACGAGACCATTTTGTGTTTGTTTTACATTTTTACCCTTCAATGAAATTTTCTTATGCTTAAGTCTAACTTTTTGTAAATTCACGTCGTACACTCAAACCAGGAACCCCGTGACTATGCGGTCAGTTCCTACAGGTCACATTGGTCCCGTGCGAGGTGCTCGTGACTCTTAATGAACCATTTTGTGGTTGTTTTATGTTTTCACCCATCGATGGCATGTTTTTATCCTTAAGTCTATTTTTTTACAAATTTACGCCATACACTCAAACTGGGAGCCCCGTGACTACGCAGTCGGTTCCTACGAGTCATGTTGGTCCCGTGCGAGGTGTTCGTGACTCTTACTGGACTGTTTTGTGGCTGTTTTACATTTTCATCCACCGATGGCATGTTTTTATGCTTAAGTCTAATTTTTTGCAAATTTACGTCATACACTCAAAGCAGGAGACCCGTGACGAAGCGGCCGGTTGCTACAAGTCACATTGGTCCCGTGTGAGTTATTCATGACTCTTACAGGACCGTTTTGTGGCTGTTTTATGGTTTTACCCTTCGATGGCATGTCTTTATGCTTAAGTCTAAATTTTTGCAAATTTATGTCGTACACTCAAATCGAGATCTTCGTGACTAACCGGTCGGTTCTGACGAGTCACATCGATCCCGTATGAGGCATTCGTGCCTCTTACGGGACCATTTTGTGCTTGTTTTACATTTTCACCCTTCGATGGCATATTTTTATGCTCAAGTCTAAATGTTTTGCAACTTTACGTTGTACACTCAAACCGGGAAGCCCGTGACTACGCGGTCGGTTCCTACGAGTCTCATTGGTCCCGTGCGAGGTGTTCGTGACTCTTACCGGACCGTTTTGTGGTTGTTTTACGTTTTAACCCCTCGATGGCATGTTTTTATCCTTAACTCTAATTTATTACAAATTTACATCGTACACTCAAACAGGGAGCCCTATGACTAAGTGATTAACTCCTACGAGTCACATTGGTCCCGTCCAAGGTGTTCTTGACTCTTACGAGACCGTTTCGTGTTTATTTAACGTTTTCACCCTTCGATGATATTTTTTTATGCGTAAGTCCAACTTTTTCCAAATTTACGCCGTACCCTCAAATCGGGAGTGCCGTGACTACGCGGACGGTTCCTACGAGTCACATCAATCTCGTGCGAGGCGTTTGTGCCTCTTACCGGACCATTTTGTGGCTGTTTCATGTCTTCACCCATCGATGGCATGTTTTTATGCCTAAATCTAATTTTTGGCAAATTTACGTCGTACCCTCAATTGGGGAGCCCCGTGACTACGCAACCGGTTCCTACGAGTCACATTGATCCCGTGCAAGTTGTTCGTGACTCTTATTGGACCGTTTTGTGGCCGTTTTACTCTTTCACCCTTCTTTGGCATGTTTTTATGCTTAAGTCTAACTTTTTGAAAATTTACGTCGTACACTCAAACCGGGAACCTCGTGACGATCCAGTCGGTTCCTACGAGTCACATCGATCCTGTGCGAGGCGTTCGTGGCTCTTACGGGACCATTTTGTGCTTATTTTACATTTTCACCCTTGGAAGGTATATTTTGATTCTTAAGTCTAAATGTCATACAACTTTACATTGTATACTCAAACCGGGAGCCCCGTGACTACGCGGTCGGTTCGTACGAGTCACATTGGTCCCGTACGAGGTGTTCGTGACTCTTACCAGACCGTTTTGTGGTTGTTTTACGTATCCACCCTTCGATGGCATGTTTTTATCCTTAACTCTAATTTTTTGCAAACTTATGTCATGCACTCAAACAGGAGTGACTACACGGTCGGTTCCTACGAGTCACATTGGTCCCGTGTGAGGTGTTCGTGACTCTTACTAGACCATTTTGTGTTTGTTTTACGTTTTCACCCTTCGATGAATTTTTTTTATGCGTGAGTCTAACTTTTTGCAAATTTACGTCGTACACTCAAACTAGGAGCGTCGTGACTACGCGATCGGCTCCTATGTGTCACATCTATCCCGTGCGAGGCGTTTGTGCCTCTTACCGTACCGTTTTATGGTTGTTTTAGGTTTTCACCCTTTGATTGAATGTTTTTATGCTTAAGTCTAAATTTTTTACAAATTTACGTCGTACACTCAAATCGGGAGCCCCGTGAGTACGCCGTCCATTCCTACGAGTCACATTGATCCCGTGCGAGGTGTTCATGACTCTTACCTGACCGTTTTGTGATTGTTTTATGTTTTCAACCTTCGATGGCATGTTTTTATGCATAAGTCTATTATTTTTGCAAATTTACGTCATACACTCAAACTGAGAGAACCGTTCCTAAGCGGCTGGTTCCTACGAGTCACGTTGGTCCCATGCGAGTTGTTCATGACTCTTATAGGACCGCTTTGTGGTTGTTTTACACTTTCACCCTTCGATGGCATGTTTTTTATGCTTAAGTCTAATTATTTGAAAATTTACATTGTTCACTCAAACCGAGATCCTCTTAACTAACCAGTCAGTTCCTACGAGTCACATCGATACCGTGCGAGGCGTTCGTGCCTCTTACAGGACCATTTTGTGCTTATTTTACGTTTTCACCCTTCGATGGCATGTTTTTATGCTTAAGTCTAAATGTCATGCAACTTTACATCGTACACTCAAACTGGGAGCATCGTGACTACGCGGTCGATTCCTACAAGTCACATTGGTCCCGTACGAGGTGTTTGCGACTCTTACCGGACCGTTTTGTGGGTGTTTTGAAGAATGGTAGACATCTGTCAGTTGCTCGTGATACAAACCTATTAAGTGCTGCAACTCGCCCTGTGAGACTCTGCACTTCCTTCTTCGTCGTCGGAGATCGCAGTTCCAAAAGAGCTTTGATCTTGTTAGGATTCGCCTCAAATTCCTCGTTGATTAACAATGTATCCGAGAAACATGCCTTCTCGTACTCCGAATATGCATTTGGTGGGATTCAGCTTCATTTAAAAAATTTCTAGTTGATCGAAGGTTTGGTCTAAATCAACTAGATGATCAGCAGCTTTCTTGCTCTTCGTCAGCATATTGTCAACATAAACCTCCATGTTATGACTGATTTGCTCCGCAAACACCTTGTTCATCATCCGTTGATATGTCGCACCTGCATTTTTAAGTCAAAAAGGCATAACATTATAACAATAAGTTTCCCTTGGGGTAATAAAAGAGGTACTCTCCCTGTCCTCAGGCTTCATCTTAATCTGATTGTAACCAGAGTAAGCATCCATAAAACTTAGCAATTCGTGCCCCGAGGTAGCATCCACTAGTTGATCGATTCGGGGCAAAGGAAAATGATCCTTTGGGTATGCCTTATTGAGATCAGTGAAGTCTACACATCCTCCATTTGTTATTTTTCTTCTTCACCATCACCACATTAGCTATCCAATCAGGATATTTGACATCCTCAATAAAATAGGCTTTTTGGAGCTTCTCGACTTCTTCTTGTATAGCTTGGTTCTTTTCGAGGCTGAACACTCTTCTTCTTTATTTTACTGGCTTGATCTCCTTATTCACATTAAGCTCGTGACATAGGAAAGTTGGGTCTATCCCTGGCATGTCCTCGTGGCTACATGCAAAAGTTTATTTTCTGCTTTTTAGAAACGCTATCAACTCTTATTTTATTGACACATCTAGTGAAGTACCAATTTGAGTTGTTCGTTCTGGATGTTCATCGTCTAGAACGATATTTTCAGTAGCTTCCATGACCTGACCCTTAACGAGCTGAGACTCATCTCTTGGGTCTAAAGTTTCAATCTCTGCGTCTTCTATCTCATCAACCTGATAAGTAGTAGTCTTCTTTCTCGATTCTTCACGCTCTTCTTGCTCGGCAAATGAATAGTAGCATTCCCGAGCTACTTTTTGGTAGCCCTTCACCACTCCTACTCTAAACTTGGTTGGGAATTTTAAACATTGATGTACTGTAGATGGTACTGCCTCGAACTTTTTCAAACCTACCCTTCCCATGATGATATTATAAGCTGATTGGAGATTTTTATCCATCACGAAAAAGCGCACTCTTTCTGTTCGACAAGCAGGCCATGTATCGATGAACATATCCAACTTGATCGTCTCAAGTGGAAAAACTTTCTCGCCGGTAAAACCGAGGAGGGGGCGATGATATGGCTCCAACTGGGATAACTTTAGGTTCAAACTATCAAAACATGGGTAGAACATAATATCTGCCGAGCTGCCATTATCCACCAATACTCGTGAAATTACTACTTCCTTCATCCTCATTTTGATCACCAATGGGTCATCATGAGGATATAGCACACCTGCGAGGTCATTCTTAGAGAAATTGATGACCAGTTTATCTTTGTTCACCTTCCTCGGGCGATCATCTTCAGCTAGGTTTATCCGTTGAATATACGAATAAGCTTGAGCCTCATTGAGGTAATCCTTCCTCTCTGCAGTAAGGTCTCCACCTCCTGCATCTCCACCAGTAATAACATTGCAGTCAAATGATCCAAAATGGATAGAAAATACCTCACGTTCTGGTTGTTTTGGTCTTTTGGGGAGGTCGGGGTCATCTTGATCATCTTCTCGATCTTCTTCATGATTTCTCTTCTTATCTTCTTTTGCTCGACGAGGAGATCTATACCTCTACCTTGCTCGATCGTTGCTCCTTCCACCATTTCGACGATCCACATACTTGTTCAATTTTCCCCGCCTGATGAGCTCTTTAATTTCATTCTTGAGAGCTATGCAGTTTTTAGTCGTATGACCATGATCCTTATGGAACTCGCAATATTTAGACTTATCCCTCTTGTCAGGATCTGTCTTCATTTTTTCAGGCCAGTTTAACTCCTTGCTGTTCTTTATCTCTTCCAGAATGTGGTTTATATCTACCTTCAAAGGAGTATTTTCCAAATTTCCTCATCTGTTCCAATGCTTGCTCTGCTCTTGACTGCTTGTTACCACCATTATTCTTCTATTCTTTCTTCTTAGTCTGATCACCCTCAACTTTAGTCTCTTTGGTATCCATATTCTTCTTCGCTGCCTTTGCCATTAGTTCTGCCATGGTTCTAGGCAGATCTTTGGCTAGAGTATAGTACAATTTATTTGGCAACAATCCACTCATCAGAGCAGTGATTGCTATCTTTTCCTCGTAATCAATAACTTCGAGCTTCTCATTATTGAAACGAGTAATATAATCCCTGGTACTCTCACCTGTCTTTTCCCTAACACTTAACCAGTGTGCTACTCGTTTAACTAGTTTTCCTCCAAAACAAAAGTTCCTAATAAAGAGCTCGACCAGTTGTAAGAAAGTTGCAATCTTCCCACGAGGAATATTATTGTACCATATTTGAGCAGATCTGGTAAGAGTTCCTGAAAATGCCCTGCATCGCATCTCGTCTGGAACAGCATAGATATCAGCAGCTGCCTGATATTATTATATATGGAGAACAGGATTAGTTTTTCCATCATATTTTGGTGTTACCACTGGGGCTTTGAATTTTGACGGTGTGGGGAAGTCCACAATTTCTTGTATGAACAGTGTTCCTCGGACAAAAGACCTTTGTAAAGGATTCTTGGTCTTAGCCATTTCCCCTAGTTTATCCTCCAACCTTTAAATAGAGCCTTTCCAAGCATCATTTCCTTCCTCGATCCTATTAGTTCGAGCAACTGATCGTGTTGAATTAACCTCTTGGGATCTTTCATGACGAGCCGCTGGTCGTGATTGGGCAGAACCTTCCTTTATATCAGATGGTTGTTGAGAGTCCCTCGAAATAGTCATAGGGGGACTTCTATTCCTCCTTTGACCCAAACAATCAAAAGGAGAGACTCTACTCAATCTCTCAAGAGCACTTGTCCTTTCTGGGGATAGAATGACGTTTTGTTGGGTGTCTATAGCTCGCACCGAGGATATTCGTCCAGGCTGATAGGAAGGATCATTAGATCTTTCAGTGCGATATGAATCGATCCGTATGGATCAAGATTCCTCTGGGAATAACATTAGCCTAATACACGGAGAAGGTAAACGGGTGTTTCTTTGAACGCTTCGTTGTCCTGAATGGGCAGGCGCTCCACCCTGGACAGTTTGCATGAGTTGTCGCATGGTTTCTTGCATGGCCGTCTGTCCTTGGGCCAAACTAGCCATTATACCAACCAGATCTTGGACATTTGGGGGAGTATATGGATTTGGAGAGATTCCAGCGTTTCGATTACTGGATTCTAGATTGTCAGCCGTTGATGATAAATTGTTTTGGTGAAAAACGATAATTGCAGTCGTTCCCACACACGTCGTCAATCTGTTGATGTAAAAAACTAGATTTAATCTAATTATTTATGCACAGATAAAAATGAATATAGAAATATAAGACAAAATATTTTTAAAGTGGTTCAGCCTTGTAAGAATGGCCTACGTCCACTATATTTGTTATTGCTGACTTTTTGTAGAATTCTCAATAAAAGATTTACTAAGAAATTCCGAGTCCCCTGCTAATGAGGAGGTTACAATGTATTTATAGCCTTGAGGCAGTACAAATGAAAGGACTATGCGCTGTTATCTAGTAGACATCTACATCTGTATGATAATAAATGGCATTTAATGCGCAGTCGTCTCTCTTGATTCTCTTGATTTGGGGTACGTTGTACGCTAAGTAGCTCGGACCGCCTAAGTAGCTCGACACACTTAGAGCTGTTCGGGGCCCCCTTGAGTTCCTCATCGCTTCTTAGTTGCTCGGTGGTCTTGAGTTACTCGTCTGGAGTATCGGTATTTGCCATGTAAGCTGACACGTGTCTTCAGGTTATTGGTCCATATCAGCAGACTAAATTTGGTAACAATAGGGACTATAAAATCCCTTTTCACATTAGTAAAAGAACATAATTAACTGCATTTACTCAGTTGAAATGGCTTATTTTTATGAAACTATTTGACCTGTATAATATAGGTACTAAAAATATGAATGATACGAACAAACTAACGAATGGCTACTGCACATAACGAATGTAATTGCATAAGAACACATGCCTTAGTTCATTGGTTTTCCAATAAACACATAACGAATGCCTATTGCACATTTTGATATACGATAATATCGATCTTCGAAATAGAAGAACATCAGATTAGTTCGAAGAATCAACTACAAAAACTCATGGGATAATCAGCTGTCACTAAGCAGGTAAGAAGTGAGCACTCCTTCCTATCACTGAGACGGTAATAAGAGAAAGACGCGGTGGGTGATATGGATTTTGTTGCTAGAGGGGCCATCGGTTGCTAGTGGGTCCATCAGGCAGCAAGCAGGAGTTGTCCCTAGTGGAGATTTTGTTCATCTTTTTTATCTATGCTTTTCTGTTTCTATAAGGACTCAGTTTTTCGTCATGTGTTCGCTACTGAATCAGTGTGAAAGAAGTTTGCTAATGGATATTATTGCTAACGGTTGTCCGCATTACCCTCTATTGTATCCTCATCAATGCTAAGACCAAGATATAGCTTCTTATCGATCCGTTTCCCAAACGTTTCTGTAGAGAAGGTGATAAGCTATACCCTAAATAATAAATATTTTCAATATTTAAAAACTAAATTAGTTACAAATATTATAATTCATATAAACATAGCCGTGCCAGATCAGTTTACCCCTGGCAAACACGGTCGTGTCGGATCATTCACCCATGTCCCTTTGTAGTGTAGAATTGTTGCATTAGCAAAACACAATTGAATAAGTCGTGAATTAATGGAGCCATTAAACTCATCTCCAATGCTAAAGTTGTCATCAATTTTTTGACATTTGTTTTTCTAAAAAATACTGCAATACGCAAAGTAATAATATGTTAAGAAAATGATGGTGAAATGAAATTTTCCTAGATTTTCTCATATAGTATGCTTCTAAGAAAATGAATTATACACTAAAAATCAAACGAATGCATGCGCATATAAACATACACAGTTATATAATAGAGGAATGAACACATTTGAGGACGTTGATTCTACTTTAATAGGGCTTAAGATTAGAAATGCTAAATGTAAAACAACCATAAAATAATCCAAGCACCCAAATTCAAAATCTAAAAAATGAAAATACTAATGAAGGATACAAATTTTCCCCTGTATCCAAGTCAACAGTGCTGATATCTCCTGAGGGTAGGTGTGTAGTCGATATCTCCCTAGTCAGTATTGACCCTGTAAGAGTTTTGAATGGAAATTCTAGGCACAGGTCTGCCCACGACTCTAGAAATGGGATGAGTTCTGAGTTTTGTGCACATACTTATTATACTGCATGAAAATATACAGAAAGACAAAAATGCGTATTATTAAACAATAGCATATATAAATTCACACTGGATCATTTAATACACACAGCATAAATAACAAAATATTGATAGATGCAACCCTTCACAGAAGAAATTCGTTCTCCCAACCAATTATCATTCCAATAAAGAGAACCAATAAAATCTGACCTATTTTGCTTACAATCTAGCACGAAATGCATCTCTATTACCTAAGTTTAACACAACATAATATTTTTGAAATTGACAAAACTCTTGACGAAAAAAAAAAGAAAGTGAATAGATGCATATACTAAACCACATACCCTTTGATTCCACATCTATTTCAAGAAAACCCACGACTCTAAACTTCACATTGGTCAGGAAGAACAAATAATGCTATTCAAAGCTTTTTGCAAGTTTGGTTAAAAATAATATTTTCTTGATACCTGCAAAGCTAACAAAAGATGAAATTTTCTTGTTAGATAAAATATAAAGTAAATAACTTAAATGAATTTTCATTTTCTCAAACTTTCTCAATGACAAATGATAAAATTTTACAATGTTCCGTTTTCAAGACGAAACTTGAAATTTTTTAATTCCCCATCCAACATATAATCATTAAAATTCAACACACGTACTACCTCATAACTTCAATACATGTGTTGCAAATTAAAATTCAAACTTTTTAGAAGAAACAACACGTGCTTAAGGCTAGGGTACCACCGATATTTGTAATTCTAGTACTTCTAATTTTTCCATGATTTCAATGATGCATAATATATAGACAATACCAATTGAAATGCCCTGTATATATAGACAATTTAAGGAAATTATAATCTCCCTTGGAAATTTCCACATATGATTAATAATATGTGTGAATTATGTAAAATTAAAATGAGCATAAAATATAAACATCCATTTGGGAAATAAAATTAAAACAACCGACAGATAATAAGATCCCTCCATGACATCGCTTAGTGATTTTACAACATGCCCTTTATAGCAGGTCACGTGATGCTAATAAATACTCCGGTGTCGTGCTTAGAATCACAATGCAAATTATCCCTTAAGTGCATATCATCAATAATATATGTCTGCTAAGTTCTCTTGAGACCCCGTATACTAAAAAATCATTTTTGCAATGAATTAAGTTAAAATATGAATGAACGGTGACACTCTCGGCTATGTCTGATCGTCATGCTGAATGGGAATAGACATAGCCAGGAGACAGACTACAAACCTCCCCTATTATACCGGTTACAAACTCAGAATCTCTCATCAGTCGTGATAATCCAATCCATAAGGGAAGCTCCCCTCCATTGACGGACCTGCTTTGATGCTCACACTTGAGTTGTGAATCTGCGTTGATGCTAGTTGAGTTCATAATGAAACATCCCAAATAGATACAAAAACATGTAATATCATTATAAGGCACAATGATAATTAATAGATTTTTTGTAAACACAGGGCAGTAAATATAGCTTCATCAAATACCTTCATTGTTGTGATGTGGAAGACCAAAATAAAAAAAATTATATTTCTAAGGAAATGGAGTATAAATTGAAATAGACAAAACCTATAAAAGAAATCTAAATCAAAATGTAAAGGACCAAAGAATACATTGAGTTGTAACAACCCAACAACCATAATACAACACAAAAGCATCCAAGAACAACCCAACAACAACAAATATAACACACAAATGTGAGCTCCCACTGGTGTTGGTTCACAAAAAATTCCTCACACACAAACAAAGAATATTAACTATGTTTGGAACCATTAATTTCAAGAAAATCCCCAAATCAAGACTTTGGACCCTAAAATCGCAACCCCCAAAATTTTGACAAACCCTAAACTTTGAAAATCGTTTGTTCAAAGCGGTATACATTAAACGATAGAGGGTTAGTATGGAGAGAGAAAGAAAGAGTACCTCTAACAGAACATCGCACCATGAAGAAGATGACAATGAGCAAGTGGGCGTCGGTGGAAATTAGGAGAGAGATTTGGTTATTTCAGAGATGAGGTGTGAGATCGTGTCATGGTTTGGTACCTTTTCTTTGTTGTATTACAAAAGTAACCCTTATATTTGAATTAAGGTAAATTTTTAGGGGTAAAAAGAGAGGGAAAATAAATTTTAGTGGGATAAAATTGTAATTACAAATAGAATATAAAATGAGGTGTGGTGAGATGGAGGGCTTATGGTATGAATTGTGATCTCACCTTTCATTTTTTGCCTTGGTGGCTCAATC
This sequence comes from Sambucus nigra, assembly GCA_949130495.1. Classification (NCBI taxonomy): domain Eukaryota; kingdom Viridiplantae; phylum Streptophyta; class Magnoliopsida; order Dipsacales; family Adoxaceae; genus Sambucus; species Sambucus nigra. The sequence continues at coordinate 510,992 of CASBWL010000118.1, forward strand.
CTCACCTCTAATTGTGTTATCAACTTATGGAATTGTAAAAACCTTTTACTCCTTATTATATAGATTAGGTCAATACTCTGTTCATTATATTTTAAGTGATGAGCTTCATCTCCCATTTAAGAATAAAGAAGGAACTGCTATACTAATGCCATTTGGAGAGATAAATCATAACAACTTATGACAAGACAAACAATATTCGAGGCCAACGGGTTGGCAAATTGAACTTGACATGACATTTGGTGATTAATTATAGATATTTTTTTTAAATAATTATGATAATACAGACGCAGGAGTACATGGTGAAAAATTCTTTTGTTTTCTTTCCATTGTTTTTCGTAGAAGTTCAAAATTTTAATACATAAAGTGGCTCAGGCTACTTTCAGACCCATTTATTTTTCTATATTTATTGAGTTCAGCTTCCATTGTAAAAGTTCTTTTACAAATGATTTATTATGTTCTTGTATCCGTATAGACAGGCCAAAATATGTTTTACATTAGTACATTGAAGAGAATGGGTCCATATTTTACCATCAAATTCAAGGTATGTCTAATGTAAAACCATTTTTCTACAAACCATTTACCATCGATTTGCTTTCGGACTGAGATTTTCCATACATCGTCCATCTCCTCTGAGTTAGCCACAAACATTGTTCCATCGTTATGTTCATGTATCCATCTAGACAGGCCAGAATACCTTGATAATCAATACCATAGTTCAATTTGATGGCAACGAGTTGCTCGCGAATTGATTTGAGAAAAACTGCTTGGGTTTTTGTCGTGGATGACCCTTTCACTCCTATTACACTCATCTCTTTTAAGCAAGGTTCTAAGAAACTCGGGGCGTGACCAAGGCGTCGAAGACAAGCCTTAAGCCTTAGAAGACTAGGTGGACCTTAGGTGTAAAAAGGCGTGAAAAGACGTTTAGACCTTTTTTAATAAATTTTAACATTTTTAAATATACCAAGGCTATTAAAAAAACTAAAATGGTACATACCTTAAATTATGTCTGAATATAGGCAAACTAAAATACTATTTTTTTAAATACTAAAAAAAGAAAAAAGAAAAAGAAAAAACGTACGTTTTTATGGACGAGAGGCCGAGAGGTTTGGGATATCATTTGTCTTTTAATTGTTTTGAATGATATATTGATCCGATTAAAAAAAATCTTTAGAAGGCAATATCGATTCACTAAACCGTTTTTGTTTTTTAAAAAAAGTGTGCGTTAAGCCTTTTACTTAGAATACGGCGTAAAAGGCTTAAGGCGAGGCGTTTCCGCCTAGGAGAGTTTTTTAGAACACTGCTTTTAAGAAGTTTTTTTATAAAACGTCCACGCATCGCGCTAGTTCCATGCTAGTCTATATATAAAAATGGTATCTCTAATAGTAGTTTTACCACGTGGATGAAAAATAAAAGTGCAATTAAGATAAATACTTTCACCCTTTTACTTTCAACTGTGGCTTGAAAATGAATTTGAATTTTAGCCTTTCTTTTATAAATATATGCTGGAAATTAATTACACACTTCTAAGGACTCTTCAAATTTGCCCGTTCTTTATCTTTCATATTAACCACACTTTTTACCATTTCTTAATTCTCATTAAAAACAAAATGGACCTCTTACATTCCATTATAGAATTATAAATCTTTTACATGCTCAACATTATAAGTAGGGGTGACAATTCGGGCTAATGGGTCGTGTTTGTGCTTGGCCCGACACGACCCGACACATTTTCAGCTAGGACGAACATAACACGACAAGACACGATATTGTGTTGTTTTTTGCTAACACGGACACAACTGGATAGTACCACGACTAGCACGAAAACAAAAATCGTGCCAATTAGGCACGATTGACATGGCCCGACACGATAACCCATGAATTACTGTGTTTTTTTAATTAAAAATCACAATTTTCAGAACAAAAATATCTGTAGAAATATGTGTAGAACAGAAATGTGTAGAAACATTTGTAGAACAAAAATCATTCCCAACAAATTATCATCAATCTACTAAAAATAATTCATCACAAATTACAATCTAACATAACCAAATCATAAATCCAACTAAAAATCATAAATTACAATCCAACTAACAAACCTACAATCATCTTTCGGATATATATATAAACAATCCAACAATCAACTTGTAATCAAAGCACTAGTAATCAACCTAAACCCACTATCACCTTCGGATAAATCCATGGTGGAGGCTGGAGCCGAGAGAGGAGACCAGAGTGCGTCGCAACAGGGGTAGAGGTAGTGTCCGAGATAGAGAAAGAGTGTGAGTGGGTTGGGTTGGGTTGGTAGTGGACTGCCGAGGCACCGTCGAGAGGGGAAGAGAGAGAGGATTGGCCTGGTTGGGGCTGTCCCGGTAGAGAGAGAGAAGGGGGAGGAGCGACTGATGTATGAAGACTGAAGTTTTATTTGTGAGATGTTTGTTAGGGTTTGTTTTTTTAAGTTTCATTTTATATTATGTTCTTTTTTTAGATTTTTAATATTTTTTTTAAGGAATTAGAGATGCTAATTATTTTTTTAATTGAAAGTGGTTACCAATTGGGTTCTAATTGGGCCACAATTGGGTTGAAATTGTGTTATTTTGGGTTCTTATCAGGTTACTAACGGGCCACTATCGGGCGCTAACGGGTCATTGTCGGGCCAATTTTGTGTCATTTTCTTCGCACGAACACGACACGACCCCCTACCGAGCCAAAAAAAGCAGGCCCAAACACGACACGAACACGACAAGTCATTTTAATTTCGGGTCCATTTCGTGTTGGGTCGTGTCGTGTTCGTGCCCGAATTGCCACCCCTAATTATAAGTTTTGGGTGTTGTTTGTTTTAATCATTCCTTCTTCTTTATTTTTAATCTTTTTCTTTTGTTTTTTATTGGAATACATTTGTATAAACTAATGATCAATCAATGTTATTCAGTTAAGAATGCATGAACACCAGATTTCTCTTGGACAATTTCTAAGAATTTGCATAATAGTAATTCTTTGATTTCATCTTTTTAATATTTTATTGTAGGTATTGTCTTAAGGTTCTTTATAAATTTTCTTAAAGTTTATTTTTTGCTTCCACACTTTTAGTTTTGTTTTCATTTTAGTGTTTTGTTCAAGTTTGTATCTTTATCCCTTTTTACTCATTATCCTTTTTTATTCTTTCGTATTAATTGAGTTCATACCTGATATACATTTGTACTTTATTTTGTCATAAATTTTATTTTAAAAAGAGGTGTGAATATGATTAAGAGGGGATAAGGTATCGTTCAAGATATGCGTATATGTATTGTTACATGAATGTTTACTACTACTATTATTTATTAGAGTTTTATTTAGCGTTAAGGGTAGTTTAGTATTTTTCTTTTATTTTATTATTAGGTGGTTGTAATAGGACCTATATCCTTTCTTCTTCTTTTCATTGTATTGTATTCTAGTTTATGTCAAGATGAAGCCCTTCTTTATCTCTTTTCCATTTGATTGTAGATCTTTGATATACTATCATGGTATAAGAGCGGGATCTCTGATTGCAGATCTTTTTTTCGAAGAATTATTGGATGTTTGGGAGGCAAACAACTCAAAAATCATCACTTGGATCAACAACTCTGTTGCACCTTCCATAGGAATGCAGTTGGCTAAGTATGGTTATGCAAAGGATTTTTGGAATCATTTGGGTAAATCGTATACACAATCTAATTTTGCAAAAAAGTACCAGTTGGAATGCAATATTAGGGTTCTAGAGCAAAAAAAATTGAGTATCCAAGAGTTCTATTCTACTATGACTGATCTATGGAATCAGTTGGCTCTCACTGAGTTAGCTGAATTGTGGGCCTTTGCACCATATGTTGCCAATAGGGAGGAATAACGTCTGGTTGAGTTTTTGATGGCATTTGCGAGATGGTTTTAAGAGTCTTCGTGGGTCGATTCTTCATTTTAGCCCACGTCCAACTGTTGATTTCGTTATTCACGAGTTGTTAGCCGAGGAGATTCGTCTCAAGACTCAGTCAGGGAAGGTAATTTCTTCGGACCTAATCCATCTGTTTTTACAGCCTCCTCTCGACCAATTTTTAGTAATCAAAACAAGCCTTATTCGAGAGTTGCAAGTGATGAATGTAGCTACTGTAAGGAGAATGGTCATTGGAAGTCTCAGTGCCCTAATTTGTGAGCAGAACAACAATAATCAAATAGTTGACCACCTCAGCAGCAGTTTTCTACTTGAAAATCCAGTAACCAATATCAGCAGTTCTTATAGGCCTTCGCAACCTAATATTGCAGTAGTTGCACCACTATCAGACTCATTTGCATCAGGTTCATCCATGTCTTCTCTTACTGAGCAGTTTCAACAGTTTCTTGCCACACAACCTCACGATATGTCCATCTCTTCATCAGGTAAGTCCTCGGGTATTTGGATTCTAGACTCCAGTGCTTCTAATCACAAGTCACCAAATTTGTCCTCTTTTGGTTCTTTTTGTCCCACTTCTTCGTTGGCCATTATGATTGCCGATGGTAAGCCCATGCCCTCAACAGGTGTTCTGAAAAAGTGCTCTTTATATTTTTATTGATCGACACTTGAGTTATGTTGGATGCCAATGCAAACTATCACAAAATGATTAACCAAACATATTTTTATATTTGTTTTTTTAGAAATGTGTAATTTGTTCATTTTATTTTTTCTAACTCTAAATTTAGAATATATTGGTTTCTAGCCATGGATCCATATATATGTAATGAAATTTGTTAATGCGTGTATGTTCAGTAAGATTTGGAGTATTCTATTGTAACTTTACTACAAGATTTATAAGATGACCATGCATCGCACAGGGATAAGATCTAGTATTCTCTATTCTGAGAGGCGTAAATACGTGAATTAATGGCTAGGCCTATAATGTCGATGCTGGCATGATTTTTGTTTTTATTAATTTTAAAAATTTTAGTCTATTTATATAATATAAATGTTTAATTTCTAATTTATACATTGTAGTTACTTGCAAGTTATATTTTTTAAAAACCACTATCCATTTTTAAACACATTTATCATCTCTATAATCAATGAAACAAATTAAGAAAAGAAGGTTCATGTGCACATCTCTCTATAAATACCCCCATTCATACTTATTTATTTTCACGGACCCACTGCTCAAAATAAGTCAACCTTTGCTAGTTTTTAAGCTCACTAAAACTAACATATTTTGACCTATTATATTAGCATACCAAAAAAAAAATATTTGAGCTAATTCTTTTTTATGGGGTCGACCGTAATGTTTAAAAACTCCACAAAAAAATAAGTTCAAAGTAATATATATATATATAGAGAGAGAGAGAGAGAGAGAAAAGAGAGAGAGAGAGGGAGAGAGAGAGAGAGAGATGTTGGAGTTTTGTTATGGAAAGAACGAAATATATTAATTAATTTATGCAAGGCAAGTTCTTGGAACGTTTTCTTTTAGGCAAAATCTCTCCCAATTCGGTTGAGACAGAACCGCGAGTACACTATGGGGATTATAGAATCTGCCTTCAGGATACAATGTAGTGTATGAACAGTTGTTTGATTCAAACTACGTATTGTTTGATCAAACCGAGAATACTCTGAATTTGTAACTTGATAATGCCAAAATATAGAGGACGGAGAGAGGAGAAACTAGCAATTTTTTGGTGTCCAAAACAGTGTCCTGGAACTCTTTTTATAGCCATTTCTGTGACTGTTCTTGAACAGTCACAGCTCTTCATGTAGTGACTCAGCAACCGTTGGATCGTGCCTGTTTAGAATAGCTTTGATGAAGTGTCTAGTGCGCGTCAAAGCGCACAATACGCCCTAAGTCGCCCAATCGCCCTTTCGCACGCCGCGTGTCGCGATTGGTGGTGCTTAAGCACCACCGCGATGCGTAGGATCATAGCCTCTTATTTGACTTGTCAACTAAGAATCTTAGTTGTCCTTTAGTTGATATACCACTACTTTTTGTAGTATTCTTCCAATGTGGGACAATATGGGATTTTGAGCACTCCCATATATTTCACACCCATTTTCTCATGTTTCTACCTTCTAAAATAAAACCCAAACTATGTTTAAAATAAAACACCAATAATATAATAAAATATTAACAACTAAAAAATAAAATATCAATAAATATTGGAATTTATCCGACATTCCCCCACCAATTTCAATATACACAAGAGAGCAAAGCAAAAGGACAATAAATAACTTTTGGCATTATCGCTAAAATCTAGTACATAAATCAGAAGTGTCTTTCGGACTTGAACTTTCATATAGTGAAAATAATTCAAAGCTTCATCAAGGTGCTTTGGTGAACATATCTTGAACCAATGACCTTTTGAGACTAACCGGAACTATCACACATACCGATTTATGAGTTTATAAGTGTTCTTCTAGCATGCACTTTTATAGCCTTATGCTAATCCTAATTTCACGAGCGCTTTAGGATCGGTCTTGATTCCATAGAAAGCGGCCACACTTTCGACACTCGTATAGGTAAATCAACTTTAGTGATTCTGCGAGTCACACTTATATGATTTATTAAGAAGTAACCTTCATCCTCTAACATGCAGAAAACCAACACTAGGCACATAGGAATGGAACTTTTTGTATAAAATTCCTAGTGTTCCATAACTATAATTTAACTTGTTTGTACCACATTGAACTCTATCTATATTTTCAAGACATGAGTTGGGTTCCCATTAAATATAGTTGAGTTATTTAATAGACCTTAGTCCCATTCCTTTTGAGGTGATATATATCATCTCCCCAACAAGACCTTTAGTTAGAGGATCTGCTAAATTCTTGTTCGTTTTAATATAGTCGACTGTAATTACTCCTTCCTTGAGTAATTTTCTTATAATTTGATGCCTTATACTAATGTGTGTAGATTTTCTGTTGTAAGTTTTGTTCGAAACTTTATTAATTGTGGCTTGGTTATCACAACTTATCATAATAGAAGGTGATGGCTCTTTTCATAAAGGAATATCATACAACACATTTTTAAGCCATTCTGCTTCTTTACATGCATCTGCTAGGGCTATAAATTCATATTGCATTGTTGAATCTGATACACATGTTTGTTTCTTGGATCCCCAAGAGATAGCTGCTCCTCCTAGCTTAAAAATCCTACAGTAGTTGACTTGGATTTTGATTCAAGATTATTCCAACTTGAATCACTATATCCTTCTAAAACAGATGGATATCCTACCTATTGTAAGCCATAATCCAAAGTCCTCTTCAGGTACGTAAGTACCCTAGAAATTGCATTCCAGTGCTCTTGTCCTGGATTACTTGTAAATCTACACAATACACTCACTGCATAAGCAATGTCTGGTCTAGTGCAATGCATGGCATACATTAGACTCCCAATAATACTAGCATATTTAAGTTGGTCCATAGCATGCCCAACATTTTTCATTAATTTGATGCTAGGTTCCACTGGTGTAGCAGCTGACTTAAGTTCAAAATGATTATATCTTTTAAGAACTTTTTCTATATAATTAGATTTATATAACGCTAAAGAATTATCCTTTCTCACAATTTTGATTCCTAAAATCACATCATCTTCTCCAAGATCTTTCATATCAAATTTTGATGAAAGAAACCTTTTGGTTTCTTCAACATATTTGAGATTAGACCCAAATATTAACATGTCATCCACATATAAGAAAATAGTAACACCAACACCATTTTCAAATTTACTATATATACATTTGTCGGCATCATTAACTTTATATCCATGGGATAACAATATTATTAAACTTCTCATGCTATTGCATAGGAGCTTGTTTAAGGCCATAAAGAGATTTAACCAATTTACACACTTTCTTTTCTTGACCAGGCAAAACAAACCCTTCGGGTTGTTCCATGTAAATCTCTTCTTCTAAATCACCATTTAAAAATGCAGTTTTAACATCCATTTGATGAATAACTAAATTGTGAATAGAAGCAAGAGATATCAATATCCTAATGGAAGTTATTCGAGCAACAGGAGCATATGTATCAAAGTAATCAATTCCATGTTTTTGCTTATAGCCTTTAGCAACTAGTCTTGCCTTAAATTTATTTATAGAACCATCCGAATTTAATTTTCTTTTAAATATCCATTTTCACCCAATAGGTTTAGCCTCGGGGGGAAGATCAGAAATAACCCAAGTTTGATTCGACAAAAATGAGTTCATTTCATCATTTATTGCTTCTTTCCAAAAGACAGCATCCCTAGATGTTATCGCTTCATGAAATGTGGTCGGTTCATCTTCTACATTAAGAACAAATTTAGTTTTGTTCTTAGTCTCATTTAAATCCTCTTCAACTAAATAAATAACAAAGTCGGGCCCAAATGTTTTTTCAGTTCTTTGTCTTTTACTCCTTCATGGTTCAACGTCATTCGTTGTTTTCGAAGAAGATATAGGTTGTGAATTTTCTTCTAAATTTGAGGAGTCAACAGTCGGATTATTATTTTATAAACCTTGATTCAAAGTACTAAACTTTGTTAGATGTTCAAAAAATTGCACATCTATCGACTCAATTATTTCTTGAGTTTTAAGGTTTAAAAATCTATAAGTCATACTGTTACTAGAGTATCCAATAAAAACACATTTGTAAGTACTATTTCCTAGTTTAGGTCTTTTAGGTTTGGGTTTTCTTACATAAGCAAGACATCCTCAAAATTTAAGACGTCTAAGATTAGGCTTACGATTAAACCATAATTCATATGGTGTAATATCCTTGTTTTTCAATGGAACTCTATTTAAAATATAACATGCGGATAAAATCGCTTCTCCCCACATTGACAAAGGTAAACCAGGACTGATTAACATTGAATTTATCATTTTAACTAAAGTCCTATTTTTCCTTTCCACCGTTCCATTTTGTTGTGGCGTATATGGCGCCGTAACTTGATGGATTATCCCATGAGTATTACAAAATTCTATAAACTCACTCGGGTAATATTCACCACACCTATCGGATCGTAGGACTTTAATTTTCCGATTTTATTGAGTTTCAACTTCAGCTTTAAAAATTAGGTATTTCTCGAAAACTTCATCTTTACTTTTAAGTAAATATGTATATGCATACTTAGAGTAATCATCAATGAAAGTTAAGAAATATTTATTTCCACCACGAGTCATATTACTCTTCATATCGCATACATCACTATGAATAAGATCAAGAATTTCGAATTTCCTCTCAACAGATTTGAACGACTTTCTAGTTATCTTCGATTGAGCATAAATTTTACATTTAGAAAGGTTATCAAATTTACAATCCGAGATTAATCCGAGATTAGTCTTATCTTTTATACTTCTATCATTCACATGACCTAATCTACTATGCCATAAAGAAATAGACTCAACCGTCTAAGCAGAACTCATATCATTGATTACATTAATTTTGATCATGCCGTTACAAGAGTACCCTTTGCTAATAAATTGTTGTAACAACCCGCCTAATAAGATACCGGGCGATCACTCCAATATTAAATTAAAACAGGAGTCACATATGGATCATCCTTAGCATCACTGTCGAAAATCCATTTAATTACTAATATCCTATTAGGTGGCCGTTAAAAACTTTTACTTAACTACTCTTTTTAACGAATAAATTACAACATCCACAATTAAATGCGTAATGAACTGAAATGAAAATGAAAGGAACTAAAATAACCGAACACTCGGTCCAAATATACAACCATAACGAATGTTGTACTGAAAGAATAAATAAATGCAATTGAGCCATTGGCTCGAGTGTTTATACAATATCTCCTATCTAGAGTACAAAGAAAGAAACGTCTACCGATAACCTGCAAGCATCCACAGCTGCTGCAGCAGACGTCTGACCCGAAAGAGTTTCCATCCAGGCGTCCCTGTGTCTGGACACCTATATATATATATAGTATAGAGAAAGAAAGGAGAGTAGACAAACGGGTCAGAGCCCGAATGTTTAGAAAATATTTTGCAAGTGCATAAATGTTTTGTTTTTAGAAAAATAGTTTTTATCTCATATTTAAATTGGTATCGCACTCTCATGAGATACCCCTCACCTCTCCTCTAACAGTGCGCACCTAGCGCATCCCTATAAACATCCTAGTCAAGCTACCCTGCTAAACTAGTTTAATACCCAACCACTATCTAACCTAGATAGTCAACCAGGTGTACTAAGGGCTAAACTTCACTCTAATCTCGACGCTATGCCATGTTCGTGCGTGGGGTGTCTCGCGAAGCGAAATCCAAACAAGGAACCCCCCCGATACACTACTATGCAGCAAGGTCGATCTTTGAGATCCGCCAGTCCCTCAGTACAGAAAGATATATATAATATATATACCATAAACATTTAATAATATTAGAGCACTAAGGATTGAACTTCTCCCCAGTCTCAACACAATGCCATATTCGTGTGTGGGGTGTCTCGCGAAGCGAAATCCAAAGAAGGAACCCCCCCCGATACACTACTATGCAGTACGGTCGATCGTCGGGATCCATTAGACCCTCGACACTCGATTTATACATATACGTACATCTACAATATACGTCCGGATAATATCTCTCGGACTGAGGATTACTTGATACATATAGTATTTATAAATACTTATCCTTTTCATTTCAAAAACTTCCATTTCCCTTCTCATATCCAGGAAATGTATTTATAGAAGCCAATTCATTATCATGAATTGCTTTAACAAATCATATACTTTTTGAAAGCCAATTTTATTAACATAAAAATGCTTTTCCTTTATCAATTATCCCATTTCCCTTTTTATACTCAGGAAATGTATTCAAAGACATTTTCATTATCATAAAAATGCTTTGATCATGACATATGCTTCCACATCCCTTCTTCCATCCGGGAAGTGTTACCGAAGCCAAATAATATAACCCATTTCCCTTCCTATATCCAGGAAATGTAATTAAAGCAAATCCATTATGATGAACTGCTTTAATAAACGCGTTCTAAGACCGCCCGTCCGGATTTCTCCACTGTGCGCGCCCCTAAATGGCTATCATCTTCCAGGGCCTCCAAGACAACTTGGGATCCTATATCGAAAGGCGTCGGGAAGCGACCATGTGCCTGCGGGATAGTCAAGACCACACCCGGAATCTCCTATCCAGCGCAGAAAATATAACAACAAACGCTCACATGGCCTATAGGACTATATCCACCCTGCATCATTAGCCAGGGGGCTTCACCAAACGAACGCAACTTCCCTTATGATAGCGATTTAGAGAGGTGTGTATCCTCATTTTTATTATTTATGAAAATCATTTGTCTTTCCATTTTGAAAACATTTATATATTATTTTCAAAATCATTTTCATCATATCATATATACTTTAATCACATAGTATATACATATACCCTGTATTCATCCTTGAATATACATAAATGGCCATATTTGCCAACTATATATAGCGATGACCATTAATCCCAAAGATTCCCTCGAGGAATCATACTCATGCTTTCATATAAGCATGATACTAAACCCAAAGTATTTCCTTACTTTGTTCAATTCTAATTACCTCAATCATCTCTTAAAGGTTTATTTATCCTCAAAACCCTTATTTAGGAATCCCCATAAAAATCCCAAATGGTAATTCAACTCCCCATACTCTTAAAGGGAGAAAACTAGAAATTCTGGCCTAAGCGAATCGATTCACCCCTTTAGCGAATCGATTCGGATGGGCGAATCGATTCGGTTCCCAATCCGAATCGATTCGGAAAGTATTCTGCAAACAGGTCTGTAAATGGCGAATCGATTCGGTCTATACCCGAATCGATTCGGCCCATTGCAGAAACCCAATTCCCCTTAGGCGAATCGATTCGGCCTGTACCCGAATCGATTCGGCCTGTTCGAGGGTCACAGTTTGGGTGATTTCTCAAACTCCAAAATACCCAAAAATCAATCCAAATTCATTTTCATGGTTTCTACTCTACACCAAAAATCATCCCAAACATCTACACAATAATTTCTAGCCTTTATTTTTCCAATTCCCGATTTGATTTTCGAGTTGGTACTTTCAACTGGGAGCTGTCATCTTGTAAAAATCATATCAAATCGTAGAAAAATACGCGGTCGGCGCCCACGCGACCGTATCGAAAATATATACAAGTTTCGTGTTTTGGCCGAAAGCTAAATCAATTCTTTTCCTAGTCAAAATAACCCCACAAGATTACGGGTTACTATTCATTGTCCCTACCAAAATCCCAAACTCCATGTTTCTCCATTTTTGTTGGTTCTAACCTCACCCAACAACTCAATTAACATCTAATCTATGTTTTACAACTAACACATCAATTATTTTGGGGTATTAAATCATTTCTCTTAGTTTTAAACCCTAAAATCATAAAAACCCCAACTTAGCATTTCAATCCATTTTATACTCCATTAACATGGTTTTGATACTAAAAATCATTAAGAGTTTACACTACATCAATGTGTAAACTCATAATCAACTTTTACCCAATGTATTTTAAGGGTTCTAACCCTAAAATCATGTTTATACCAAATGTGATATGAGAGGATTGCAAAAAATAAAATAAAGCAAGTAAACACTTTCCTCGTGGATAAAATCCGACGACCTCGAGTCGAATCCGGCGGAGTTTGGCCCGAATCTCCCCTTTCCTCCTCTTTTCTTCTTCCTCTCTCTCTTCTCTCTCTTTTCTTTCTTTCTTTCTTCTTTCCTTTCCCTTTCTCCCTCTTTAAATAAGAAGAAAGGGGTTATACCCCTTAAAACCCAAAAACGACTCGTTTACCCAATTACGAGTTACTTTTACCTTTAAAATTAATCGAAACTCATTTCCGACAATTGGACACTCTTTTCCGACTATCTCGGCCATTCCAAGAATTATGGCGCAGTCGAAATTTCCATCCGAGGTACTTGACCGCAAATCACTATTCCAACCCAAAATAAATAAATGCGGGTTTTCCAATTAAAAAATCTTACCTCGTGTCTCTTTACTCAACGACGACATATAATTAATTTACTTCGACCTATATAGTCCCAAAATAATTTATAACACCCTTCGAAAATCATTCAATCCTCGAGAATCCCAAAAATTACTATTTAGGAAAATTCCCCAAATTGCCAATTTATATCCAATTATGGAATTTAATCGTCTCCAAAAAGGACGGGTTGTTACACTCCCCCCCTTACAACGGAATTCCGTCCTCGAAATTCGGATACAACCTACACCACCAATCTTAGGATCACTCCAAATACTAATACCCCAAGGGAAACAATACTAACCCAACGGTTCCCAACCATATGCTACACGACTACCACAATCGCAAAGTGACTCTTATACGTCACATAATACCCATCATCTATAATGCCTATCGGCATGAATTTCAATCTTGCGTACTACTCCTATCTTGCCCATACACCTTCCTAACTTGTGCACATCTGCACATTCGTAGCGAACGTCTGACACGTAACACTCTCTCCCAATAAGGGTCTCCTTTCCTCGGTGTAATACTCACCTATGGGTCCTTCCAACCCGTGAAATTCCAACTCCTAACCTCGGGGCTGCTAACTCTAGCGAACCTACATCCTAACAAGGCTATAATCTATGCGTCACCCTACCTACGCGAAACTAATATAATCCTAAGTATGTCCCTAGTGCCCAAGGCCTCTCTCAACTCCCGACAATTGCTTGGTTTCATGCGTGGGACGTCTCGCCAAGGCAAAATCCAAATAAGGAACCCTCCCGTTACACTACTCCCTCGCGTAGTCGGTCATCGAGATATAGCGACCCAAGGCACATAGGCGGGACTTCCTAAATTATACAAGGCTATCCTATGAACGCATTCCTACTATCTTATCCTTCCGCCCATACAGAAGGAAACCTAATCAATCGAAGTGCCCACTTTCTGTAAAAAGTGTGACGAACATAGTACCCAAAATTTATCTTCTCAAAGTCTGCCTTTTCATTAAGGCTGGTTATTATCCTCAAACAAATTTCTCTAAGTCCAACCTCAACCACCCACTTGTGGCGAGGGGACCACTTTAGTGCTTTTCCATAGCACAATATCTCCATAAGTATATCAACATCATGTGGCTCATAGCCTATAGTGGTTCATCCACACTATAAGACCTTTCCACAAAATCAACATCCTTGCATCCCATAACAGATCCCCACTCCCGACGCCGTTAAGAGTCATGTGTGGAGTGTCTCGCAAAGCGAAATCCAAACAAAGAACCCCTCCACACATTAACCCTTGACTTCATTGGTTATGGAGTTCTGTCATTTAAACATGCAACCGGGATATCCCTATCCCCTAATCCAACAAAAAGGTGATCTGAACTCCTATCTCTAACTAAGAGTCATACCACCCTGCGCTCGCACTCATTTTTAAGTCCTTGCGCAAACAATAATGAGCTTTATGTTCAGCTTAACGAAAATCCTGCGGCCTTAAATCATATATATAAGGTTGCCATAAACCCAAATCACGATAAGGAAACCTCTTCTCACTGAAGTTCCATTAACCCATAACAAATAAAATGAACTCAACCTATATCTAGGTGAGACATCGCAACAATAACCTGTTCCCTCGAGGAACCATGGACACGATAGACTTGCCATTCTTAGCCTGCTATCGCTCCGAAAATACACCATAATGTATTAGGCTCCTCATACCACCATGCTCGTATAGACATATAAAACGAGCATCACTAACCAGATATGTATATATATATACCATATATCAGTACCCGCCTCTATGGCGAATGAAGAAAATAAAACTCCGCTATTGCGGACAACACATAGGCATACATGATATAATGTTATCGATACCGCCCTAACTCAAATTACCCACACGATTCTAGGGCTAACTAATACCGCGACTTCATCTAGTCACGCCTAATATACCTCCTCAATTGAGGTAAAACTCATAACCACAATTTCATTATAACGATTTCCCCGAGTGGATGTCCAACCATGGGGTCCTCGAACATACCCATTCTTTAGTGAGCCCATCCTCCTTGGAAAGGACTCAATATTCATTGCACCTAACTCACTTAGGTAAAAGGTTCACTTTGCCATAATACTCTTTATTCACCGTCGGCCCCTGGCTGAACCTTAGGCGAATAATTCCCAAAACTGCATTCTTCTCATCCTGCTGATTCATGGGGACTCACGGTGAGAACTATCTGTAAGATCCCTTTGGAACCCTTATCTTCACGGGGAAATCCAACTTTAGTACCACTTTCTATCACAGAAGTACTTGGTTGCTCATAACTACTATACTTTAGTAGTCGTCGCAACAGTCCTTAGCATTTACCACAAGGAGAGTGGCATCTACTAAGATCCTCGTCCCCGTCTTCTACCAGCTCCCCCAGCTAAGCTCCACTCCTGCTGCCCTCCGAGCTCCGCACACGATTCTCAACGAGCGCGTAACAGATTTCTATAATCTTCTAATATGGCAGGAGATCGAAGTCTCACAATAGAAATCAACAATCCTATTCCTGAGGCTCTATAACAAATCGAGAGCAACGCTGAAAGCGTAGTACGTCCGCACAGATTCCTAAGGACACTAGAACCTGATGCTCTGATACCATCTGTAACAACCCGCCTAATAAGATACCAGGCGATCACTCCAATATTAAATTAAAACAGGAGTCACATATGGATCATCCTTAGCATCACTGTCGAAAATCCATTTAATTACTAATATCCTATTAGGTGGCCGTTAAAAACTTTTACTTAACTACTCTTTTTAACGAATAAATTACAACATCCACAATTAAATGCGTAATGAACTGAAATGAAAATGAAAGGAACTAAAATAACCGAACACTCGGTCCAAATATACAACCATAACGAATGCTGTACTGAAAGAATAAATAAATGCAATTGAGCCATTGGCTCAAGTGTTTATACAATATCTCCTATCTAGAGTACAAAGAAAGAAACGTCTACCGATAACCTGCAAGTATCCACAGCTGCTGCAGCAGACGTCTGACCCGAAAGAGTTTCCATCCAGGCGTCCCTGTGTCTGGACACCTATATATATATATAGTATAGAGAAAGAAAGGAGAGTAGACAAACGGGTCAGAGCCCGAATGTTTAGAAAATATTTTGCAAGTGCATAAATGCTTTGTTTTTAGAAAAATAGTTTTTATCTCATATTTAAATTGGTATCGCACTCTCATGAGATACCCCTCACCTCTCCTCTAACAGTGCACACCTAGCGCATCCCTATAAACATCCTAGTCAAGCTACCCTGCTAAACTAGTCTAATACCCAACCACTATCTAACCTAGATAGTCAACCAGGTGTACTAAGGGCTAAACTTCACTCTAATCTCGACGCTATGCCATGTTCGTGCGTGGGGTGTCTCGCGAAGCGAAATCCAAATAAGGTACCCCCCCGATACACTACTATGCAGCAAGGTCGATCTTTGAGATCCGCCAGTCCCTCAGTACAGAAAGATATATATAATATATATACCATAAACATTTAATAATATTAGAGCACTAAGGATTGAACTTCTCCCCAGTCTCAACACAATGCCATATTCGTGCGTGGGGTGTCTCGCGAAGCGAAATCCAAACAAGGAACCCCCCGATACACTACTATGCAGCACGGTCGATCGTCGGGATCCATTAGACCCTCGACACTCGATTTATACATATACGTACATCTACAATATACGTCCGGATAATATCTCCCGGACTGAGGATTACTTGATACATATAGTATTTATAAATACTTATCCTTTTCATTTCAAAAACTTCCATTTCCCTTCTCATATCCAGGAAATGTATTTATAGAAGCCAATTCATTATCATGAATTGCTTTAACAAATCATATACTTTTTGAAAGCCAATTTTATTAACATAAAAATGCTTTTCCTTTATCAATTATCCCATTTCCCTTTTTATACTCAGGAAATGTATTCAAAGACATTTTCATTATCATAAAAATGCTTTGATCATGACATATGCTTCCACATCCCTTCTTCCATCCGGGAAGTGTTACCGAAGCCAAATAATATAACCCATTTCCCTTCCTATATCCAGGAAATGTAATTAAAGCAAATCCATTATGACGAACTGCTTTAATAAACGCGTTCTAAGACCGCCCGTCCGGATTTCTCCACTGTGCGCGCCCCTAAATGGCTATCATCTTCCAGGGCCTCCAAGACAACCTGGGATCCTATATCGAAAGACGTCGGGAAGCGACCATGTGCCTGCGGGATAGTCAAGACCACACCCGGAATCTCCTATCCAGCGCAGAAAATATAACAACAAACGCTCACATGGCCAATAGGACTATATCCACCCTGCATCATTAGCCAGGGGGCTTCACCAAACGAACGCAACTTCCCTTATGATAGCGATTTAGAGAGGTGTGTATCCTCATTTTTATTATTTATGAAAATCATTTGTCTTTCCATTTTGAAAACATTTATATATTATTTTCAAAATCATTTTCATCATATCATATATACTTTAATCACATAGTATATACATATACCCTGTATTCATCCTTGAATATACATAAATGGCCATATTTGCCAACTATATATAGCGATGACCATTAATCCCAAAGATTCCCTCGAGGAATCATACTCATGCTTTCATATAAGCATGATACTAAACCCAAAGTATTTCCTTACTTTGTTCAATACTAATTACCTCAATCATCTCTTAAAGGTTTATTTATCCTCAAAACCCTTATTTAGGAATCCCCATAAAAATCCCAAATGGTAATTCAACTCCCCATACTCTTAAAGGGAGAAAACTAGAAAGTCTGGCCTAAGCGAATCGATTCGCCCCTTTAGCGAATCGATTCGGATGGGCGAATCGGTTCAGTTCCCAATCCAAATCGATTCGGAAAGTATTCTGCAAACAGGTCTGTAAATGGCAAATCGATTCAGTCTATACCCGAATCGATTCGGCCCATTGCAGAAACCCAATTCCCCTTAGGCGAATCGATTCGGCCTGTACCCGAATCGATTCGGCCTGTTCGAGGGTCACAGTTTGGGCGATTTCTCAAACTCCAAAATACCCAAAAATCAATCCAAATTCATTTTCATGGTTTCTACTCTACACCAAAAATCATCCCAAACATCTACACAATAATTTCTAGCCTTTATTTTTCCAATTCCCGATTTGATTTCCGAGTTGGTACTTTCAACTGTGAGCTGTCATCTTGTAAAAATCATATCAAATCGTAGAAAAATCAGAAAAATACGCGGTCAGCGCCCACGCGACCGTATCGAAAATATCTACAACTTTCGTGTTTTGGCCGAAAGCTAAATCAATTCTTTTCCTAGTAAAAATAACCCCACAAGATTACGGGTTACTATTCATTGTCCCTACCAAAATCCCAAACTCCATGTTTCTCCATTTTTGTTGGTTCTAACCTCACCCAACAACTCAATTAACATCTAATCTATGTTTTACAACTAACACATCAATTATTTTGGGGTATTAAATCATTTCTCTTAGTTTTAAACCCTAAAACCATAAAAACCCCAACTTAGCATTTCAACCCATTTTATACTCCATTAACATGGTTTTGATACTAAAAATCATTAAGAGTTTACACTACATCAATGTGTAAACTCATAATCAACTTTTACCCAATGTATTTTAAGGGTTCTAACCCTAAAATCATGTTTATACCAAATGTGATATGAGAGGATTGCAAAAAATAAAATAAAGCAAGTAAACACTTGCCTCGTGGATAAAATCCGACGACCTCGAGTCGAATCCGGCGGAGTTTGGCCCGTATCTCCCTTTTCCTCCTCTTTTCTTCTTCCTCTCTCTCTTCTCTCTCTTTTCTTTCTTTGTTTCATCTTTCCTTTCCCTTTCTCCCTCTTTAAATAAGAAGAAAGGGGTTATACCCCTTAAAACCCAAAAACGACTCGTTTACCCAATTACGAGTTACTTTTACCTTTAAAATTAATCGAAACTCATTTCCGACAATCGGACACTCTTTTCCGACTATCTCGGCCATTCCAAGAATTATGGCGCAGTCGAAATTTCCATCCGAGGTACTTGATCGCAAATCATTATTCCAACCCAAAATAAATAAATGCGGGTTTTCCAATTAAAAAATCTTACCTCGTGTCGCTTTACTCAATGACGACATATAATTAATTTACTTCGACCTATATAGTCCCAAAATAATTTATAACACCCTTCGAAAATCATTCAATACTCGAGAATCCCAAAAATTACTATTTAGGAAAATTCCCCAAATTGCCAATTTATATCCAATTATGGAATTTAATCGTCTCCAAAAAGGACGGGTTGTTACAATTGTCCATTCTTAGACAAAACAAACTTATCAGACTCATACACTAGTTTGAAACCTCTCTTATTGAGAAGGTCCCCAGACACAAGATTTTTACACATATCAGGTACATGAAGTACATCAATTAGAGTAAGTGTCTTTCCAGAAGTTAGCTTCAATTCCACTGTGCCTTTTCCAACTACATTGGTGCGAAGATTATTTTCCATCTTCACTTCTTTTCCATCAATTTCTTGATATGTTTTGAATGAAGAGCGGTCTTTGCATATGTGGACCATTGTGCCGGTATCCAGCCACCACCCACTTTCATTATCAATTGAATTTGCTTCGCATACAGTAGAAATAAGGTCTTCAACATTGTTGGTTTCCTTCGACCCTTGTTTTTCCTTAAATGCTTTCTTTTTATGATGACATTCTCGAGAATAATGGCCCGGTTTGTCACAGAAGAAACATTTTCCCTTCTTTTTCTCATTTTCACCTTGGTTCTTGAATTTTGAATCATTCTTTGCTTTAAATTTTGAGTCTTTAGTAATCTTGGATTTTTTATCCTCAACCATATTAGATTTTGAATGACCCTCACCTTGTTCATCCTTCTTTTCTCGAATACGAGTATCATCTTCAATACGCAGGTGACGAAGAAGGGATTCCACAATATAAGTCTTTTCATCATGATTAATTTTCTTCTGAAACCCATTCCAAGAGGATGGAAGTTTTGAAACAATCATCCCTACTTGAAATTCATCTTGAAGATTAATACCAGCGGCTTTAAGGTCACCAATAATTTGTTGGAGTTCATGTGCTTGTGTAATGCCAATTTTATCATTACTCATTCTAAAATTCATATAGTTTGAAATCAGAAACTTACGGTTTCTCGCTTCCTCGTTTTGACACTTTGTCTCCGAAGCCTTCCATAATTACTTTGCCGCCAAAATCATTCGATGAGTGCTATAAACAGTTTGAGATAAAGCATTGAGGATGTGTCCTCGATATATAAATTCGTCTTATTTCCTCTTCACACATTTTTTCTTTATTTCTTCGGTGTCTTCGGGTGTGGGCTCAGGAATTTGTTCAAGGTTATCATCTAGAATGTATGAAAGTTTTAGTGATGTGAGGAAGAACATAACTTTCTCTTGCCAACGGGTGAAATTTCCGCCATCAAAACGGTCCAGTCGGATTAAGTCTTGAGTCATGACTTGGATAGATTGTGCCACAGTTCCTTCCATTTGAGTGGAGTAATAAGAATGATTTTGTCTAAAACTGTTGGAGATTTGTTATGGAAAGAATGAAATATATTAATTAATTTCTGCAAGGCACGTTCTTGGAACGTTTTCTTTTAGGAAAATTTTCTCCCAATCCGGTTGAGACAGAACCGAGAGTACACTATGGGTTTTATAGAATCTGCCTTCAGGATACAATGCAGTGTATGAACAGTTGTTTGATTCAAACTATGTACTGTTTGATCAAACCGAGAACACTCTGAATTTGTAACTTGATAATGCCAAAATATAGAGGACGGAGAGAGGAGAAACTAGCAATTTTCGGTTTCCAAAACAGTGGCCTGGAACTCTTTTTATAGCCATTTATGTGACTGTTCTTCAACAGTCACAGCTCTTCATGTAGTGACTCAGCAACCGTTGGATCGTGCCTGTTGAGAACATCTTCGATGAAGTGCCAAGTGCGCGTCAAAGTGCGCAATGCGCCCTAAGTTGACCAATTTCCCTTTCGTGCGCCGCGTGTCGCACTTACGCGTATCGCGATTGGTGGTGCTTAAGCACCACCGCGATGCGTAGGATCATAGCCTCTTATTTGACTTGTTAACTAAGAATCTTAGTTGTCCTTTAGTTGATATACCACTACTTTTTGTAGTATTCTTCCAATGTGGGACAATATGGAATTTTGAGCACTCCCATATCTTTCACACCCATTTTCTCATGTTTCTACCTTCTAAAATAAAACCCAAACTATATTTAAAATAAAACACCAATAATATAATAAAATATTAACAACTAAAAAATAAAATATCAATAAATATTGGAATTTATCCAACAAGAGAGAGAGAGAGAGAGATGGCGATTATTATACCACAAAAAAAGGAGGATTTGAGTTTGGCATTACAACATTGTGGTCTATGGTTGTTGTAATTGGGGAATCTGCGCTCATGGAGTTTGATATGCTAATGGAGGAAAGATTGAGCATAACCATACTCATAAACATGCATTTGAGGATCGTCTCCATATTGTTTTTATTTTATTTTTTTGAATTTTGTAAGGTGGGGATAGGAAGATGTTGTTCACATAATTAGATTTCCAAGATATATATATATATATATATATATATATATATATATATATATATATATATATATATATATATATATATATATATATATATAGAGAGAGAGAGAGAGAGAGAGAGAGAGAGAGAGAGAGAGATGGAGAGAGAGAGATGACTCGAAGTTGTACAAAATTTTATTCATTCTTATATTTGAGATTACATCAATTTGAGCTCAGATTACATTAATTTAGCTAAATATGGAGCGATATTGTGAATCCGATTATTGTAATACAAAATGTAATCGGAGTAAGAACAAGAATTAATATGCCTATTAACCTACCATATATATATATATATATATATATATATATATATATATATATATATATATATATATATATATATAGGGTGAGGTTCAAAAGTGAACCAAAAGAATGAACTTTTTAATGAACCTTCTAAGACATTAAAAAATTTATTTTTAATTTCTTGTTATAATTGGTCCGCGCCAGCAGCAATGAATAATTTTTCAATCCCCCGCTGGCGCGGACCAATTACAACAAGAAATTAAGGATCAATTTTTAATATCTTAGTAGGTTCATTAAAAAGTTCATTCTTTCGGTTCACTTTTGAACCTCTCCCTATATATATATATATATATACAAAAAATGCGACGATACCCTGTACAACAAATCATCTGAAAATAATATTTTTTTTAATTTTTAATTCTTTTAATATAACTTAGTTTTTAAGCAGATTAAAAATTAACATATATTGACCAATTTTTTTCGAATGGTAAAAATATTTACTTATTTTTTACAAGAAATACACGAGTTTTTAAATAATTTGTGGAAATCATCACCCCAAAATAATTTTGTAATATTTAAAAAAAAATTATTTGTGTGAGTGCAAGAATTGTCACAATAAATGATCAAGAAAGAAATATCAAGAGGAAACCAATTAATCACACATACAACAACAAATGTAGGTAGTTCAGCAACTTGCTTACATCCACAGAGAGGTTACTATGTTCTTATTAGTGTCTCTCAATGATCTAGGTTACATCCCTTTGCCCCGGACAAGGATTTACAATTTATAGCTGAAGAAAATAAGAGATTGAGTTGTACAAGTAACTCAACTATGGAGTGGATAACTCGTAGTGTCCCAGAATATCTCCTCCGATATTTTTGGTTATCGATTTGACTATATCCGTTTCCATTTAAGTGCACAATAAACACACAAGTGTTAATAAATAACTGATTTGGGTCAGCCAGTCCACTGTCCATTCTGGTCTGATCGGCGACTCTCTTGGGCTGAAATAAATGCGCCCCCACAATTTGCATTTATATATCCCAGTATTTACCATTTTCTAAAAATAGTATAAAAATATTGTTTTTTTATGAAACTTCAGGGATATGATCTCCACGGTGAGAATATCATCTCCAATTTTTTTAATAAAAAAATTCAATATAAAAACCGTTGAGATGGGGCGATATGTAAAAATTGATATGAATATGCATTTTTTACTGTTGAAATTTTAGCAGTCATCTCATTCACTTTTAATAGAATTTTTTGATGAAATTTCATGGATATGATCTTGACAGTGAGAAGATCATGTCCTTGAAGTTTCATAGAAAAATTCAATCAATCAAGTGGCTGGCACAGGCCAAAAATTTCAACTAGGGGTGGAAGCGATACGGGTTTTTACCGTACCGTACCGTTTTGGTCCGAAAAAAATAGTTTTGGTTTCATATATTAAAATACCAGAAACCGGTCTTACTGAAATCGAAATTACCGCAAAAAAGTTTGTTGGTTTTGGTTTTAATATTTAAAAAACTGATTTATCGAAATTATCGTACCGAATTTATCGAAACCAGAAAAAATCGTACCGAATTTATCAAAATTACCGTACCGAATTTATCGAAACTAGAAAAAAGTTGGTTTGGGTTTGGGTTTTAATATTTTAAAAAGTTGGTTGGTTTTGTTTTTGGTTTTTTGGGGCTTTTAGTGCTATTTAACAAAATCAGAAAAAAAAAAGACGAAACCATAAACCAGAAAAAAACAGAATTTACCAAAACTAGAAAAAACTAGAAGAAACCAGAAAAACCAGAATTTACGGAAACCAGAAAAATCGAAATTACCGAAAAAACCGAAATACTGTCCGGTTTGATTTTGGTATTGATTTTGGTGTACCGGGTGGTAAACTGGTACGGTTTGGTTTTACCATCAAGAGTTTGGTTTTAGTATTGGTATCTACTATTTACCGACCAAACCGTACCGCTTACACCCCTAATTTCAACGGTAAAAAGTGAATATTTATACCATTTTTTTTACATATCACCTCATCTCAACGGTTTTTTATTGAATTTTTTGGTGAAAAAATTGGAGATAATCTTCTCACCATGGAGATTATATCCATGAAGTTTCATCAAAAAAATTATTTTTTTACTATTTAAAAAAACGTACGTACCGGGTTCTGCATCATAAGTAGTCCTTATAGGACTCTCTCTCTCTCTCTCTCTCTCTATATATATATATATATATATATATATATATATATATATTTGCCATTTTTATCTTTATCTCTTTGGTTCTCACGAACTCTTCGTTTTGGCCACAACTGATTAGAATCAATATACTTTTAGTTCCTCTTATTTTTTATTGAATGAATAACATTATTGTTTATTTTCCCTTATAAGATAAAATAAAATATATATATACACACATTTTTAGCAATACATACGTTTGCATGTATAGGGCTACGTGGGGGGGGGGGGGGGGGGAGATGCTATTGGTATTTGTATCACATGCTTGATTTATTATAACATTATATATCAAATTAGACTTGCAATTTGTTTTTATGACGTCAATATAAAATAGTCACAATTTAAACTTTAACGCGACACACCGTGATAGAATTGAGCACTGACGTGCATAGATTGTATGTTTGTTATCAGGTTTGACCCCATATGATTCTAGGAGAATGGTTTTCGAATTTGATTTATTCCCGTAGATATTAGTTCTATATTTAATTGGGAAAGTGTTTTCAATAAAGGTGAATGTAAATTTTTTTTCTAACAGTTTATGGGATGTTTGGTGCTTAACATTCTAGTGAAATTTGTTGGAAATGGGTTTCGAAAAACAACTCAAATGAGCATTTTAAGGCTCATTTTATTATGGGACCCGCATTTCAAATTCTTCGGGACTATGCAAAATTAGGTTCTCATCCGTCAGGAGTATAACATTGTATATTTGTTTGTCCAAAATCATTAAGTAATGAATGCAAATTTTGAACTCAAAGTGACATATTTAAAAGCTACTTAGTGTAGTAAATGTGGAACATTAATCCTCTATAGGAAAAATTAAAATTTTTGATTGAGTTAATAAATTCAAAAATGTGCACGAAGGCTTGGATGCATTTGGGGGTATCCTAACTCTTTGAAGGGGAGATGGTCTAACTAGGCATGTATTGGACATGGGCTATTGGCCCACACACGAGCATCGTACGGCTGGCTCGTCTCGTCCTTGGGCTTATAAAAATTCCTTTCTTTTAGGGACAATTTAATTGAGTTTGTGGGTTAGATTTTAACCCATCATTTAACCGATTTGTCTTGTTGTTTGGATCCAATCGTTTTTAACTTCTTTATCTGAACAGTCACTTAGAAAAGTATAAATTGAACACCCTTGGTCATTTACAAAAGCCCATTTTTTTCATTTCTCTCTTCCTTTACTCCAAAATTATTTATGTGTCTGCATAATTTTCATATATGTGTTAGTTCAAGTGTTAAAGAATTTGTGTTCGCCGGAGTTGAACAATACAGTGTTGTTTGTTCATACTCGCAAATTCGTTCTATCTTAAGAGACTAAAATTTATAACCTTAACACCATGGAAGGAACTAAATTGTCTTATGGACATTGTAAAATACACAAGGCTCCAATTCCTCTGTAATTCTGGCATTTTCTTATATTTTCTGCAAATTCAGGTAAGTTTTATTATTTCTGTAATTTTAATTTCAAAATAATAAAATTATGTTCATGTTCACTATTTAATAAATTTATTACATAAAACTCTTGCATGTTTTATTATTATATGTACCTAAAACTTTCAATAGTATTTAGGTTTGTTATGTTACTCCACTAACATTTGTGTGTCTAATCAAGGAATTATGTGCAATAATAGTAGATTTGGTTCGATGTGTTTCACATATCATTAGATGAAGCAACCTTAACATCCAAATTATAAGATATTAGGAATTTAACATCCTGTTAATTTTAGAAAAATCTTCTAGAAACAACGTGTATGAGTTGTCCAATCTATCATGACAATTGATGCGAGCAATATAGTTATGTAAAATATAAATATTAGAATTTTTCTTTAAAAAATAATTAGAACGGACAAAATATACACTTGATAACTATTAAAGATTTTAAATTTTAAATTTTGATTTTTTTTATGAAAATTTATAAGTTTTTTCGTATCCAGTAAATCACATGATAACAATAGTTATCAAGTTTATTATGCAATAATCATGATTAAATTGACATGAACAATGTATTGGGTCATTGTGTACTGCCTCCACATACTTTTTTGTATAAAAAGGGTAATCATCGGCTAGTTTGTGTGCATCAGATTAATCCCTCCACCCCCCCCCCCCCCCCACACACACACAAAAAAAAACACTTGTAGATAAAACGAATCATGTAGTTTGTTGTTCCGCATATTAGACTACTTGCGATGAGAATCATAATTAGGATCTTAGAGGAGGGACAACTCTAAGTATAGGCAAGGTATGTCGTCGCCTAGGAACTAGATTAATATGGGCCAAAAAATTAAAAAAAAAAGGGTAGTAAAAATAGGTATAAAAAACAATTACATATAAAAAAAATTTAGTTATGAAAAAAATTTACTATTTAACACTTAAAAAGGGCTCCCTAAACAATAAAACTTGTTCAACTTAAAATCAATTACAAAATAAAAAGCCTAAAGACCCACCATATAGACTTATATGTCCAATCCAAATAATCTCTCTCTCTCTCTCTCTCTCTCTCTCTCTCTCTCTCTCTCTCTCTCTCTCTCACACACACACACACACACACACACATTCTTATCTCTTTTCTTTCTTCTCTCACCTTCTCTCATTTCTATCACACACTAGAAAAAAGAGCTAAACACCTAAACAAAAATAAATCCTCACTACAAGGAAAAAAGTTTATTTAATATGCTCTTAAAAATTAATTTACATCACTCATAAGCCAACCGTTGTAAACCATTAGACCTACTTAATTTTACATAATTTTTTTAAATTAGCTGATCTAAATATGTTTTTAATATGATGATTATACAATAGGTATATTAAGAACACCTTAATTAGTGGTAACATTCCCTCTGAACTCGAAAAACAAGACCCATATTCATTCACGACTCCCCTACTCCTCCATATTCAAATCTCCCATGATATCTCTCTTCATCTTCATCGCGGTAATTGTCCCATTCTCTATATTCAAATCCACCCCTCGAATTATATCCCCCTCTTCATTGTGACATTGGTTGGAGGTCTTACTTGGATCAATATAGGGAAATCGAATTAGGTATGTTTTTATTCACTTAAAACCTAGCTTTGTCGATTTACTTGGCATTTCATTTCATTTGCATGACATTTAAATTGTTGCTTTATTTATTCAATTGGCTTTTAAACCCAAACTTTGTTGGTTATACATATGTTCATTTTTTTAATTTTAAATGATAACTCTAAGTGATGAATAATTACAATGTGATATCCTTTTTGTTTAAATCCTATTTAGTCATATATTTCTGCATTTTTGTTTCATTTTCATTGATGTTGATATATTATATAGAAGCGGATTTACAAACTTTTTGCATAATTCAGATGATTATATATTACCGGAACGTTTTAAGAAATATAAAGAGAATAAAATATCTACAACACTTTTTATTGTTCAATACCATTTTCTTGTCACCTTTGATAAACACGATAAAGGGTGTTCGTTTCCCTTGTCTAGTTACAAGTCATCACTGGTATTATTCTGTTGCACATGTATGGTTGTGTTTGGATCCTCTAATCAAAATATTTCAAAGGTTTGTAAATATAGTTTTATAATTCCTTGTATTACTATGTGTTTTATTCAACTGTTGATTGTGAATGATAAAATTTAGCACCCCTAGAGACTGATGAAGCAAAGGAAATGTAATACAAACAATCACACATTAAGCTTGCTAATAATTGAATAATTATTTGTTTGGCATTCTTACGAATGCATTTAAATGATATCACACTGTTCATATTGTGATACCCCACCCAATTAAATACTGGGTGGCCTGCCCTTTATTAATTTAAAACTAAATATCCAGTTGTATTAGCATGTGCATCACTGTCGAAAACCTTTTATTAAAAGCTAACCCCCTGATATTTTAAAAAGACGGATGTCAAATTTTATCTTATTAATTATCATGAAACCAATTTAAGTGAATAACTAAACATTCATCATCAAATAAACAGTCTCAAAGTAATAAAAAAACATAAGGAAATAAACTGAGTCTGGAGTAAACACTTCTAGAATAAAAATCCAATACAAACGACTGCTATGAAATAAATCCTGATAACTGATAAATACTAAATATCTAAAAACAATCTCTGAATAAGAATGGACAACATGTCCTGACTGAAGTGAATATCTCTGAACGAGTCAAGGAAAAATGTGGAAGCGTCTAGTACTAAGTTCTTCTAACTTCCATAGCAGCTACAGCACGCCAACTGAATGGAACTGCTATGCCTGGCATCCCTGTGGCTGGGCACCAAAAAGGTTTTTCAAGAAAAAATAGATTTGAAAGAAAACGGGTTAGGGACCCAGTTGAAAATGTCTTAAAAGCAGCGAGTATTTAAATGCATAAATATCAGGTAATGATATACATGTTAGTCACACACTCTCACTTGAGATTCTCACCTCCTAACTGATGTGCACAACTAACGCATCCTGCTAACCCATCCCAATTATGCTATACCACCTAGCTAGTTTGAACACCATTCACTACATATGGATGAGTCCGTTATTATGCCTACCCGTATTACACGAAACATACTATCTCACTTTCAGTATTTATTAGTCAATTTGGTATTTCTTTATTTATAAGGGTTTCCACATTCTCAACTTAACTTATGTTTCATAATATTTCTTATCTACTAAGCAACACCGTAAAATAATCACAAGTATATATATATATATATATATATATATATATATATATATATATATATATATATTAACTCCAATAATATATATTCTAATACCGCACCCCACATAGTAGAAACTAACTGTGCGAACATACTCTGCTATCAAGTCTCAATACATCACGTACATAATAAGGACTACATATTCCGAATCTCTCAAGATCCATATCAATACAAATCACACATATTGGAGGCGAACATAGTTCCAATCCTATGGGCTATGCACATACCTACACACCCATATGACTGTCATCATTATCGTTCTCACAGATAGCCCGTACCTAGGTTCCATGCTCTGAGGCATAAGTCAAATATCCCCCCCCCCCCCAAAGGCTCCTCAAGATAAGACTTCCCCCTTCGAAAACCTCCCGGTGATAGCAAGTATGGTAGGAATGTAATACACATAAAATCAACACAATAGGTATTTCACACAACCTAAGTATTTACAATCTTTATATAAGTATGTACACATCTCATATTATAAGTTTCACACATTGTATAATTATCTTTCAAATATCCCACTTGGTTAAGGATTTATAGCATAATTATTCATCGTACACTCCCGAGTAATTCTCACTACCCTAAGGTTAACTCTCCTCCTATTCTCATTATCGGTAGGTAATATCCCAAGTCCTACTGGTCTAATTCATCACATCCTTCGAATTCTCGTAATACGAATTTATCTCAAATTTTGGTATTTAACTCAAATTAATTTACTTAAGTTCAATCCTTATTTCCTCATTACAGAACCTAACCCAAAGCCCAACCTAAGTCTACTGGTATTCCCAAATATTCTTCAACCTAATTAAATTAAAGTCCCATAATTGAATCTTGAAAGCATTTCGAAAATCATCTAATTAAAGGGGAAATTTCATAAAAACTAGGCAGCCGAATTGATTCGCCAGAGTTCGAATCGATTCGCCCTGTGTACGAATCGATTTTCTGGACCTGTTCGTCTTCAAAAAATTTCTGTTACGGGTTATCACCATTTTTAACCTAAAAACCTTAATAATTCGTTCCCAAACTCCAAGAAAATCCCTCCAAACATTATACTAACATATATTAATGATTTCTAATGTACCATAATCATTTAAACATTAAGATTCATCAATTTCTTAACTAAAATTCAATTAAACCATCAAGAACCCTAGTTTATGGTTTTTCCTTAAGAACATGAATAAAACTCTAATTTCCCCTATAGATTATTTCCAGATTTCATTCAATTTCGTCTTGTAATATATGTGACCCAATTCTAAACATGAATTCTACGCCGAATATTATTTTAATCCACAATTTTGTCCTCTACGTGCATGAAATTTATTCCTTAATCATATTCTCCTAACATGGATATTTTATCTATCAAATTTAAGCAAGAACAATACATTACTTAAGATTTCAGGTCTGAACCTTTGGTGTAGATGGTTATGATCACGTTCATCGTCTTTCAATCTACTCGTTGGTGGTGACGATGGTGCAAACGGAGGTGCTGTCGTGGTTCTAAGCCTTGAAATCCCCTCTCCTTCTTCCTCTAATGGCCTCTATTGGTTACGTATATGATAAACCTAGAATAACTAGCCCTATCAGCTGATATAGACTTAATTAATTCATGGGTTTAACTACTCCTAAAATTAAAATGACCATAATACCCTCCTGGGATATCGGTATGGCCTAAAATTGCCCTGGGACCCAAACTAAACCCCCAGGGTAGACCGTTCTGTCTATTTCGACCCTTCTGGATACACTGGTGCACTCAAAATGGCCATTCGAATTATCGAAAATAAAATTACATTTTTAATTCATCATTTAAAGTCTCGACACGACTCGCACGCACGTCCCAACTAAGTGTACTCTAACTGCCGTATTTTAACTCACGGCTATTATAATATATTCATAATCATATATTACTTTACTCACTAAGTAATATTCAACACAATTACCTCTAATAAAAACTAACTCTCGTCACGCTAGTAATTATTTAATTTAAATCCGGATAAATTATAAATAAATTTTCTCCATTTGAATTAATTAATCCTAATTTCATAGTTAAAATAAAATCCCTCAAAAATATGGGGTATTACATACTTCCCCCTAATAACGGAATTTCATCCCGAAATTCAAAAAAGAATAAAATAAAGGTATTTCTGGAAGGAATAACTCTGGATATTTGTCCTGCATATCATCCTCACGCTCCCAGGTAGACTCCTCGACATTATGATGTTGCCACTACACAAGTACTAACGGCACAACCTTTAACCTCAATTTTCTCTCACTACGGTCTAGGATAACAACTGGCCCTTCCTCGTAGGATCTATTAGGCTGTAGGTCAATCTCCTCTTAAGCGATATGAACGTGGGCCAAGTCATCTCAAAGATATATCCTTAGTGAAGAAATATGGAACACGTAATAAATCCTATGCAAGTGCTCCGATAACCCAAGTTTGTAAGCTACTTACCCAATCCGCTCAATAATAGGGAATGTCCCTACATACCTCGACACCAACTTCCCTTTATTTCTAAACCGCATTATCCCCTTCATAGGAGATACTCGTAAAAACACCTGATCTCCCACACTGAATTCCGTGAAGAATATCTTAGCATCGGCGTAACTCTTCTGCATATCTTGAGTAACTCGAATACGGCTCCGAATCAACTCAATCTTAGCCAAGGTGTCCTGAATCACCTCCGACCGAAGTAACTTATTTTCCCCCACCTCGAGCTAACACGCTGTAGAAAGACAAGGTCTATCATATAGAGCCTCAAATGGAGCCATGCCAATAGTAAACTGGTAGGAGTTATTATAAGAAAACTCCACCAGTGGGAGGTACTGTCCCAACCCCACCAAAATCAAGGACCCACATCCGCAACAAATCCTTTAATATCTATATCTGATTAGTTCGTTCCATCTGTCCATCCATTTGTGGGTGAGAGGCCAAACTCAATCGTAACTGCATACCCATGGCCTCTTGTAAACTCTCCCAAAATCTGGACACAAAAATCTTATCCCGATTGGACACAATATTAAGTGGCACCCCATTGATTCTCACTATCTCGACAATGAGATCTGAGCATACTGCCCGCCCCGTAGTATAGTAAGTCTGGACTGGAAGAAAATGAGTTACCTTGGTCAATCGATCCACAATCACCTATATGGAATCGTGACCCCCTCTGTGATGTAGGCAACCCTGTAATGAAGTCCATGGAAATGCTCTCCCATTTCCACATGGGGATATCTAATGAATGTAATAGTCCTCCCGATCTCTGAGATGACAAGTAGCACACCTCAAAATAAACTCGACGATGTTCTTCTTCATTCCGCTCCACCAATACTGCTGCCTCATATCCTGGTACATCTTATGCCCTCCGGGATGTACTACAAACCGTGAACCGAGTGACTCTGCTATCACTGCATGTCGTAAATCCTCCCCCTCTGGAACTACTAATCTTCCATTAACGCGTAAGCCCCCATCTGAGCCCATAGAGAAAGAATCTACTCCTTCGGTTAATAGCTGGATAATCCGATCCTGGAAAAAGGAGTTTGCTGCCTGAGCCTGTATCACCCTGGTAACTATCTCGAGTGTAACTATCATCACTGACATGAATGAGCGGGCAACTGCATCCTGATGTCTGAGTTCCTTCCATTTTTCCTTCCACACCTCGACCACCTCACCTACTGGCTTATGTCTCAATGTGTCTGTTACCATATTAGACTTCTCTGGGTGGTATTAGATATCAACTGATAATCCTTCACAAATTTAAGCACCTTCGCTGATGCATATTTAACTCCCGCTGCGTGAATAGATACAATAGTGACTTGTGATCTGTAAATAGGAAAAATATCTCCCCCAAGAGATAATGTCTCCATATCCATAATGGAAACACGACTGCTTCTAACTCCAAGTCGTGGGTGGAGTAACTCATCTCATGAGGCTTAAGCTAATGAGAAGCATAAGCAATCACCTTCTCCTCCTGCTGAAGCACACCCCCAAGTCCTAGTAAGGATTCATCATTATAAACCAGGTATTCTACCCCCTGCCTGGGTAGTGTTAGAACTGGTGCTGAAGTCAACATGTCCTTCAACTCATCAAAAGACAACTAACAGGCATCATACCATATAAATGGCACCCCTTTGCGACTCAAGTTTATCAATGGACTTGTTATCTTTGAGAATCCCTGAATAAATCATCTATAGTATCCTGCCAGTCCCCAGAAACTACGTATCTCTGTCGGCATCGTGGACTGTCCCCACTCCCTCACCGCTGACAACTTTCTTGGATCTATAGATATCCTATCCTCATAAATTATATGCCCCAATAATTGAACCTCTCTCATCTCGAATCTACACTTATCATATTTCGCATACAACTCGTGATCCCATAGTGTCTGTAAAACCATCCTCAGATGCTCGGCATGCTCTTCCTCGGTCTGGGAGTAAATCAGTATGTCATCAATGAAGACAATGACAAACTGATCTAAGAACTCTGTGAACACACTGTTCATCAAGTCCATAAAAACGGTTTGTGCATTGGTTAGCCCAAATGGCATAACCCTGAACTCCTAAGATACATACCTTATCAGAAAAGTAGTCTTAGGCACGTCATTCTCTATAATACGTAGCTGATGGTATCCCTAATGTAAGTCTATCTTCGATAAATAGGAAGCACCCCTTAACTGGTGGAATAGGTCATCGATTCGGAGCAACGGATACTCATTCCGTATCGTGACCTTATTCAACTCTCGGTAGTCAACACATAACCGTAGCAACCCATATCTCTTCTTCACGAACATTACGAGACCACCCCAAGGCAAAGTACTCCTACGGATGAAGATTTGACCCAATAACTGTTCGATCTGATCCCGTACTCCCTCATCTCCACCGAAGCCATACGATAAGGTGCATGGGCTGTAGACCGAGTGCTTGGCGCCAAATCTATCACAAACTTTATCTCCCTACTAGGCGATAATCCTGGTATGCCCTGAAAGACATCAGAGAACTCATGAACAATTGGAATCGAATCAAGTGGTATCACCACTCCCTTAAAAGTATCCTCCTATGTATAATATAAATGGGTAGACGAGCCTCCCTTCGGATGAGGCATCGCCACCAAAAATATCTCTTAGCCCGGTATGGCGAAAACAATGCTACGACTATAGAAATAAATTATAGCCCTATACGTAACTAACTAGTTCATCCTGATAATTGCATCACGCTCATACATATCTAAGATAAGCATATCAGCTGGTAAGATCAATCTCCCAATTTCAATGCCTACTACCTGACATATAAAGAATATCAAAGACCCATAGACCAAAGGTGAATCTACACTAGTAATGGTGCTATCTGTCGTGTCTAATAACCCCATGGCACCTGTAAAACTAGTAGTAATAAAACTGTGTGATTCCTCCGTGTCAAATAATATTCGCCCCAAAGTCCCCTAGATAAAAAACATAACCTTGATTGTGGGTGGATCCTGGGGAACTGTGGCCTAATGGACGTTGTAGACACGCCCATACTGCAACTGTCCTTGCTGAACTGGAAGTACTGGAATAACAGGCAAAGCTGGTACTTGGGGTAGCGCTGGGAGGGTGGCTGGAAATATAAGTCGATGGGGCTCCTGACGAGCACCCTACTGCTGTTGCTATTATTGCTGCTGCAGGGCTCTACCCCTCTGAGGGAAATCGTGACGTTTGTGTCCAGTGTTTCCACAAGTAAAGTATCTCCCTGGAAAGTGTTCTCCCCTCTTCCCCTGCTTCCCTCGGCCCTGATGGCCATTACCACCCCTCCTCTGACCCTGCTAGAAACATTGTTTCCCCTGCTGACTAGGATTGCTCTGGTGGCCCCGCCTAAAGTCTACAAAACGTAATCTCTTAACGTGGTCCCCCTAATGGGATCTCTTCTCACCCTGGTGCCCCACTGGCACTACTACCTCACGTACAACCCTACTGGCTGGACTCCCCGGCTCATTTGCTTCCCTGTTGATGGGAGCGGTGGTCCTGGAAGTGTAATAAAGCAGTATTAACCACATCAGAATAAGTGGGCAATGAAAGATTCCCTAACAGGTGATGGATAATCCTCCAAGTCAAACTATCCATAAACCTCTAAATTTTCTTCTCCTCCATGGGTATCTCATCTGACACTATGTTTAGGAGATCTGTAAACTTTTTCTCATATTCTACAATTGTGTTCCCTTCCTGTTTGAGGTTTAAAAGTTTTGCCTCATCTCAGTCTGAACGAAAAACGGGGAGTACTGGCGATCAAAACGCAGCCAGAAGTCCTGTATCGTCAAAACATCTCGCTCATATGTAATGGTAATGGAATCCCACCACTGCAGTGCCGCTCCCACTAGCTTAAAAGTAGATAGTGTTTACCTCTGAATTTCAGCGCACTCGTACATCCTCGAGTGCCACTGAATGTCCTTCTTCCAGTGACTCACCTTCACCATATCTGAACTTCCTGAGAACTTTGGAGGATGTCTGGAAGGCATCTCTAACACGTTCCCAAGCACAAGGGAGAGCGAGGGCTGGTGTTCGAAACACTACTGCTAAAGCTGCATTGACCGCCTGTGCAACTATAGCGGCTACTTCAACGGCATTTATAGTACCCTTAACTGGTGTTGGTTGAGGCTCAGGCTAGGCACCCCTGGAAACTCGATGTGCACATCTGAGAGGCATCTGAAGTGAGAGAGAAGATGTATAAGTCCATAATAGATATCTTAAACGGCTGAAGACGTGAAATGCACAAATAATGAATACAACAGTCCTAAATATAGGGCTCTATATCAAAGAAGGCTACGCTAGAAACATGATAAGCCATATAGATCCTAAGGACACTAGAACCTGATGCTATAATACCACCTATGAAACCCCGCCCAATTAAATACTGGGTGGCCAGTCTTTTATTAATTTAAAACTGAATATCCAGTTGTATCAGTATGTGCATCACTGTCGAAAACTTTTTATTAAAAGCTAACCTCCTAATATTTTAAAAATCCAGATGTCAAATTTTATCTTATTATTTATCATGCAACCAATTTAAATGAATAACTAAACATTCATCATCAAATAAATAGTCTCAAAGTAATAAAGCAACAAAAGGAAATAAATTGAGTCTGGAGTAAACACGTCCAGAATAAAAATCCAATTCAAACGTTTGCTATGAAATATATCCCGATAACTAATAAATACTAAATGTCTAAAAACTATCTTTGAATAAGAATGGACAACATGTCCTGACTGAAGTGAATATCTCTAAATGAGTCAAGGATAAATGTGGAATCATCTAGTACCGAGATCCTATAACTTCCACAGAACCTACAACACGTCAACGGAATGGAACTCCTAAGCCTGGAGTCCCTGTGGCTGGGCACCTAAAAGGTTTTTCAAGAAAAATAGATTTGAATTTAAATGGGTCAGAGCACGAGTTGAAAATGGTTTAAAAGCCGAAAGTACTTAAACGCATAAATACCAGATAATGATATACATGTAAGTCACACACTCTCACCTGAGATTCTCACCTCTAAACTAATGTGCACACGTAATGCATTCTTTTAACCCATCCCAGTTACGCTATACCACCTAGCTAGTTTGAACCCTATTCACTAGATATGGATGAGTCCATTATTATGCCTATCTGTATTACACGAATAATACTATTTCACTTTCAGTATCTATTAGTCAATTTGGTATCTCTTTGTTTATTAGGGTTTCAACATTCTCAACTTAACTTATGTTTCATAATATTTCATATCTACCAAGCAACACCGTAGAATAATCATAAGTGAGTGTGTGTGTATATATATATATATATATATATTAACCAAAATAATATATCACATAAGAGAAACTAACAATGCGAACATACTCTGCTAACAAGTCCCGGTACATCACGCACATAATAAGGACTACAAATTTCAAATCTCTCAGGAACCATATCAATAAGAATCACACATATTCGAGGCAAACTTAGTTCCAAGCCTATGGGCTACGCATATACCTAGGCACGCATATGACCTTCATCAATATTATTCTCACAGATAGCCCATACCTAGGTTCCATGCTCTAAGGTACAAGTCAGATATCCCCCCGAAGGCTCCTCAAGATAAGACTTCCCCCTTCGAAAACCTCCCGGTGATAGCAAGTATGGTAGGTATGTCATACACATCAAATCAACATAATAGGTATTTCACACAACCTAAGTATTCACAATCTTCATATAAGTATGTACACGTCTCATATTATAAATTTCACACATTTTATAATTAGCTTTCAAATATCCCATGTGTTTAAGGATTTATAGCATAATTACTCATCATACACTCCCAAGTAATTGTCACTACGCTAAGGTTAATTCTCCTCCTATTCTCAATATCTGTGGGTAATATCCCAAGTCCTACTAGTCTAATTCATCACATCCCTCGAATTATTTTAATTAAGTTTAATCCTTATTTCCCCCTTACAGGGCCTAACCCAAAGCCCAACCTAGGTCTACTGGTATTCCCATATATTCTTCAATCTAATTAAATTAAAGTACCATAATTGAATCTTGAAAGAATTTCGAAAAGAATCTAATTAAATGTGAAATTTCACAAAACTTGGGCAGCCGAATCGATTCGTCGGAGTGCGAATCGATTTGCCCTTTATGTGAATCGATTCGCTGGACCTGTTCCTCTTCAACATTTTGCTATTATGGGTTATCACTATTTTAACCTTAAAAACCTTCATAATTTGTTGCCAAACTCCAAGAAAATACCTCCAAACATTATACTAACATATTTTAATGACTTCTAACGTACCCGAATCATTTAAACATTAAGATTCATCAATTTCTTAACTAAAATTCAATTAAACCATCAAGAACCCTAGTTTATGGTTTTTCCTCAAAAACGTGAATAAAACTCTAATTTCCTCTATAGATTATTTCCAAATTTCATTCAATTTAATCTTGTAATATATGTGACCCAATTCTAAACATGAGTTCTACCCAGAATATGATTTTAATCCACAATTTTGTCCTCAACATGCGTACAATTTATTCCTCAATCATATTCTCCTAACATGGATATTCCATCTATCAAATTTAAGCAAGAACAATACTTGTCTTAAGATTGCAGGTCTGAACCTACGGTGTATATGGTTATGATCACGTTCCACATCTTTCGATCTAATCCTTGGTGGTGACGGTGGTAAAAACGGAGGTGCGGTGGCGTTTCTAAGCCTTGAAATCCCCTCTCCTTCTTCCTCTAATGGCCTCTATTGGTTATTTATATGATAAACCTATAATACCTAGCCCTAGCAGCTGATATGGCCTTAGTAAATTCATGGGTTTAACAATTCCTAAAATTAAAATGACCATAATACCCTCCTAGGATGCCGGTATGGCCTAAAATTGCCTCGGGACCCAAACTAAACCCCCGGGTAGACCTTTCTGACTATTTTGACACTTCTTAACACACTGATGCACTAAAACAGCTATCCGAATTATCAAAAATAAAATTACATTTTTAATTCCTCATTTAAAGTCCAGACATGACTCGCACGCACGTCCCAACTAAGTGTACGGTAACTGCCGTATTTTCACTCATGACTATTATAATATATTCATAATCATATATTACTTTACTCGCTAAGTAATATTCAACATAATTATCACCAATAAATACTAACTCTCTTGACGCTAGTAATTATTTAATTTAAATCTAGATTAATTATAAATAAATTTTCTCCATTTAAATTAATTAATCCTAATTCCATAGTTAAACTAAAATCCTTAAAAAATACAGAGTATTACACATATCTAGCTTGTCCAGATGCCTTGATAATAATTTTGAATTAAGATATGTATGGATGTAAAGCCTGTAGTCCTTTGTGAATGAAGTACTAAAAAGTACACAAATTCCTCCCAAAATAAATGGTATCATTGAATGAAGTACTAAAAAGTACACAAATTCCTCCCAAAAGAAATGGTATCATTGTTATGAACTAATAAAAATATACCAATATCCTAATCTAGTAACTTTTTATACTTTTCCTTCTAAGCCTCCACTCTCTGTGTTCCCCCTCCACCCCACTAGAATCATTACTCTTCCCTCTTAGACAAAATTTAGCCTCGAGCTTAAAAGTAAAAGGGTCCTGATATGTTTTACCTCTCTTGGGCGAATGTTACATAGAACACGAATCATATTTGTACATAAGACGCGATCGATAACACACTAAACTATACATTCTAAAATGTGGTATGATACTAAAGTGATTAAAAAGTTAAAATAATCAGCTGATGTAAACGCTTACTTAGTTCAATTTAATACACACATGATAATTTAAGTAAACATATCTTGTACATACACACATTCATATGAATTATCTAACACCAAATGTGGGAATACAAGAACTATTTATAGCCCTAATACTTGGCCAACAAGCCCAAGGCATGACATCACCTCCAAGAATTGATTATTACTCAACCACGACTAATAACAAAATAATACACAATTAAACTTATTATCTTTCTTGACCCATTTCCTTGGGCAACATATCTTGCATTTACGTCATTATTGAAATGCCAATTTTAATATAATAGTATACTAGCGTACTATGTTTCGAATTGTTGAATATTAGCCTTTTTTTGTAACTATGTTTGAGGCGATAT
Source organism: Sambucus nigra (assembly GCA_949130495.1). Classification (NCBI taxonomy): domain Eukaryota; kingdom Viridiplantae; phylum Streptophyta; class Magnoliopsida; order Dipsacales; family Adoxaceae; genus Sambucus; species Sambucus nigra. Next base: position 550,402 of record CASBWL010000118.1, read on the forward strand.
GGATACTATGATCCGGAGGGATAGGGGGTATGCTCAACTTCCCATTATGTCAAAACGAGTTCCATCATTTTTTCAATTTCTCAATATGGTGTTAGACTCAAGTTGATTGCGTGTAACATTAATACCCAGAATTAACTTTAATAACTTACCACTCGTTGTATAACCATGAGAAATCTTGCTCTAACACCAGTCGATACGAATTTAAGGTTAGCTCTTGTATCTAAAATCGATTTGTAAAGGGTGTGTTTTCGTGACTACACCATCCCAAGATACTTTGTTTCTTTTATGAACTTTTGTTCATAACAATCCACTACCCTTTCGATTGACATCCACTGTGCCCACTCTATGAAATCGATCTTAACACTCACATAGTATGGTCAATTCTTGAAAGTATCCCTTGGGGTGCCCTACGTCATCATTTTGCATTGAGGTCACAAAATCATAGCCAAGTCTGATGCTCAAGATGGTGCATTCTCTGATACCATTTTGATGCAAACACAATTGAAATTACATTAATACATGCAATATACCCAATTAATTTTTTTATAATAGACCCCAATAAGTCCAATTGACATTAACAATAAAGGGAATTTTAATAAAGTTAAGGCAAGCACCTCATACACTACCCCTAATTACATAAAATTTAATTATAAAGGGTATAATCATTACTTGTTAATAATAAAATGATAAGGAAAATGAAAAAATAACCCACCTAAGCTTTCTAGTCTTTGTCAGGAATCTCAGTGAATTCTATTTAATATAAGAACCCTCCTTTACTATGCTCTTTACGTATACTGAATTGAAAAAATATTTCGCTAAAATCTTAACAGAAGGGGTATTTTTAACAAGTACATAGTTTAGGGGGGATTTCTTGCCTTAAAAAGAGTCCAGGGAGCTAAAGAATTTATAGTTTTTTCTTCTGGCACTTAATCAAAGAGATAACATATTTTTTGTATAAAATTTCAAATATCTTCCATCCAAGTTGCACCCCATGTGCAGGCCCTATCCTAAGGTTTGGGGGCACCGAGGTGAACCTATAAATTATTATCTTTATGTCAAATCAAAATGGCCAAAAAAACAGATTTGTATGATTCTTTAAAAAGAAACTTAAATGAAACCCTAGAAACCGGATTTATATAGTATTTTTTTGTTTATTTTAAAACTTTGTGACATTTTCCACTCTTATTTCAGTTTTCAAACAATTCTTTTCATGGAAAAAACTATAATAATTATTTAAAGTTTTTTTATCCCCCTAAAAACTTTAAAATTTGGTGGGTTGAGGTGCTCGTCTCTCTAGCAACTGCACCTGTGTGGTGCCACCACATGATCCATCAGAATAAGTTTTTAGGTGTAAAAATTAATATGATAGTCATGTGTTATAAAAGTTGGCAAGTATAAAGCTCAATTGACCAATTTCCTTTTTTGTAATTATAAAGATGTATTACTTTTAGTTTACAAGTAGATATCTTAATAGGGATATTTAAAACTAGAGTGTGTCGTGATGTCTTATTAATAAAACAGAAGAAAGAAAAGAAAAATAGAGGAATAAAATCATCTCTACCACTTGAATATATCAAAGTTATTTTAACAACAAAGCTCAATAGCAGACAAAAAAATGAAAATAGACAAAAATAATAATCACACACATGAGTAGACAATTTACGTATTTTGGACTAAATTAGCAGTCCACGGGTGACATGAAGGATTTCAATATTATGGACAATCAAGTATTACATATTGTTTTGGACTAAATTAGTGTTCTTTCTATCATTATACATTGATTGTCATATCTTAAAGCTAATTGAAACCCATGGAATCAAACAAAATTTCCACATTCCACATCTAATATTCGAAATGTAACACTCGTGAGTCAAAACTTTTTTACGTTCTAAAAATATATTAGAAAATTACTCTTATTGTTATATAGTGTTATATGATGTTGTTTTCTAATTTTGACTATTATATAATTTGATTATTTAGGGGAAAAAAATTTGGATTGGCAATTGAAATGAAAACCATTATTATTGTATAAGGATGGTGTTTGAAAAGGAAGGTCTAATGAGAAAATTCACAATACTCCTCTTGGCGAACATAATGTTCGTCAGTCCATCAAAAAAGAATTTTCTCTAGAACCCTATCTACATGTACCAGGTCCCGATGAATTGATTCCAATTTGTGATGCTATCAATTCACTTGTTTCTTGGCAGAACGAGTTTGTACTACTTAGTGTTGAAGTAAACTATTTTTTAGCATTAAGTACATTTTTTTTTTTTTTTTTTTTTTTTTATATAAGAGGGAAAGAACCCCCACCATTATTATAAATCAAGGAGAAACAGCCTCTCCAAAGTGGCAAACCCATTACAAAAAGCTTTAAAGCAATAAATGAGAGGATAATTAACAACCCCATTACAAAATTAAGAAAAGAATAGGGAAACTATAAATTGATAGGTGAAGATCTGATGTAGTGACAGCCCATCTTGTCAAGCCTAATAGCCCCCTGACCAAAGGAGGAAGCTCTTCCATAGAAGAGAAGATTTGAGAATTCTTGCAATGAATGCCAAAGTTTGCTAAATAATCCGCCACCATATTAGATTCCCTGTAACAATGGGATAAAGAAAATTTAAGGAACTTCAAGTCTTCTTTGATCTCGGAAACCAAATTCTTTAATCTCCATGGGGGCTTCCAGTTCCTATTGATAAGATTCACCACAAACATTGAATCTACCTCAATGTGGATCTCCTCAATATGAAATTCAATACATAGCTTCGAATCAATTAATGTTGTATTTTCTTATTATAAAAAATAGGACTAAAAGAATAATCGTGGTGGTGAGAAACAAAATAGTGAGAAATCTGACGGTGGTCATGTTATTGTTATTGCCTTCACACAATCATTAAAGAATATGAAGGCAAATCAAATTAAGATTCCACTTATGAATGAAATATTTGGAGATAAAAATCTCGAGGAATTTGTTTTCAAGAATGGATTATTTGAGTTTTGTGCAGTGAGACCCATAGATATCACCATATTGTTGCATACACGAGGTATGAGAATAGAATTCTTTTCAATTACTCAATTATTTTTTCATAACATTTATTTATTGTATTATGTAGGCACTCATATGATAAGTTTTCAATCTCTCGAAAAAACATTAATTTATCAGTCCTTCATCCATTGGTACTACCTCTGATGTAAATCTATCTCAATTTCTCACTAAAAGATTGGAATATGCAAGAAGAAATCATATATATTTTGTTCCTTACAACCTTCAAGAAATTTGTGTATTAATTTATTTTGTTACATTTTAGTATTTTGACTATTAATTATGTGTGCATAATATATTCGCGTTGTACTTATTCTTTTGTAGTTTGCATTGGATTTTGATTGTCATTGGTTTCTCTTCGATGAATGTTTATTTGTTGGACCCTTTGCGCCACTCAAGTGATGAAGCAACTAGGTTCTATTTCAGTGCGTGATTAAAATTTTATCTATACTTTAGTTCAAGTGTAATTATTTTTTAATAATTAATCATATAATTATTGTCTTATAGTGGGCTCATTCCATTGCTCTTGATGGAAATAAACGACCCGCAATAGCACATGTGGAAGGATGTAATTGTAAATAAATATTAGTAATTTTGTAACATTTCTTCCCTCACTCCATATTGCTAACATTTTAGCGGTTGTGTCATTTAGTGCCCTAAACATGTAATACCGCATGTTTTTGTAATAAATTATTGGTGGTAGAAATTAATTTATTATATTCAAGAATAAATAAAATTGGTGGAATTTAAATTAAATTGGTAGAACTTAATTTGAGAATAAATTACTTGGTAATTGCATGCTTATTTGATTTAATTGTACATAATGTGCACTCATAGAAAATAAATTGTATGTTAATTAACTTATTGTTTTGTGGTTATGAAACATAATAAAACTGTGTAAATATGGGTAGACATAGTTTGGGCGCGTTCTAGGATGATTTGTTGATTTGTTTAGGTATTTTAGACATCTAAAATTAGTCCCGGAATATAGATATACCACCAATGAAGTTATTGGGCTAATCAGGGCATGGTTTCAAGATTATTTTGGGGCACAAATGTGGGGGTTTATGGGTAACACATGATTAGTGCTATAAGAGGATAATTAAGGATTAAGAAATGACTTTCATATCCACCACCATCCCCACACCTATTAAAGAGGTTACCAAGGTTATAGAAGTGAGGAAGATCAAGGATCCAAGAGGAAGACACCCTAAATCGTCAAACTAAGGCAGGAATTCTCTTGCTATATTAATTTCCAATGTGTTTCTTAATTAAATTGTGTATTTCTCATAGAAATTTCTAGGTTAAGTGGATAAATTGATGGTTGTATGATTGGAAAAAACCTTATGAATGGTAAATAACAAATCTAATACTATGACGTTTAATGATTAAACTATTTAGTGACGAGCCCAAAAAGTGGAATCGTGTTAATTATGAATTGAATTTAGAACCAATGTTGTAGGACTTTTATTTAATGATTATCATTCATGTGTATAACCCTAAATCTGAGAATAATTAAGTAGGAATATGGAAGCAAGATTGGGTTATATGAACTCTAAGGTTTGGTTAATTTTCTGGGATTTTGGGGCATAATCTTATGTTAATTTGCGTAAATAATCATCTAAAAAGTGTTGTTTAATCATGAGGAATCTATATTCATGAAAATTAAGTGTGTAAAGCATTGGGATTGAAGTTGGGTTTGAAAGTATGAAACCCGTATTGGAAAGTGAGTAAAAATTTGCGTTTCTTCTATGTTCTGCCAAAGCCATAACGTCACTCGAACGAGAATAGATTTCGATCGAACGAGATGTGCTGTCATTCGAACGAAACTATAAATTTCTTTCGAATGAGGTATAATTCATTCGAACGACCCTTTTGGGTTTGGGTCAGGTTATAATCGAGGAAATGTCCAGGTGATTTTTAGGAAATCAAGGGAGTATGTGGGAGGCTATCCAAGTGAGAGAATAATATATTAAAAATGGATTTATGTCGGTATTTTATAAAATTGGAATTCGACAAGTAACTAGATAGTTAATTCTAAAGTAAGAAGAATAATCGAAGATTTTATGGAACTTTTTGGAATTAATTCTTAGGTTGTTATTTCCCTTCCAGTTATTTTTATTATTTCAAATATTGTATGGACAGAAGCCCGAACTTTATTATTCTATGTTTCTAATATCGGTTATTTTTATGTTGGAGGTTTTATTACTAGTTGGATGCTGCACTTATTCATTATCGGTTGTTATTTAAATGATTTATTGTGCATGTTGATTTAAAATTAAAATGTGTTATTACTACTACTACTACTACTACTACTACTACTACTACTACTACTACTACTACTACTACTACTATTACTACTACTACTATACTACTACTACTACTACTACTACTACTACTACTACTACTACTACTACTACTACTACTACTACTACTACTACTACTACTACTACTACTACTAACTACTACTACTACTACTACTACTACTACTTTTACTACTACTACTACTACTACTACTACTACTACTACTACTACTACTACTACTACTACTACTACTACTACTACTACGGTTTGATGCTGAGAATGATATAGATAGTTAGACAAGCCCCCTCTTTGGCATATTGTGTATCGCCAACCTTTATGTGGAAAATGGGGAGTTGTTATAACCTACGAATATTGAGTGCAAATATTATGTGACGAAATATAAGAGAGAACTAATAGGGAGTCCTTCCAAGTTTATTGATTTCAAAGGTAATTAATTATATTTATTTCCATAATTTCTTAATATATGTCTTAAAAGTACACCATTTATTATTGAATTGTTTAAGATGGTAATCATATTTGAGAAAGAGACATACACAAAGGATTAGATTGAATATGTCCGAGTTGATTTCATTCCATTCATTTTAAGGCCTCAAAGCATAGTAAGTCTCCCTCTTTCCCTCATACACATGATTTTTATATGAACTAGCTAATAGTACACATGACATTCAAGTGTGGTGCATACTATTAAATAATAATATGTATGAGTGTTCGCTGCATGTAACAATCCCAATTTTATCACGTAAAGGTTCTCCACACAAGATACGCCGCAGATGGGGCTTGTTTTTTAATTAATACCATTCGCAACATCAAACCATAAAAGTAATTATTTAACAAACTTATATGAATTTAAACCAAAGCTTTTATAAATAATCACATACAAATAAATCAAGCATCCATAGTATGAAAAGATAAATGTACAAAACCCAATGTGTGAATATTATATACTCTCAAAGCGAAAGGAAATAAACTTTGGGCATGTGCCCTTACAATAATCTAGAATGAAATCACTAAATAGAAAGACAACCTAAGACAGAGTCAAAGAACTGAAATATTCTCAATGGAAGTGATGGCAAGACCGATCTCCTGAAAATCCTGCTATCCTTGTCTAAGCACACTTGGTGGAAAGAATATTTGAAATTTGGATCAACGCCCAAAAGTATGAAAAAATTAACTTACTTATTTTTATGGTGAAAAAGTACAGTTAATTCAAAATAAGTATTCACATCATCATTCTCATGCATAAAATGACTCACCCCTCACCTAAGAGTAGTACTCTCACATAACTACCCATAGATTGATATGGATACAGAATAAACATAATGACGGTATATAAATGCATCTAGCAAAATGTGGTACTGAGACAAAGTTAAATATGCCCAAATTACTATTTCCCAATTCTAGCCCCATCATACTACCCGTAAGTTGATAGCATCTAGTATCATTCGTACCACGTAGTATTAAGTCTATATTTTGGTCCACCACATTAGACTTAGTGGTTCTTTTATTTATTTCCATTAATTTTATATATTTCCTTATATATGTGACACTAAGGCATCTACTTATAGTGTCCCATTGGCACTCTATCGGTGAGTCTGTAGGAGTCTTTAAACCAAAATGGACAAAACAAAACCAAGCAAGTGAGGCAGTACCTACTCAATTACACTATTGCATGGTGCATACTAAGCAGTGTCACATGGATCCCTACATCAACACTTAAATCCGATAAGTGGAGCTACCTCGTAGCCCCTAAAATATGACCTAAACTACATCTAGCCCACCTATGCGGACCATGTGCTCCGGTCCCGAATGAACAGACCCTGACCGATAGTACATTCCAAGAACATCGGTATGTTCACACAAAATATAGTTATATATTACCATATGTAAAGGTAATTATGATAATAATTACCCCATAGCTGCCCAAAAGCGTTATTCCATACTGATTCTTATTTAATCATTAACCAACATGTGAATCATTAAATAGTCCCGCTTTATAGAAATGTGATTAACCATCAAGTTAATTTAGTCCTTCTCTCATAAATTTCCATTTTTAATAAATTCCACGAATGCTCAAACACAGTCCCAACAACTCGTATGAACTTCAAAAAACACCCGGACCTAATGGGGGAACCTGCACCTGAACCCCAAAAAAATTGACCCGGTTCGGACCAGGGGGCGAATCGCCTCTCGGGAGAACAAACTCTTCTGCCCAGATTTTTCTAAGTTCAAAAATCCTATTCTTCTACCCAACCATAATTCTAAAGGCTTCAACCTAGATATAGTTTTCAATCCAGGTTCCCATAACCTTATTTACCCTATTGGGTTCATTTCTTATATGATTTGATATCCAATTCAAGTCCCAAATAATAGAATTTAAGTCTCAAAGGGGTGTATATGCATTTTCAAATTTTTATCCATAAGTTATTTAATCTCTACAACATGAAAGGGTATGATTCAATTAGAAATGTAAATCAATAACACATCTAATAGCCCTCTAAAGGGCACAATCATATAAAGTTCATAAATTTCCTCAATCACGAGTTTTCCCCAACATTCAACCCATAATTCATACCCATCCTAATTTCAAGATTTTCTTACCTTACTTTTAAATTCCAAACATTTATAACTAGATTCAATTCATCGTTCAATTACCACAAATCCTACAAATTCAGAATTCTACAAGGAAATCCATCACATCAATTTAAGAAGCATTTTGTAAAAATAAAAGTACATAAGAAAACTCGTGCTTTAATAACGTTGGTGGATTCCTAGAAATCCCCCTTGAATCTCCCTCTTTAATTCCTTGTGGTGGGTTCTTGCCTCCTTCTTCTAAGTGGTGTAGTCAAGGGTTCTTTGATGTCATTCCTAGGGAATTATCTAACTCCTAATAAAGGTAATTAACTTACTAATCCCAAGTTGGGCATTAGTCCACAACTTTAGACCCCCAAATGACCCCAAATACCTTACTCACTTAGCACAATAACCTCTAAAATCATATATATATATAGTCTTGCTCTTGTGCGGACTAGTCCACATTTTAAGAATGAGAACCGGACATGTGTCACCTGACGGTGAGCCCAGAGAAGAGACAAAGTGTGCTTATAATTTAGGCGATAATTTGTAGGTGCATCGTTAGGTGACACATGACCGGTTCACATTCTTAAAATGCGGACTAGTCGGCACAAGAGCATTATATATATATATACAAAGAGAGAGAGAGAGAGAGAGAGAGAGAGAGACCATTTCTAAGGGTCTAAAACATCCTAACGAGCTCGTAAAACCTCCCAAAGTGCGTCCCGAATATTTTATTCCATAAATATATTTTAAATTGTGTCACACACAATATATCAATAATTTAATGCACATGCAATTATTTTCTACCGAAATTATTTATCAAGAGAAGTCAATTTGATATAGTAGGAAATACTAACTAATCAATTCATTCCTACTTAATTATTTAAATTGCCCAATTTAATTTAATTCCTACATATTTTATTTTATTCCAAAAATAGTTTTATTTTGTGCTAACAAATACGGGGTATTACATTTTTCCCCCTAATAATGGGATTTCGTCCTCAAAATCTAGAAATATATGTATATAGATAAAAGAGTTCCGGATATTTTATTCGCATTTCATCCATTCTTTCCTAAGTTGACTCATTCTCCCCATGGTGTCACCACTGCACACATACCAACGAAACAACCTTGGATTGAAGTCGATTCTCCCTACGGTCCAGAATGGCTACGGGTCTCTCCTCGTAGGTAGCGTCCGCCTGGAGATCTATCTCATCAATATCGATATAATGGTACTCTATCTCATCTTTAAGGAACCTCCACAATGCAAATATGTGGAAGACGTCGTGCATTCACTACAAGTGGTCCGGTAACCCCAACCGATACACTACGGGCCCAATCATCTTAACGATGGGGAATGATCTCACATATCAGGGATACAACTTTCCCTTCTTCCCAAACCTCATCACTCCCTTCATGGGAGACACTTTAATCAACACCTAATCCCCAACATTAAAATCTAAGTGTCTTTAGCCCGCATCCACGTAGCTCTTTCACCAATCCTGGGCAATTCGTATCTTGGACCAAATCATATCCACCTTCTCTAAAGTGTACTAAATGAAGTTGGACCGAGCAACTTGTTCTCCCCCCACCTCTAACCAGTGTGAGGATGATCATAAAGCCTCTCAAACGGTGTCATCCCAATAGTGAAAAGGTAGCTGTTGTTGTACGTAAACTCAACCAAGGGAAAATACTACTCCCAACTCCCCTTAAAGTCTAATATGCACATTCATCTGAGGGTGATATGTAGTGCTCAACCTCAACTCCACCCCTAAAGCCTGTTGAATGCTCCTCAAAAAATGGGATATAAATGTCATGTCCCTGTCCGACACAATGTTGAGTGGTACCCCATGTAATTTCATAATATCTGCAAGGAAAAGCCTAGCGTACAACTCTGAATTGTAATATGGTCAAACTGGTAAGAAGTGAGACACCTTTATCAACCCTTCAACAATAACCCTGATAGAAACGTGCCACATCTGTGATGTAGGTATTCCAGCGATGAAATCCATGGAGATAATCTCCCATTTACACATCAGGATCTCCAAAGGCTATAATACACCTTCAGAATTCTGATGGTCCACCTTCACCAACTGACACATAGCATACTTGGACACAAAACTGTTATATCCCTCTTCATCCCGACCTACCAATACTGACATCACATGTAGTGGTACATCTTATCCCCACCAGGATGTACCGTAAAGTTTGAATCATGAGCCTCAGACATAACGGCTCACCTGAACTCCTTATCATCGGGGACAACTAGCTTGACCTAGAATCATAATTCATTATCCAACCCGATGGAATAGTGCTTAGACCCCTTGACTAACAACTTCCTAACCCTCTCCTAGAAAAGATGATCTCCTATATGTGCCTTCACGACCTGAATAAATATCTCGAGTGTGATGGTGAGAACCACCATAAATGCATGGGTCAATTTATCATCCTCACAAAGTGATTTCCACTTTGCCTTCCACACTACCACCAACTATAATATCAGCTTGTGGTTCAAAGCATCCTCTATGACATTCACCTTCCCAAGGCGGTATTGAATCTCTGGAAATCCTTCACATAGTCTATCCATATCCTCTACCTCATGATCAACTCCCATTTCATGAATAACAGTTGTAGGAATATATGGCTTGTAAATAGTTGGAACTGCTCCCCCATGAGATAATGCCTCCATACTCGCAATGCAAATACTATAAATGCTAACTCCAAGTCGTCAGTGGGGTAGTTTCCCTTGTGAGTACTTATCTTCTTTCAATCATAAGCTATCGGCTGTAACACTCCGCCTAAGAAAATACCGGGTAGGTAATCCTTTATTAAATAAAAAAGAATATACAGTTGGTTCATTCTCAGCATCACTGTCGAAAAACAATTTTTTTAATAACTCACCAAATACTTAATTAAGTGTTAAAAACATTTTTCACGATTTATAACAATTTAAAACCATTACCACAAAACTGAACAATAATAGAGAAGTCTCATAACACAACTGAATAATGAATAACAAGATTAATTGTAAATGGATAAATCTTCCCAGTTTAAAACATCAAACACCAATGCAACAAACTAAAATGAAAGTACCAACATAAACCCAATATAATATCTTAAAAGGTAAATGGAATAACTATAATCCTGGGCAACATGCCTTAAATAAGAGAAGTATTACAGATATAGGAATCAAAGAAATGAAGCATCTAAAGAAGTCTGCATCTCCAGGAACAATAACGCATGATCAAGCATCCATACCCTAAGCTGCACGTCCCTGATGTTGGGCCCCTATTAATATAGATATAGAAGAGAAGAGAATATGCAAAGAAACGGGTCAGAGCCCGATTGTAAATTATTTTAAAATAGCAGGTGTTTAACAAGTGCAATTAAGTATTTATTATGTACATGTTAGATTCCAGGCTCTCACTTGATATTCTCACATCTCATTTAGAGTGCGTATATGGGTAACTTCCTTTTAACTAGTTTACACAACATCATTTTATCCCATATAATAACATCGTATGTCCCATACCATACATAATGTAATTATTCACATTTTATTCTCTTTAATATGAAATTGACCTTTCAAAGCCTTAGGATTAAGTATTCTATTACTTACTTAAATTCAATTTATTTTATTCACAGTCAACTACAATATCACACAGTAGATTGAATTACAGTTTATATATTCACCCTATAATATATACTATTATAGCACCTCCCAGTCACAGCTGCGGTGCATGCATACTCCGCTATCATGTCCAGTTATAATTCTCATTGTCTAAAGGACAAATGGTTCGGTGTCTTCCCCAAATAATAAATAACATAACACACATATGTTGGAGGCGATCATACTCCCCAGCTAAATGGGTCACGCACGTACCTACGTTCCCATTCAACCGTCGAAACTATCAATCTCACCGATAGCATGTATCCAAGGTCCTATGCTCAGGGTACGAATCTAAAATCCTCCCATATGGGAGCACAGGATAAGACCGTCTACAATGCGAAACCTCCACTCCGATATCAAGTAGCATAGGTATGTCATACATACAATAAACTATAGTATAGGTATACATCCACCAAAATTGTCGTATTAACTATTCGCGACAACTTCTAAAATTAATCATAAGTAAAGTCATGACCACATATTACTTTAATTCATTAAGTAATATTCATCATATATTATATATTACTATATACTCAAGTAATATTTAAAATTGGATTAATTTCAATTAATTCCAAAAAAAATCCTTTTTAAAAGTTATCAAAATTACGGGGTATTACATACTTACCCCCTAATAACGAAATTGCATCCCGAAATTCAGAAAATAAAAGCATACCTGGTACAAATAAATCTGAATAACATTCGCGCATATCATCCTCACGTTCCCAGGTAGATTCCTCCACATTATGGTGTGCCCACTGGACATGCACAAGCAAGACTACTTTCGATCTCAAGCGTTTCTCAGCACGGTCTAAGATCATCAATGGTCGCTCCTCGTAAGAACTATCTAGTTGAAATTCCACTTCCTCCAATGCAATATGAGTGTGAGCTAACTCATCTCGAAGATACCGTCGCAACGAAAAAATGTGGAACACGTCATGTATACGATGTAGGTGTTCCGAAAGCCCAACTTTGTATTCTACTGGTCCCACTCTCTCTATGATAGAAAATGGTCCCACATATCTTGGTGCCAATTTACCCTTATTCCCAAATCTCATTATCCCCTTCATCGTAGATACTCACAAAAGTACCTGGTCCGCCATGATAAACTCCCTAAAGAATCTCTTAGCATCAGCGTAGCTTTTCTGTCTACCTTGCACTACACGAATGCGACCTCTAATCATTTCAATCTTGGAAGACGTATCCTGAATAACTTTCGGCCCAAGTAGCTTGTTGTCCCCCACTTTTAACCAACATACAGGAGAGCGACAAGGTCTACCATATAATGCCTCAAATGGGGCCATACCAATGCTAAATTGATAGGAATTGTTATATGCAAATTCCACCAAAGGAATATATTGTTCCCAACTCCCTCCAAAATCAAGAATACACATACACAACACGTCCTCTAACATCTGGTTAGTGAACTTCGTCTGACCATCTTTCTGCGGGTGATAGGCTGTACTCAACTGCACTTGAGTACCCATGGCCTCGTTAAGACTTTCCCAAAATCGAGAAACAAAGATCTTGTCCTGATCGAACACAATATTAAGTGGAACTCCATGTAACCATACTATCTAGCCTATAAAGAGCTGTGCATATTGACCTGTAGCATAATCATTCCACACCGGTAAGAAGTGAGCTACCTTAGTTAATCGATCCATAATCACCCCTATGGAATCGTGACCTCTGTGAGTGGTGGGTAGTTCGGTGATAAAATCCATGGAAATGCTATCCCATTTCAACATCAGAATCTCTAACAGCTGAAGGAATCCTACTGGCTTCTGATGATCCACTTTCACTAACTGACACATTGCATATTTAGAGATAAACTCGGTAATATCCTTCTCCGTTCCACTCCACCAATACTGACGCCGCATATCTTGGTACATTTTTTCACCACCGAGGTGTACCGCAAATTTGGAACCATGTGACTCAGACATCACCACATGCCGAAACTCTTCCCCTTCTGGAACAATCAGTCTACCATTAAAGCACAAGCCTCCCTCTTAGCTCACTGAATAAGACTCTACTCCTTCAGCCAAAAGTTATTAAATTTTCTCTCGAAAGAATGGATCAGCTGCCTGGGCTATTACTACCCTTGTTATAATTTGAGGAGTAATGTTCATAACAGACATAAATGACCTAGCAACTGCATCCTGATGGCCTAGTTCCCTCCATTTTACCTTCTATGCCGAGGCTAGTTCACCCTCAGGTTTATGACTCAAAGCATCGACTACAACGTTAGGCTTTCCCGAGTGATAATGTATCTCAAACTAATAATCTTTCAAGAATTCAAGGCACTTGTGTTTTCACATATTCAACTCTCTTTGAGTGAACAAATACTGTAGTGACTTCTAATCTGTGAATAAACAAAACTTTTCACCCAACAAATAGTGTCTCCATATCCGAAGGGTAAATACAACCGCTGTAAGATCTAAGTCATGGGTAGAGTAGTTCTTATCATGAGGTTTAAGATTTCTAGAGGCATAATCTATAGCTTTCTCTTCTTGCTGCAACACTCCACCGAGTCCCGATAACGATGCGTTAGTGTATACTAAGTACTCCACTCTTGGTTTGGGCAGAGCTAGTACCGAAGTAATAGTTAACTTATCCTTCAGTTCATCAAACACCAACTAACACACATCATCCCAAACAAATGGTACACCTTTATGAGTTAGATTAGTCATCGGTCTCGTAATCTTTGAAAATCCAGCTAATCCCAACAAACTGCGTACTTCCATCGGTGTCGTGGGTTGTCCCCACTACCTCACCTTTGATACTTTGTTAGCATCCACTGAAATACCTCTTTCTAACACTATATGCCCTAGGAATTGAACCTCTCGAAGCCAAAACCCTCACTTTTCATACATGGCATACAACTGATGCTCGCGTAGTGTCTGTAGGACCCTCTAAAAATGTTCGGCATGTTCCTCTTCTTTATTAGAGTAAACCAGGATGTCATCTATGAATCCAATGACAAACTGATCTAGGAACTCTCTGAATACTCATTTCATCAAGTCCATTAATACAACCAGCACATTGGCCAACCCAAACGATAAAACTCGTAACTCATAAGATCCATATATTTTCAGAAAAGCAGTCTTTGATACATCTTGTTCTCTGATTCTCAATTGGTGATACCCAGATCTCAAGTCTATCTTTGAGAAGTAAGTTGCACCTCTCAACTAATCAAACAAGTCATCGATGCGGGGTAAAGGATATTTATTTTGTATCGTTACTTTATTAAGCTCCCGATAATTAACACACAGTCGTAAGGATCCATCCCTCTTCTTTACAAACAGAACTGGGGCACCCCAAGGTGATGTACTCCTACGGATGAAACCCTATCCCAATAACTTCTCAATTTGATCCCTCAATTCTGTCATCTCTGCAAGAGCCATACGGAAGGGAGAACGGGATATCGGTCGAGTGCCCGGTGCTATATCGATCACAAAATCAATTTCCCTACTAGGCGATAATCCAGGTATATCCTGAAATACATCAAAACATTCTCTAACAGTTGGAATTGAATCAAGGGAAATTATAACTCCCGTATAGGTCTCATCCTCTAAGTAATATAAATGAATGGACATGAACATCTCCTAGCTAGGAATATCGAATATAATACTCCTACTAAAACAGTGGATCGTGGCTCTATAAGTGACTAGACAGTCCATCCCAATAATAACATCGTATTAGAACATCTCCAATACAAGCATATTATCTGGTAAAATGAAACACCCAATCTCTATACTCACACTACGACATATAAAGAAAATAGGTGTGCCATGACCCATAGGTGAATCTACATAAGTAATAGTACTGTTGGTTGTGTCTAACAACCCTGTGTCCTGAGCAAAACTAGTGGATATGAAAGAATTTGATGCTCCCGTATCAAACAAAATATTAAAGGTGTACCATAACCCATAGGTGAATCTACATAAGTGATAGTATTGTTGGCTGTGTCTAACAACCCTGTGTCCCGAGCAAAACTAGTGGATATGAAAGAATGTGATGCTCCCGTATCAAACAAAATACGTCCCATAAATCCAAAGATAGAAAACATACTCTCAATCGCGGGTGGTGGTAGGTGAACTGTTGCCTATTGAATATTGTACACGCATCCATACTGTTGTTTCCCCTGCTGTGGTGGAGCTGCTGGAATGGCCAATGAGGCTGGCATCTGGGTCGGTGCTAGACGAGCAGCTGAAAACATAGGCCTCTGAGGCTCTCTACGCACACCTTGCTGCTGGGGCATCTTACCCTTATCTGGAAAATCCTATTTCTTGTGACCAGCTTTGCCACATGGGAACCATTTACCTGCAAATTTCCCCCCATTACGACCCTGTTGGCCACCACCTGGTTGACCATTACCACCTCTGTCTTGGCCCTGATGGCACTGCTAATTGTGTTGTTGGCCCTGGTGGCCTTGCCTATTACCACCCTGCGTGTAACGAAATCCTCCTAATCTCAGACGTTTCGCATAATCCCCTAGTTTTAATTTTTGATCACCTTGTCTCGGCAGTCGCTGAGATGAAGATGATCTACTGCCATTATTTCCTCCAGTATAAACCTGCTGACTGGACTCAGTTCCCCTCTTACTTCCCTTGACATGATTACGGTGGTCCTGGAGGTGAAGTAAGGCATCATTCAATACATCATTATAGGTCTCTACGGAAATATTTCCCAACAGATGCTAGCGAATCCTCCAAGTAAGGCCATCCCTCAACAGTTCTCCACAATAGGTACCTCTCCTAGCTCCAAATTGGTCAGCATAGTAAACTATTCTTCGTATTCAACAATTGATTTCCCCTTCTGGGTGAGGTCTAAGAGTTTCTTTTGCATCTCAGTCTTAACTGGAGAAGGAAAGTGTGGGTACCCCGATTTTATCACCATAAGGCCTGGACAAGTAGCCCATCCTCAGCGGCCCAAAACCCAGGCCCATCACCTTTGATGTTCATCCATTCACTCCACGATGCCATGAAGAGAAGTTGTGGGGGCACACGATCCCATGAAAGGGAGATGGCTAATAAAGAGGAACCTATCACCCCCACTACTCCAACACATACATGTATAAATTAAACCCCAAGTCCGGGGCAAAGGATAATTTTTTTGTATTCTCTGTACTTACTCTTCAGAATATAGAGAAATAACACTGACTGAACCACCGTGGATGTAGGCACTTCTTTGCTGAACCACGTATCTTCGTTGTTGTGTGATTGGTCTTTTATTTGATTTTTCTTGGTTGACACCTCTTTCATATTTATTTGTGCTGCATAATAATTGCATCTACAATTGGCGCCGTCTGTGGGAAGCGTTTATCTTTCCTTGAGAAGAGCCCACACTGAGAAAAAATATAAGATGTCTGATCACAGCAGCAACGCTCCTCAAGCAGGAGACATTCAGGAGCCACCCGCTCCTCGCAGGATTAGGTCTGAAGTCCGACGTTCCGACCAAGGGGCTCGCTTAGAGAGGCCAGCCTCAGAAGAAAGTCAAGGACCAGCGAGGTCCACTCAGATATCCAGATTGATCGATGCATATGAAGCAAGGCTCCACGAGCAGAGGGAGTCTTCTCGCAGGTATGAGGCTGAGAATGCTCGCCTGAAAAGAAGACTGGAAAGACTGGAAAAAGAACTACGTCCTGATACCAGGAGACGCCCCTATCGCACTCCTAGCCCTCAGGCGAGAAAATCTCGCAGCCGAGGAAGGAGCCCTAGGCGGCAACATCAAGGGTTCGAAGGTGGCGACTCAGACGACGACCTCCGCGAGCAACTGAGAAAAGCTCGCCGCTATCAGAGCCCTGCTCGCAGCGACGACAACATACGGAACCTGGTCCGTAGAGAAATGGACCAACATCCAGCTCACCGCGGCACCAGGTCAACCAGAGAACTCGCCAGGAGAGCCCTCATGACTCAGATGAAATCGCCCTTCACTAGGGAAATTGAAGAAGAAGAAGCTCCCAAAAAGTTTGCTATTCCGAGGTTCAAGATTTATGACGGAAAGACTGATCCCATTGATCATGTCAGGCAGTACCGGTAGGATATGACCCTCTGGAATCACCGAGATGCGTTGATGGGCCGAATTTTCCCCTCAAGCCTTCATGACGTGGCCCAAAAATGGTTCGAGAAACTCCCTCACCGATCCATCAGAAATTTCAAATCCCTGGCCGAGCTCTTTACGGCCAGGTTCATCACCAGCAGCTCCCATCCCAAAAGGATGGATGCTCTATTGACGATAAAGAAAACTCCTCAGGAGACACTTCGAGACTACGCGAAAAGGTACTGGGAGTTATTCAACGAGGTCGAGGACTGCGCAGAAGAGGTGGCAGTGGCTTCATTCAAAATTGGGTTACCTAGCTCCTCCCTCCTCTACCAGTCCTTGACAAAGAAGGAAGCAACCACCATTGATGACCTGATGGCCCGGATTGAGAAATACGCAAAGGTGGAAGATGTCACCCGCCTTAACATAGGTGAAAACGGTCGAGCCAAGCTCGCCACGAAGGGAAGTGAGAAAGTTGATAACCAGAAAAAAGGAGGAAAGAATGGGAGCAAGAATGGCCCCAAAAACGGAGGGGGCCCTGACGTTGCAAAGTCATTCCAGGCAGTCAACACCATCTTCAAAGAACCAATTTACAAAATTCTCGCTAAGATCAAGGATGAGCCGTTCGTCAAATGGCCCCGGAAAATGGGAGGAGACGCATCGAAAAGAAACAATGCGCTGAGATGCACCTTCCACAAAGAGGGGGGACATAAGACCGAGAACTGCAAGGCTCTTAAGTCCCACCTCGAGGAGTTGGCCCAATCCGGACATTTGAATAACTTTGTGGAAAGGAAGGTAGAAAGAGTGACTGTCCACAAGGAGACAAAACCCGACAACGTATTAGAAGACGACACCGGACATGAATTCGCAGTAATCCATGGAGTATCCGATGTTAAGCAAATCCAGGGTAACTCAGCTCGGATGGAGGTAAAGAAGCTTACAGCAGTAATGCAAGCTTTTCAAATTAATCCAGCGAAATCACAGGCAGGAAAACGCCGCCGAGCAGAGGACATCAACTACAACAAGCATATTGTCTTCACGGATGAAGATCTCGTGGGAGTAAGGACCCCACATCACGATGCCTTAGTCATTACACTCAGGATAGCCAACTTTGATATCGACAGACTGCTCGTCGATCAAGGAAGCTCATCCGAAGTAATGTACATCGACCTGTTCAGGAAATTGAAGTTGGACATCGCCGACCTAAAGGGAACCACTGTCCCTCTGGTCGGCTTCGCTGGAAAAATGACCATGCCTTTGGTCAAGATAGTACTACCAGTGCTCGCTGGGAGTGTTTCAAAAATGATCGAATTCTTGGTGGTCGACATCGACTCACCATATCAAGCCATCCTCGGCAGGGGATGGCTCCATGCAATGAAGGCAGTCTCCTCGACCTACCACCAGAAACTCAAATATATCACCGAGCGGGGAGTGATGGAGATACATGGCGACCAGGCGATGGCGAGAAAGTGCTTCATAGCGGCTATCCGACCGAAGCCAGAGAAAAAAGACGTTCGAACCAGCGAGAAAGTGGAGGAAGATGCAATCCCTTCCAAATAGCAATTAAAATATGGAAGGCCCGGAGTGGAAGAGACCAGGCTCCTCCCCTCCGAACGGGTTGTAGAAGACCTGGTAGAAGTCATTGTCAGGGAAGGCGACAACAGCAGAGTCTTCCTGATCGGGACTTCACTCACTAACGAAGAGCAAAAGGATTTGTTAACCTTACTCAGAAGCAACATAGATGTTTTCGCCTGGGAACCCTACGAGCTGCCAGGGATCGATCCCAATATGGTCTGCCATCGGTTGCACGTCAATCCCACATTCAATCCAATAGCACAAAAGGCACGACGAACTGCTCCCGAGAAAGCCAAAGCAATAGAGCAGGAAGTCGAAAAACTGCTGGATGCAGGATCCATACGGGAAGTGCAGTTCCCCAAATGGTTATCCAACCCAGTGGTAGTACCAAAAAGCAACGGAAAGTGGAGAGTTTGCATAGACTTCACTGACCTCAACAAAGCCTGCCCCAAGGATAGCTTCCCTCTTCCAAAAATAGACAAACTAGTAGACGCCACTGCAGCTCACGAGCGAATGAGTTTTCTGGACGCATACTCGGGCTATCACCAGATTCCCTTATATGCCCCAGATCAGGATAAAACGGCGTTTATCACGACGGTTGGTTTATACTGTTACAAGGTCATGCCTTTCGGGCTAAAAAATGCGGGGGCAACTTATCAGCGGCTGGTTACTAAAATGTTCAAAAATCAGATGGGAAACACGATAAAAGTCTACATCGACGACATGCTCGTCAAAAGCAAGGAGAAAGAAAACCACCTTTCTGACCTGGCAAGTACCTTCGAAATCCTCAGGAAATACCGAATGAAACTCAACGCGAGCAAGTGTTCCTTCGGTGTCCAGTCAGGAAAGTTCCTTGGATATTTGGTCAGCAAGCGTGGCATAGAGGCAAATCCGGACCAGAATGAGGCAATTAAACGAGTGCAACCTCCTCGCACAATTCGCGATGTACAGAAGCTCACTGGAATGCTCACTGCACTGAATCGTTTCATTTCTAAATCCTCCGAGAGATGCAAGCCCTTCTTCCAACTCTTAAAAGGCAGCAAAACGGTAGAATGGACCCCAGATTGCTCGCAAGCATTAGGCGAGCTCAAATCCTACCTAAGCTCCCCGCCACTGCTCGTCATGCCACAGCAAACGGACCCTTTGTACCTCTACCTCTCTGTATCCAGCCATACTATCAGCTCAGCGCTAATATGTGAAGTCACAGGGATCCAACATCCAGTCTATTACGCGAGCAAAACCTTACTAGACGCCGAACAGAGATACCTGCCATTGGAAAATCTCGCGTTCGCCCTAGTAATGTCATCAAGGAAACTAAAGCATTACTTCGAAGCTCACACAATCATCGTCCTTACATCACACCCCCTCAAGGCTGTCCTAAGGAAGGCGGATTTGTCAGGCAGGCTGTCTAAGTGGTCAGTCGAGCTCGGCCGGTTTGACATCCAATTTCAACCAAGGACAGCTATCAAGGGTCAAGTCCTCACTGACTTCATAGCTGAATTCACGGGCGAAGAACCTCTCGAACAGCCTAAACCAACAGAACAAAACAGCCAGGCTACAGGGGGAAGCTGGAAGCTATTCGTTGATGGAGCCTCCAACTCAAAGGGGGAAGGAGTAGGAATTGTTCTCATCACTCCAGAAAATGCAGTCCTCGAGCAAGGAATTAGGCTGGGTTTTGCAGCCTCCAACAACGAAGCAGAATACGAAGCCTTAATTGCAGGTCTCCAAAGGGCGCAAACTCTAGGAGCAAAGCATTTACAGGTATTCGGAGACTCGCAACTAGTTTCCAAATAGATAAATGGAGACTACAATGCGAAGGACGAGAGGATGGCAGCCTACCTCTTGTTGGTAAGAAACTTGATGACAAACTTTGAAGAAATCAACATCCAGCAGTTTCCCAGGGGGCAGAACAGCCACGCTGACGCTTTGGCAGCCCTGAGCTCGGCAGTTGATTCCAGCCTTAAGAAGATAATCCCTATCGATTTCCTTATCTACCCGAGCATTCACCCTAACTGCGAGCTAACAAGAGCGAAACAAATACTCCAGTTAGAACCAGCCCCTAGCTGGATGGATCCCTTAAGAGGCTATTTGAAGAACGGAACGCTCCCAGATGATAAAAGGACCGCCCACCAGATAAGAGTCAAAGCTGCTCGCTTTCACTTATCCACGGGAGGCGACTTGTATAAAAGATCTTTCTCTGGCCCCTACCTTAGATGCGTCCACCTAGGCGAGGTCGAGACAGTGCTTCATGAGCTTCACGAAGGAATCTGCAGAAGTCACGTCGGAGGAAGATCTCTAGCCTTCCGAGCAATGAAAGAAGGTTACTGGTGGCCGTATATGCAAAGAGACTCCGCAGTATATGTCCGCAGATGCCTAAAATGCCAGCTTCACGCCCCCATGGTCCACCAGCCTACCAGCGACTTGAAATCCCTGACCAGCCCCTGGCCTTTTGCCCAGTGGGGAATGGACATCGTGGGACCACTACCCACCGCTGCCGGCAATCGCAGATACCTGTTGGTCGCCACCGATTACTTTACCAAGTGGATCGAGGCAGAACCTCTGTCGAACATCCGAGATGCTGACATGATGAAATTCATATGGAAAAATATAATCACTCGATTCGGGATCCCCAGAACCATCATCACTGACAATGGGACACAGTTCGAAAGTGGCCCCTTTCTGGACTTCTACGACCAACACGGAATCAGGCACCACTTCAGCTCGGTAGCTTATCCTCAGAGCAACGGACAAGCCGAGGATTCCAATAAAACAGTGATCGCTGGATTAAAAAAGCGGTTAGAACGAGCAAAAGGCGCATGGACTACCGAGCTACCACATGTCCTATGGGCATACAGAACAACTCCCAGACGAGCCACAGGTCAGACGCCATTCTCACTAGCATATGGTATGGAAGCGGTCATCCCATTAGAAGCAGGATTGCCTACAATGAGATCCGACCTTGTCGAGCAGAATCAAAACGATCAGGCTTTGCTCGCTGAACTCGACTTGGCCGACGAACGCAGGGAACTTGCCCTAGTAAAACTAGCGAGTTATCAGCAACAGCTCACAAAGCACTACAGCAAAAAGGTCAATCCGAGGAAGTTCGAAATTGGAGACTATGTCCTAAGAAAGGTCCTGGGCAACACAGTGAAGCCATCAGATGGTAAACTGGGCCCAAACTGGGAAGGACCTTATGAAATAATTAGAGACGACCTGCAAGGTGCCTATCATTTGAAAATGATGGAGGGCAGAGAGATACCACGAGCATGGAACGCAGCTAATCTCAAGAAATTCTACTTTTAGGAGTTCTATTGTTAGATCTTTTATTGTATTCATTTTGGGAAAGGACAGTTTATTTCTCTACTCACCAATAAAAATCTCTCAGTTGATTACTCTCTAAAATTATAACAATTATATCTCATTGCACATCCTTTTCAAATCACAGGTATAATAGTCGACATAGCAGGGGAACACCCCTCCTCAGGTCATCGTCACGAAGCACGACAGACCTCTTAGCATTGCCCATGGCAATATATGAAGCCCTACAGAGCATTCTTAGGCATCAAACCTACTTTGGTTAAACAAAATCCTGACCGGATGAAGACATCCAAAAACAGGTGTGTCCTCGCCAATTGCCCCTCTTAGACCTAAGGGAGTGTGACGACACGACCTAAAAGGTAAAGAGAGAGCACAATGGTATTCTTAATACTGGACTGGGCGGACACTCGCATGACAAGATAAAGATTGTGAAGCTGCAAAAATATAACAGAGATTGGATAAACACGTTTAGTCGGCAAAAACGCCCAAAACTGAATCTTTCCATTAATCTTTTATATTTACAAACAATAATGATACATGTTTAGTCGGAAAAAACTCGCCCAAAGCATTTACAATTATTAAAAAACAAAAGATCAAGAAGGGGGAATCCTCCGAGTAAGGTAATCAGCAACCTTGGCTCTCCTCCCATCATCAGGGGCAGGATCGAATTCCTCAACAACTTCATCTATGTCCAACTCCAGTAGCCGCCGAGGAATAGCATCGATAGGAATCCATCGGTCATCTCTCCTAAATGGATTGGGCATCAGAGTAGAGGGAGACATCTCATGCCGATACCACAATATCGAATTTCTCGGCACCTGCAGCTCTTTGAGAGCACTCAACCACCCCCTGATGAAGGAAAGCTCCTCGAACTCTGTTAGTCTTGTGGGAGCATCTAGCCAACCCTGATCGTAGCCATCAGTCCACACTTGGCGAGGGCCCTTCTTAAATAAATGCCGCAGTCGGGTGACGTCCCTCTGAAGCCCAGCAGCAGTTACGTAAGCTCGCTGAACATCGCCGCGCAGCTCCTCCATCTCCCTCTCACGCTGCTCCTCAGCTTCCCTACTCCTACCCCGCGTACTCCTGCCAGCTCGCGGGAGGTGTGGTCGAGCAGAGGAGGAACCTTGCAGGACTACCGACGAGGTGCTCGGCGAATGTTCCTTAAGCTTCAAGACCTCCCGCCTCAGGTCGTCATTCTCCCGCTGAAGAAACTCCACGACCTGATTGATCTCAGTGGCCTCCAGTAACTTGGCTCTCAGCTCGCTAACTTCTTCTTGCACTGAGGCTCCGATCTCTTCCATTTCCTGGAGCCTGTCCTTCAATTTTTCCACCAGCTCAGACTGATCCTTATATTTTTTGTTACTCAACTTAGCAAACCGGCAGAGTCTAGCGAAGGCCTGGCGAACAGCAGGACTCGCATTGGGACTAAGAGTCCTACCCAGATGTGAAGTGACAGGGATATATTCATCAGCGTCAACCAACTACAAGTAAAAAAGGAAGGAAGAGAACGAAAAGAAATCAGCACAAACAAAAACGAAGCCTTTTTATTGATAATGGGCGAGGTTACATCAGAACAAAAAAAGGAAAAAATTACAAAGAAATCCCTATCACTTAGCAACCTCGGTGGACGGACCCTTGTCCTTATCAGCATCAGCAGGGGCGTTACCCTCTGCAGAGGTGTGCACTGCCCCCTCGACCAAGGAAGCATCAGCAAGAGTCGCCTGAGAAGCAGGATTGACCCCTTCAGCAGTTGGGGTTGGCTCCTCATCCACAACTGGCTTGGGCCCTGGATCATATTCGTCAAAGAGTGGAGATGCAACATCCACCCCTGTAGCCACAAGGGCCTTGTTCCACCCCTTCTTGAAGTTCAGACGGCTAATATAGCCTATCTGAACCTCAGCGTCTTCATACGCAGCAGCCCAGCCAGAATTGTATGAATCTTCTTTAACAGTGGCTGCCTGGGCCTTCTCCGCTTCCAGCTGCTCGGCAAGAACCCTGTTCTTCTCCACAAAGTCCAGCTTGCTAGAGCAGACCTGATCATACGACTTCCTCAGCTCGCCCAGCTCTCAGACAGCATTATCTCTCTCGCGAGCAGAATTAGCAAGAGCCAAGGCAGAAGAAGCTCGAGCCGCATCAGCAGCCTTCAGGTCGGCCTCCAGCTGAGAACCCCTGGCCACCAGAGTAGAATTCTGCTGCTCCAGCTTGCTGTTCCTTCTCAACAGCTCGTCGCGAGAGCGATAGAGCACAGCGAAGTCAGTCACAAACTGCAGAAAACAAGGGAAAGATCAGAAAGAAGAAACCATCAAAACAGACGAAAAGAAGTTGAGAAGTAGAAAAGATACCTTACCAGGGCAAGCCTCTGGCTAGCTTGCAAGGCCAGTTGATCAGACCCTAACGCCCTCTCGCGATCTGCAGGGAGGACTGCCCTCTCAAGCAGCGCAGGGGCGAGTTGAGGAGAGGTGGCCACCGAGGCCCCCTCAGGCAAAGCAGATACTGGGACCAAGGCTTGAACGGTCTTAGTCCTCAGTTCCATCTTCCTCCTCTCCTCCTCTTTCTCTTTCTCCCTCCTCTTTCTCTCTTCCACCTTCTTCCTCTCCTCCTCCTTTTTCTTCTCCCTCGCCTGCTCCTCCTCTCTCTTCTTCTTCTCTTGCTCTTGAGAGGAAGGCCGAGAACCAGTAGCTATGGCCCCGGAGACAGTCTTCGACTTCTTGGACCTCTGTGCAAGAAGCACATCATCATCATCATCATCATCCCGGATCAGATTCTTCCTGGGAGGCATTTCTTCACCTGGACTGCTGGTAGTACTCGATGAACTGCTACTATCAGCACTGCCTCCACCCAAGTTACTCACAACACCTGCAGGCTCGCTCTCCGAGCTGCTCTCCTCCTCGTCCACCTGGATGGGCTCAGCTGAAATCTCTTCGGAAGAGTCAAAATCCGGAACACTTTCCACAGGACGGGCTATGAAACTGGAGCCTGTGTTCTTGTATTCAAACAGAAAAGCAGCAGACCTAGGATGCTCGCCGTCACCCAAAGGTTCCCTGATGTTCCAAGCTTTCACCAGTTCCGAGATACGAACCTCGCTCAGAGCTGGCTCCAAGTTCTTTATTTTCGCTGAAAAGGAGAAAGCAAGGAGGAGTTAGAAAAATCACAAAGTTAGCAAAGGTTGAAACAACAATACAACATCTACCTATATATTCTTCCCCATAAAAGGGGATAGTGAACCTCTCGGACCTCGACCCTTCAAATTGAGGGGAGTATTGCCAGTTCCTAACGAGAAAACCTTCTTGCCAGTAGTCCTTATGGGAATCAGGTAAATTTACTACCAATACCCTATCAGGGCTCCTGGCCTTAAGGTACAAGACCCCTGAACTCGTTCGAGAAAAAGAATAACAAAAATAGACCTCGGCAAGCCCTAACCTCGTGCCGTACAACTGATTTATCCTGTGCACACCATTCACTATTTTCCACACATTGGGTGAACATTGTGCAGGCACAATACCAAAATAACTAAAAAAGTGCAGAAACAAACTATTAGGGGGAAAGGTGAGACCCCCCTGGGAAAGCAACAGGACGTGAATCCAATGTGCATCCTCTATGTCCCTAACGTTCCTAGGTGGCGAGACACAACACTCAATCTCTACCCATTCAGGAATACCGTAGAATTTTCTAAACTCAGTTACCGACCTATTTCCAATCTTTGCCATTGGAAAAATACAAGAAAAACTATAAACTCAAGAAAAAGGGCACGAAAGACTTACAGGACAGAAGATCAGATCAAAAGGCGAAGAAGCGACGAGAGTGGAGACCGAAAACAGAAGGTACAAAACTCAAAAGTTCTCAAAAGACAGAAGATTGCTGGAAGAACTGGAACGACGAAGAAAAAAAGTGTCTTATTCCAACAAGCCTTCAAAACTAATCATAACGCACAGATAGCGAAGCGGGTGCCGCCAAAGCAACTTCACAGTTTTCAAAGAAATCAACTATCATTGCTGATCATTTAAATTCATCGGACCCATAAAGAACGGCCCAATAAATTCAGGGGCAATTGTGGGTACCCCGATTTTATCACCATAAGGCCTGGACGAGTAGCCCATCCTCAGCGGCCCAAAACCCAAGCCCATCACCTCTGATGTTCATCCATTCACTCCACGATGCCATGAAGAGAAGTTGTGGGGGCACACGATCCCATGAAAGGGAGATGGCTAATAAAGAGGAACCTATCACCCCCACTACTCCAACACATACATGTATAAATTAAACCCCAAGTCCGGGGCAAAGGATAATTTTTTTGTATTCTCTGTTCTTACTTTTCAGAATATAGAGAAATAACATTGACTGAACCACCGTGGACGTAGGCACTTCTTTGCTGAACCACGTATCTTCGTTGTTGTGTGATTGGTCTTTTATTTGATTTTTCTTGGTTGACACCTCTTTCATATTTATTTGTGCTGCATAATAATTGCATCTACAGAAAGTATTTACGGTCGAACCGCACCCAGAAGTCCTAGATAGACAAAGTATCCCTCTCCTCTGACGTGGTAGTGGACTCCCACCACTGTAGATCTCTGCCAACCAAATTGAACGTAGCTATCATTTGTTTCTTAACCTCCGTACATTCATACATACATAGATGCCACTGGATGTCTTTCTTTCATTGGATAGAAGTTACGACGTCGGAACGCCCTTTGAATTCTAGGGGATGTGCCTTTTGGAAGGTCTCCCTAACACGTTCCCAAAAAGTGGGAAATCCTTGTACTGGTGCTGGTGGCACTCCCTGTGCTGGTGGTGGAGCTTGTTGGGCAGCTGCCAGGACAGCATTTACTGCTTGAGTAATAATGGAAACAACTTCTGCCGCATTCATAGTGCCCTGTGCTAGAGCGGGCTGTGGTGCTGGCTGTGCTGCATCTGGGACTCTTTGTGCACGTCGAGGAGGCATCTAAAATGAGATACATCAAAATTAGCATTTTAAAATATCACGTAAATAGCTAAAGTCGTAAATGCGTAAATAAGATTATCAAATATCCTAATCATAGGGCTCTATAGAAAAGTACGCTAAGCAGAAAACATATATAAGTCGCACAGATCCTAAAGAATCTAAAACCTGGCTCTAATACCACCTGTAACACCCCGCCTAAGTAAATACCGGGTGGCTATGCCTTTATTAAATTAAAAAGAATATACTGTTGGTTCATTCTCAGCATCACTATCGAAAAACATTTTTTTTAATAACTCACTCAATACTTAATTAAGTTAAGTGTTAAAAATATTTTCCATGATTTATAACAATTTATAACCATTCCCACAAAACTAAACAGTAATAGAGAAGTCTCATAACACAACTGAATAATGAATAACAAGATTAAATGTAACTCGATAAAACTTCCCAGTTTAAATCATCCAACACCAATCCAACAAACTAACATTAAAGTACCAATATAAACCCAATATAATATCTTAAAAGTTAAATGGAATAACTAGAATCCTGGGCAACATGCCCTAAATAAGATAAGTACTATAGATATATGAATAAAAGAAATGAAGCATCTAAACAAGTCTGCATCTCTAGGAACAACAACTCATGATCAAGCATCCACACCCTAAGTTGCACGTCCCTGATGCTGGGCACCTGTTAATATAGATATAGAAATGAAGATAATATGCAAGCAAACGGGTCTGAGCCCGATTGTAAATGACTTTAAAATAGCAAGTGTTTAACAATTGCAATTAAGCATTTATTATGTACATGTTAGATTCCAGGCTCTCACTTGATATTCTCACATCTCATCTATAGTGCGTATCTGAGTAACTTCCTTTTAACTAGTTTCCAAAACATCATTTTATCCCATATAATAACCTCGTATGTCCTATACCATACGTAATGTAATTATTCACATTCTATTCTCTTTAATATGAAATTGACTTTTCAAGGTCTTAGGATTAAGTATTCTATTACTTAATTAAATTCAATTTCTTTTATTCACATTCAACTTCAATATCACATAGTAGATTTAATTACAGTATATATATTCACCCTATAATATATACTATTATAGAACCTCCCAGTCACAGCTGCAGTGCATGCATACTCTGCTATCATGTCCAGTTACAATTCTCATTGTCTATAGGACAAATGGTTCGATGTCTTCCCCGAATCATAAATAACATAAAACACATATATTGTAGGCGAGCATACTCCTCAGTCATATGGGTCACGCACATACCTACATTCCCATTCAACCTTCGAAACTATCAATCTCACCAATAGCACATATCCAAGGTCCTATGATCAGGGTACGAATCTTAAATCCTCCCAAATGTGCGCATAGGATAAGACCGTCCACAACGCGAAACCTCCACCCCAATAGCAAGTAGCGTAGGTATGTCATACATACAATAAACTATAGTATAGGTATACATCCACCTATATATATATATAATATCAACAAGGTATTCACACAACCATGAGATAATCCCCATACGTAATAATATCTAACTCTCAGATTCTACGTATTAAATATTATGACTTTACTCCTTAATTTATTATTTTCTAGCCTATCTCATTTCTCGAAGAATAAATAAGTTTTCCTTGATATATATTCAGTAAGAAAATCACTCATACCCTACTAGTCCATGTCATCATACTCCCCGAATTATTATGAATTAAACTCCGTTTATAATTAAAATTGTATTCGATGAAACCTATTCTCTCATAACCATAAGTTCCTTTACTTAAGATTAATCATATATGTACTTAAGATTTTCCTGGTGATTCAAATGATCCCCACCCTACTGGTCATATCCTTAATCTTCATCTATGCAAATTACAACTCAAAATGTAAATCTATCAACAGTAATTCATTCAGTTAATTAACATAATTCTCCACAATTTAAATCCCAAACATAATAATATTAATCCGGGTCTTACCTATGGCCTACTACCCTTCCCTAAGTCCCATAATGTTAAAATAATAACTACTAAGGATTCCTAAAGGTTTTGAGATTAAATCAAGAATTAAAAAGGAACAAGTTCATCATTTCTGAGGAGGTTGATCGATCGATGGTCAGGGGTCGATCGATCGAGCTTCATGGGTCGATCGATCGACCACCCAGGTATCAACCCAGATTCTGCAACTTTTGTTGTACGGGTTTCACATCTTTTGATCATTCAAAACTTTATTTTAACGTCCCAAATTTCTTATAATCCATACCACATGATATATCAACATATGTAAATGATTCCTACTGATATAAACAACCTAGAATCATCAAGAGATTGGATTAAAAGCATATATCTCATATTTTTCAAGAAAACTAAACATGTAAATATTTCAAGAAACTTCCTATAATTCTCATAATTTCTCCAATATGTGATCTTTATTTCGTGGATTAATATCTACCAATAACATGAGATTAATCCTACATACTTCTACTTTCTAGAAATGAATTAACGTCTAACTAGGTTATGTCCAAAACATGTAACCTCTCATAATTCCTAATTATCCTAACATGGACGTTATACTAAATAGATTCCAAATATTAAATCACTTGCCTCTACTGAAGATCTGATCCTTTGGGGATGAATGTCCAATGGTGGTTCTTCCCTTCTCGGGTCAACTTCCGGTGGTGGTTGGTGGTGGTGACCTTTGGCTCTTGGTTCTCCCACAAAGACTCTTCCTTTTCCCCAAAGAAACTCCTCACTCTCTCTCAATTTATTTCTCTCTAAGTTTGTATAATGAATGAATAATCTAAACCCTTTAAAGTTATAGATAATCTCCCAAATTCGTGTACACTATTCACCTTCCAAGTCAAATGACCATATTACCCCTCTGGGGTGACTATTCAGCTCCAAAGTCCCCCGAGACCCTATACAAACGTTCGAGTAGACTTTTTTTACTATAAAAACACTTGCTTACACTTTGGCGTACTCAAAACGGCCATTTGGACAACATAACAATATTCCTCTTTTTATTTTATATAAATTTAGTCCCGACACTACTTTCACACTCGTCGGACTTATTCACCGAAATTATTGTATTAACTATTCGTGACAACTTCTAAAACTAATCATTAGTAAAGTCATGACCACATATTACTTTGATTCGTTATGTAATATTCATCACATATTATATATTACTATATACTCAAGTAATATTTAAATCCGGATTAATTTCAAGTTATTCAATTAATTTCAAATAAATCCCTTTTTAAAAGTTATCAAAATCACAGGGTATTACATTGGCCTCTCCTCATGCATCAATACCCCTCCAAGTCGCCTCAAGGACGCATCTCTGAAGACCTTATAGTCTATCCCTATCCGAGGTAAGGCCATAACTGTTTTTATAGTCAGTCGAGTATTCATCCCATCAAACGCCCGCCGACACACATCCCATACAAATAGAACGTTCTTCATCATCAAGTCCGTTAGGGTCCCAAATATTTTTGAGAACCCCTGAATGAATCAACGGTAGTACCAGACTAATCCTAAAAAATTGCGTACCTCGGTTGGTGTAGCGGTTTGTCCCTACTCCATCACTACAAAACCTTTCCAGAGTCCCCTCATACCCCCATCTTAGACACAATGTGACCCAAGAACTGCACCTCTCTAACCACCAGATCCCGAGGTTCCTGATTATCCCGAGGACACTGCCTCGATATGTGGCCCCTCTCCTCGCAAGTGTAAAAGTTCCATCTAAACGAGCGCCTCTTAGTTTGTCGGACCTACTGGTCTCGACTCTGATGACCTTGACCCTGATGGCCCTTCTTCCCATGGACTTGTCGACCCTCTTTGTTCCAATCATTAAAACCCCAGAATCACTTATGATGATCTCTAGATAGAGGATCTCTAAACTACTGGGCCCTTGATTACTACCTCCACTCATCTTACCCTGCGGGTTCGACGTCTTAGCTCCCTATCTCTTCTCATTTTTGTTCCTTTGGACGTCCCTATGGACATAGTAGTGGAGAAGGGAGGCATTCATCATTTGATTATACATAGTGAATGATGGGTTACCCACAAGTGCCTTCTTAATATGCAGGTTGACCCTATTATAAACCTATCCATCCATCTTCATCTGCTCGGTGTTCACCTTCTCCTTCGCAAAATAAGAAAGAGTGGCGAACTCCTTCTCATACCCCGCCACCGTGCAACCCTCGTTCCTGAGGTCCATAAATCGACTCCTCATCTCTGACTACATCTCCTGAGGGAAATACTTCGCCTCGAACCTCTCCTAGAATTCATCTATAGTCAAACTATCTTTCTCAAAAGCTGAAGTAACTGACTCCCACCGCTGGAGTGTGACCCTCACAAGTCAAAATGAGGACAACATTTTCTTATGTACTGGAATACACTCTACCATCCGTAAGTTTCACTGAATATCCTTTTCCACTTGCTCGTCACTAAAATGTCTGTAATGATCGTAAACTCTAGAGTTTGGCCCCTTACGAAGGGCCATCTAGCTCTGTCTTAGACTAACCCCGGTGCTTGGGCTGGTACTGCCACCTGTTGTGGTGGTGGTCGTGTCTTTTGTTGAGCTTTTGATGGTGAAAAATGTTGGATCATAGCTTCCTTAGCGGTGGGCACCATCTGGTCATGATGGAAGATATATCTTCTAGAGCGATAATGGGTTTCCTCGGTGGGGCCTGGGGTGGTTGTTATGGCTCCAGCCGAGCCTCTCCATCTGCAGTGGGTGAGACTACGTGCTAAGATTCATAGTATGAAAAGCTTCGGTTTAGATTTATATAGTTAGTTTTCTCACACAAAGGTTGGCCAGACACGATATGCCGAGGATGGGGATTATTTTTCGATTAATACCATTCTTAGCATCAAACAATAAAAGTAATTATTTAATAGCCTTATATGAACTAAAACCGAATCTTTTATAAATAACCACATACAAATAAATCCAACACCCATAATATGAAAAGATAAATGTGTAAAACCCAATGTGTGAATAATATCTGAACTCAAACCGAAAGGAAATAAACTGTGGGATTATTCCCTTACAATAATCCAGAATGAAATGACTAAATAGAAAGACAACATAAGATAGAGTCAAGAAACTAAAATCTTCGTATTTTAAGTGATGGCAAGACTGATCTCCTAAAAATCCCTCAATTCTTACCTAGGCACACCTGGGGGGGAAACATTTGAAATTTGGGTCTGCGCCCTAAAGTGTGCAAGAATTAAGTTACTTATTTATTAAAAATGAGTATTCCCATCATCACTTCATGCATAAAATATATCACCCCTCACATATGTGCAGTGATACTCACATATGCACCCATAGCCCGATATGCATATAGAATAAACATAATGATAGTATATAGATGCTTATAGGAAAGTGAGATACTGAGACAAAGTTAAACACGTCCAAATTCTTATTTCCCAATTCTAACCCCATCATACTACCCACATTGGGTATATATTTTAGTCCACCACATTAGAAATAAGAATTCTTTCATATATTTCCATTAAATTTTATATGTACTAATATATGCAACACTAAGGCATCTACCTAGTGGTCCCATTCGTTCTCTATCGGTGAGTCTGTAGGAGTCTCCTATCCAAAATGACAAACCAAAACAAAAGAAAGTAGGGCGGTACCTACGTAGTTATACCATTGCACATCCCATACCAAGTAGTGTCACATGGATCCCAGCATCAACACTTAACTCTGATAAGTGGCACAAACATGTGGTACCTAAAATATTAACAACAGTGCGTTTAACCCACCTGTGTCGATTTGTGCTCCAGTCCAAAATGCCTGTACCTCAATCGATAGGACAGTCCATGAATATCGGTATGTCCATACAAAATATAGTTACATATTACCATATGTAAAGGTAATTATCCTTATAACTACCCCGTAGCTTCCCGAAAGAATTATTCCGTACTCATTTTTATTTAATAATTAACCAACCTGTGAATTATTAAATAGTAGCACTTTATAGAATGTCATTGACCATCTAGTTAATTTAAACCTTCTTTGATAAATAGTAACATGTTTCCAGTTTTAATAAATTCCATGAATGCTCAATTATGGTTTCACCAACTCGTATTAACTTCAAAAAATACCCGAACAAAATAGCAGACACCATGCCTGAACACCACCAAATTGAACCGGTTCGGACCAAGGGAGAACCAGTTTACCCCTGGGTGAACTAACCCTTCTGCCCATATTTTTCTAGATAAAAAATCCCGTTCTTCTACCAAAAAATAATTCTAAAGGCCTCATCCTCGATATAGTTTTCAGTCTAGGTTCCCATAACCTTGTTTACCCTCTTGGCATCATCTATCACATGATTAGATATCCAACTCATGTCCCAAATTATAGAATTTAAGTCCCAAAGGGGTGTTTATGCATTTTTAGATTTTTATCCATAATGTGGCCATCCCGTATCTCTCCCTTTCCTGCTGCACGGGGAGGAAGGGGAGAGAAACGTCTCGCGCTCACTTTCTCTAGGAACACTCCGGACATCTTCAGTATGCGATGAATGTAAAGTGGTGGAGTCGCCAACCTATTTTTCACAAAATAGGTAGAAGAACATGTCACCGCCTCTAGATAATGGCATCAAAGACAAATTAATGCCTACGAAACCAAAAGTTCGGAGGTCCGGGGGCTAAGTTATTAAATGGGAAGGTGTTAGACACCCATACCACCCTTTTGATCTCCCATGGGATTGTGTTACTAATTTCTTCAATTTCTCTGTGAAGTGTGTGCAGGTGTATATATAAATGTATATGGGAATCGCCCGACTCATCATGAAAAAGATAGAGTGAGGTCATCCAAAGGAATAATCCTAAAATAATATTTAGAAAATATGATGTATGCATTTATCGAGATATTTATCATTGTGATGAAATGATAATATATGTTGGATAAAATGCCATTAAGGATAAAAAAAATATAATATATATTAAAGTAATGTATAGATGAAAAGGATGCAAATACGAAAGATGAAAAATTGGAAAATCAGAAAATTGGACTCGAGTCTCGGGTTTTAACCCGAAATGCCTACGTCGCCTATAAAGTCATCAAAGTCCACATAGTTCGCATGTGTCATAAGCTCGGGGTTTATTCGATAGATTCGAACGAGAATTTATTATATCTGTGTGTGTAGAAAATGTATTTTTAGTTTTGGGAAAATATGGTGGATAATCACATTGGAATTTATAGGTGTAACTCTTTTTTTCTTTGTTTTGGATTTTTTATTGAAAATAAAGTTTGTGCAATATAGCTAGTAAATGATGAGATATTAATGTGTATGAACTAAAGTAAAACCTAGATTAAGAATTTATGTAACTAATGCAAAAATAAAGAATTTGAAGAGAGAAGGACTTTTAGACCTTTGGAGAATTGAGGCTTGATCTTGGTCTTTGATGAGCTCCCTTGAATGATGAGATGAATATTGGATGAGCGAGAATGATATTTTATCAAATTGGTATGAAGATGATGGAAATAAAATATGGAAAGGAATTCCACACAAGGAAACTTCACTGATTGCAAGAGAATGTTGTTGAGATCACTAATATTGATGGATCTGATGTGTATCTTGGGAGTGAGGTCATGCCCTATATTTATAGGGTAAGGGGATGCCGATCAGTATAGCCCTAGCCCTAACAATTGGCAGGTAGCCTTAAACACACTACTGATAGTCAGGAAAATGCACTAGCCAATCGGTAGTCTCATGCAGATATTTCTAGAAAAACGGATGTAGAACACAATCCATAATTCCAAATTGTGCACGGGGCATACCATTTGAAATATAATTCAAATACCTTCAAGAGTATACAAAAATAAATCAAAACCTAAATCACAATAGAGAAATGTTGGATCAATAAATAAATTTTAACTCCGATCTAGGTTTAGGGATATTGGATCTCATTTTTGCTCTCCGATATAAACTTCGGGTGATGGAATGAGGTCGTGAGCTTTGAGCTTTTGGACAACAGATTTCCATTCTGGAAGTGGGTCTGATATTTTGTTTTTGGACATCAAATTTCCATTATGTTCTTATTTTTGCCACTATACCCAGATTTAACGTGAGCCGTTGAAAATGGTAGCGAAAATCCTCAACTAATGATGGTATACAATATACACAGCTGGATACACAGTTGGAAGTGGGTCTTATTATTGCCAGTATACACAGTTATTAGTGAGATACACATATGGTAACCGTCGATTTTGATAGCCTCCTCACCGTACCTCCATCATTCAGTCTGACTCATCTTAGTGCTCATTTGATGGATGCAAAAGATATGATTGATTTGGGTTTTGGGAAGAGAGAGAGCGGAGACGGCTCAAATGTTTTTAGGAGTATGAGTAATGGTTTTTAGTAAGTTAGCATATATATATATATATATATATATATATATATATATATATATATATATATATGTGTGTGTGGGGGGGGGGGGTAGGGTTTTTACTAAGTTAGTATATGACGGATCGGTTTTTGGATTGGATCGATTTTTTTAGGGGAGAACCAGGAACCGAACCACATCATTTTTTTTGGAACTAAGAACCGAACCAGTAGTAAAAAAAAATGAACCAATACCATTGGTTTGGTTCGATTTACCAAATTTTCAGTTTCACTGCAACCCCTACCCAAAAGCGCCCGGTAACCTTTCGAACTAAAATGAGTCGTTCATCTGTATCATAAGGATGATTCGTTCATGTGATGGTCCGTTGGAAAGGGTATTCAGTGCCCTTAAAAGATTCCTTCAGTCTCGTTCGAGCTGAAGAGTTGACCTTGGTCAAACAGAGTCCAGGAGCGCCCGATGACCCCCGAATCAACTTACGGGGGGAAAATGGATCCTTTATCCAAACGATTATGTCATTTCATGCACAGGGTGGACCTTGGAAAGGGGTTTTGGTTCCTTTCAAATATTCAAAGAGATTTAGCCCTGGCGATGAAATTGAATAGCGTCAAATCGGGGCTCGAGAATGCCCGGTGGCCTCCAAATTGATTTTCGATGGTAAAATGGTTTGTTCGTCTAAAACATTACGCCAATTTGCACCCGGGTCAGATCATTAGAAAGATTATTTAGAGATATTAAAATATTAATTGAGCTTTCCCTCTGAAGATAGAGTTAACGGAGTCAAATGGGTCCCATGAGTGCTCGATGGCCTCTAGATCGATACTTAGAGTATGACCTAGGGTTTGTAGTGAAATGGGGAGGTGTTAGGGACCTAAGGTGAGACTTAGGGGTCCTAAAATGTGGTGTTTATAGAGACTCTCGACGGGTGAGCTTAGAATAAGTGAAAGCAATCGAATAGACACCACATGATATTTACGAAAGAGGTCTATTCTGCGGACCTAAGGGACAAGGATAACCGATTCAAAAGGTCAAGGATTGTTTTAGGGACCTAAGGTAATGTTGGGTATAGTCAATCTAGTGGGCCCATGTCGATTATGAGGACCTGGGGTAGGGAGCGACCAATTTTAAGGTTCGAATCCAATTCTGGGAGCTTTAAGTAGAAACGACCATTTTTATGGGTGAGGGCTTACGTTTGAGAGACCAATTGTGAGGGTAGAGATCAATTATGAGGGCTTAAGTAGAAATGACCAATTATATGGGTCAAAGCCAATTACGAGGGATAAAGGTTTGAGCGACTGATTCTGGGGTCGATGTCAATTCGGAGGACCTAAGTAGAAATGACCATTTCTGCGGGTCGAAGCCAATTTCGAGGGCTTAAGTGGAAATGACCAATTCTGCGGGTCGAGGTCAATTTTGAGGACCTTAAGTTTGTATCATGGGGTATGATTTTCCTCAGAAATTTTGGAGACTCCACTAGGAAAAAGATATTTGGATGAATCCCTCCTGGGGAGCTTTTGGATTCTTATTGTGTTCTTTGAAGATGTTGCTTGGGAGACATCCAATTATATTTTAGAATTCTACTAGGGAAGTAATTCTAGGAGAAAATGGGGATTTAACTTGGTTGGGGATTTGAGATCTTGAAAAATGATTTTTCTCAGTGAAAATTTCTTGCGGCGATTTTAGGAGTTTTCTGGGGATTTTTTTAACAAAATTTTAGGGAGGTACTGATCGAAAGGGTGTAGGAGGTGCCAAACGGTAGTGGCACGATCTTTTGGTTTACCTCAAGCAGGCAAAGGGACAGTGCCGATCGGGTAGATTATTATTTCCTTTTTAGACCACCTTTCTTCGATGTCCTTTTTCAGACACTAATTTTCTTTTGGGATCTTATAGGTGACCTTTTACCCTTGGGGGTCAGCTCTTTGGGATTTTCTTGAAGATTCCTCACTGACTGTGGGAGTTTGGCATTTGACCATATGTCATGCTTGATGTAGTCGCATTGTACCTGAAAAGAGACTCAAAAAAGGCAAAAAGAGATGCATATTGTGTTTGACTATCTTGATTTTGTGGCTTACTCTACATGCACTTTAATTTGCTGTTGAGTTTTTTTATTTTGATAAAGAGTAGGAGAATGTGTTTTTGGAATAAAGAAAGGCCTTGGAGGCTTAGTTGTAAATATTTCCCCTTTAAAGGGATTTATTTTTAGAAGAAGTAGGGAAAATGAGTTTTTTGGAAATTTTGAGTAGAGGAAGGCTTTGGGGGGGGTGGTTAGTATAGGGATGAGGAGATAGAAAGCTTGGTTGTAAAGTGGAGATTGCCGCCTTCGTTGGATTGTGTTGAATATGTTATGTTGAAGAGACTCTACTAATGTTATAGCTTTGGGCCTTACTTCGAGGCTACTGCTGGTGATGGGGGACCTAATGATGGACCCTCAATTAACTGTTATAACTGCGTGGATATCATACCATCACAATATGTGAAAATGATACTGGAAGAGACCCTAAATGGTCTAGATTCTTAGCGGGAAGGCCGTTATGAATTTATGAGGAAAAGTCCCATTATGTTGTTCATGTGACTATTGGAGAGATTCCATTTGGCAGTCCATCCGAAATATCCCTTGGCAGCTATGACGAATCAATTTTGGGTTGAATATCGAGAACTAGGAGAACTGGTTTATAGAGCACAAGGCTGGATGTCTACGTTGGTCGGGACCTTAGTGGAGGGAGTTAAATCCCATTCTAGAATTGGGGGAATGCTAGTATGTTCGGTTGGTTGGCCTTTGGTATACCTTACTTTCCCTGGAGGCTCCTACGTCAATTTGGAAGGGAGCAAATTATTCCACCTCGGACACTAGACTTATTTCTTGTGGAAGATTTAACGGAGGGTATACACATGCGACTGGGCTCTCTATGGGAGAATCTCCAGTCAATAAAGTGTCCTTCCCAATCTCTTGGCATAATTTGGCATGTTTTTGGGGATTACATGAAATGGTTATGGAGGAGGGTAGTTGCCAAGATATTTACCGAGGAGATCGGGCAGGGGTGGCTTGCCATTTTTGACACCATGGAGGGAGGTGTTGTGGTTTTCACTAGGCTAGTGTGGGCTTACCATTACATGGAGCGCCTTAGGTATTCTATCAAAGCAGAGGAAGTTTGGAGACCCCATGATGTAAATGATTATGGGTCTAGTTCTTCTGGCTGCTGCGAGTAGGATCTCTAACAAATTTTATTTATGAAGCTTTTGTAATGATGTTGTGTTTGTTCATGTATTTGGTTGTTTTCAGGATTGTTAAGAGTAAATTTGGGAGGGCTGTAGTTTATTTAGGAGTAGTTCTAGTTTCTGTTTGTTTAGAGAGGGGAGTCGTTTGACTCCCTATGCTGATGTTTCATGTAATTCTAGTGACATTTACCATAGTGAAATAAAAAAGGTTTTGGTCATCTAGTTGTGCCTCTTGATGAGGTTTTCATTTGAGTTATCTATACCAATAACTAAGGCATACATAATCCTTTTGTTCATGTAAATGAAAAAATGAACTATCATTCTCGGAGTTAAAAATGAATAGCATTTACTGAAAAATAAGGGGAGAGTGCTCACGCAAAGCGTATGAGATGCCTATGTACCTCTAAGGGTTTTGAAAATTTTATGAGTTGCATTTTTGAAAGTAATTTTTTTAGAGGATCAGGCCCCACGTAGTTCTGAGTAGAGGGAAATGTAGAATTTTCTTTTTAAATAGAAGGGAGCTGAGAAGAGTCATAGCACACTGAGATTTTGGACTAAGGGTAGAATCTCTTGAGATGCTCCAAGCTGACTGGACGGGCCATCTCTTCCCCATCGGGGTCAATGACCATAACGGCGCCATCAGATAGGATATTTTTCACAATGTAGGGGCCACTCTAATGGGTTTGAATTTCCCTCTAGGGTCCCAGATGGGTTCTACAATTTCTTTTAGTGTTAAATCCCCTTCTCACACGCCACAATCCTTGAATCTCTTATTAAATGATTGTATCATTTAGTTATGGTACCCTTGTATATGATAAAGAGCTTTTAGTCTCCTTTCGTCTAAGAATGACAACTCGTCAAGATGACTCTAATGCCATTCTTCTTCGCTAACTTTGGTCTCAAGTATGATGCGTAGTGAAGGAATTTCCATCTCAATGGGTAGGACTTATTCCTTGCTATATAACAGAGGTAAGGGGTATCTCCAATAGAGGCTTGAACTAAAGTGCGATAGCCCCAGAAGGCATAAGGGATCCAATCATCCCAATCTCATCAACTCTCGATCATTTTACTGATGATGGATTTGAGGTTTTTGTTGACGACTTCAACTGCACCGTTGGAGTGAGGTCGATAGGGAGAAGATTTATGTTTTTCGATCCCATACTCGTCGACCAATTATGTGACTTCTGCTTTGAAATGTAACACTATGTTTAACACTAGCTCGTGAGGGAACCCGTATCGGCAGATGGTATTTTTTTAATGAAGTTGGCCACTTTTGTAGCATTTAGCACTGCGTATGACTCAGTTTTGACCCATTTGGTGAAGTAATCAACGTCCACCAAGATAAATTCATGCCCATTTGAGGCTTTGGGTGTAACTTTCCCTATGACATCGATGCCCCATGTGGAAAATGGCCAAGGAGAGGTCATGTTGTACAATTCTAGCGGTTTTCCAATCTCAAGCACTTGCCTCTACGAGACCCCACATGGTAGTCCAATAGTAATCATGTCGGATAATCTTCATAGAAAGCATATGTACATTCATGTGGGGTCCGCACTCCTCGCTATGGATTTTCTGCATCATGTAAATGGGTTCCATCAAAGTTTGTCTTGAATAGTTCTTTATCACAGATAATGTACTAGCCAACCAATTCGTGGAGGGTAGCTCGATCTTTCTTGTTAGACTCTGAGGGATATCTACCATGCTTAAGGAGGTGTCTAATGTCATTATACCAGTAATCGACTATAACCGAATCTTCTTATATGACGAGTTCAATGTGGTAGTAGTGTGTAGGTTTAGCTTACTTTTAGATTAGGAAAGGGTCCATCGTTAGTCCTTCGAGCATGTCAATCATGGAGGCTATGGTAGTAAGGGAATCGTCTAAGTTGTTCTTTGCTCGGGGAAAGTGTGGGAGGTGATATCTTGGATTTGGAAGGCCAACTCTTCTAGGTGGGAATGGAAGGGTAATATTTTCTCGCCTTTGACTTTCCATCTTCTAATGACTTGGCCGATGATAAGGGTTGAATTACCGTAGACATCTAGGCATCGAATTCCTTTCTTCAGAGAAACCTTGAGGCTTACTGCGCATGCCTCGTATTCAAACATGTTGTTAGTGAAGGGAAAATCTAGTTTGATGGCAATGTGAGTGTGAGGGTCATCAGGGGCGATTAGGAGTATCCCAACTCCATATACTTTCTTGTTGGTAGAAAGATCAAATAAAATTTTCACCGAAGCTCTTCTTGGGAGGTACAAGGGATATTTCAATCCCAGAATTCAAAAATCCAAAGTTTAGTTTCTTCCACAGGGTAGTCAATAAGGTAATTAGAGATGGCTCTTCCTTTTATGGCTTTCTGCGTGATATACACAATATCAAATTTGGCTAGCAGCATCAACCATCGGGCCATTTGGTTAGATAGGGAAGATTTCTCGAGTAGGTATTTGATAGGATCCATTCGGGACACAAGTTTGATGGGAAAAGCAATCATATAGTGCCTTAATTTTTGAGTGACCCAGACAAGGGCAAAACATGCTTTCTCCAAGGCAGTGTAGTTAAATTCGTAGTTGGACAACTTGTGGCTTTCATAGTAGATGGCTCTCTTTTTGTGATATTCTTCAAGGTATTGGGCTAGCAGAGACCCAACTTCAATGTCTACTACCGTCAAGTATAAGAGTAAGGGTAGACCAGGCTGTCATGGAATAAGTATCGGAGGCTGGGTTAGATATTTCTTAATTAGATCAAAGGCTTCCTGGAAGGATTCATTCAAGATTTTGGTTTAATCATTTCGGTGTAAGATAGGTTCATAAATACAAGTCAATTGGCTGATGAATCAACTGATATACTATAATTTTATAAGGAATCCCTGGACTTCCTTCTCTGTTCGGGGTG
The DNA here is from genome assembly GCA_949130495.1 of Sambucus nigra. NCBI lineage: Eukaryota > Viridiplantae > Streptophyta > Magnoliopsida > Dipsacales > Adoxaceae > Sambucus > Sambucus nigra. The sequence goes on from CASBWL010000118.1 coordinate 592,370, forward strand.
GTTGCATTTTGAGTATGGTTTTCAGATTGGTAGGATAAACTTCTATCCATTTATCACTAACCATGAATACCAAGAGCTTTTCCTTGGTAACTCCTTCAATAATTCTTCAAGTTGTGCACTCATTCTCATTAAGGGTAGACCATATCCTAATCTCGCGCAGTTGGCTACTAGAACCAAGATTAATAACAGCATTTTCATCTTCGTTAACTTGAATGCTATTATGTTATTAACCTCATTAAGATCAGTTAAGAATTGTTCATTTGCAAAATCATTATCATAAAGAGTTTGATTAGAATCAATACATTTAATGTGGGGCACAACAAGATACTGAAAATCTTCGTTTATTTCATTATCAGGAAAAATAGTGTTGAGAACCTCATCAAAGGAGGTCTCAATTATATTATGATCAGCACAGGGAGGGACACAAAAAGAAGAGGAAATAGGATAAACATCTAGGTTGGGTTGAATTTTAGCGGGTGAAATAGGCATAGTATTCCAGTTGAGCAGAGGTGCATCATCAACTTTGATCATACGGGATGGATCCAATGATGTAGCGCTTGAGTGGATCATGCAGAGTGTCAGCCTCAGCATCTGTAAGTTGAATGAATCCTCAGAGTCACCTTCCTCAAAATCTCCAGTAGCAGTTGTAGACTTTTTAATGAGCAGTTACACACGATATTGGGAACTTTTAGCCCATGAGTAACTGTCTTAGAAAAAGATTTCCATTCCTAGCTTTATCTTTTTCACCACATGATCATACCATGGTTCGAGAAAGACATAAAAGGGAAAAATTTCACCCTCTCTAATGAATCTTCCGTTCAGAGAATCTCCTGAGGCAATCTTGGAACTTTCTAGTCTTCTCTTCAACCGAGGTTAGCATAGCATCTTAAGTTCCTCTGCTAATGGCTGATAACCCAGGACATAAGGAAGAAAGGCCTTCTTCCATACTATGGGTTCAAGTATTCCCTATTTTTATCAACACAACCCTAGTTCGTATATGAAGTTCATGTTCTTGAACATTTATATCACACTGAAATTTCCCTGAGGTCTGTGATCTGTTCAAAACCTAACTTTGAAATCATCCCCTGTTTGGAGAGAAAAAGGTTCAACTCGAAAACCTAATAGAAGCATATCATTTGCCTTATGTTGTATTTATAGTACTAAATTACTAGTGCTTTCATTCTCAGTGTTATCGTCATCCCCCAAGATGATGATGACCTGCCCATTGGCGAAGAACTTCAGTTTATGATGGAGAGAAGAATACATGCCCTTGATACTATAGAGCTATGGTCATCTGTGCAACAGGTTGAAGCAAGGCAGGATATAGATGACTTGTAACTCAGTAATAGGATTTATAGTGCCAGGCCCTATTGTAAGCTTCATGGATCCCATCACTTCCCGATGAGTATTATCATAAAAATTCATTGCGATAGAGGTTGGATCAAGGTCGCTCACTTTTAGTCCCAGAAAATTCAGGGTTCTCAATGGGCAAACATTAAGAGCTGATCCATTATCATCAAGCAAAAGTGGGACGATCTTTCCTATGACTTCGATACATATGTCGAGAGAATAGTTGTGACTTGGTCCAAACTTAAGTATTTTTTATTTTGAGAAGGATAGTATTCTAGTAAAGGTTAGAGATTTGACCAGATTCACTGCTTCCTGTGGAGTGGCGGAAGGAGGGACTATGGGGCCGATAAGTAGTTTGATCAAGGAATTTCGATGCAATTGGGAAGACATGAAGAGTCCCCAAAGAGTGATATTAGCTTGAGTTTTTTTTAACTGATCGAGGATCTTGCCTTCCTTGAGGTTCATTTCCGGCATAATAAGTTTCTTAACACCGTTTCCCTTCTTGATCGCTGATGATAGAGAATTCAAAACTTAGTAATACCTTTATGATCTAGTCATATAGTTCACTGAAGAGAGGAAAAATAGAAACCCCATTTCCTCATATATCTCGGTCTGTCCGACTAATTTTTTAATCTCTCCTAACAACTCCTTAAGTGTAATCATTCCATATATACTGACTACTTCGAGTTTTGCCTAGGTTTTGATCTTCATCTGAACTATCAAATTCGTCTCCCCATACGGAGGGAATGACATCATCCTTCCACAAAAAGTCAATACACTCTAAGACCTCAGCAAACTCTTCGTATAGATCTTCCTACTCAATGAGGAAATGTATAAGAAAAGGGACCTGGTGCCCCTATAGTTTCAAAGCATCAAATATCTTCGACATACTATAAATTTTATCCGTCTGTTGGAATAAGTCTGCCATGATCTGGATGACATCATCTAAGCTACATTAGCGGTAGGTACTACCTAATTATCTGACTCTCAAGCCCATTTTTGAGCTTCCAAGAACATCATAATGAATCTTCGGTAGCCAATGGTCATTTCTGTGGGTAATTCCAACTCAAATTCTAGAAGTTGGTTCAATACTATTGATAATTCCATAACTTTCCCTCCAAAATGGGTACGAACAACAATGCATGCTCTAGTGAGGAGTGACAAAGCCTGATCAGCAAAATAGGTAGGATACAGGAGAAAATATGGACAAACTTAGAGGGGGTTAGGGGATCATATGGGTATAATAGGTGATTTACTGTGTACAATCTGGGCAAATGGATCAAATTATTAGTCTTCTTCTAAGAAGATAGCATTCGCATGATTTGGGAGTGGATTGTGGGTAGTATTTGGGTTAGAATTGGCTAGTGGGCGATGATACCTCGATCAATCAGACTTTGGATTATATTTTGGAGGAGGAAACACTAATCAGTTCTATGGACGGTATTTTAGTGAAAATCATAATACGTATCAGGATTGAAATTTTTAGGAAGTGGGTTTGGTAGTGGACGAAGGTTTAATGGCTTGCTAAGGTTTCGGCTCAAAAGGGAATGGTAAACTTTGGAGAGGTGATCATGAAGATTAGCATATTATTTTTTGATTGGGTTAGGACGGCTTTCTAGTGCCCATGAAGTAGTAGGCTGAGAGATGTTATTGATGGTTGAAACTTCAATATTAACACACTTATCGTACTTTATGGGAGTGAATAGTCCGGATGGCTTCTCTAGATCAACTTCTGTCTTGGCAAGACCTTCTTCAATCTCCACTCCTACTTCTTAGAGGGCTCAAAAATTGGGGTAGTATCCTCCCATTGTTGCTCAGATATAGGTTAAGAAGTTCTTCTTTATAATGCTGACTTGCTCCTCTTCAGAAGGTTAGTTGGTCATGGTGGTTGCTTTCTCTCTCCACCTTACTGTGAAGTCACTGATAGATTCCCTTGGATTTTGTTTGAGAATTTCTAAATCATGAAGGGTAACCTCCAACTCCTCATTTTACTTGTACTGTAACATAAATTCACGAGCAATATCCTCCCACCTGCGAATCTTGGACTCTTTAAGAGACAAGAACCCATAAAGAGTGTTATCCTTCAAAGTGTCGGAATAACTGGGACATTATTTCCTCAGAGCCACCTAGGAGAGTAATGGATCGGTGTAACTTTGGAGATAAAAAATGGGGGTCCACTACCCCCGAACTTCTTAATGTTAGGCATCTTAAATTTTTTCGACAGCCTTACTATAGCATAGCGAGACGTAATCCATGTAATTCCCAGAGATTCGGACCTGGTAAAACTTCTTGGTAAACATATTAAGGTCATCCTTAAACTTTTTTAGCTCTTTTTCCTTAGGATAAATGGTCACGGGTAGGTGTGCCCTTGGCTAGGGAAGATTTGGCATAGGGAGCTGAGCTGGCAGTGTCCCATTAGCAAGAGGGGAACATGGAGCGTGTTGATATTCCTTGGGGACCTAAATAAGCTTAGGTACAGTCGAACCGGTAGCATGAGGGAAGAGGACCTTGGGATATTCAAAAATAGGGATCTAGTTTCGTTGCATCTTATGAACCTAGGTTTGAAGATTATTAATCTTGGCAATGAGTTGGGTTAGAACCTTCATCAAATCAAGTTTCACATTCGGTACTTGGTCAGCGTTCTCCATGAAAAGCGGGTGAAGGTGGTTGTCAAAATCGTACGAAGTAGCAAGGGAACTAACAGAGCTTCGAGGTAGTTCGATGGAAGACCGAAGTTAATGGGGAGCCAAACCAGGGTTGAGTATGCAATCGACCTAAGAAGGAGAAATGATTCGAATTTATCTTCAGAAGATAAGAAGGAAAGTCTTTTTTTATAGGAGGAAAATGTTCTTCACATTTTTGCAAAAGAGGAGGACAAAATGTTTTGGGGTAAAAATGAGGGAAAATATTTTTGACATTTATGATAAAATAAAGGAAAATGTTTTTGGAATTTTGGTAAAAAAGGGGGAAAATGTTTTTGACACTTATGGTAAAGAAATAGAAAAATGAGAGAAGGGTCTCAAGATGATTATTAGTATATTTATGTTTTCACTTGTATTAGGTTTGCCTAAATACATAAAGAAATGATGGATGGGACTCGAGCCTGAGAAAATTGGGTTTGAAAAAAATACGTAAAACATGGTTGGACTTGTTGCCAGGCTCACGGATAGGGTCTTATTTTCAAAAAAAAGGCAAAATCGAGCGAAAATTTGGCCGGCATTCTGACCCACCATTTCAAAAGAGTTTTGGTTATTAACCGACAAACTATATACAAGTTCCCCAAGTTTAACACCTATATGAGGGTATTCAGTTGTTGGGATAATTGGAAGGGTTCCCCCCTTTGGCATGACTTCCACGATATACGTATAGCTTTATAGGGAAATTGGTACGTGTGGATAAGTCATTTGACATACCTGAGTGTACATGAATTGCCTCACTATATAGCTCATGGAAACAGTACGTATGAGAGCGAGTTCTATATACTCGACGTACGTGAATGAGTTCCCTGTGATATACCTCCTGTCATGACTTCGGTCAAGAAGTAAGATGCGAGGGGAACCATTCGATATACATCAAAGGTACTTGGTCAATGGAAGGTGAGAGTCATATTGCTTAGGCTAACTATGACCTGCCAGACTAGCACCCATCACGAAGTGACCCCCATTTATGGGACAAAATTTAGCCAATAGCCATGATTATTGGTGATGTAGTGTGCAAAATGCATGATTCTTGATTAGTATATTATGGAGATAGTATTTTATTTAGCATGATGTGAAGAAATCTTTAATGCTAAAATCTTGTTTACAAGGTTAATAACAAAATGTTATAAATTGTGTAAACTCCAAATAAACGTTTTGGGCAAAACTGTTTTTGAAAAACACAAGATATGTTGTACAATCTCTTCTGAATATATGGTCTAGATTTGATAGTTGATTACCTTAGTTTTTAAACTTTAATAAATATCTACAAAAGCTACCATGCAATACCATTCACAACAACAGTTAAGAACATTCAAAGGAATAGACAAAAGAATTTTTAATGTGGTAAAACCCTTAATCAAGGGAAACATCAACGGTGCCCTCTACGGCACAAAACAAAAACTCACTAGAATAAAGAATCAAGTTACAACACTTAAGAAAACACATAAGGATCCTAAATCTAAGTTCAGAGTTATACCTACATGAGCTACTACACTCCAAAGATTTCTGACTAGAAATGATCTTTTCTTTGTTGCTCCTTTGTTTTTTCCTTGACCTCCTTCTCTTTGAATTCTGATTCCAGCAACTCTTTCAACTTTAAGTCTCAAACAAACCACCGTGTCTAAGTGTCCGGGTGAGAAGTGTTTGTGAGGTGATGTATTATGAAGATTTATGAAACTAACCCTCTCAAAGAATTTGTACAAATAATATCCTACGAATCAATAATTTCTATATGACATGCAAAATCTGATTCAAATGATTTTGTAAAAGAAAATTCTTAATCAAGATTAGATCTATCAAAACAACCTTGATTTCAAAAATAGCCAAAGTACTATGTGTCTCGTTTTTATTTTTGTACACGTTTATTTCACAAAGTGTGAAATATAAACCAAGAGACACAAACGTTCTTAAGGATATGATTTTTTCTTGAAAACCTAGAAGTTTATTTTTCAAAAACTTTAGAATTAGATGGATCTAAAGAAAGTGATCCAAAAAAAGAACTGAAAAATAAGCGTGTGATGTTCTCATTAGAAAATCTCAAGTTTCAATAGGCGAAACTTGCTATTTTGTAAGAGAGGTGTTCTGTGAGAGACTTAATACTAAAGAGGTCTTCTTCCAGACGTCAACCCTACCACCAAACTCACAAAAACCCTAGAATGGATCTAACTCTCATTATTTTGATTTCTGGTGAATGATTTTTGAAGTTTAATGGTGTATGGGTTTAAGGGATTCTCTCAGAGGTGTTAGAGATCGAAGATGGATTAATATTCTTCTTTTTTTCTATCTTATTTCTTCCCTTCTATGTCTTCTATCTCTCTAATCTCTTTTATTTTCTCTCTTGGAAGAATTGATCAAAAGTCTTTAAATGCTTAAACTAATTCCTATTTTATACTTGGTGAAGAAGGATCTCGAACATCGTTTGCAATCAAGGGTTGAGATTTGGTCTACACTGATTGACTTAAGATCTAATGGTTTATAATCAAGTGGTGAAAAGAAGAAATCTCATTGGTTGAAAGGTAAGCATTGGGATTATAACAAAACACATGTAGGTAGTTGATTAAACTCATCCAAGGGTTGAGATTGGTGATTGAGTTTGTGTCTGTGAGAAAACACAGACCGGACGCTCTACAAACCAACACATATATGGACCAGATTGAGATAAAACGCGTGTTTTGAAAATAAATAGGAACACACCCTCAAGTCTCTAGCGCTTTAACATTTTACCCAAGCTAACTTTTAAATAATATAAACACTTTCTGAAATACAAATTTCATCATCAACACTTTTTAAAAACCAAGTTTTGATTAATTCAAAATTACTTGAAAATTGTATAAAATGTTTTTAAAATGTTGGAGATGAATTAAATTGATTCTGAAAAATCTTAAAGTCATATAAAAACCACTAATGCAAATAGGGATAATATATAATGTAGTGAGAGTGTCCTATAGTGGTTTAAAGATAGACATAACTTCCCTATGAGGATTGCTTGGAATGGATTGCTTCTTCTTCCTTCTTCTTCTTAAACCTTTGGGATATAGAGCAAGTCATAAAATCTAACCTACTTTGCCTCAATATCCAAACTAGTTGGAACACCTATATAATATAAACTCAAGTAAGTCAATTATATAGTGTGTTCTCATGATGAGCATTATACTAATGGGGAAGAATGTAAAAGTATAAAAAGTAAATCTAGCATGGAGCACGAAGATTATACTAAGCATGGATATGTGAGAGTGAGTGATGTGTGAATATCTACATGTGAGTGTGTGGTAGTGAACCTAAGCAGGGATCAACTATAAGTGGTGTGTGATAAGTGTGAGTGAGCATGGATATATACGAGTGTAATAGGTGGAGGTATGTGTTAGTGACACCTAAGCATGGATATTCTAAGTGGTGTGTGCAATATATGGATATAAGTCATACAATGTGCAAGTAGTGCGAAGTGTACATGAAGAGTATCTACAAGTGTGTGAGTGAGTAGTGATATAAGCATGAGGTAGATATGTTTAAGAAATAATAGAGGAGAAAAAAAAAAGAACATACAAGTAGGTGTATACGCACACAAGCAGAAAAAAATAACACCCATGCAAACAGAGTCTAACCCTCTTAAGAAGCAATTCCCAATGGAATTTCCACTATGGACATCCCGAATCTTTCCTTTTCTTGCTATCGGGAGAAGGAAGGAAGGGGTAGAAAGGTTTCTCACTCACTTTCCCTAGGGGCGCTTCGGCTGTCGTCGATATGGGGTGAATGTAAAGAGATGGAGTCGCCAACCTATTTTTTGCAAAACAGGTAAAAGAAAATGTCATCGCCTCGAGAGAATGGCATCAAAGAAAAACTAATGCTTACAAAACCAATAGTTCAGAGGTTTAGGGGGTAAGTTATGAATTGGAAAGGTGTTAGGCACCCATCTCGCATTTTTGGTCTCTCATGGGCTTCTGCTACTATTTTCCTTAATTTCTCTATGAAGTGTGTGTGCGTGTATATATAAATGGAGATCGTAATTGCCCAACTAATATCATGGGAAAGATACAGTCAGGTCATCCAAAGGAATGTTTCTAAAATAATATTTAGAAAATACAATGTATGCGTTTATCGAGATATTGATCGTTATGATGAAACGATAATATATTTTGGATAAAACGCTATTAAGGATCCCAAAACTAATATTTATTAAAGTAATGTATAGATGAAAATGATGCAAATACAAAATATGGAAAATTAAAAAATTGGAAAATCTAAAAATTGGGCTCGAGTGTCGAGTTTTAACCCGAAACACTTACGTATCCTATAAATGCATCAAAGTCCATGTAGTTCGCATGCGGCATAAGGGTGGGGTTTATCTCATAGATTCAAATGGGAGTATATTATATGTGTTTGTATAGAAAATGTATTTTTAGTTTTGGGAAATTATGGTGGATAACCCCGTTGGAATTTATAGGTGTAACCCTCTTTTTCTTTATTTTGGGTTTTTTAGAGAAAATAAAGTTTGTGAAATATAACTAGTAAATGATGAGATATTAATGCGTATGAACTAAAGTAAAAGCTAGATTAAGAATTTATATAACTAATGCAAAAATAAAAAATTTAAAGAGAGAAGGATTTTTGGACCTTCTTTGGAGAATTCAAGTTTGATCTTGATCTTTGATGAGCTCCCTTGAATGTTGAGATGAATGTTGGATGAGGGGGAATGAGATTTTTCCAAATTGGCTAAGAAAATGATGGATATGAAAGATGGGAAGCAATTTCACACATGGTAACTTCGTTTATTGCAAGAGAATGTTGTTGAGATCACTAATATTGATGGATCTGAGGTGTCTTGGGAGTGAGGTCATGTCCTCTATTTATAAGGTAATGGAGTGCCGATTGACATATCCCTAGACGTACCAATCAGTAGGTAACCCTAGACACGCTTTTGATAGGAAGGTAAATGGACCTGCCAATCGGTAGTCTCGTACAGATTTTTTTGAAAAATGGTCATGGAACGCAATTCGTAAATCCAAATCACGTACGAGGCATATCATTATAAGGTAATTCAGATACCGTTAAGATTCATTTGGGATGCTCTTATCTCCAGAGGTTGACTTTGGGTCAAATGGGCTCGGAATAGCTCGTCGATCCTTTGGACGGGGGATCGTTGGATGGAAATGGATCATTCGCCCAACCCATTAGTTAGAATCATGCACTGGGCAGACCTTGGAAATTTTATGCAATTTATTTCGACATTCCAAAGACCTTAACTTGGTTTAAAAAGTTAACTTTGGTCAACCGGCGTCGAGAAGCGCCCAGTGACCTTTCGAAGTAAAATGAGTCATTCGTCCGTATCGTAAGGCTGATTTATGCACCAGATGGACCATTGGAAAGAGTATTCAATGCCCTTCAAAGATTCATTGAGTCTTATTCGATCTGAAGAGTTAAATTTAGCCATATGGGGTTTGGGAGCGCCTGTTGGCCTCTAGATCAACTATTGAGGGGAAAACGGATCGTTCATCCGAAGGTTATGCCATTTCATGCATGTGGTAGACCGTTGGAAAGGGGTTTTAGTGCAGTTATCAGATTCGAAGAGATTTTTCCCTGACGATGAAGTTGACTGAAGCCAAATCAGGGCCTAGGAGCCCCCGATGGCATCCAAATCGATTTTCGGTGGTAAAACGGTTCGTTCATCCGAACCGTTATGCCAATTCGCGCATGGGGTGGACCGATGGAAAAGGGATCTAGATCCCTTCAAAGATTCATTGAGCTTTCACTCTTACCATAGATTTAGCCAGAGTCAAAATGGGGTCGGGAGCACCTGATGGCCTCTAAATCGGTACTTGGAGTATGACCTAAGGTTTGTTGTGAAATGGGGAGGTGTTAGGGACCTAAGGAGAGATTTAGGGGGTCCTAGAATGTGGTGTCTACATATAAGTTCATTAATTTCTACAACATGCAAAGGTAAGATTCGATCTAAAATTTAGATCCTTAACACATCTAATAGTCCTCTAAAGGGTACAATCATATAAAGTCCATAAAGTTCCTAAATCATGATTTTTCCCTAACATTCAACACACAATTCACACCTATCCTAATTTCTAAAATTTTTTACTTTATGTTTAGATTCTAAACATTTATAAACAAGATTCAATTCATCGTTTAATTACGACAAATCCTACAAAACCACAAGTCTACATGTAGATACATAGCAATGATTTAAGAAGCATTATGGACAAATAAAAGTAAGCAAGTAAATTCTTGACTAAATAATGTTTATTGATTTCATAAATTTCCCTTTAAATCTCCATCTTCAATTCTTTGTTGTGTGTTCTTGCCTCCTCCCTCTAAGTGGTGTAGTCCAGGGTTCTTAGATGTAATTCTCAGTGAGTTATTTAATTCTTAACAAAGGTAATAATTTATGAATCCCCATTTGGGCCTTAAGCCACATCTTTAGACCCCCAAATGAGCCCAGATACCTTATTCAGTTAACCAAATATATATATATATATCTCGGGACCATTTCTAATGGTCTAAAACATCCTGATGAGTTTGTAAAACCTCTCAAAGTGCGTCCAAAATATTACAATGCAATATTTCTTCTCCTTGGTTTATTAGAATTCAAATAGTAATACGATGTCCATGTAATGGAGATCGGCGAGAGTGGGGGTTGGTAAGTTGTGGGTGGATGCTTCTATTGTTTTGGGTGGTTGCTGGTGGTGGTTATTGGATTTTTGTTGGGTTAGGTTTAGGGTTTGGGGGCATAGGGGAGGGCTCTTCGATTTTTTTAAGGGGTGTTGCAGTTTTTTTTATTAGCGTGGGGGTGCTAGGGAGGAGGCTGGTGGGTTTTTTATGGTGAGAAACTACTATATTTATTTTATGGTTGGGTGTTTTTAAGTTTATTATCATGAAGAAAATATTATTAATTGTGATACAACATGATTATAAAAGAGACCCAGAATGAACTCAACATATCATGTGATGTTTGACTAAATTTAATACTACGTCTAAAATTCACACCCTTTATTCTGACATAAAATTAAACTTTTAACATGTCGGCCTAAACATTGGGGGTGGGGGTACACTAGGGAGGTTGTTGTTGGGTTTTGGTGTTGGGGGGATGCCTTTTTGTTGTTGTTGGGGGGGGGGGGTGTTAGAGAGGAGGTTTTTGGGTTTTTGGGTGTGGGAGTTGCTAAGACCGATGTTTCTAATCAAAATGTTATTTTTGTTAAACAATATCAAACTTGTCAAAATGTTCAAAAAGGGGAATCTAGTCTCAATGTCTCTCATGCAAAACACAATCGGCACAATCAACAGTTGAATCCAAATAGTCAAACGAAATATGTTTGTCCTCCTACAAGAGACCAAAGGCAGAAGCCCAAAACCAATGACAATTGGACTACTATACCCAATAGAACCAAACCATTTTTCAAATACTTTAGCAATAAAGTCAAGTACTATACCCATCAGTACTATTCTTACTGCGACATTTTTGGCCATACTCTAGAAGAATGTTTTCGGAAAAGAATATATACGCCTACATATATTAACTTTACCTATTCTAGAAAAGGAAGAAATACTTATGTTCTCCCTAGATAGGACGCAAACAACTCTAACTATAAAAAGAAAAGGGAAGGGTCCAAAACTAAGAAAAAACCATTTAGAAAGACCCCCAAAACCTTCTCTAAATCAAAAGGCCACAAAACTTTTAAAACTAGGTCCATTTGGATTAGAAAAGATGATCTTTTACCCGGGCTCAAGAGCAATATTGAATTTCTGCGTTAAAGGCAAAAAGCACTTCAAATGGCTGGTATTTAGACTCTGGATGTTCTAAACATATGACCAGAGATGAAACCATATTGAAAAACAAGACAGACTTCCTTGGCGGTAGTGTCATGTTTGGAGATGGTGTTTCATCTCAGATTATAGGTAAGGGAACATTGTGTGAGCATGGTCTTCCTAAACTAAATGATGTACTCTTAGTTAAAGGCCTCAATGCTAATATCTTAAGTATATCACAATTCTGTTATTCTAATCACATAGTTACCTTCTCTAAAACTGATTGTAAAATTATTGATGAAAAATATAATTGTATATTTATAGGAAACAGAACTCAGGAAAACTGATACACAGTAATCCCTAATTCTGAGTCTTGTCATGTTGCCAGATTAGAGGATTCTGATATCTGGCATAATAGATTGGGACACAATAATTATGATAACCTTAGAAGACTAAGTTCCCAAGAAATAATTAGAGGCTTACCTAAAATTAAAAAATCTTTCAATCCTGTGTGTGGACCTTGTCAGGAAGGGAAAATAAGTAAATCCCCTCATAAGAAAGTTAAGAATATCTTAACAATGAAATCTCTAGAACTTATCCATATGGACCTTATGGGTCCCTCAAGAATTGTTAGTTTATGTGAAAACTATTATATCCTAGTTATAGCAGGCGACTATACTCGATATACTTGGGTTGATTTTATGAAACAAAAATCAGATACCTTCAGTGAGTTCTTAAAAATCCTTTTAAAAATAAAGAACGAGAAGAATACCCAAGTGTGTCGAATTAGGAGCGATAGAGGTGGAGAGTTCAAGGACTCTAGTGTTTCTGAGTATTGCATAGCTAATGGCTATAAACATGAGTTTAGTTCTCCCAAAACCCCCCAGCAAAATGGAATAGCTGAGCGTAAGAATTGGACTCTAAAAGAAATGGCTAGGGTTATATTACATGCTAATAGTCTCCCTAGATACTTTTGGGTAGAAGCCGTTCGAATAGCATGTCATATTATTAATCGTGTCTACCTCAGGAAAAATTCCAAAAAACCTCTTATGAGGTTTGGTTCCATAAAAAGACAAACTTAAAATATTTTAAAACCTTCTGAAGCATTTGCTATGTGTGCAAAGATAGAGAGCAACTTTTAAAATTCGATACTCGAGGAGAAAAGGGAATATTTCTTAGTTATTCCCAAAATAGTAGGGCTTTTTGTGTTTTCAATTATCGAACCAAATCTATCATGGAATCCTTTAATGTAATTGTAGATGACACTAATGTAAGGAGAAGTGATGGTCAACCAGTGACATTTGATGAGGACGAAACAAATCTTTCCATTGACCTCCAAATGACACTGATTCACTGCCACCTGAGAGTCCTTCAGTACTCGCCTGGGTTTCTAAATATCATCCCATTGAAACTATAGTCGGTAATCCTTCTGTACCTGTTAGAACAAGATCCAAACTTTGAAAAGTGCAACAATTTTCTTATTTTTTTTCTCTTGCGGAACCTAAAAATATAAATGATGCCCTTTCTGACTTATTTTGGATAAATGTTATACAAGAAGAGCTTGTCCAATTTCAGAGTCATGATGTATGGAATCTTATTCCCAAGACAAAAGATTCGAAGGTTATTAGCACAAGATGGATTTTTAAAAACAAAACACATGAAAATGGGGAGGTCATTAGAAATAAATCTAGGTTGGTCGCACAAGGTTACTCTCAGATTGAGGGAATTGATTTCGACAAAATCTTTGCACCTATTACTCGTTTGGAATCTGTTCGTCTCCTCCTTGCAATATCATGTCATATGCAATTCAAGTTATTCCAAATGGATGTTAAGTCCGCATTTTTAAATGGAATCTTAATTAATGAAGTATACATAGAACAACCCCAAGGATTTGTAGATCCAACACACCTGACCACGTTTTTAGGCTTAAGAAAACCTTATATGGTTTGAAACAAGCTCCTAGAGCTTGGTATGAGCGATAGTCCACTTTTCTAGTGTCTTATAAATTTGTCCGCGGTGGACGAGATCATACTTTATTTGTTAGAAAGGAAGATAAACATGTCTTAATTGCACAAGTATATGTGGTTGACATAATCTTTGGTTCCACTTGTCCCAAACAAGTCAATAACTATTCCGATATCAAGCATGCTAATTTTCAGATGTCACTTATGGGTGAGCTTCAATATTTTTTGGGTCTTCAAGTGAAATAATGTGATGATGGTCTTTATATTACTCAATCCAAGTAAGCTGCAGAACTTGTCAAAAAATTCGGATTAGACAACGCTAAACGTTCTAAAAACCCCATGAGTACTTTAACAAAACTTTCTAAGGATGATAATGAGAAAAATGTGTATCCCACACTATATCTAAGTATGATAGGGAGTCGCTTATATCTTACTGCATGTCAACCCGAAATTTCCTTTGCAGTTTGTATTTGTGGTAGATATCAAAGTAACCCTAATGAATCCCACTTATTAAGTGTAAAGAGAATTATTAAATATGTTAAGGGTACTCTAAAATTTTGAATTTGGTACACAAAAGATACAAACAGTTCTATTGTAGGTTACACCGATGTCTATTGGGCCAGATGTTCTGGCGATAGCAAAAGCACTTCTGGTGCTTGTTACTATGTAAGAAATAATCTCGTAGGTTGATCCTATAAGAAATAGAATTGTATTTCTCTATCTAGTGCATAATCTAAATACATAGCAGTAGGTAGTTGTTGTTAACAACTATTGTGGATTAGACATATGCTTAGAGATTATGGTATCATGAAAAATCAGTTAACAATGTATCGTGATAACCAAAGTGCCATTAATATATTAAAAAATCTAGTGAAGCACTCCCGAACTAAGCACATTAAAATTAGGCATCATTTCATCTGTGACCTTGTATAATCCAAAGAACTCATCATTGAATATCTAAACACCCAAAATATTCTCGTATATCTCTTTACCAAACCATTAGATAACTTACGATTTGATTATCTGCGAACAGTTATAGGCATGATAACTCTAACTTAGTTTTCATCAGATTTGTATCATAAACTCAGTAGTATCTTGCTTATAATTGGTTTAAGAGGTTTTAGGTCATGGTTGTTTTATAAATGACTAAAGACACCTCCTAACACTATTTTATGTACGATTCCCCTGATACTGCCCCTATTTATGACATATTTTATGATTGATTATGCTCCGATATATATTTTTTTCTCTATTTTCTTACCACATTGTATATTTGAGAAAAATTAGGGGGAGAAGATCTTGAGTATTTTCTTGGCGCTTTATATATCTATTACTGCTCTAACTCAACTATTATGCCATTCAGTGTTTACCTTATTACAGGTATCTTAGACTCGTTGCATAGCTTCTTATTTTTTTGTAGGGTATTGGTCTGTACATAGTTGAGGGATGTATTTTTTTCATCTTATTTTCTATTCTAGGATGATAATGGGTAGTTAGAACCTTTTGTATAGGACAACTAGGATTTTTCATTTTTTACCCACGAGTTCAGAATACTCAAGGGAATTTTGTCTCTAATATCCAAAGGTGGAGATTGAGAAAACACTATATAATTGACTTATTTGAGTCTATATTATGTAGGAATTCCAACTAGTTTGGATATTAAGACAAAGTAGGTTATTTTTCATGAGTTGCACTATCTCTCAAAATTTCAAGAAGAATGAAGCAAGCCAGTCTAAGAAATCCTAATGATCAACCTAAAGGGAAGTTAATTCTACCTTTAACCACTATAGGACAGTTACACTACATATTATTTTATTCCTATATGCATATGTGATTTTTAAAACACTTTAACTATTTTTAAAATCAATTTAATTCATTTATAACATTTTTACAACAATTTAAATAATTTTTAGAATTATTAAAACTTGGTTTTTAAAAGTGTTAGGGTTAAAAGTTGTATTTTAAAAAGTGTTTTAATTATTTGTAACTCATCCTGGGTAGGATCTCAAATCGCTAGAGACTTCAGGGGGAGTTTGTAATTATTTTGAAAACACGCGTTTTACAACCTTTCTCCACCATACACGTGTTGGCTTCTAAGGGTGTCGATTTGTGTTTTCTCTAAGACTCATTCCTACCATTTAATCTCGTCCCTTGGATGGTTTTAATCAACGTCCTGCATGTCTCCTTTTGCAATCCCCATGTTACCATTTAAACTAATGAGATTTTGTTTTTTCACCGCTTGTTATAAACCATTGAATTAGAAGTCATTGGGATTAAAACTAATCTCAGCCCTTGGATTGCATAAACCCTTCGAGATCCTTCCACAACTTGTATATAAGCTCTTTAAGTCTCAGCAAAATGAGACTTTTGCTATTTCGTCCAACTAGAGAGAACAAAAAGAGAGAAGGGATAAAAAAGAGAGGAAGAAAAGAGAGAAGAGAGAAAGAAGAAACTCCATTCTTCGTATCCTTACACCTCTGAGTGATCTCCCTTCACCCACACACCATAACCTTCGACGTTTCATTTACCAGAAATCCAAACTTTGAGTGTTAGAACCATTTTAGGGTTTCTAAAAGATTGGTGGTGGGGTTTATCGTCTTTTAAAGACCTCTTCAAGTTGAGATTTTCTATTATTGAAACTTGAGATTTTCATTATTGAAACTTGAGATTTTCATTATTGAAACTTGAGATTTTCATTATTGAAATTTGAGATTTTCATTATTGAAACTTGAGATTTTCTAAAAGCGAACATCACACGTTTACTTTTTCATTATCTTTTGGATCTCTCATTTTAGATCCATAATGTTTCTAAGGATTTTGAAAAATAACCTTTTGTTTTCTTCAAGGCTAAATAAAATCCTTAAAATGTTTGTGGCTCTTAAACTATATTTCACATTTTGTGAAATAAATTAGTATAAAAATAAAATGAGACGCATAGGACCTTGGCTAGTTTCAAAAGCAAGGTTGTTTTCCAGATCTGATCTTGATAAGAAGCGTATTTGTCAAAATTATTTGAATTGGATCTTGCATGTCATATAGAAACTATTGATTCATAGGATCTTGTCTGTATAAATTCGTTGAGAGAGTAATTTGCATAAATCTACATTTAGTTCACCTCACAAACACATTCTCACACAAACACTTAGTCAGAGTGGTTCTGTTTGAGCGACTTGGAATTTGAAAGAGTTGTTGGAATCAGAATTCAAAGAAAAGGAGGTCAAGGAAAAGGCAAATAAGCAACAAAGAAAAGATTACCTCTAGTTAGGAAAAAAACCTTTGGAGTGGAGTAGCTCATGTAGGTATAACTTTGAACTTAGATTTAGGATCTTTGTGTGTTTGCTTAAGTGTTATAACTTGATTCTTTATTTTAGTGGATTTTTGTTTTGTGCCGTAGAGGGCACCGTGGATGTTTCCCTTCATTAACGGTTTTACCACGTTAAAATTCATGTGCTTATTTCGTTGAATGTTCTTAATTTCTGTTGTGATTAGTATTGCATGTTAGAATTAGTAGCTGGTTTTTAATTTCTAAAACCTAAGGTAATCAACTATCAAATTTACACTACATATTCAGAAAGCTTTTGTAACACATCTTGTGTTTTATTGGAAAAGAGTTTTGCCCAAAAAGTTCATTCAGAGTTTACTCAACTTATAACATTTTGTTATTAACTTTGTAAATAAGCTTTAGCATTAATCTTTCTTTATATAGCTCCTTTGGAGATGAGAGAGGTTGGGGACCAGATTCAGAAATTATTAGGTGAGCGAGTTATCGGAGGATTACTTCACCTTGACTTCTCACATCCTGTTCGTAAACAAGACGGATAGATCATTGAGTATCTGTATCCATTATAGGGAGTTGAACAAGGTCACTATATGGAAAAAGTATCCATTTTCTCTAATTGGTGATTTATTTGACTATTTGAGGGGTGCTTCATATATTTCTAATATTGATTTGAGGTTGGGGTACCATAAGGTGAGGATTAGGGATCAATATATTACAAAGATAGTAATTTTGACGAGATATGGGTCTTACAAGTTCATGGTTATGAATTTTGATCTAACCAATGCACCGGCAGTGTTCATGGACCTGATAAATAGGGCCTTCAGGGAATTATTGGATCACTTTGTTATCGTGTTCATAGATGACATATTGATTTATTCTTGGACCGTAGAAGAGAATGCACAACACTTATGGATGGTCTTACAGACATTACGGGACCATCAGCTCTATAAAAAGTTTAGGAAATTAGGATTTTGGATGATCTAGGTTCATTTCTTGGGGCACGTTCTATCTGAGTGGGGGATATCAGTGGATGTGAGAAAGGTTTTAGTGGTGATGGAGTGGGGATAACCCACTACACCTACGGACGTGTGTAGTTTTTTTTAGATTTAGCATGGTTTTACCATGGATTCAATCACGAGCTCTCAAAGATATTTGGGCCTCAAACGAATTTGATGTGTAAGGGTGTACCATTTTCTTATGACAATTCATGTTAGCAGGCTTTTGACGAGCTCAAGGTCGGGTTGACTTCATCTATAATACTCGTTTTACCTTGTGGAGGAATAGACTACAAAGTCTTTGATAATGCATCATTGCGAGGACTTGGAGGTGTATTGATGCAGGAGGAGAGGCCAATAGCTTATGGATATAAAAAACTTTAGCCTCATGAGGGGTGTTACCCCACCCATGATTTGGAGTTAGCAACCATAGTGTTTTACTTACACATTTGGAGGCATTATCTCTTGGGGATAAATTTTAGTTGTTTATGGACTACAAAAGTTTACAGTATTTGTTCATCCATAAAGAGTTAATCATGAGGCAACATCGATGGTTTAATTTTTTGAAATACTACTAGTTTGATAGTTAGTATCATCTTATCAAGGAAAATGTAGCTGTAGATGCCTTGAGTTGTAAGTCGATACTCGAGTTAGCAGCAGTGTGGAACCCAAAGTGGGGTTCACTTTGTACGGACGATGAGTTGTCACGTGATTTTATGGTAGTTCTAAGCATCACACCTGAAATCATCATTCGGGTAGTGAAGGAATAGGCAAGAGACCCCATTTGCAAGGAGAATGTTAAACAATTATTGGCAAGGGGGCAAAGCATTATTCGATTAGTTCAGATAGGGTATTAAGATTCTACGACATGTTAGTATTTCCATAAGATGAGGAATTACGACAATCAATTATAACTGAGGCATATGGGTCATGTTTTTTGGTACATCCTAGTGAATATAAGATGTACTAGGACATGATGTGTCAGTATTAGTGGGTTGGAATTAAAAAGGACATAGTCATTTTATCTCCAAGTGTACCGCCTACCAAATGGTGAAGGAGGACCATCAGCAACTTGCAAGTATTTTACACCCTCTCGAGATTCGGATGTCGAAATGGTAGAACATTTCCATTGAATTTATTACGGGGCTTAATACATCACAATGGGGACACGATGAAATCTAGGTGATCATTGACGGATTGACAAAGGTGTCTCACGTCTAGCTAGTTTGCACAGACTATACTTCGGAGCAGTATGCCAACCGATTCCTTACAGATATTGTGAAGTTTCATAGTGTACCACTCAATATTGTGTCAAATAGGGACAAAAAGTGTGTGTCCCACTTTTGGAGGAGCTTTCACTAGGCATTAGGGATGGAGTAGATGTTGAGTACCTTATATCACCCACAAACGGATAGTCAAACAAAGAGGGTGAATTTAATGTTGGAGGAGATGTTGAGGATGTGAATTTTTACTTCAAACGTAGTTAGGACTAGTATTTACCATAGGTGCAGTTTGCTTACAATAATAGTTAGTAGTTTACTATTGGTATGGTACCTTTTAAGGCATTATACGGAAGGACTTGTCTTTCGCCCTCTTATTGATTATAAGTAGGGCATAACAATCTTCTCGGATCAGAGTTCATTCATGATACATTGGAGATGGTGGAGAAGATTAGGGCTAGGATATGGATTGCCTAGGTTCCAAAGAAGAGTTATGTTGATGAAGATAGGAGGCATTTGGATTTGGAAGTCGGTAATCAGGTGCTACTCAGGGTGTCTCCCATGAAGGGAGTGATGGGATTTGGAAAGAAAGAGAAGTTGGCTTCCCTATATGTGGGACCATTCCCTATTATTTAGAATATTGGACTAGTAGCATATCAGTTAGTCTTACTGAATCACTTATAGAGGATTCCTAAAATTTTATATGTTTTGTCCTTAAAAAGATTACTTAGAGATGAGAGATTATCATCAGATACATATTGACGAGCTGGACTCTAGCCCAACGTGAGTTACGAAGAGAGACCTGTAGCCATTTTGGAGCTTAAGGAGAGCATACTTCTTTCCAAGTTAGTTCCTTTAGTATGCATGTTGTGGGGACACCATAACGAGGATGAGTCGATGTGGGCGAGGAATGATGACATTCGAAAGAAGTATTCAGAACTCTTCGAGGCAAGTACATTTGGAATTTTAAGGACGAAATGACGTTATTAGGAGGGGAGAATTTAATACCTCGTATTTTTATATAATTTAAATTGGAGAAATTAAAATAAACATTTTTTATGAAAAATATCTTAAATATGGTTGTGCATTGTTAAGTGATTCAATTATATCGAATGTGTGTATTAGTATATAATTAATTTGCATGTTACGTGAATTATTATTATCTCATGAATATTATAACTAAAATGTGTAAATTATTGTAAACATTGTTTGAATAGATTCTGGGAGGATTTAGGAACTCGTTCAGGCATTTTAAACTTCTTAAGTTGGGCTCGGGGGATAAGTACACCTTTAGGGGATATTTTGGATCAATCCAAGTATTATTATGGGCTTATTTTGGGGTACAAAATTGGGCATTGACGGGGGATATCGGATTAAGGATTTTAATAGTATTACAAACCAACCTAATTAGGTATCCAGTCCACTTTTTGGTTAACCTAGAAGTCTTACCTCTAAAGGAAGTTGTAGAAATTGGAAAAGAAGAGAAGAAAAAAGGCTCAAGTGAGGAGCTTTTATCGTCTCTAAACTGCAATAATTTTCTTACAAAACTTTTAATAATATGTCTCTTGATTCATATGTATGTATCTTATATCAATTTCAGGTTATAAACTTGATTGGAGATTGAAAAATTAATTGATTTGGATCTAGGGCTATTTAGAATTAATTGATGATTAATTATGTTTTGAAAGTGAAATATCTTGGTGACAATTTCGAAATTATCGTTTGATTGGAGAAACTATTACTAGAATACTTATGATAGGATTGATGTTTATGGTTAAATTCAAATCATGTATTGATCCTATTATTCTAGGAATTTTTAGATGAGAAATATGACCTTGTTGGGTTTAAAAAGCTTGTGACCTTTATGATTTAATAACTTGAAGTAGTTAGGAGTATCATGTGTAGATTGGATATAAAATGATAGAGACGTTTACTTTACTATAATAGTGTTATGGTTGTTGAAATTGAATTTTTTAAAGCCTTAATGAGGATGGAATTTGGGGGAATAAACCCGTATTGAAAAATTGATAAATTTGGGCTCACTGCTAGAAGTGAATCTATTCGGCCTCTAGGGATAATCGATTTGTCACATAGCAAATCAATTTGTCTCTATGGGCAACTCGATTCGGCTCCTCGGCCTGGATTAGGGTTTGACCGTGGAAACTTTTGGGGAATTTTTACATTTCCATGAGAGTATATTGGAGGTTTTCCAAGTGAAAGGATATTGAATTAAAAAAATTGATTTTAGTCGTTATCTAATAAATGGTGAATTTAATAATTAACTAGAGTGTTAATATTGAAGACAAGGATTTATATTTTGAGAATGATGAAATCAAGTTACGGTAGTTATTAGGATAATTGCATATATAAATTGTATGTTATATGTATGTATTTAGTACTTGTGTGGAAATATCCGTGTTCATGGAATGCCTATCGGTTACGGTTGTGTACGTCGTCAGATCGATATCACGCGACAGAACAGAGGGGCTAGGGATAATGTAGGTCATTAGTTTAGGTCATACGTTCGGGGGAACCACTTCGTGATGAGATAAATGGGATGGAAGGATCCATTTTCACAGTCGGTGGTATGGGCATGAGATAGTGTACTGCGTAGTGATCTCCCTACTTATGTGTGTTTTGTTTAAGTCCTTCAGGCTTACTGATAGAGCATGAGATGGACACCGAAGGGTGATTCCTTCGTGTGTCGTATATATATATATATATATATGAATCAATGTAGTCTAATGATGTAGACCACTTTAAGTGAACACAATACTACGTAAAATACATATTGTGATGCGTTGCTATTTATGTGGGGTAGTATTATGGGGTTAGTATTTGGGACTGAGATCATATGTGTAGATATTTACCTCCCGATTATATATGGACTAGTGACCCAAGATATTGTTATGTTAGCATATAGATCGAATTACATGTTTGGACTTGGGTCGAAAATGCATATAGTATTACACTTAGATGAGGGGTGAGATACTTACTACATGTGAGAGTCGATGGGTGGAATGCAATGTGAGTTGATTGCATTATTATCTATTGGTTTTGTAGGTTAATTCTTGCAACTTTAGGGCACAATCCCAAATTATAAAATATTATCTCCTCGGGTCATCCTAGACAGGGATAACAAGGCTCACAAAGGATCAAACTTATAGTTCCATTTGCTTAGTTGCATATTCATCTCTTTGATTCTAGCATAGGTTTCTACTCTTTATTATATTTCAGTTTTTATGCCCAGAGACTGTATGGGCATAAGCCCAAGACTTACTTATTATAGTTAGTTTTTTTCCAGCTATGTTGGGATGGATGATTTATAATGTATATGAGTTGGGAGTTATAGACTGTCAGTTTATTATTTCATATTGTTTTATTGTGTGTTGATATTTTAAATTGAAATTTTATGTTTACGGTTGATGTTGAGAATGGTATAAATTGTTAGACGAGAACCATCTTCGGCGTATTGTGCATGAACAACCTTTACGTGAAAAATGAGGGTTTTTGCAGTTACATGGGCATCTCATACTACACCTAGAAGGCCTAATGTGGAAATACCATTCGCTCTAACTACAATAAATCTTGCAATTTTTCTAAATAAATCTTGATAATTGACTTAATTATGTAAAGTGGCAACTTATTTCTAAAATTAAAACCGGTTAAATTATTTTCCATTCCTTGTAATGTGGTGTAAATTAAAGGATTTTCTTAATAATAAAATTGAACTTTCCCCCTCCCCATTTAATACCTTGACTAGGGTGCGAGTTGACCCATCGATAGCCCAAATTTGGGTCAGGGCTTTACAGATACCCTTCGTGGACGTAGGCATTTGCTGAACCATGTAAATCTTGTTTGTTGTGATATTTACTTACTCTTTAAATTGAGAAGAGTATGCGCGTGCGCTCAAATAAGAAATTGTATAATTAAATTCAGTTTAACCCAAATAAACCCTAAACAAGCAACTAGGTGTGATTGAATCAAGAAGTAGATCATGAAGATTAATCAAACACACACAATTGAGGAACAGTCCCCCAAAGGGGCAAAACCATTTATTTTCATTATAATATTTTAACTGTACAATTTCAGATTACAACGAAAATACAAGTGACTAAGAATTACCCTCAGGTGTCGGATTCTGTAGTCGACGACTGGAAATATCCCTTTCCAGGAGGGCTGCAATGAAGAAGAAGAACGGTCTTATCCACAAGGGTTGAACAACAACTGGTTGTGTTCTAGGGTTACAAACAGATTCACAAATGTATGAGAGGTTGTGTGAATCAACAAAAACTAGAGTCCTGGGACTCAACAGGCGAAGACTTAGAGTTTGTTGTACTATGAAAATCGTGTGGAAGTTTCACTAAACCAACTCCCCATAGTGGGATTAAATAAGAAGTCCTGGACCTTAAAAATCTGAACACGATCTGTTTTGTGTTTATCCCAGGCGGACCGATCTAGGTCTGAGGCAGATCGATCCGGGTAGGCGGACCGGTTCTTTTTATTTTAGGCATCTTCGATTCGCTAGCAGTCCGGGGTATTCTGGCTTTTCAGTAGGTGGACCGGTCCGGGTATGAGGCGGATCGGTTCAGAAGTGGATCGGTTCTTTTATTCTGGGCGGACCGGTCCGGCTCTGCAGAAATATGATTCCTTCTTCTTTTTGATATTCGGATCCGTTGACGTAGATTCGGGCTTGAATATTCTTCAACGGTGTGACGGCGTATGACATAACTAATAAATGATGGACAAATTGTCCTTACAAATCTCCCCCTATGTCTATGCCGGTACAAACATAAAAACATCTGAATTATCAAGTATGAAATTGCCTATACAAATCTACCCTTCCATGAACCCAAAACTGAAAAGGTACAATTGAATAAGACTTCATCGTTTGTTCTTAAACTCTTCAGGAATCTTCAACGCTTTTCTCATCAGGGTGTGTATTTCACTGATCATCAATGTAGTACCTACACACATGAGACAAAGCAAATACCAAGTGACGTATCGAGTTTGAAATGAGATAAAAATATATAGCAATTTATGAGAAAACTCAAAAGTTCCAAAACTCCCCCATAATAAGATAATTCATTCTCCCCCTTTTTATGATCTCCCCAAATAGACAAATGAGAGAAATAATGCAAACAAGCAATGACGGGGTGTCACAAGGAAATACACAACTATTTTTTGAATTTTTCAAAAAAATTTCAAACAAAATCACACCATGAATAAACACAGGACAACCAAGTCGATGATGACGGAAATGAATGGGTGTGATCAAATTTGATAGGAAAATCAATGCATACAAACATGACATATGTGCACGATGAATATTGGATATTCCTAACGAATGAACTCAAATGATTCCTTTGGTGTAAAAGAATGACAATATAAGACATTTACTCAATCCAATCAACAAATCAAAGCTAAAAATGATTTCTACACCAATAACGTCCAAAACTTTTTATGCTTTTTTTGGACTTTCAAGGAAGTGCAAACCCGTTTAAAGATTCTCAAACTAAACTCCCTCAGATATATATATTTTGAATAGAGGTATTCTAAATTCTCAAACTTTGGAGAATTGATGGTGAAACCTAAGTGGCCCATATTTGGCATGAAGTGCTTTTTATTGCCTTTATATTTTTGGGCTTTTTTAACCTCTTTGGACCCCAAATAATAAAATTCCTCCATTTTTTAGGTCCTTTTGAATGGTGGCTTTTGCGCAAAGAAGAGATAATTACCTTTCGCAGGCCCTCCTCGTTCTTAAACAAACACTCAGTCTCACCAAAACGGTTTTTACATGCATTCCAATCTTGTCAAGTTTTATCGCATATTGTAAGTTGTATAGACAGAATTGAGATGGAAACACTCAAGACAATATGTGATAGATAAGTGCAATAATCAAATATAGCCGTGCATGTGTGCAATAAAGGAGATAGGAGTCAAACATGTAGGAAAATATCACTAATTACATCTCAAAGACTCCATACTATGTAAAGTACATGGATGAAATGATGCAATGTCTCAAATCTCTATCAAATAGTCACATGGATAAATGGAATGAAGGTGTGACTTGGCTATCTTAAATGTTCATCCATAAAAGGTGCAAAAACAGAAATCTTTTTTTTTTTTTTAATAAATGAACAAAAATAAAACAAACTAATGGTACATGCTAGCAATAGGCAAAAGAAACAGCATGAAAATCAACTTATGCTAGCAACCAAGACAAGGTCTTAACCGGGAATAACGGTGGAGTTTTCCAAAGATGGTGACATCGTTTGAACAAACTCCACTAGATCATGTGTTGTCTTGATCAAAAACTTTACTTTCTCGCGAATGTGTGAAAACTCTCTATCATAACGTGCATGCAAAGTGTCATGAGTGGGTGTATATGCATGAGTGTGTGAAGTGGCATGATATGGTACAAAACCCAATTTAGAACAAAACTCCCTAAGGTGTCCTCGCTTCTTCTAGTGGGAGCAAAAATAAATCGGTCTAGGAAGTAATTTGTCAACAATTTTGGGATGAACATTCCTAGACGGGCTCCCATGGGACTCACTCACCAAGGTGGATATAGGCTCGGGTGCACTAAAAGTAGTGACTGTATCGTCATTACCTTTTCCAACATCATTCAAAACGGGATAGGGAACCATCTTATCAACCTTCTCAGATGCGCTCTCTAATGAGACTTGGACCTCACGTGTTTGTATGAGATCATCCTCAAGATGGGATATGTGTGTCGTCAAACTAGACACCGTGTTGGTCAAGTCACATTTTTCCCTTTTTAGCTCAACATTATCTTCCTTCAACTCAGAAATCTGAAGACCTAGAATTCTATTAGACCTTTTTATTTCCATGGTCTTGATACACAACTTTCGAAAAGCTTTTTGGATCACACAATCATCACCCTTCTCATCCTCATTATCACTTAGAGAAGTGGGCATGTCATCTTTCTTACGCTCTCTTCTATGTTTAGTGGGACACTCAAATTTCTTGTGCCCTATACCATCGCACTCAAAACATCTTATCTTCTCAAGTTCTTTCTTTCTTTCTTTTCCACTCTCATCATAACTCTCTCTTTCTCCAAAAAATCTTAAATCTCTCTCTAAAGCGGTGATCCTAAGAGCTAACGCTTTATAACGCTTCTTGGTTTCAAAAGACTCAGAATATAACTCGGCGTAAGCGCGTGGGAGATCACACTCTCTCTCACTTGCCTCATCCTCCCCCTCACCCTCATCGCTCTCACTGTGGAGGTGTCCTTGTGACGTAGCATCCTCATCGTCGTGAGAAGCATTGGAGGTACTCACATGACTTGCCATGAGTGAGGTGATGTTATGCTCATGCGGTGACTCATCTCCACAGTCCACCAACTCAACCTCACTGTCGTCACTATGGGTAGCATTTAGGAAAGCTTTCCCTTTCTCTCTGTTCGGACGTGTGGCACACTCAAAAGCTCTATGACCCTTAGCGTCGCATTCAAAGGATCTCTCACTGTCTGTCTTAGAAGGATCTTTAAAATCTTCTTCATTATTTTTCTCAAAATTCCTTTTATCATTGAAATTTCCACTTTTCTTGAATTTGAGAATTCTTTTGAAATTTTTTGCAAACAGGGCCAAGTCATCTAAGTCCAAATCACACTCAGAATCGGACTCAAAATTTTTTTCTTTCTTTTTCTTAAAATGAGTCTTTAAAGCAATGCCATTATCCTTAGCCTTAATGGTTTTGGGAAACATGTCAATCTCATAGGTCTGAAGATCTCCTACAAGTTCTTCCAACTTAAGTGATTTAAAATTTCCCAAAGAGTTTAAAACAGTGACTTTAGGAATAAAGCGTTTTGGGAGAGATCTCAAAATCTTTTTAACGACACGCGTGTTATCAATCACTTCACCCAAATTAAAACTTGTGTTAACGATGTCTGACAAACGAGCATAAAAATTATCAAAGCATTCAGACTCAGACATGGTAATAGTCTCAAATTGGGTGGCCAAATTTTGTAATTTTGATTCTTTAACCGTGTTCGTACCCTCATGTGTCAATTTCAAAACATCCCAAGCCTCTTTAGACGTTGTGCACATCATAATTCGGCGAAACTCATCAGGAGTTATGGATCCAGAAATAGCACTCAAACCTTTAGAGTTAAAAGAAGACCATCTAAATTCATCTTTAGTCCAAGAGGTGACAGGTTTTAAATTAGTCATGTTTTCCACAATGACGGAGGGAGGTGTCCACCCTCTTTCAACTAAAATCCAAACCCTTTCATCTATGGATTTTAAAGTCGACCTCATGCGGGCTTTCCAATAAGCATAATTTGTCCCGTCAAAAACAGGTAATTTATTATATGATTTCTCCATTTGAACACGCACTTTTTCAAAAATCAATTTTTTCAGAAAAATGATATCTTAGAAAAGATTTTGCGGAAAATAGGAATACACGATAGATTAGCGTAACCTGCTCTGATACCAATTTGAGAAGAGTATGCGCGTGCGCTCAAATAAGAAATTATATAATTAAATTCAGTTTAACCCAAATAAACTCTAAACAAGCAACTAGGTGTGATTGAATCAAGAAGTAGATCATGAAGATTAATCAAACACACGCAATTGAGGAAAAGTCCCCCAAAGGGGAAAAACCATTTATTTTCATTATAATATTGTAACTGTACAATTTCGAATTACAATGAAAATACAAGTGACTAAGAATTACCCTCAGGTGTTGGATTCGGTAGTCGGCATTTCCAGGAGGGCTGCAATGAAGAAGAAGAACGGTCTTCTCCACAAAGGTTGAACAGCAACTGGTTGTGTTCTAGGGTTACAAACAGATTCACGAATGTATGAGAGGTTGTGTGAATCAACAAAAACTGGAGTCTTGGGACTCAACAGGCGAAGACTTAGAGTGTTTTGTACTCTGAAAATCGTGTGGAAGTCTCACTAAACCAACTCCCCGTAGTGGGATTAAATAAGAAGTCATGGACCTTGAAAATCTGAACACGATCTGTTTTGTGTTTATCCCAGGCGGACCGGTCCGGGTCTGAGGTGGATCGGTCCGGGTAGGCGGACCGATTCTTTTTATTTTATGCATCTTCGGGTCGCTAGTAGTCCGGGGTATTCTGGCTTTTCAGTAGGCGGACCGGTCCGGGTATGAGGCGGACCGATTCGCAGGCGGATCGGTTCTTTTATTCTGGGCGGACCGGTCCGGCTCTGCAGAAATCTGATTCCTTCTTCTTTTTGATATTCAGATTCGTTGACGTAGATTCGGGCTTGAATATTATTCAACGGTGTGACGGCGTATGACATAACTAATAAATGATGGACAAATTGTCCTTACATAAATTCATTTGATTTTAGAATGATTAATTTTGATTTCTTTCACTCACAGAAACTATTCTTTTATTCGTTGCATAGTCACCATTATAGTGGCATATAAACAACCCTAATATCCTAATTGCGTAATATATGTGGTTCCCACACATTAGTGATATGTTCTTTTTTCTATGGGAATAACATGGTAGATCGTAAGGTCACTTTCATGATCTTTATCTTATCTCACAAATTGATCATTGGTTTACATTGAACTTGAACATTTTATTCTAAATTCCCCAAAACAATAGTAATCATGAGAAATATTCATTTAATCTAGTTAGGACAAAAAAATTATTCAAGTACACAGATGATGTCATATTTTAACTACTAGAGTTTCTTCGATTACAATTAAGAGAGAACTTGAAACTATAGTATTCATCAATACTCATAATAATAATAATAATAATAATAATAATAATAATAATAATAATAATAATAATAATAATAATAATAATAATAATAATAATAATAATAATAATTTTTTTTAACAATTCATATACAACATAATTTTATCTATAGAATTCCCAAGTATGGGGGTAAACAACTTTGAATTTTAGAAGGGATTTGCATAAAACTAAACCATTTCAGTATTTGATATCATATTATCATCGATTTATATTTTAAGTATGACCTTACAAAAAACTATAGATATGATTTAGAATTTCGAGTGTGAATTATCTTGATGAAACATAATCCTTTATACATTAAACAGTCAACCATAACCGTAGTTAATTACGACAATGTTATGTATCTTTATTTTAAAATGTTAATCTTATGTTGAGACATTCTAAATAGAATAGGTCATGTTTGAATTAATACATTCTAAATACAAAGTCCAATGTTTAATTTGAATAATTCTTTTGATATGCTCTCTCTCTGTCTCTCACACACACACACACAAAGACACAAGCACATAAATAGGGCGAGGGATAAACACAAAAGAAATGTATATGGATATCTAGAAGTCTAACTTTTGTCTTATTTCACATTAATGATTTTTAAAACACTCTCATACTAGCAATGATAACAACATAAGCATGAATTAGGTGACTCGCAGGTGCTATCCAAATTCTCTATGTGCTTATTGATGCACTTCATTGCACATGCTTGTTCGCTGCATCCTTTAAAATCAACATGGTCATCACACACCCCTTTCTGCCTAGGACCTCCTACAAGACAAACATGTTTTAGAATAATATCTAAAGGCATATACTATATGAAGTTATTAATATCAAATTCACGAAAATAGACAGTGAATAGAATAATTAAAAGACTAATTTAAAAATTATAATAAAAATAAAGGGAAAATATAGATCCTAATCATCACACATTCAATGAGACTCTTTACTTGTTTATTTATAGTAATAATTATCGAGTTTTAATATTATGGTTATATATAATTCATGTATATTGTAATTATCAATTGAAATCAACAAGTCATTATTTGAAATATATGTTGCAAAATGCATCAACCATTTGGCCTAAATTGTCCAATAGAAGGCATCAATAATTTACCATTTTTATATATTTTAACAATTGCTCATGGGAAATTATTAAAAATTATATATTGTGAAATTTTGTTTAGAATATTGTTCTAACCATAATGGTATAGTGCAATAAGATCCCGTGTTCCTAATATTACTAGGAACTCCTAACCATATTTATGTTTGGATCCCGTGTTCCTAATATCACTGGAAACTCCTAAACATATTTATGTTTCTTCTATTTCTATCAGCCAAAATTGTGGGACTTGTTTAGTTGTATGCCTAATGTGAGTGTGTTCCCTCTGTGCTCTTAACCAATAAGTTCTATTCAATGTTATGTGTGAAAATTTTAAAAAAACAGCGCCTTTTAATGATTATATTTTTTTTATATTATTTCTAAATCTCTATGTTCTTGTGATTCTCCATATCCATTTTAGATAATGCACTTGTAGGACTTGTTATGAACATGGTTATGGTTATATGACGTTGATCATTTTAGTTATATTTTTAATCACTATTTTGTAGTGCCAAAATTTCCTAGTTGTGTTTCTTAGATTATCCCATGTTTTATGATTAAGTGTTTTCCACATGACTATTTACAAAATTCAATCACCAAATCGTTTTTTGAAATAGTTGATGGGTACAATTTTCAATGTCAATGATTAATTACATTACATCAAAATAGTCTTTGATTTTTTTTTTTATAAATCTACATTCCTTTAATATAATGTACATATATTTAGAATAAGATTTATTTAAGAAATTATGCATTTACATTTGCATGTATGATATCAGTTATTAAATACTTAGTATCAATTTTTGTAGTATTATCAGATTTTGTGTTCTGTATCTTTTTAAATTAATGAAAAGATATTTAGTATAAAATTTTGTTTTGCACTAGGTTCCAACAATAATTTCCTGAAATGAACGAAAAAAGGGTATGTGATTTTCATTCATGCATGGAATGAAATCAGTAATGGTTATATGTATAAAAAGGATAGTAATTTGATATCTTGGATTTTGATTAGTCAATACCGCTGGCGCGGACCCATTTCCATAAATGATGTGAGTCCCCACCAATAATATTGACTAATCAGAATCCAAGACATCAAACTTTTTTCCGTATAAAAAGTCTCTATTCTGAGAAGCGTAGATACGTGAATTAATGGCTAGCCCTAAAACCACTATCCATTTTTAAACGCATGTATCATCCCTATAATGAAAGAAAACAAGGTTCATTTGCACATCCCACTATAAATACCTCCCGTGCGGACTTATTTATTTAAAATTGTAGAATAACTATTTTTGAATTGTTTTTTTTTTCGTGTGTGTGGCATTTAAACATTCACAAAACCCCATAAAAGATAGCTCAAAATTAATGTTTTGGACATTTT
This sequence comes from Sambucus nigra, assembly GCA_949130495.1. Taxonomy (NCBI): domain Eukaryota; kingdom Viridiplantae; phylum Streptophyta; class Magnoliopsida; order Dipsacales; family Adoxaceae; genus Sambucus; species Sambucus nigra. The sequence continues at coordinate 623,861 of CASBWL010000118.1, forward strand.
AAAAAATATGTCAACCTTTTTTAGTTTTTAAGCTCCTTAAAAATTAACATATTTTGACCTATTATATTAAAATACCCAAAAAAATAATTTTAGCTAATTCTTTTTTATGCGGTTCACTGAAATGTTTAAAAACTCTACAAAATAAGTAAATCCAAAATAATTTTTTAGTATATATATATATATATATATATATATATATATATATATATATATATATATATATATATATATATATATATAGAGAGAGAGAGAGAGAGAGAGAGAGAGAGAGATGAGTATACCACAAAACAAAGGAAGATTTGAGTTTGGCATTACAACATTGTGAACCTTGGTTGGCGTAATTGGGAAATCCGGGCTCATGGAGCTTGATATGCTAATGGAGGAAAGAATGAGCACAACCATACACATAAACATGCATTTGAGGATCCTCTCCATATTGTTTTTATTTTTCTTTGAACGTTTGTAAGGTGGGCATACGAAGATAATGTTCACATAATTAGATTTCCGATATATATATATATATATATATATATATATATATATATATATATATATATATATATATATATGATGTATTGAATCTGATTCATTCTTATATTTCCGATTACATCAATTTGATCTTATATTACATTTCATATTACAATTATCAGATTCACTATATAATGTAATATAGCTAAATATAAAGCAATATAGTGAATCTAATTATCGTAATTCAAAATGTAATTGGAGTTCAAATTATCATAATCTGATATGTGATCCAAAGATATATATATATACCCTTTCCCATTTCACCCCTCCCATTTCAACACAAAAATTAATGGGTTCACAAAATAAATATTTTGATAAATCTAGAAAAACAGAAAATGAACATGTTGAACATCAAAATATAAAATACTTATATAATGAGCATGTTGAAAATTTAAATTTAGAAGAATCTTTTAGAGTTAATTACTTTTTACATGTAATTGATCAAGTGCTTATGTCACTTATAACTAGATTTGAACAATTTAAAAAAATATGAGGATACTTTTGGGGTTTTGTTTGATTTGAACAAGTTAGAATATTTGTATGATGAAGTTTTAAATAATTATTGTGCTATGATTGAAGATTATTTAACACATAACAATAGTTGTGATATTCATGGATATAAATTATTTTATGAATTGAAACTTTTGAAAATGTCTTTATCTAAATAAACTAAAAAATCGATTGACGTGTTAGACTATATTAAAAGAATCGATTATATTTTTCCAAATTCTTTGATTTCCTATAGGATAATTTTTGCTAATCTCTATTACAGTTGCCTTGACAGCAAGAAATTTTTTGAAATCAAAATTAATAAAATTTTACCTTTGTTATACCATGTCACAAGAAAGAATAAAAGGAATTAGCTATGTTATCAATTGAAAAATATTTGTTAAAAATAATTAAATTTAATGGTTTAATTGACAGTTTGGATCCAAAAATGCAAGAATACATATTCTTTAATTTCATTGTTTTATGTAAGTGAGTACCTAATTGATTGTTCGCCTAAGGCCCCTAAAACTTCAAAGTCGGTTGAGTTAATAAGACCCTTACTCCTCGGTTCACTGACACCCCAAAACCCCCTCCTTATTAGCTCTATGATACGGATCGAATACTATGTTTTCCATATCCGTATCCGCTATCCAGATGCACTATCTGTATCCGTAACCGTATCCGCCCGGATAGTTAAAAGAACCATCCATATCCGTATTCACTCGAATACCTCGGATTAAGATAATATCCGTATTCATTTACATTGTTTAGCCATCGAAAAAAATAACTATAAAAATCTCCAATCTGATGAAATTCAATCCAATCCAAATAAATACATAACAAAATCAGTACCTCCTAACATCAACAATTATGGCTTCCATAATGATAGTAGCATTTCATCATGATAATATGGCTTAAAGTCATCCATACTTTATAACCATATAAGCTTAAATCCATCCAAAAAAAATAACAGTAGCATTCCATAGTAGTAGAAATAAATATACACCTTTTAAATTAAATCAAATTTATTGAGAATGATAACCTCATGGACCTTTTAATCTTCAAAACATATTGATATTTTTTTTAATAAGAATATATTTTTATTTTGTGTATAATATACATATTGTTAACTTCATCTCTCATTGCAATCAAAACCTTCTCTTTACTTTTTTGTTTCTCTCTTACATTTATTTATAGGGGGTTTTGGGAAAAGGTCCTCATAGTGCTCAAAGTGTATAAAAATAGGACACTCCAAATAATTTTATAAATTTAGTCCCTGTACTAAAAATACCATGAAAAATGGTGAAAAATAATGCCGCTGGCGCGGACCAAAAAAATAAAGGTATTGTACCACAGGGACTAGATTTATAAATGCTATTGTGCCACAGGGACTAGATTTATAAACTTGAAAAGCAATATCCTAAAAATCCAAATATAGGAAGGAACATGACCTTTACCTTAATTCTCTATTATTTACAATTAAGAAAAGTAATGAACAACCACATGAACAATATATAAATACAGTTATATATTTTTATTTTTATTTTTATTTTGCATGAACAGCTGCATGAGCAATATTTATTGTATTATTAGTAATATTTTAGGCATAAGTTTGACGGATACCGATGTCCGGTAAAACAGATATCCGGGTAAAACAGATACTCCGCATCGGATACAAATTATTCATGTCGGATACTAGTACTATCCGTATCTATTTTCTCGAATATTTTTATAGAGATCCATATTCGTATCCATTTCCATTTTTTAGAACAAATATCCACAAATTCGAATTTGAATATGGAATGGATGCGAATTTTCGAATATCTATTTATAGCCGTACACCGTATGTTGTTCTAATCCATAGATGTTAGAATGAGGCATTACTAATCGCACATGGCTCACTTGAGTATTTATAATCTGAGGTTGTCCAGCTTCATGCAACTTTTGTGAAACAGAATTGCTACACAGATTTTTGACACAGAGTGGTGCGACACAGTGACGTGTGACATCGGTATTGACTATTGCTTTATGGATATGAGTTCGCGCCAGCTGCACTAATCAATACCGGTATGACACATCACTGTGTCGCAAAACTGTGTCGGTGTAGAAGAACTCTTGTGAAATATGATGTAAAATTTATGGGTATTTCTTGGAGATCATGCACATAAAAATTAAATAATCTTCAATCATAGCACCACAAGGGGTCAGGACCATCCACACCATAACAAACCCATATTTCCCAATAACCTTACAGGGCACCGTATGCGACTTCCTAATCTTATTCCCCAAATACCCTCTTCTCACTGGGATCACAGACAACTTGGCCAATATGATTGCCCACGTATAGCCATGGCCACCTCTTTGCACACTTAACCCTAAGCCTAGCATGACCATTGTTGTTACCGACGACAACAAAAGCTTTGAAGTGGGTTCTTTGTCCAGCCTGGGTTTGTTTCTGGACGGTCATGATTTTCATCATCTCGTCTTTTAGAGAGGGACCGACTAGGAGGTTGGTCCGTAGTCGTGACACTGCCCACACCCACGGTCTCCACCTCGCTCACTGAACCCACACTCGAATATACCTCGTTCTCTGCCTCTCTCTGTCATGGTTGTATGTAGTGTTTGTATTGGTAGGGTTAGATTTGTTTATGGGTTTGAGTTGGGAGAGGGCCTCACAAATAACTTAGTAGTGTTTGATCTTTTGTCAATAATATATTCACAAATATTGGCAAGGTATCTATAATATTGTGTAACAACTCGTATCAAATATTAGGGATTTCCATTTATTTAATTAGAGAAAGTGTTATTCATTATTTAAATTCATTTGAATGCAACGATATTGAAGACATTTTATAATATTACAACTAGAGTCGAAGGTGATTGTTACATCCCACCTATTTTAAAAACGGATACTTTATCAAAATAAACAGGAATATCATTTGGTTCATTCTTATCATCACTGTCGAAAAAAAAATTATATTACTAACCATCTATGTTAAATAAGTCAATGCTAAATTTTTATCTTTCATTAACATACACTAATATCCAAGAAAAAAAATTAATATAAAATGTGGGTACCCTTTTGTCGACCAGACCCATAAAAGTATCCCGCCAAGCCTATGTGGGAATAAAAGGTGCCCAACCCAAATTATGAGTCCTAAATGACAATTAGAGGATATGACCAAGTCCATCCCCAAAATCTCGGATAATATATTCAAGGGATAGTGGGTTAACGTGTTGGTTACTAGCACTCTCTCTCTCTCTCTCTTTCAACTTAGTATTTATTATACCCCTAGTTCGAGGAATAGGGGCATGTAGAAAACTATCTCGAGAGTTACTCAATATAACAATAGGCCTCTCCGTGGACGTATGTAATTTGCCGAACGATGTATATTTTTGTGTTGTGTGATCGTGATTTTGATAATTGATGTTCTTATTTCTTTGGTGATTGTTTTCCTTCATAAAATGTTTGTGTTGATATTTTTTTTCACCATAATTGGCGCCGTCTGTGGGAAATGAACGTTTTTCCTGCGAAAACCTTCACCAACAAAGAAACAACCATGTCTCATCACAACATAAATGCCCCTCAAGCAGGGGATATTCAAGACCATCATGTCCCCCTAAGAGTAAGGTCTGAAATACTTCATTCAAACCAAAGACTTCGCGAGGAGAGGAAAGTCTATGAAGAAATTCAAGGGTCACTCAGGTCCACGCAAATTTCTAGTCTAATAGACGCCTATAAGGCCAGACTATAAGAGAACGAGGAGGCCACTCGGTAGTTGGAAGCTGAGAATGCTCTCCTCAAAAGGTGATTATAAATGATGGAGAGGGAACTCCATCGTAGCACGGGGAGACGCCACAAATGGACTCCTAGCCCTCAGGCGAGAAATTCTCGTAGCCGAGGAAGGAGCCCAATGAGTGGGTCGCAAAGAACTGAGAGACACTGGTTAGATGATGACCATTCTAAATAATTTCTACCAGCTCGCCATTATAGGAGTCCTAGTCAGAGGAATGATGATATACAAAGTTTGGTCCGGAGAGAGAGAGACCAGCACCCAACTCATCATAGTGCTAGATCAACAAGGGAGATAGCCATGCGAGCTCTCAAAACATAGGTGAAGTCCCTTTTTTCAAGGGAGATAGAACAGGAAGAATCCCCAAAGAAGTTCACAATGCCTAGGTTCAAGATTTATGATGGGAAGATTGACCCCATCGACCATGTTAGGCAATAAAGGCAAGGCATGACTCTGTGGAACCACAACGATGTGCTCATGTGCCGAATATTTCCTTCAAGCTTACACATTATGGCCCATAAATGGTTTGAGAAGCTACCTCATAGGTCCATTCAAAATTTCGAGTCTCTGGCCGAGCTATTTATAACTCGCTTCATTACAAGCAGCTCCCATTCGAAGAGGATGAATGCTTTGCTTACCATGAAGAAAAATCCTCAGGAAAACTTTAGAGAGTACGCAAAGAGGTAGTGGGAAGTATTCAATGAAGTTGAGGATTGCTCCAAGCAGGTCACCGTAGCATCCTTCAAAATAGGCTTGCCTTGTTCCTACCTCCTACACCAGTTCTTAACTAAGAAGGAGGCCACAACCATCGATGACTTCATGGCTCGTATTGGCAAATACGCTAAAGCAGAGGATGTTACCCATCTTAATGCAGGGAAAAATGGTCATGCGGAAGGATGGTTCAACAACAAATTTAAAAGACAATTATCTTTTTAAAATTCGCAATTAAAATATTAAATTTTAATTTCTTCAAAACTAAAATTAAACTTGAATAAATATGTGAATTTTTCTTAACTACAAATTTATTTCAACCCAAGTCCTAAAATTTTCCTAACAATATTTAATTCAATTTTAAATATAGGCCAAACAAAATAAACACCAATTTTAACAAATTAAATATGATGACTTGAATTAAATTGAGCTAACACAGCCCAAACAATTAATTAGCACCAAATTAAACAATCTGTAATTGTCATTTTTAAACCAATTCTTCTCTTTTAAGAGGTAGAGAAAGAACTCAAACTCTCTTCTTGTTGGTGTACGGAAAACCCGGTGCCAAAACTCTCCAAGCAAAGATATATATGTATGAGGACTTGTATTTAAACAAATATATGGGTGTGCATGTGTTTTTTATGAAATCAAATCATTTATACATCAAAACACATAAATGAACTTTTGGTATGGAAATATCTGCTCTCAAAGTAGTTGAAAAACTCCCAAAAGTTATACTTTTCAAAATCCTTCCCGTCCTTTTTAGAGCTGGTAAAAAGAAATAAACAAGTGGGAAAACTGCTTTGCCGCTATAAAGATGCCGCTAAAATAAATTCCTGCACACTTAAGCAAACCATTAAACGCATAGGGAATATCAATAGATTAAATGAAATTTAAATAAGTAAATACTCCCCCTAAATTAACTCTCCCCCTTTTATCTAAAATGATCTATCTAAGAAGGTCATGACTCCCCCTAAGTTAAATTTCCCAAATTTAAAAGGATTAGACACCATTTCTCCCCCTTTTTGTTCAGGAATAGACAAAGGTTAAAGGATTACACACTATCTTATTTATCCCTTTTATAAAGTAAATACCATTTTCCCTCTAAAGTCTAAACAATGGATATAAATTAAGAAGAAACAAGAGTAACATGTAAAGGTGCAAAAACAGGAACAATAAAGCGTATGGGAACAGTAAAATGCAACTAATACACACAATAACAAAGGATACCAATTATGATGCGATAAAAGTATGATACCAACTACAATGTGCTAAACATACACATGGGATATCAACCAAACTTGGCAATAAGATAGATACCTATTATAATTGAAAGCATATATAGATTAGCTAGCAAGACAAAGACTTAAAAGAATATCATATATATATATATATATATATATATATATATATATATATATATATATATATATATATATATATATATATATATATATAAACACAAATGACGCAACTCAGATAGCATAATTTTTCCACACTCTTATGACATAAATGTGTCATATGGAAACGGAAGTGAAGGGGTGTGAACTAGAAACCAAATAATTAAAAACCCAATCACTTAAACATGTTCCCAGAGTTCTCATTTGATTGCAAAACTTTATCAACTAAGATTTTGCCTTAAGTGACAGGATAAAGTGAACTCTATGAACAAATAAGCACAATGCATACAAGCCTAGCATATTGATGACTCTACAAAACAATAGAGTCATGATAAGATAGCACAACTAGTATACAAAGTCATTGTGCAAATCCAATGATAATCGATCCAAACTTCCTCAAAAGTAATATTTTTCTTTTCTTTTGAATGAATATATCAATCTAAACAAACTAGGCCTTGGCTATATTTTTCTTTTTAATGCTAAAATTTTCTTTTAGGCCTTTGGACCATGTATTTCTTTTAGGTCCATTGCAAATGGTGGCTTACTCTCAAAGGATAATTTTTCCTTTCGGAGCCCTTCCCCGTGAACTTTCATATATCATTTTTAAACACACAATAAACTCACGTGCAACGGATCTAACATGCACAAATCCTCCTAAGTCACAAAATATGTGGATGACTAGATTGGTAGGAGAACACCTCACAAAGCTCAAATATACATGTGAAGTTAAAGATTCAAAAGAGCTCGTGAATGTGTGTGATAAGGCATATAAAAAATGAATCCATTAAGCAAGTCAAATTCAACTACTCTATGTAACCATGACAAGGAATACTTTAAGGATTGAAATTTCTAACTAAAAGTTCTAGCCACATGAAAGCGGAATGATAGGATTCAACACGAACATATGCCACAAAAGGTGTGTAAAACTTAAATATATACACAAAAAAATATTTTTTAGTTTTTCAAAATTTTTAAGCAAACCAAAAAAAAATAATAAACTCAAAAGACACAAAAATCTTTTTGTATTTTTCATTGAACTCAAATAACTCACAAAAGTAAAATACAAATGATAAACAAAATCTTTTAGTAATTTTCATTTAATATCAACAAAAATTAAAGGAATAAACTACAAAAGATATACAGGTCATCAATCTAGTAAGGCATATTTAATAAACATGGATTAGAGAATGACAAACAAACATATAACTAGTATGAATATATGACTTGTAGCACAAAAGCTAGTATATGTAAACAAAACTTAACACATTCAACCTTTAGATTTTGCAAGGGAGGTATCACATGCAAGTAAATGAGAATCATAAACCCTATTTTGTAAAGCTAATAAGTCAAATCTCCTAACCCAAACTAGTGAAGAGTGATAATCTCATGATTTGGTGATCTTGGCTACCTCGGTTTCCATACTCTTGGATTTTATAGAACCTTTTTTAAGATCAAAATAAAATTTTCTAAGATGACCTTTTCTACCATAATGTGAGCAAGTAAAGACACGTCGAAAAGTAGTACCTAAGGATTGTCCCTTAAAGTTGTTCCTAGAAGATTCTCCCAAAATAGTGGTTTTGACTTTATTAGTTGAATCATTATAAGTATCGAAGCCTAAACCACAAGTGTCATTTTTTACTTGGACGGTTCCTAATATTTTCTCTAATTTAGCGGACCTACATTCCAAATCAAATTTGACCTTACTAGAGTCTCGCAATTTTCCTTCTAATTCTAAAAAACCTAAATTCTAACAAAACTTTCCTCTCTTCAAACATGAGAAGCTCTTTCTTCATTGTTGATACTCTTATTTTGTTTGTTGCTTTCGGATATGGATTTGAGATGTCGTTGCGGTCAAACTTCGAGTATCAAAATTCCTGGAATCACCTACAAAACTTGTTACAAATTCAGTATGGTGGCAAATTCGGGTATCAATCCAATTTCAAGAGTTGAAACGGTTATCGTGAAAACTTGGAAATTCAATTTTTATTAAACCTCTCTATGTATCTTTTTTTGTGTTTAAAAAAAATTTCAAGGGAGAAAAAAAATTATGCAATTAAATTACTACTAAAAATTGAAATGTAACCGAGTTTAGAATTTATAAGAAGAGACAAGAGGTGGGCTTACACCGCGTAGTTAAATTAATTTAATGTCCTAATTATTCGATTCTATAGTTCGAAATAATATTGAATTTAAAATTTAACTCTCGTTACAATCCTAAATTCAATTTTATCTTTTTCAGCAATTAAATCGGGAATTGTCACTACATATAAAAAAATTTAAGATTCACACTCATTGTAAAAAAATATTCGCTAAGATTAATTTATTAAACTTTGTACGAATCTTTGAATTGCATACACATAATTAATATTTGAATTTAAGAATAATACTTATCTCTAAATCAAATTCAAAAATCAAATATTAATTTTCAACATTAATTTATTAACTCTCGTTATATAAATTAATGTGTGATTTTTCCCAATTTAATTAGCCTCTAACAGTTCAATGAACAATTATTCAAATAAAATAACTCAACGTATGCGTTTCATCCCACCCCTTAAATGGGGTGTTTAGCCCGACATAATTAGAATTTCAGCTCAAATACAATTGAATAACAAGAAACTAAAGAATGGGAGAGAGAAATATGGTACGCAATAATTTCTTGTGTCAACTGTGCATGAGCGTTCGTTCCAAACTTGTCACAAAAATTCAACTGGATTACAAAACTAAAATAAAAGACTGAACGTAAAAAAAAAATCCTAAACAATTTTTTTATGATTTTTCTGACTTTTTTTTGTACCCTCTACAATCTCTTTTTTTCTTTTATGTCTCTCCTTCTCTCTCTGAGAGTCTTCTCTTTTTTCTTTTCGGAGATATGAGGCTAGGGGCTAGGGGTAACAGCACATGATAGGTCTTAGTCAAAATGGGATTTCGTGTGGGTTTGGTGGTGTTTGTTGCAGGCATAGAGATGTCAGAGGTGGGATGATAAAAATCGTGGGTTTTTGTTGGACTTTGGTTTTTGTTTGGTTTAAACATGGCATGTGAAATTGATTTTGTGCCTTGGGTCAAACAGGAGAAATGGTTTGGGTCATGGAGGGAGTCTCGGGTTTGGGAGGTTTCGGGTCGCAGGAGGATCGCGGGTGTGAGGTAGGCCGACGATGGTGAGGTTGGTTGGGTTGTGGGGGTGATTTCATTTTCCTATTTGGTGTAGAGGGGATATGGGTATGGAAGTTGGGTATATGGCCGCTGTTGAGGAGATCTGATTGGAAGCCCGGGTTTGGTGCAGGTCGGGATAAGGCTGGTGGCAGGGCAGATCCGAGTTTAAGCCACCACCTGCTGGTGGTGGCGGGTAGGGGCTCGTCTAGGCAGCGGGTTATCTCGCCGGAGTTGGTTTTGGATGGGGGTTGCCATGGGTAAATGGGAAATGAGTTATTGGGTTTAGAGAGAGTGTGTGATGAGTTATGTAATGGGTGTATGTTAATAGGATTAGAGAGGAAATCGGTGTAGTTAGGTGTGGTGTGTGTTTGTAAGGACACAAATTTCCAATTGAGTCCTTTGTAGTTTTGACTCAATTCCGGACAAAAATGTTTGAGTCATAGGATAGAGTATATTGATCATCCTTCAAGCCTGTAACGTGTTTGTTGAAGACGTAGCGGCCAAGTGTATAAGGCTTCATCAAAATGCCGAGTTTAAGTGCCTCGTTTCTACGTCATCAATAGTGGTTCCATGCTCCCAATGTATGAATGCATTACATATATATATATATGAGATTGGAACAGTTTATAATGGGTGTAGGTTTAATTAAAACTCTTGTTTATTTTCAGAAATATTTAATTAAAACTTAAAATAAAGTTTATAAAGTTTCTGGGCTAAAAATGAAAATTTCCAACTTTCTGGAAGTTCGTTCGATATGTCATTCGAACGAGTTTTTCGTTCGAACCAGATGTCGTTCAAACGAGTTTGCCAACAATTCCCCATATTGGCCACTGGAACTTCGTTCGAAATATCGTTCGAACGAGATGGATGTTCGAACGAGATTTCCAATGAGATTTCTAACGAGTTCATATTAAATACACTGGAACTTCGTTAGAAGGCCATTCGAACGAGACTTCGTTCGAACGACAAATCTCGTTCGAACGAGATTTGGCGGTAACGGTTAAATGGCAATTTTTGACAGTTTTCACCCAGTTTCCCGTTATCTTTCCCCACTAACTTTTGACTGATTATCTAAGTGCGGGAACCAACTTTGGAAAGTTAACTTTTTCATACACATCTATCTCCAAGAGATATTTTGAGAGCAAAATAGAAAAAGAAAAAGTTCATGTTTTAAAGTGTCTATTTTTCAAAGAAAAAATCATTTACACTTAGTTTTCACCCATATTGTTTAATCTAAGTTTCAATATATATACATATTGCTTGGAGTTTTGGCACCGGGTTTATCTCTTCCATTCAAAGAGAAGTTTGGGTTTGCTTCTACATCCCACAAAGAAGAAGAAGTTTGCGTCGATTTACCCATTTGGATAAAGGCTCCTTGTTCGGGTGACGGTGACCATATAAAGTCCGATCGGTGGATTCCGAGACCACGGTGGAGCTCCGTAGTTATTCGTTAGGTGGAGGTGTCTACAAGAAGAAGTTTCGGGGCTTGAGAGGGATTAAGTCGAGTGTTGTAAGTCTTTTTGTCTTGTATTTGTAAAACCATACTTAGTGGATTTGAGGCTAGGGCCGTCCGAGGTTTTTTTCCCGTTGTGGGTTTTTTCTCGTATATCGCGGTGTAGTGGATTAATTATTTATTTTATCTTTTGCAAAATCACCTAGAACGCATGCTTAGGTAAAAAGATAAAATTGGTTTAATTTAATCACTACTTGTTTAATTTGGTGCAAATTAATATTGGGTAATGTTTAGTTAATTAATTCAAGTCATTAATTTAATTTGTTAAAATTGGTTTGGCCTGATTGAGTAATATTGAAAATATGACTTAGGCAAATTTTCTAGGACTTGGGTTAATTAATATGGTTTAAGTGAAATCTAAATTGTGTGTGTATTAATCATATTTCACTTTTTTTAATTTTAATTTTGAAGTAAATTAAAATTTGTTTATTTGCTTTTATTGAACCATCACCTTTACGCTTCCGCATCTAAAAAGGAAATTATTACTTTGTGAAGTAAAAAGATTTTAAAAGATTAAAATCGGGGGGCCTATTGTTCCAACAAGTGGTATCAGAGTCGGACCGCTAATTTATCGCGTCAAAGATCCATTTTTCGGCTTATATAATTTTTGTGCTCCTTGCATTTTTAGGTGGTTTAATTTTTACCCACTCTCAATTTTTTTGTATCTCTCGATGGGACGCTTTAATGAAAATTTGTCCATTTATAATGATGATGATGAAGTTTTTACTATTCGAGATGAATTTAATGAGCTTAATATGTGTAATGAAAAATTAAGAGAATTAAATTTGAGATTTGCAAAAAGAATTAAATTTCTTGAAGATGAAAATTCTTGTTTTAAAGCTAAAGTTGAATTTTTGCAAACCTCACTATATCAAAAAGATATTTTTCGTGAAAAGCTCATTGACATAAATCACAATTATAATATTTTAGAAATATCCAAGAAAGAGAGTGATAGTCGTGAAAAGACTCTTAGGGACAAGTTTGATCACATTGAGAGGGAGCGTGATAAGCTTCTAGATGTAATTAAAAATTTAAAGAAGGAGTCCCATAAATTTGAGGAGTCTAATTTATTACTTGAGTCCAAAATTTTAAAAATGGAAAATGATTTACAAGACTCGAGTAGTTGTGATAATGGTTATAGAACATCTTGTTCAAATGCTTCCGTTGCTAAAGCTAAAACCATTGTTTGTTTTAGAGGGTTTACTTTATCGAAAGACTTTAGAAAAGGTCAAACCTTAGGTAACATTTCTCTTGTTTTCACATGCTTGCATTATGGTAGGAAATGTCACCTTAGGTCAGTTTTTTTTATCTTAAAAGAAGTCCTAGGAAGTCTATGTCTAGAAATTCATTTGTTTTCAAATCCCATCATTTTAAATATACATCTATATGGGTTCGGAAATCATTTTTAGACGCGCTAGATATTAGATTTGTTGATTCTCATTTGCTTTCACATGAAACCTCCCTTGCTAAATTCAAAGGTTGAATGTGTTAGTTTTGGTTGCATACTCTAGCTTTTGTGCTTCATATTATATATCATTGCTAGGTGTATGCATGTTTAGTCATTTTCTAGTCATTGCTTTATTTCATATCTCATGCCAGAAATCATGACTTGTTTATCTTTTGTATTTTATTTCTTCATTTTGTTCGCATTAAAAGAAAAATACAAAAAGAATTTTGTTTATCATTTGGGTTTTTATCTCTTGATAATTTACGCTTAATGAAAAATTCAAATGATTTTTGTTTATCTTTTGAGTATATATTTTTAGTTTTTGGTTAAAAATTTTAAAAACTCAAAAAGATTTTATTTTGTGTAAATTTTAGTTTGACACACTTTACGTGGCATACACTTGTGTTAGAATCCCATCTTTTACGCTCTCATGTGGCTAGAGCTTTTGGTTTAGTTTCTCAATCCTTATAATATTCTTTACCATGCTTACATGGAGGAGTTGGATTTTGTGTTGATATAATGCATTCTATTTTTATATGCCTCAATTCACACATGCACGAGCTTATTTGAAATTTTAACTTCACATGTTATATTTGAGTTTTGTGAGGTGTTCTCCTACCAATTTTGTCATCTACATATTTGTGACCTAGGAGGACTAGTACATGTCAAAATCCGTTGCACGTGAGATTTGTGAGATATAAAAATGATAAATTAATGTGCACGAGGAAGGGCTCCGAAAGGATTTATTATCCTTTGCGAATAGTAAACCACTGTTTGTTTGGACCTAAAAGAAATACGTGGTCCAAAGGCCTAAAAGAAAATATGGCATTAAAAGAAAAATAAATTGCTAAGGCCTATGTTTAGTTGATTTATTCATTCAAAAGAATAATATATATGCTTATTGAGGGAGTTTGGATGATATATCAACGATTTGCACAATGTCCGATTATCCTAGTTAAGCTTTCAATGTCATGACTCTATTGGTTTTTAGAATCATCAACATGCTAGGCTTGAAAGAATTGTGTATGTTTGTTCATTGAGTTCAATCTATATTGTCACATGAGGTTATATTCAAAGGTGATGAAGTTTGCAATCAATTGAGATCTCTGTGAACGTTTTTTAAGTGTTTGGGTCTAAATTTAATTGTTACTAGTTCACACCCCTACACTTTCGTTTCCATATGACACATTTTTGCCATACGAGTGTGAAAAGCTTAACTTATTTTGTGTCATGTGTGTGTTTATATCTATATGTGTGTTCTTATGCTTAGCTTGTATCTATTGTGTATACATATATATGATATTTTGTTTATATCTTTTCCATGTTTAGCTATTCCATTTATGCTTCAATTCATAATTGGTACCTTGGTTGTTGCATAGTTTGTTTGATATCACATTCTTAGAATTTTATGTGTAATTTGGTATCATTTGTTTTCTTGCATCTTAGTTGGTATCCATTATTATTTGTTGGATTAGTTATGTTTTTGCTGCCGATGTGCTTTAATGTTCTCATCACTTTATGCACCATTGCATGTTTAAATTAATTTTATCCTTTGTCTATTCCTGAACAAAAAGGAGGAGAATGATAGGGGGAGAAATGGTATCTAATCCTACTGTTATTTCATCTTAAGTGAGGGAGATTTACCTTAGGGGGAGACGTCTTTCTAAGTAGGTCATGTGTTTTCATAAATGGGAGAATTAATTTCGGGGGAGTATTTATTTGAATTGCATTTAATATATTGATATTCCCTATGCATTTAATGTGTTTGCTTAAGTATGCATGAATTATATTCTACGCGAAAACTTTCACCGGCAAAGATTTTGATCCTTTTGGTTGTTTGAGTCGAGCATTGTATTTTTATTTTGGGTGGGACATTTTTGTCAATCTAGTAGAGCTTGACGGACCTTTAGGATTTTTATTTGGATTTTTGTCCCGGAATAGCCAAAAGGGAAGATTTGTGAGGACACAAATTTCCAATTGAGTACTTTGCAGTTTTGACTCAATTCCGGATAAAAAAGTTTGAGTCATATGATAGAGTATATTGATCATCCTTCAAGCCTATGACGTTTTTGTTGAAGACGTAGTGGCCAAGTGTATAAAGCTTCATCAAAATGCCGAGTTTAAGTGTCTCGTTTCTACGTCATCAATAGTGGTTCCATGCTCCCAAAGTATGAATCCATTACATATATATATAGGAGCTTGGAACAGTTTATAATGGGTGTAGGTTTAATTAAAACTGTTGTTTACTTTCAGAAAGATTTAATTAAAACTTTAAATAAAGTTTATAAAGTTTCTGGGCTAAAAATGAAAATTTCTAACTTTCTGGAAGTTCGTTCGATATGTCGTTCGAATGAGTTTTTCGTTCGAACCAGATGTCGTTTGAACGAGTTTGCCAACGATTCCCCATATTGGCCACTGGAACTTTGTTCGAAATATCATTCGAACGAGATGGATGTTCTAACGAGATTTCTAACGAGTCCATGTTAAAGACACTGGAACTTTGTTAGAAGGCCGTTCGAATGACACTTCGTTCGAATGACAAATCTCGTTCGAACGAGATTTGGTGGGTACAGTTAAATGGCAGTTTTTGACAGTTTTCACCCACTTTCCCATTATCTTTCCCCACTAACTTTTGAGTGATTATCTAAGTGAGGGAACCAACTTTGGAAAGTTAACTTTTTCATACACATCTATCTCCAAGAGAGAGTTTGAGAGCAAAAGAGAGAAAGAAAAAGTTCATGTTTTAAAGTGTCTATTTTTCAAAGAAAAATTCATTTACACTTTAGTTTTCACCCATATTGTTTAATCCAAGTTTCAATATATATACATCTTGCTTGGAGTTTTGGAACCGGGTTCATCTCTTCCATTCAAAGAGAAGTTTGGGTTTGCTTCTACATCCCACAAAGAAGAAGAAGTTTGCATCGATTTACCCACTTGGAGAAAGGCTCCTTGTTCGGGTGACGGTGACCATATAAAATCCGATCGGTGGATTCCGAGACCGCGGTGGAGATCCGTGGTTATTCGCTAGGTGGAGGTGTCTACAAGAAGAAGTGTCGGGGCTTGAGAGGGATCAAGTCGAGTGTAGTAAGTCTTTCTGTCTTGTATTTGTAAAACCATACTTAGTGGATTTGAGGCTAAGGCCGTCCGAGATTTTTTTCCCGTTGTGGGTTTTTCCTCGTACATCGCGGCGTAGTGGATTAATTGTTTATTTTATCTTTTGCAAAATCACCTAGAATGCATGCTTAGGTAAAAAGATAAAATTGGTTTAATTTAATCACTACTTATTTAATTTGGTGCGAATTAATATTAGGTAATGTTTAGTTAATTAATTCAAGTCATTAATTCAATTTGTAAAAATTGGTTTGGCCTAATTGAGTAATATTGAAAATATGACTTGGGCAAATTTTCTAGGACTTGGGTTAATTAATATGGTTTAAGTGAAATCTAAATTGTGTGTGTATTAATCAAATTTCACTTTGTTTAATTTTAATTTTGAAGTAAATTAAAATTTGTTTATTTGCTTTTATTGAACCATCACCTTTACGCTTTCGCATCTAAAAAGGAAATTATTACTTTGTGAAGTAAAAAGATATTAAAAGATTAAAATTGGGGGGCCTATTGTTCCAACAGTGTTAATGGAGGGTTGAGGAGAGAGAATGGTGTAGGGGAAGAAGATGAAGAGGGGAGTGTTGGTGTGTGGTGAGTGTGTAGGGAATGTAGGTGGGGTGTTTAGGTGTAGTAAGGTGTATAGATTTTTGGGTGTGAGTGGGTTTATATGTGTGTTTAATTTGGATCTAAAATAAAATTATTAACTAAAAATAAAATGAAATTAATAAAATTAAAAATCTAAAAAAAAATCCTACACTAAAAATAAAATAAAAACTCAATTAAAAATAAAACTAAAAATAAATAAAAATAAAAATTTATTAAAACTAAAATTAAAATCCTAATAAATGTAAAATCTAATAAAATAAATGAAATCCAAAAACAAATCTAATACTAATAAAAACTAAAAACTAATAAAATAAAATCACACTAAAAAAATATATAAATAGAAAATAAAAGCTAAAAATTCTAAATATATCTAAAATAAATTCTAAAAATAAAACGACACAAAGTAAAACTATAAAAAAATATAAAAAGGGAACAAACTAAACACACATGGGCTTCGGGGTAGGTTTAAGGACAGGTTTAGGCTCGGGTGAGGTTACAGGGAAAGGTAATTTAGCTCCATTTGATGCGCATTTGCTTAAAATTAAGTATTTGAACTCTGCAAACGGCAATCAACCTGCACAATAAATATTTACGCGCATAAGACCATTATTGTCGAGAATTAGCAACTAAAAATTGTCTATTCGGGGTATACAATATATATTTTTGGGTGCTTATCAATTGTTTCCATCAAACCTTTAAGGCTATCTCTCTCGCCTTCGACATATTCTAGCTTCTCTCGGAGAATTCTCTCGCGTGTCCTAAGGTCTTCCACTAAGGCACTCTCATCAACTACCTTGGCACGCTCTCTTAAACTATCTTCTAACTTCAAATTTTCCCTTTTTAATTTAATTGATTCAGCATACAATTCTGGAAAAGCTATTTGAAAACCACTCTCATCAACCTCTTCTCCACTTTCACTCTCTCTTTTAACTCCACTCTCATTACCATTAAATTTTTGGGATTCACAAACAAAGGCCTCGTAAGGGTCATGTAAATGTATATCTTCATGGGAAGATTAATTATCGGTGCTCACGTGACATGTTATGAACTCGATAAAGTTGCGCTCAATGGGGGATTCGGATCCCTCTTCCGTATCACTATCACTAAGGGTGGAATTTTATGAAATAGGTTGCTTACCCTCTCTCCTTATTTTAGTGGGACATTCAAAACCCCTATGGCCATACCCTTCACAACCAAAACAACGATTTAACTCATCCCTATTAAGATTTTCATTTTGGATTTTAGGGATCTTCTCGGGCTTGTTATACTTGGATTTATCAAATTTCTTATATTCATTTTTAATCTCATCTGTGTTGATCTTAAGAAATTTTCTAAAGTTCCTAGCAAACATTGCCATTTCTTCCTAGTCAAAATCACTCTCATCATCCAAAACTATCTTTTACTCCTTTCGGGATTTCAAAGCGATGCCCTTATCTTTCTTCATTTCATTTTTGAAGGGAAAAATATCAAGTTAATAGGTTTGTAAATCACCTACGAGCTCTTCTAGTTTCGTAGAGGCTAAAGATGGTAAAGAATTCAAGACGATCACTTTAGGAATAAATTTATTGGGTAATGATCTTAAAATTTTCTTTACTACTCGGTGGTCGGGTATTTTCTCTCCCAAATTAAATGATGAATTAACAATATCTGAAAGTCTTGCATAAAATTCATCAAAAGTTTCATTTTGAAGTATTTTTATGGTCTCAAATTGAGTGGTAAGGTTTTGGAGTTTCGAAGATTTAACGACACTAGTCCCCTCGTGACTAAGTTGTAGTATATCCCAAGCTTCCTTAGTGGTTTCACTCATCATGATACATCGGAATTCATCCGGTGTGACCGCACTAAACAAGACATTCAAGCATTGGGAATTAAAATTGGCAACTTTAAGTTCTTTCTCACACCATCTCTCAATGAGTTTTGGGACATGCACATTTTCTACTAACCATGTAGATGGGGACCACCCAATAATAACAGACATCCAAACCCTCTCATCTATGGACTTTAGTGCCGATTTCATACGTGCTTTCCAATACGCATAATTGGAACCATCAAAAATAGGAAATTTTGAAAATGGAAAATATTACATTTTTAAACTAAACACGATAAAGGACATTCACGCAAGAAATTAACGCTCTGGCTCTCATACCAATTTGTTGGAATATATGCCCCCAATTTTAAATTTCATCCTTTTTAACTTTTAAATTTTCTAGTGCGGAAGGATGGTTCAACAACAAATTTAAAAAACAATTATCTTTTTAAAATTCACAATTAAAATAGAAAATTTTAATTTCTTCAAAACTAAAATTAAACTTGAACAAATATGTGAATTTTTCTTAACTACAAATTTAATTCAACCCAAGTCCTAAAATTTGCCTAACAATAATTAATTCAAATTTCAATATAGGCCAAAGAAACTAAATACAAATTTAAACAAATGAAATATCATGACTTGAATTAAATTAAGCTAACACGACCCAAATAATTAATTAGCACCAAATTAAACAATATGTAATTTTGATTTTTAAACCAATTTTTATCTTGTTTATCCTATCATGCATCTATGGTGATTTTTGCAAGATGAAATAAAAATCACAACCACTACACGACGATGTACGAGAAAACCCCAAATGGGAAAAAACCTCAAACAACCCTATCCTAACTAATCCACTAGGTACGAAAAGTTTTATAAAAGATGCAATAAGAAGACTTACAACACTCGACTCAACTCCTTCAAGCCTTGATGCTTCCTTCGCTCTTCAACCTCTGCCTCGTAAATAACTCCGGAGTCCACCGGAATCTTGGATTCCACCAATGGAGGCACATCAACCTTCAACCACATATACTTTCACTATGTGAGAAAGCCGTAGCAAACAAATTCTTCTCCTTTAAGGGGTAGAGAAATAGCCCAAACTCTCTTCTTATTGGTGTAGAGAAAACCCTCAAAGCAAAGATATATATGTATGAAGACTTGGATTTAAACTAATAAATGGGTTGTGTACGTTGTTTTTATGAAATCAAATCTTTTATACATCAAAACAAAAAAAGGAACTTTTGGTATGGAAATATATGCTCTCAAAGTAGTTGAAAAACTCCTAAAAGTTATGTTTTCAAAAGCCTTCCCATCCTTTTTAGAGCTGGTAAAAAGAAGTGGACAAGTGGGAAAGTGGGGGGCGAATTTTAAACCTGCAAAAAATATATTAAAAAACCACCCCAAGTCGTTCGAACGAGCTCGTTCCAATGACTTTTCTAACATTAATTCAAGGATTATTAAAGCAAAGTCGTTGGAAATCTTATCCGATTTCTCGCTTGAATGACAATCTCGTTAGAACAACAATTCGAACAACAAATCAAAAAATCCCATTTTTCATTTTTAAGCCCAAAAACTTTTATACAAAGTTCTAAATTATTTTCAAAAAATAACAAGACATTTAAACAAAATTAACACCCAGAAAAATATTCCAAGTATCCCTATATATATTAATTGCATTTATACATTTTGGAGACTTTGGAATCCAATTGTTGGTGACGTAGAAACATGGCACTAAACTCGGCAATGATGTGAACTTGAAATCTTGGCCACTACGTCTTCAAATTCTTCAAATGTCATAGGCTGGGAGAACAACTGCAGCATTAGAGCCTTCATAGAAGACATAATTATCTAATGGAGTTGGTATAACTCTTGACTTAGAATAGGTATGATTGTGTGTTTAGTTTGTTCAATTGTTTGTAACTTGTTAACTCATTTTTAGTGGATTTTTTATTTTGAGGTGTAGACACCTCTGTGGATGTTTTTCCAATTGGGTGGGATTTTTCCACGTTAAAATTCTTGTGTACTTGCATGTTTCATCTTCCTCTCATCCCCTTTCTAATTGTGTGCTGATTTAGAACTCTATTAGTTTTGGTTTTCAAAACTTGGATAACAATAACCGAAATCAAGGTTCTAAAAAAATAGGGGCGTGATCGAGGCGTGGAAGCCAAGCCTTAAGCCTTAGAAGCCTAGGTGAGCCTTGGCGTGAAAAGGCATTTAGACCTTTTTAATATATTTTAATATTTTTTAATCATAACAAGGCTATTAAAATAGTAAAATTGTACATATCATAAAAATATGTCTCAATATTTGCAAATTAAAATACTATTTGATTATTTTGGATGAGATAATGGTCCGGTTTGTAAAAAAATCTTTAAAAGGCGATATCGTTTCACTAAAGCATTGTTGTTTTTAGAGAAAAAGTACGCCTTAAGGTTTTTACCAAGCATAAGGCGTCAAAAGCCTAAGGCGGGGCGTTTCTCCAAAGCCTCAAGCCTAGGTGTGCCTAGGCGGAGCCTAGGAGGGTTTTTTAGAATAGTGACCGAAATATCTCATTTATAAAAAATTCCATACACATCTTGTGTTAATAATTTGTTTAGTAAAAAGAAGCTTCTTAAACAAACTGTTCGGAGCCATTTAAACTTTGTAATTATTTATTAAACATCTTAAGTGGCATTATTTTCAATTGGTATCAGAGCCTATCGCGTTTATAATCTGCGTAACAAAACCTTATTGGAATCCATTAATGTTATTGTTAATGATACTAGTGTTGAGAGTAAACCCACTAGACCAACTATCGTGGACTAGTCTGCAAGTATTTTAAACTTTGACTCTCCAGGATAGATGATCCTTTACCACTTGAGATGCCTGAAGTGCCAAATTGGGTTTCTAAAGATCACCCCTTAGACGACGTGGTTGGTAACCCCACAGAGCATGTTCATACAAGATCCCAGCTACATAATTTTGCTCATTATGCATGCTTTGTGTCTCCTATAGAACCAAATAATGTAAATGAAGCCCTAAGTGACTCCTTGTGGATAAGTTCTATGCAGGATGAACTTCTTAAATTTGTCGCTCATGACGTTTGGTATCTTGTACACATGACTGAACATAAAAAGGTTATTGTCACACGTTGGGTTTTTAAAAATAAAACAGATGAGACTGGGATGGTCATTAGAAATATGGCTAGATTAGTTGCCCAGGTTTATTCTCAGATTGAAGGAATTAATTTTAAGGAAACTTTTTCACCAGTAACCAGCCTTGAATCTGTTCGCTCACTCCCAGCAATATCTTGTCATCTTCAATTCACTCTGTATCAAATGGACGTGAAATCTTCATTCCTTAATGGTATTTTAATTGAGGAAATCTATGTAGAACAGCCCAAAGGGTTCATTGACCCTCGCCATCTGAATCACGTCTTTCAAGTAAAAAAAGGCCCTATGTGGTCTAAAGCAAGCACCTATGCTTGGTATGAACGGTTGTCAATGTTTTTATTAAATCACGACTTTAGGAGAGGCGGTAATGATCCAACTTTATTTGTCAAACATTTTGACAAAAGAGTAGTTATAACCCAAGTCTACGTAGATGATATAATCTTTGGATCTACATCCTTAACCGAAGTTGAAAATTTCTCCAACGTGATGCATGGAGAATTTCAAATGTTTCTTATAGGGGAGTTACAATTCTTTTTAAGACTTCAGGTCAAACAAAATTCTGAATGATTATTCATCTCGCAATCCAAATATGCCTTAGAGATTGTTAAGAAGTTTGGCCTAGAAAATGCAAAAGTCACTAGGACACCCATGAGTACCTCGGTAAAAATGTCTAAGGATAAACATGGGAAATCCACTAATCCCACTCTTTATCGTAGCATGAAAGGAATTTTACTATACCTAACTGCCTCATGCCCTCACATTAAGTATGTTGTTTGTGTATGCGCTAGATATCACAATGCACCTAAATAGAGTTATTTATCATGTGTTAAACAAATCATAAATTACGTTAAAGTTACTCTTAACTTAGGAATTTGGTACACAAATGACACATCCACTTTTGTAATTGGTTACACCGATGTTGATTGGGTTGGGTGTTCCGATGATAATTTGGTAAGCTGGTATAGTAAGAAACGGAATAAGACATATTTATGCATCACTGAATCGGAATATATTGTAGTAGGAAGCTGTTTACTTTGGATAAAATAGATGTTAAACGACTTTGGCATAATTGAAGATAAGTTTCATATCTATTATGATAATCAAAGCATAATTAATATTTTCAAAAACATTGTGCAACACTCTTGTACAAAACACGTTAAGATTCGATATCACTTTATTCATGAACTAGTAGAATCTAAGGAATTAGAAATTACATACTTTCCTATAGATCTTCAATCAGCTGATTTATTTACTAAGACTTTAGACAATTTAATGTTTGAATCTTTATGAAAATCTACAGGCATGATATTTCTTGAATAAATCTTTATACCTACCCTTTGTCTATTTGAGACAAAATGGGGGAGAAATTTGAGTCCACCTGGACATTATTTTAATTACTTCAACTAAAATACTTGAACTTAGCTGTCTTATTTTCAGGAAATCAGTACCTCATTTATATCAGAATATTGTTAGGGTATTGGTTTGTATATAGTTGAGTAATGTAATTTTTTTTTAGGATATGGGGTAGATAGAATATTGTATAGGAATGGGATTTTCTCATTTTTAGTATCCCTGCGAGTCCTCGATGACACAAAGGAGATTTTGTCTCATATTTCCAACGGGGGAGATTGAAGCACTCTTTATTTTTTACTCACTTGAGTTTATACTATATAGGTGCTCATCTAGTTTGGAAATAGTGACAAATTATAGTCATATCCTAGTCTACCAAACAACCTCACACACTACATTATCTTTCCTCTATTGATCTCAAAGGTAGTATACCAGCAGTGCACCTAGGACTACATATTTTACATTGAATTCCTTTTATTTTAGGTGTGTTTGAGTATTAATTCCCATTAAAATAATTTTCTAATAATTTTTGGGATTTTTAAACAATTTTTAGGAATTTTAAAACATTTAAAAATAAGGTTTTAAAATGTTTTGGGCCAATTTTTAATATCATTTTATTCCTAAAAATTTTGTTAGGTTGAAATCGAAAGCGGCAAGAACTTATGGGGTAGAAAATGGATTTTTTATAACAACAAAAAGAAGATTTTTAGTTGTCATCTGAGCCCTACACGTGTTTGCTTTACATCGGTCAAGATTGTTTTTGTTGCCTCTCACATAACTGAGATTACTTATCAACCGTTGGATCAATCTAATCGACGTTCTCCATGTTGTTTAAATCAATCCTTGTCTTTACTAATTGGACCAATGATAGAGATTTTAAGTGTGGTGCCTTTACACCCCTTGGATTTACGTCGATCTGTTAGACTTGATCTTAGTCGTTGCTTTGAGTAGATATTACATACTCTTCCATTGTCTAGTATAAATAAAGGCCATATGTTTGACATTTTGGAACTTTTGGTGAGTCTCAAATTGAGAGAAAAAAAGAGAGAGAAATGAATAAAAACCAACCAAACTTTAGCAAAATTTTTTTAGAAAACTTCCTTTGAGATTTTGAGGGTTGTTCTTGTTCGAAGATTCATTCCTCTCTGGTTTTAAATCTCTTTTCCAATTTTTCACTTACTTGGATCTTGTTTTCTTCTTCATAGAAAACGTAGATCTGCTTTCTGTTTGTGATATAACTCACTTAGATCTTTGTAGGTTGATTTTTTTGAGAAATCCTTATTTGTTGGTACTGTTATACTTAAATGTTCTTTTTAAACTTGTTACCAACAAATCCAAATTCTATTTCAAGTTTTGAGAAAAACAGACTTCAAAATAGTTAAAGATCTTGATATGTTTACACTTTCAAGTTCGTATTTCACATTTTGCGAAACATAAGTGTACATAAATAAAAAGGAAGTGTATAGTGCCTTTGTTCTTTTTTATAGCAAGGTTGTCACTCGATCTGT
Source organism: Sambucus nigra (assembly GCA_949130495.1). Lineage (NCBI taxonomy): Eukaryota > Viridiplantae > Streptophyta > Magnoliopsida > Dipsacales > Adoxaceae > Sambucus > Sambucus nigra. The sequence continues at coordinate 648,430 of CASBWL010000118.1, forward strand.
GACAAAAAATCATAAGTCTAAGTTTTCAACAAACGGAGATTCAGAATCCTTAAAAATCATCTTAGGCGAAATATATAATTTGTAGGATTATTTGTCTGTATAAGTGTGTGTGTGTGTATGTGTGTGTGTGTGTGTGTGTGTGTGTGTGTGTGTGTGTGTGTTCATGCATGTGTTAGCCACAACACCAGAATACACTTTTCACACTAGAACACTAAAATAGTGTTGGTAGAGAGATTTCTGACCTTAGAGTCGACATAAAGCTAAAAAGAGGAGGAGTTACAAAGTTGGGTGAGACGGTGTGGGGGACCCCCAATTTTAATTTCTTCTTTTCAATTAAACTTAATTTCCTAACAAGTGAGGAATATAGATGGTTGCTTCTCTAATTCACACCATTTAATCTCTCATATTATCTTTTCATATCTTAGCTCTCCACGCGGTACTTAATTTCGCAATTCGGACTCAGTTAGGACTTTTTGGGTTAAAAGGTGTAAAGGGTAAAAATGGGAATACAAGGAATGTTCGGAATTGAAAAATGTCCCTATGACGTCCATTTGTGCTTTTTCGGGCATTTGCTCATTTTTCTCTTTCTCTTTTTTTTTTCTTTTTTTTTTCATTTTTTTTCCTTGCTATTTTCCTTTTTTGTTGAGCATTTCTATTTTTTTTCTTCTTGCCCCTTTTTATTGCACAATTTGGACTTTATTTGATGAATTTTCTCAATTTTCACAATTTCGGGCTATTTGGTTTTTCGGGTTATCAAACGAAAGGAAAATATTTATTAGGCTCAAATTGGGTTGCAAAGGGATAATTTTTGACAACTTTTTATGGCTAATATTTTTGGGTAACAAACGAGGGCCTACTTCATTGTCCAAATTGCTAATCACATTACCATATGCATCTCGAGATTAGTTAAGTTTAGAGATATATTTAGCACGAATTTCGAGACAACACTTCACACATTTCCCATAACCGATCAAAACAAAGGATTGAGATCATCAACGACTTATTAAAACGCTGAAAAGAACTTTGAGTTAATCATAAACTCGGATTGATTTAAAAACTCATAAAAAATTGAAAGGCTCGAAATCTCACCGGGTTCGATCAATCTTTACACTTATTCGTAAAGTCATCAATTTTCTTTCAATTTCCATCTTCGGTCAATTTTGGCTTAGTGCATTATGATTGTTAACAATTTGAGACTTCAAATAGAATAAAAGTGATATTTTAGAAAAATTTAAATTCCAATTTTTATTTATTTTGAACAAAAATATTTTTGGCTTTTTGGCTTTTTTTTTTTTTTTGAAATTTTCTAAAAAACACACTTGGAAAGAACATTTGATTGAAACAATGAATCTAAAAAATAAACGGGAAGAATATCCCACACCCCCTAACTTAAATGTTTCATTGTCCTCAATGCGAATCAAGAACACAACATAAAGAGAGGAAAAGAAAGATATTACCCAAATGGAGCGATCCCTGATGAGTACAAGTGCATTGAATCTACAAAACATGTTAGAACCAAGCATAACAAAATCTTTAACTAATGACACTACACTATTAAAAAATGAAAGAAAAAGAAAAAGAAAAAAACTAATTATGTACAACCTACAATTTGAACGGCTAATAAATCATACACTAGAAGTCGAAAAATTTGAGGGTCCACCCAAAATACAATTTGACTTTGAGGGATTAATAGTGTACCCTCACTATAATGCATGCCTCCCAAAAAATAAGAATTCCGTTTGAAAAACGGAAGGCATGTGAAAATTTTAAAAAATGAACCATCACCAATTAAAAAATTTAGGGGGATAATGAGGGATTTGAGTGTACAGGGGGACAAGTACCATTGGGATCCAAGAAAAATAGAATCACTTCCCAAAGATTTTTCAAGTAGTATGGGAAGCAGAGAATACAAACTAAAAGAGTCCATCTTAGAAAACAATTCAAGTATAGAGTCCTTGTCCTCAAAATCTTCTCCCTCAAAATTTTCAATTGGATCTGGTGGAGTGACACGTCTAAGTGTATGGCCCATAATATGAAGCATCTCAAAATAACATTCCCATACAAGAAGCGGATCAACATCCTCAAGACATTCATCCAGTTCTTGCAATGGATTTAATGGTTCGATAATAGTGGGGACACAAGGAGACAAATGTGTGACACCCCGACTAATTAAATACCGGGTAGCTACTCCTTTATTAAATTAATTCAAAATGCCAAGTTGGTCCAGTTAATAGCATCACTGTCGAAAACATTTTAATGATTACTAACCACCTAGTATTTAAAAAGTAAGTTGCCAAATTTTAATTTAAGTCTGATTAACATGCAACAAGTGTAATGAAGAATAATTACACCATTTCATAACGAAGTAAATAGAATGACCATCACATAATGTAAATAAAGACTGGAGGAAAAACTCCTCACTACAAATCCCACAACTGAAATAAGTAACGAAATACTGAATACTGAATCAATACATGACAAAGTCTGAAAAACTGAAATGGAAAGATGCCTCTAATGAAAATGGGCAACATGCCCTACAACTGATAAATGCTGAATCAGGAATCCAAATGGTAGAAGCGTCTAAAAGCAATTTCCTGTAGCTTCCACAAACAGCTACAGCTCGTCACCTGAATGAGTATCCTATGCATGGTGTCCTTGTGGCTGGGCACCTAAAATGGTTTTACAAGAAAAATAGATTTGAAAGCAAACGGGTCAGAGCCCGAATGTGGAGATATTTTAAAAACCTGCAAGTGCTTTAAAAACATTTAAAACATTAAATGCAAAGTACATGTTAGGACGTGCACTCACATGGAATTCTCACCTCTCGTCTAACTGTGCACTCCTAACGTGAGTACCTATCTAACCACTAGCTAAGTGACATCATATCTAGCTAGACTGCCATAGGTTCTACCCTTATTACTCGGTTCCCATTAACATTATAACGTTCGTGATTAAGTAGGGACTTAACGTAAATTCAGGTTCTCACGTAAAAGTAATACAACTCATTATAGATCATCCCTTTATGCTATTCCATAGTTATACACACAATACCATATTAAAGTTCCCAGTTTATTATGCGTATATTTTCCACAACATAAATATACAATATAAGCACCCCGAGACTAAGCTGCGGTGCACACATACTCTTCTATCCATCCCGGTACATCACGTACATAAGGATCACATATTTCGAATCTCTCAGGAATAGTTCACAGATAACAACATCACAAGTAATGGAGGCGAACATAGTCACATCACATGGGTTACGCACATACCTACCTGTGACACCCCGACTAATTAAATACCGGGTAGCTACTCCTTTATTAAATTAATTCAAAATGTCAAGTTGGTCCAGTTAATAGCATCACTGTCGAAAACATTTTAATGATTACTAACCACCTAGTATTTAAAAAGTAAGTTGCCAAATTTTAATTTAAGTCTGATTAACATGCAACAAGTGTAATGAAGAATAATTACACCATTTCATAACGAAGTAAATAGAATGACCATCACATAATGTAAATAAAGTCTGGAGGAAAAACTCCTCACTACAAATCCCACAACTGAAATAAGTAACGAAATACTGAATACTGAATCAATACATGACAAAGTCTGAAAAACTGAAATGGAAAGATGCCTCTAATGAAAATGGGCAACATGCCCTACAACTGATAAATGCTGAATCAGGAATCCAAATGGTAGAAGCGTCTAAAAGCAATTTCCTGTAGCTTCCACAAACAGCTACAGCTCGTCACCTGAATGAGTATCCTATGCATGGTGTCCTTGTGGCTGGGCACCTAAAATGGTTTTACAAGAAAAATAGATTTGAAAGCAAACGGGTCAGAGCCCGAATGTGGAGATATTTTAAAAACCTGCAAGTGCTTTAAAAACATTTAAAACATTAAATGCAAAGTACATGTTAGGACGTGCACTCACATGGAATTCTCACCTCTCGTCTAACTGTGCACTCCTAACGTGAGTACCTATCTAACCACTAGCTAAGTGACATCATATCTAGCTAGACTGCCATAGGTTCTACCCTTATTACTCAGTTCCCATTAACATTATAACGTTCGTGATTAAGTAGGGACTTAACGTAAATTCAGGTTCTCACGTAAAAGTAATACAACTCATTATAGATCATCCCTTTATGCTATTCCATAGTTATACACACAATACCATATTAAAGTTCCCAGTTTATTATGCGTATATTTTCCACAACATAAATATACAATATAAGCACCCCGAGACTAAGCTGCGGTGCACACATACTCTGCTATCCATCCCGGTACATCACGTACATAAGGATCACATATTCCGAATCTCTCAGGAATAGTTCACAGATAACAACATCACAAGTAATGGAGGCGAACACAGTCACATCACATGGGTTACGCACATACCTACGCTCCCACGATCAGCGGACTTATTAACATCCCAATAAGTCTTTCTCTGACCTATGTTCATCAAGGTAACCAGTCTAAATCCGGGCAACACAAGGATTAGAGGGCCCTAAGCGAACGCAAACCTCCCGTGATAGCAAGTATGGTAGGTATGTCATACACACAAATCATATACCAATACTAAGTAAACATGCATCTTAGTAATCACCGTAGTTTAATTGTAGTACATGTCGCATTCTCGTACCATCTTAATATATCTACAACTTATATAATCCCGGTCCATATTTATACGCGCTATAATTTATTCTCACGTCGTAGTAGGCACTCACGTCTCGACTAAAAAGTCTATATGATTTTGATCCACACTTGTATAATTTACTCCTCATTATAACCCAAATGTCCCAAGTATACTAATACACCATCAAAGGAATGTTATCTCTATCCTCGAACAAGTTTACGGGACTCCAAAAATCAAAACAGGCCAAAAAGGCCTAAACTGCCAGCTCGTTCGAAGTCTCGTTCGAACGAGATTTCAGTTCGTTCGAACGAACTGTACCTTCTAACGACATCTCGTTCGAACGAAGGTATCGAACGAAATCTCCCCTCGTTAGAAGTGACTGGTCAACTCGTTAGAAGCTCGTTCGAACGACCTGGGAAGGTCTTCTATCGAACGACCAGTTTCGAGCCCAGATTTCCTACTTTCGTTTTTCATCAATTTTTACTCCTCAAATCTCCTCTAAAATTCGTCCCAACAATGTTTTAAGGTCTATATTCAATCCTAAACATATCAAGGTTATAAACTAACGTATTTTACGGAGTTAATTCATCCCAATCATCATTAAATCATCAAGTCTCATCACTTTCCCTAATTTTTCAAGAACACAAACCCTAAAATTTAAATCATGAATTGACCCAATTAAAATCCGTTTTAACTTCATCCAATAACTAATATTATCAGTAATATCATCTACCTACGATTCTACATGCAATTTCTCTTCAAGATTTCAAGTTATAAGTTCCAAAATACATGGGTTTTCATTATCTTCCAAGAACAAACATAAATTTAAATTATCTAACATGGAAGGAACATTCTCTGAAATTAAATGGAATTAGATCACTTGCCTTAAGTTTATCTCTGATTTTGATGACGAATTTGTGAAGTGTTCTCTTTCTTTCTCTGCAGAATTCCTTCTCTCTCTCTCAACAAGCTCTTCTTCTCCAATGGCTATGGTCGCTAGGGTTTATTTTTTGAAAGACTTAGAAACCTAACTTCTGATAACCTACGTAGCCTATTGGGTTAACATGGGTTGGTTAGTGGCTTAGTGGGTCAAATCCACATCAGATGTATCTTACCAATTTTCGTCACTTTTAATTCTTAAAAATGCAGAATTACCAAACTACCCCTATAAGTTGCCGGTATGGCCTAAAAATACCCTGGGACCCAAACTGAACCCCCGGCTAGTGTTTTCTGACTATCTCGACCCTTCCGAATGCGTTGGCGCGCTCAAAATGACCATACGGATAATAGAAATAAAAATCACTTTTATAATTAAAATAAATATATCCTGACGCGACTGTCACACGCGTCCCAATAAAATGACCAAATTTCCGTATATAAATCTCACGACAAATTTCATAATTCCAGATTCTTATATAATCATATGCACATATAATCAAATACCAACTCGCAACTCGCTAGTATTTTAACCCGGATTAATTACCAATTAATTCACAATTAATTAATTAATCCCAAAAATAAATATAGCCAAAAGTACGGGGTATTACAAAATGATCATCAACCTCAGTAGATTTTGCAATATTTATAATAGGTTGAGATTCAAAAGAACTTGGATCACTCTCAATGATTTCATTCGCAAAAGTATTATGTGAAGCGCAAGTCTCGACCTTTTCTAAGTTGTCCAAATAATCATTCAACTCCTTGCAAGTTGCTGTAATTTTCGACTCGAGAACGGCACGGTCATCAGATTGTTTTTTTATATCAAGCAAGAGTTCTTTCAAAGTAGGCTTCCTAGGTTCTAGCACCTCGAATTCCTCATTTGGTTGAAAACTTACTTCATCTTCAAAACTATCAAAAAAAAAATCCTCATTGGGTTCAAATAATGCATCTAACTCTTGCTCCCAATAACGATTTTTTTCGCGATATTCTTTTTCAAGTCTTTCTTCTTCAAGAAATTGATTTTGATAAATTTGGAGTTTCTCAGCACTAGGCTTATATTTAATATAATCATCTTTAGTGATATTGATCCAATGTTCATAAGTCTTAAGTGCCTCCTCTTCCTCACTATTAGCATAACAATTAAAGCCACCAAAAGAGTTAAAATAAGACATTTCAAATTGGGCAATTAAAAAACGTGACACACATTTTTTTTAAGAAGCAGTAAGTCAATTATAATCTATAACAAACACTCCCCGGCAACGGCGCCATTTTGATCGAGTGGAAAACCGAGCGTCCGTGTAATACGCTAGTCGTTGTTATCGGCTTCCAACCTCAATACAAAAAAAACCTAAACTTTTAACTACACTTTTATGGAGTATAGTAGTAAGTCTGGGTATCGAATCCACAGGGAATGTTTTATAGAATTTAATTGATTTATTACTTCTAAAATAAAAGTGAAAAATATGATGATGGTTGACAAGGGAAATAAGTTGGAACAAATTTATAAAACTAATTAAAATGAATGAGGAAATAGGTTGGAATACAATCCCCCAATCCCTAGTAATTACCCATTAGAATACTAGAATTGTAAATTATAAATTTGAATGAATCCAGTCTTTATAGATCCTAAGCATTACATATATGAGGTTCAAGCCCGCATCATATGAAATCAAAGATAAATATAAAGCGGTGCTAAATAATTACACGCACATCATATTCTTAAATATCCCAAGTACCTAGGGCAAGAGAGATTAAAAGATCTAGGATGATTGTGAACTTCTCTTACACGATTCTTTCAAATTTAAATTTAAATTCTATTTTCTACGTAGATAAATTACATCGGGATGGGTCCATGCATCCCAACCCTTAAAAATTAGCTAAACATGATGAAAACAAAAGAAAACTCTAACAAACATTGTTAACAATTTGCAAAACAATTGAGAATTGAATGGAAAAATAAAATAGAGAATAGAAATTGATACTTGTATTTAGCAAGCGGAGAAAGAGATGAATTTGAATCCAGCAAAACTTCTTCTTCAAACTTACAACTAGGGTTTATGAAAACTTATACCAAAGAAAACTACAATCTAACTTTCTCTCTCTAATCCTACTCCTACCCTCTAGAATTTGACTCCCTCTCTCTAGAATTCAACTCCTCTTTGAAAATGAGGTAGGGCTTGGTCTTTTATAGCACCAAGTTGCACGAATTTGGCATCAAATTTCGCTTGTGGCACAGGTTTTCCAAGAGTTGCACTGCATTAAATGCATAATTAATTACAGAAATCCGCACATCCAGACTCTTCATTATCGCGCAACTTCAAAACATCGTAACTTCTTCACCGTAGCTCGGATTGAGGTGCCGTTTTTTCCAGTATTCTTTTACTTTAGAGATCTTCAACTTTCTAGTTGTCCCCACCTTCGAACTAAGGCTGAAAAATTACGAAAATGCCCTTCAACTCCAAAAACTTGACGCGACTTAAAATTTGTCTCAAAAGTGCGTTCACTCTAGGCTCAAGTGCAAGCCTGTCGCTCAAGTAGTAACCCGGTAAATCGGGATCGTATCCACAGGGATCGAGATTGCCAAATAATAATCAGAAAAATTATTAAATCTTGAAATGATTTCTCAAAAGAAACAAAAAGGTGATTAAAGATTGGGAAAATTTCTAATGAACTAAAAACTTTACTTAAGAGAAACAGACTGAAAATTTGCAAATAGATTTAGATCTGACAAATGGGAGAAAATAGGGTAGGGTACAATCCCTCAATCCTTAACAAATTACTTATAGAATACTAGAATTGTAAATTAAAATTATTGACTACATCCGGTCTTTATAAATTCTAAGCATTACATATATGAGGGATCTAGCCCGCATCATATGAAATCAAAGATAGATATAAAGCGGTGAATGATAAATCATACTCGCAAAGCGTTCTTAAACATCTCAAGTACCTAGGGCAAGAGAGATTAAAAGATTGAATGTTTGTATGATTTTCTTTCACGATTCAATCAATATTTTAATTTAACCTCTATTTTCTACATAAATAATTTGCCTTGGATTGAGTTCATGTACCCCAACCCTTGGGAATTTAGCTACTCATGATTTTTATGGGAAAACAATTTCATAACAATGCATATAATTGTAGATCTAAGAAACATGGTAAAAACAAAAATTACAAAACAAGAAAATATGATTAAATAAAAATTGAGATTAAATAAGAGAAGGGAATTTGATACTTGAATTGAATTGAAGAATTGATACTTGAAATCTTCACTAGATGAACTTGAATCTTCAAACATACAAACTAGGGCTTTTCTAAGAGTATGAAAAACTAAAAAGGATTTCTAAAAAATGAATTTCTCTCTCTAATTTTGAGTCCCCCTCTCTAGAATTAACCTCCTCTAGCGCTCTCTCTTACTTGGTGTCCTCAACCTGCCTTTCGTGCTCACTCGCCGAATGATAGGGTGGTTTGGGTGGGTTGATAGAGGATAGATCCTAAGCATTACATATATGAGGTTCAAGCCCGCATCATATGAAATCAAAGATAAATATAAAGCGGTGCTAAATAATTACACGCACATCATATTCTTAAATATCCCAAGTACCTAGGGCAAGAGAGATTAAAAGATCTAGGATGATTGTGAACTTCTCTTACACGATTCTTTCAAATTTAAATTTAAATTCTATTTCCTACGTAGATAAATTACATCGGGATGGGTCCATGCATCCCAACCCTTAAAAATTAGCTAAACATGATGAAAACAAAAGAAAACTCTAACAAACATTGTTAACAATTTGCAAAACAATTGAGAATTGAATGGAAAAATAAAATAGAGAATAGAAATTGATACTTGTATTTAGCAAGAGGAGAAAGAGATGAATTTGAATCCAGCAAAACTTCTTCTTCAAACATACAACTAGGGTTTATGAAAACTTCTACCAAAGAAAACTACAATCTAACTTTCTCTCTCTAATCCTACTCCTACCCTCTAGAATTTGACTCCCACTCTCTAGAATTCAACTCCTATTTGAAAATGAGGTAGGGCTTGGTCTTTTATAGCACCAAGTTGCACGAATTTGGCATCAAATTTCTCTTGTGGCACAAGTTTTCCAAGAGTTGCACTGCATTAAATGCATAATTAATTACAGAAATCCGCACATCCAGACTCTTCATTATCGCCCAACTTCAAAACATCGTAACTTCTTCACCGTAGCTCGGATTGAGGTGCCGTTTTTTCCAGTATTCTTGTACTTTAGAGATCTTCAACTTTCTAGTTGTCCCCACCTTCGGACTAAGGCTGAAAAATTACGAAAATGCCCTTCAACTCTCCATTTCTTGGTTTCTTTCACTGTTTTGAGTTCTCCTTCGCACTAACTTGCATGAAATCCCTGTAAAACACATGAGAAATACACAAAACACCAAATACTTGCCAAAAAAGGTTAGTAGAATAAATATGAGACTAATCCAAGATATTTACACTGCACGGGATCATAAAAATACCGAAATTAAGGGGATAAATGTGAAGAATATGTGCCTAATCATTGCTTCGAAAATTAATTTTTCAAAATATATTTAATTTTCTTTTCTTGAAAAGTTAAAAAATTAAATTAAACACAAATTTTAATTTTTACAAACAAAATTAAAATTAAATACTAAGAAGTGAATTATGGTGAACACACACACACATACTTAAACTTCACTCAAACTAATTTTAAATTTTCTCAAAATAAAAATTCACGTAAAGTCAAATTTGAGAATTTTACTTTTAGCTCAAAAATAATTTAACACAAGTACTAAAATTTACCTACACAATATATTCCATATTAGCAAATTAGGCCAAACAAAATTTTATCAAATTAAATATATGACTTGAATTAAATTACTTTAAACTTTACCCAAATTAATTTTAGCACCAAATTAAATAAGTGTGATAATTAAACCAATTTTATCTTGTTAACCTAAGCATGCATTCTAAGGTGTTTTAGCAAGATAAAATAAACAATATCACACAACGCGCCGACGTACGAGGAAAACCCAAAATGGGAAAAACCTGAGATAGCCTTGGCCTAAAAAGTTAACTAAGTATGGTATAAATTTTACAAAGACTCGACAAGAGGACTTACAAAACAGACTCGACTCCCTTCAAGCCTTGACACACTCCTTAAATCCTTAACCTCCACCTAGCGAATAACCACAGACTCCTCGACAGTCTCGGACTACACCGATGGGGCTCCTGGACAACGTCACCCTCACACGAACCCGTTCTTCGAGTGGGAACACCGCAGTTTAAACAAATGTTTCTCCTTTTGTTGGGGTAGAGAAAATGTACCCAAACTCTTTTCTTCTTGGGTAGAAAAGGAAACCCGATGCCAAACACTCGAAGAAATATATATAAATGTAGGAACTTGGCTTAAACAAACTTTGGGTGTAAACTCATGTGTTTGTTGAAAATATTTCTCTTAAATTCAACACATAAAAACATGGAACTTTTGATGGTGTGTTTTCTCTCAAATGTGCTCTCAAGGAAGGTACCAAAGTCTTGGAAAGTTTTGCACCAAAATTGGTTAAAAACTGTAAAAAGAAAGTGGGGCAAAGTAGTGGGAAAGTGTCAAAAAACTGCCAAAAAAAGTTCATGTCAAAATCTCATTCAAATGAATTTTTCGTTCGAACGGCATTTCATTCGAACGACCTATCTAACGATAGTCCAGTATAGAATTGATTAAACTCATTAGAAAACTCGTTTGAACGAAAATTCGAACGATAGGCCAGTACACAAATGGGAACTCGTTCGAACGAAGATCTTGTTCGAACAAAAATCTCGTTCGAACTACATTTTCGAACGAAATGTCAGAATTGAATATTTTCATTTTAAGCCCAAAAACTTTAGTATGAAGTTATAAAATTAATTCCTAAGAAAGAAAAATTTATACCAAGTTATAAAATGAGTTTCTGACATATAAAAATCATTTTAAATAAAAATTATACCTAATAAAATTATTCCAAGTCTCTTACAAATATATAAAGTCATTCATACCTTTTGGAGACTTGAAATATGATGTTGATGACGTAAAACATGGCACTTGAAACTCGACAATGATGTTTACTTGAAAAGTTGTCCACTACGTCTTCAACTTTACATGTCATAGGCTTGAAAAATACTCAAGAACACTATCCTATAACTCAAGTGTTTTTGTCCGGAATTGAGCCAACACTACATTAAGACTCAATTGGAAATTTGTGTCCTTACAAATCTCCCCCTTTGTCTATTCCGGTAAAAAACCAAAACAAAATCCTGAAGGGGCCGTCAAGCTCTACTAGACTCAAAAACTTCCCACCAAAAAATATAAAATTACAAGCTTGACTCGAAAACCCAAGGATCACTATCTTTGCCGATGAAAGTTGTCGTTTAGAATAAATCTTTCACACTTAAGCAAACTATCAAACGCATAGGGAATATCAAAACATTGAATGAAATTAAATTAAATACTCAAATTAAAAACTCCCCCTAAATTTATTCTTCCCCTTTATCCAATATGATCTACCTAAGAAGGCTGCGACTCCCCCTAAGTTAAATCTCCCTAACCTAAAGGTTTAGAAATCACTTCTCCCCCTTTTTGTTTAGGAATAGAAAAAGGTGATATAATAAATTAAATACTTAAATCTCCCCCAATATAACTAAGTCCAATTTCTCCCCCTAAAAACTACATAAGGGAAAAAAATATGGGAAAACGAGTAAAACGAAGATGCATAAAGTGTTTAGGACATGAAAGCATACGGGCAACAATAGACAATAACTAATGCAAGCACGTAATAATGGATACTAACTATAATGCGAACAAAATGATACCAATTTGAAACATAAGAAACTAGGCATGTGATATCAAACAAAAATTTTGCAACAAGTTAGATACCAAATGTGAATTAAAGCAGAGGCGGGCTAGCTAAAAATGCCAAAGACTCAAAATAAAACATAATATTGTATATATGTATACACAATAGATATAACATATACACAGGCACACATAAGGGAAATAAATTGTGACACTCTGCTTATTAAAATAAGAGGTGGCCAGCCCGATACTCCAATATTTACAGGAATCATAGATGGTCCATTCTTAGCATCACTGTCATGAAAATAACAATACGAGATAACCAACAATTATTTTAGAAAACGGATGTCAAATTAATTGTAAGTTTAAATAAAACCATTAAGACAATCCAATTTTAAAAGAAGGTGGATATAAATAAATATTGATAACAGTTTGAAAAGCATCCACAACATCATAACCGAATAAACTGTCAGTTAATAGACTGGTACAAGCAGGTTACATCGAGTATTAAAATTAAATATCACAGTATATATAAAAAATACAAAACTTGGGCAACACACCCGAATGTTTAGACTGATCATAACTAGAGTGTACAAAAGATTGATACGTCTATAACAAAAAATCCTATAGCATCCGCAAAAATGTTATAGCTCCTAGACACTTGGAAAGAAGGATCAACACGGGCGTCCTTGTTGAGGAGCACCTGGGCGTAAAAGAGATCCATATATAAACAAAGAGATATAAACGGGTCAGGGCCCAGTCGATATGATATTCATGTGAATAAAATGCATGACAATTATGAATTTCTAATATCATAATCAAGCTTAACTCGCTCTTCACAATAAGAATAATCCTCACCTCTCATCTAAATGCACAACCTAGCGCAATGTCATTTATAAAGATAAGTATTCATCAATGCAAGAGAAATAACTCACTTCCAATTTAATAAGCCTACATTTCAGTTTTGCACCATATAACTTTGCAAGTCCACTCCTCATTAGGAAATTTATTCCAAACATTTGATTTATAAAAAACTTTACCCATTTATAAAATACCATTTTCGTGAGAATAGTTA